>OX030982.1:11200000-12400000 GCA_943735965.1 Eupithecia abbreviata | reverse complement strand
AATTAACCCTCCAGGTGCGTGCAGGCCTTGCCTCCAACAGCCAGCCAGTACTTCTGGACCTGATGCGGGAGACGGCGCGGTTCAACTGCTCGCTGACCGTGTGGTCCAGCGAGGGAGACCCCGTCATACCAGAGAGGTTGCGGGCTCTTATCCGCACTGTCGGACTCGAGAAGGTACTAAATTATTTATTAGCCATTTCATCATCGTCATCAGCCTATTGTAGTCCACTGCTGGACATAGGCCTCCCCTAATGAGCGCCATAGCACCATGTCTTCAGCTTGCCGCATCCAGCATCTGACTGAGGGGTGTCGCGAGGTGCGGCTTCGATTTCACCATCACGAAGACTGCCCGTGAGCGGGTTTCCTCGCTATTACGTCATTAAACACTTCCACCCCCGAGTCTACATCCTAAGATGCATCTCTCGCGACTCCACTCAGACCAGCCAATGAAGGCAAGCGAGAGGTGGGGACCTGGTTCTCTTGGGATGCCACTCCGCAAGCGGAGACGAGAACCAGGAACTTCCCCGGGAGCACTCGGTACCCTTGGTGTCGCTACTCACCAACAGCTCGCCACAACGTGCCCTGCGGGCTTATTATTATTATTACCTACCTACATATCTCTTCATTATGTAATGCGTGTTTCAGATCTACCTGGACGTGCCTCACGAGGTGGCCAAGGAGCTGAACCTGCCCGGTCCTGCGACTAGCTAAGTTGTCATTGTGATTGTGAACATAAATATAAATTATAATAAAAGTTTATTTTTTAAGGGCTGTTTATTTTAAACAAGTATCTTTAATTCATTTATATTTATAAATATCAATATTTTATTGCTTAGGTAGATGTGTACAAATAGGTCTTAAAATAATATAACAGATGTGCAAAGTCCAACATGCACCCTGCAAGGGTATATTGTCATGGCCAAATCACAGAACAAATTGTAGTGGGTCGACGACATTGCAAGATATTGGAAACAATTTTATTTGCAACCTAATCGTGCGGCGTGTGAAAGTTAAAGTCGCAGGGCATCTAGAATTTTAGACCTACGGTAAAAAGTACAAGACAGTGGTAGCTAGGTTGTCTGCTTACTGGCAGTAGGGTATGATGGTGGTGATGACCAAAATTTCATAGAAACTATAGTTGCCACCAAACATCTTGCCCGACGACGGGCAGGGAGAGTGAGATGTTGGTGCTGGTATACTCCCGCATATAATTCATATGCCACCGACAACGCAGCAGGCGAAAGAGATAGCTTAGTATAGCTCTGTCTTGCTCTTTATTGTTTGAAACAAAAACTCACAGTGAATAAAAGACGCTACTTTCCTGAAGGTTGCTGCCCACTAATTTCGCATCAGAATTGCATTCTGCGTATCTTCGTCGCGTGGTTTGCCAGAGGACAAGAAAATTGACGATTATTATACCTACCACCCAAGCTGCTTGTGCTCAAACTATCGTAGATAGATAGTATTGTCTGTGGTATAGTTTTGGCGCGATGAAGACACAGAAACACAGATGTCCAAGAGGGGAACTTTGGGGAAACTCCAGCGCCGAATCTTAGGTCTGCAAAGCGCTTAGAATATATTTATAGTGTGAAAACAACGCCGGCGCCGTCGAGTCTGCTTCCGAGGGTAATTAGACCTGTGATTAATCCTATGGCAGTCTGCCAGGGGAACCGGGTCACCTGGATCTCAGAGATTCGAAACCGTTGATAGCTGATACCATGACAACGGCAATTTGGGTCTTTCAATTAGAGATACAATCATAATGAAATTATCAGAAATATGTTTTAAAAAACGCATAATAGATAGATAGATAGATATTTATTTATTGATTCAAATTTGTTACAGTTTATATATAGATAGCATCTTAAATCCTAACATAGGTTTATCAAGACACTAGAGATCTCTTAACAATAATACGGTTAACATTAAAATTAATGGTAGCATCATCGGTAATTAGTGGGGTAGGCAGTCAAGCAAACAAGCATAGTGAATTCGCTGTCCGCTGCATGGCTTGGCAGCCATGCAGGTCTCATTTCATGCTGTTTAATACAGCAGGTAGGTATTATGGGTATGGGTAGTGTGAGTATTTGCGTGTTAATTTTCTCTAAATATCTATTCAAGTCAAGTGCCACCGTCTATATTGTTATTTCATGTCCAGTCCATCGCAAGGCTGCCTGGAAGAGCTCGCTCTCAGCTAGATTTCTGTATTTTTTCCTATTTTGTGCGGTATAATAAAATGTTTTCTATCTATCTATGTATCTACAGCTTTTGCCCACAGATTACCGGAGCTTTTTTGTCTCCAGCACTCAGGAACAAGTTGACAAAATCTGTCAGTTAAATAATATTTTATTTATAAATCGTACCAGAGGTTCCGGCTTGCCTATAAAATTCAGTAACTAGATACGATTACGTTCCAAGGAAATTCCATAATAAAAAATTGAAAAGATGTGCATAAAATGCAACGTAACTTTTATCATACCAAGTAGCCACTCAAAAAGAAACACGAGCCAAAGAATCCGGTCTAAAACCAAATTAAGGCATACCATCGTCTACTAATCAAGCAAAAACGACTCGATCCCGAGCTTTCATTCAAGAATCTTCTGTCGTCAACGATCCATGAATGACAAGACGCCGTCATATGCCGACCATATGTTAAGGTCGACACCCTTTTCAAATCGCAACCATGCAGTTCCTACCACTCTTATTAGAACGGAGTAAAGTCTAGTTTAGGTTCTTGTTAAGATTGAGGATGTGGATCTATGGTAGACAGTAAGGCATGTAGGCTACAATGAGAATTTAAATGTTAAAGTCATCGTTTAAATTAGTGCACGTCTTCGAAGGGCGTGTTAGTGCATATTTTAGTGAAGGTATTGTAAGTATAGAGAGAAAAGGTATTATTTTAAGTCGAGATACAAAATGTTAAGTAACCAATTAAATAATTAATTGATATGTTGAGGGGATGATCCAATGGGGATTTATCTTTTACAATTTTAACAAAATTTGGCGGCACAGGAAGGTATAAGCGTAAGGTCTCTGAAAGTAATAAAAACATCTTTATTTCAGTCTTCATAGGACCATAGGGCACAGAAAATAGAACATAATAATAATCAAGAAGTCACATTCATCATCATCAGCCTATATTAGTCACAATAATCAAAACAAAGAAAAAAGATCAGATGTTCTCGTACTTAAGAGTTTGCTTATGAGTGTATCTGTTTCTCTACTAACTAAAACATTCATTTTGTTTTGTTTTTATATACTTTTTATAACTATCAAAATGTAGCTAATAAGCTGCGAGAATAGTATTAGAGATACACTCACAAATATATCTGATTGAGAACTTGCAACAGCCAAAAACTTTACAATAAGAATATTTAAATGTATAAAATTGTGTACATCTTACATAAGTAGAGCTCATCGATTATAGAAGGTATCAACAATTTTAATCTTTCGGACATAGAATAACAGAACTTTGCAGAACAGTAAAATAAATAAATAAATAATGCAGGACAATTCACACAGCATTATCTAGCCCCATGGTAAGCAGAGCTTGTGTTATGGGTACTAGATAACTGATATACATAATACAATACATTACATAGATAGATCTTTTTTTATTATACATAGAAAACGACCAGAACACCCGGAACAAATATCTGCAGATCGTGCACACAATTGTTCCGAGGCGGGAATCGAACCCGCAACCTCCTGCGTCGCAGGCGGACCTTCGTCCACCGTGCCACATCGGTCGTCAAAACAGTACAGTACGATATAGAGATGCTATGATTCATATTTTTCTATTCCACCCATCTTCAAAAGTCCAGCAACACAGATGGGACAGACAGCCGGGACAAATCAGGTCATAGATGCTTTATGTGCGACAGTTGGGTAAACAATGCTGGCGGAGTCATTCATCATGGATCTGCCCCAAAAACTGAAGGAGTAGGTACAGTTTCAGGAAGTTGATGTGGAACATTACTGATGGTTACTGGTGGATTAGGTGGAGAATAGTTACGATAACTCTGGACCGTTCAGTGCAGTGGAGATTTGGTTTGTCGCGATTTCCTTACTTCGTTCCTGCAATTCCTCAATTACGTGATTGTACACCAACTACCAAGAAGTAATCATAATACTTTATTTGCTGAATGTACAGTAGGTCTTAGATTATTAAATTTTGCTTAAGAAGTAAAAGCAAAGTAAAAATAAAACCGACCAAGTGCAACTCGCACTTGGTCGTTTATATTTTTACTTTGACTTGCGCGTGAAGGGTTTCGTTCCGTTATCTATGAAAACGGCAAAAAAATCATGCCTCTGACATGATTTTTTGCCGTGATTCCGTATGACGTACGTAATCAGTGAGTGACTCAATTTTGCAGATTTGTGCTCTGATTTGTTAAACTTTTTGTATCATCTAATAATTATATGTAAACAGGCTTCCCGCAACACAGGCTTGCCTCATGTGGGGGCCGCCAGTAATGTGTACGTACATATTTAAGTGAAATGGCAAATAAATAATTTTGTATTTTTTTTTGTATAACATAGGAGATAGGTATCTGAATACCTGATACCTAATATATGGAAGCCTTAAATAACTTGATTTCAAAGAACTCTGACACTTCTCGTCTGCTCCTATTAGGTAAGCTTAGCGACAATGCGTCAAAATAACAGCCGTGATCTGTAGTTGTCTGTCCGTCCGTCTGTCGTGGCTGAACAAATAGCCGTTTGGCTGCGGAGTTAATTAGCTGTATGCAGTTTTAAACTCTTATGTAATCGCTAGATATGAAGAAGAATATTGGAGTTATAGCTTCGGTACGTCCTGGAATAAAATAAATAAATGTTAGTCGCATTCTAGGTTACTTTACATGCTGAGCTACATGCTTTTGCCCACAGCTTTGCACGCGTTATTTGTTATATAAATTGTAAAAATACAATAATGTAGGTAGGTAGGTAATTATTGCTATTCTATGGTTTTTTCCATTTCTATATCTACAATCGGCTGTTTAGTCATAATTAGATGTGTTCTGGAGTGGGATATTCAGGTGCGATTCCAGTGAAATGCACCATCTTTAGGTTTGAACACTTCAGTTCCTTTGGTCAAGGTCGATTATATTCCATCTCTTTAGTCTATGGAAAATATGTAAGATTATTTCTATCCTATAGGAACTGATTTATGGGATAAAAAGTAGGCAGCCTTAGAAAGATTTAGGTCTAATATCATACCCTCGAATTCACCCTCGAATAACAATTCCAGGTTTAGTTCTACGCTTAGGCATGCAAAATATCAGCTCAATTCGTACATCGGTGAATGCAGGTAAATGTTTATGTGAATTGATAAACCAAGCTTCTGTGTACATCTCGCTTGGCAATACATACGCTAGTTTAGTTTTTTAGATATATATACGCTTGTTTTGAGCAAAAGAAGTGTAAATAAATGGTATCCAGTCAGCGAGTTTAGGATTCTAACTCGATGTGTCCAGTGAACTAATATCAGGATGAGGCATCCTTAGCATTGAGGTTATTCATTTACATTTCAATGTTGCCAGTGCATTGCTAAATAGCAGTGTATTAATAATTAATATTACAGTTAATAGTTATTCTCAAAGGTTCGGGTCACGCGCATCATCTCATGACTTCTCAGTACTGTGCATAGGTCATTTGTGATATGAAATTGTCTACAGGGGGATGTTGGAACCGACATTTTCACCAGCTATAAATTATGAATTTCGGTACCTAGGAACATTTTAACACTTTGAGTGCTGAAATAACATGGTATGTGTTTTCTACAAGTGACTAATAAGCGTAAATCCACACTAGCGCAGTGGCTGAGAAAATACAGATCTTTGTGACTCAGCACAGCCGTAATATTTTTCGAACGAAACGCATGTGCGGCGCAACACAACCGCTGTGTAGAGCGGCAGCACGAATTTTTTAGGTTAAAAAAAAAGATCGCAGTCGTCGAAAAAAAATCGCAGTCAAAGTGTTAAATAATTTTGTAGTTAGTAATTTAATTTACTTTAGTAACTCTTGTTAATCCCTACCTCATGAATTAAAAACTGTTTTGAAATTAACAAACATCTGATTTGATAGAGTGGGGACTCGATAAGGTAGCCCAAGCCAATCCTTTATTTTTAACCATTTTCGTATATAGGATGGTTTATAATAGGTACAGACAATAAATAAGGCCCATAATATGAAAGTTGCCTAACAAATTTTCATAATATACGCATATCTAATACAATTATTATAAAAACACGCTGAGACGTCCTATATTATAGAGAAATATAGATTTAAGAACCTAAATACTTGTTAACTTGCCTTGTATGATGGATGATCATAATGTTGGATGCCTATTTAATAAATAAATAAATAAATAATACAGGTAAAGACTGACTTTGACTGACTCCTTACTAAGCTAAGCCTATATATATAAAACTAATACTAATTTCCTTCTACATACGAAGAATAAAACAGAATAAAAAAAACATTTATTTGGATACAGGTACAAAATGCAGGCATAGGATAAACAGACTAAAAAAATGAAGATAAGGATCCTTTTCCATTTTTTTTTAATTTATTCAGTTCCACCGTAGGTACACATGTTACACTTGATGTCGGTCAGTTGTACATAAAAATAATATATCAATTTTATTATAAAACACACATTAATTTTGACATAGGAAACAACATAAGGGATTGTTTTAGAAAAAGCAGACATACATGCCTTCTTTAAAAATTTGATATAACATTCATTGATTTTAGCTAATAACTCATCAAAGTAAGAGACCCTGTAGAATTCCTTCACCATCCATTCATCGGTGCGTTGTAGTGATATACAGAGGGTCGCAGGTCATTCAGATTAGCATATTGTATTCGAACACAGCTATTAATTGTATGCCATTGAGATGTTCCAGGTATAAGGTTATCAAGATGCCTATATCTATGAATAACTTAACATGTAGTATGAAATAGAGTTAGAGCACATTATAAAGAATCGATTTATAACGTGTCGATAATGTATGTGTCTCGTAACGAATACATCCGATAGAGAACCAAAGTTATCGACATAGCTCTAAGAATTAGCAAGCTGAAGTGGCAGTGGGCCGGCCATATCTCGCGAAGAATGGTTGTTGATGATGATGTTTTATAATGTCCTTTCACGGTTTGACCATCACGATAAAGAGATTCTATTATAAAGATTTTGAAACGATCATTATTACACACAAGTCACTTATAACGATATAATGACCATGATTTGATTTTTGAGTTCACCTATTTCGGCACAGTTTCATGCGCCATGATCACTGAATAACTGAAGGCACTGCGAGTATTTTTTTATTGGCAGACAAACCGATCTACCCTCATTTTTGTCTTTAAAAAACTCTCCAAACTAATGAATAATTATATTTATAACATTTGATTTAACTTCTGCATTGGTTTATTGTGAATCGTTTCTTATTTTCGATCTCCTCTAGTTATTCCGTGACCATGGCGCATGAAACTGTGCTGAAATAGAAAACACAAAAATCATCATGGTAAATATCCCGTTATAATTTACTTTTGTATTTTCTATCTGTCTATTTTTTTCTTATTTTTTGTAAACATAAGTAAGTTGAAAAGGGAAATAACTTGCATACTGTTCTGTTAAAAGTATTCAGTAAGTGGCTAACAGGAATTGATTCCACTTCTCGAGAAGTAATAACTGTAAACAGAGCAGCTTGTTTCTGGCCGCTTTCTCTGGAATCGCAGGGAAGTTGTGTAGAGTTGTTTTGTTTATTTAACTTTATTGTTATAGTCGCCCTCGGCTTGCTATTTTTGTTTTCCGGATAATGTTCCATGTGTTCATCATTCATTACAAACTTCATTGTTATCTGTTGTATTATGTATATCAGTCATCTAGTACCCATAACACAAGCTTTGCTTACCTTGGGGCTAGATGATGCTGTGTGAATTGTCCAGCATTATTTATTATTTATTTATTTATTTATTGTTGGCTGTAAGATGAACCAACATTCGGATTTTAAGCTCGAGCCATCGCTGCATCGCAGTGATTTTAGGAGGTTCGATTTCCGCCTAAGGACAAATATTTGTTTTGGGTGTTCTGGTTATTCTGTATATTGTGTGACGAGTCTTTGTATAATATCTATCTATGTATTGTATTATGTATATCAGTCATCTAGTACCCATAACACAAGCTTTGCTTACCTTGGGGCTAGATGATGCTGTGTGAATTGTCCAGCATTATTTATTATTTATTTATTGTTGGCTGTAAGATGAACCAACATTCGGATTTTAAGCTCGAGCCATCGCTGCATCGCAGTGATTTTAAGAGGTTCGATTTCCGCCTAAGGACAAATATTTGTTTTGGGTGTTCTGGTTATTCTGTATAATGTGTGACGAGTCTTTGTATAATGAAAATATCTATCTATGTATTGTATTATGTATATCAGTCATCTAGTACCCATAACACAAGCTTTGCTTAGCTTGGGGCTAGATGATGCTGTGTGGATTGTCCAGCATTATTTATTTATTTTAGGCAGATGCTGGATGCGGCAAGCTGAAGACAGGGCGCTATGGCGCTCATTAGGGGAGGCCTATGTACAGTATTGGACTACTATAGGATGATGGTGATGATGATTTATTTATTTATATCATGCATGATAGAATTTCATTAATAAGAGAAGGGATCTCTTCATTATCATTTTCCCAGCTTAGAAATAGGTAAAAAGACTGAGATAAAATCATTGGCAAGCTACATACTGCTGCCCTACATCCTCAGCATTGCATATTATATCTTATCTAATCACCATGAATCAAGTTCGTGACCGCATCCAGGTCACGTCACTCGTCTATAGCAAGTTAATCACCATCGGTAATCGTTTATAGCTTAACAGGGCTTTAATGTTGTAATCAGCAAAGGTATTCTGTATTCGAAGCAATCAGCTGACATAAATGAAGACCAGTAGTTGTTAGATTTATTGAGTAGGTATCTAGTGGTATTTATTAAGGTTTGTGTGTTGGGCGAAAGTGTGTGAATATACAAATTGAATACACATTTTTGACGAGATCATGCAGATGTTTTAACGTTCTTTCCAGAGAGGTAGATATTGATATTTTCATTAATCCTCCCACTAAACTGAAAATAATACTAAGTGGCAGATTTTTCGGTACATCTTCTTGATTATTTGTAATTTGATTTTGTATACCAACTTTTTAGATTATAATAATTTAACCGTTAGTAGTCGTCCTTTAACTTTGTATAGATTTAGATTCAGTAGCTTTTTGTGGAAATTTTTAATTAGTCTTAAGTACTTAGTCACATTATTTTCATTAAGTTAGCTGTTAATTTCCCAAATATTGTTAAAATAAAAAATAAAATAAAATATATAGGTTTGTGTTCGCTTAAAACGCTAAAAGTAACTTTGACTGAGATATATATAAAAGTGTTGCATTAATTTAATCACTGTGCTTGTTGCGTGACTGCCTACCGCGCGAATTACTTTAATTTTAATTTTTAACCTTATTATTGTTAAGAGAACTCTAGACAAACCTATGTTAGGATTTAAGATGCTATAAACAAAATTTAACAAATTTGTATCAATAAATAAATATATCTATATATCTATTAGCAAATAATGTATATGACTTTTCTACCTAATTATATATGCCTAGAATTATGCCTAATATGATTATAAAAATAAATACTTCATGCTACTTTTTATGTTGATGTTGGGTATAAGTTAGTTTAATAACTAAAAACGATACATAAGAGGTCCTAGAGGAACTCCTTAAAGTTTGGATGATGTAAGTTAAGAAATGTTTTCACTTTATTAGTAATTAGATATTGATAAAACATATTGTAGGTATTCATTGAAGTGAAGTTAGGGTTTAATGAAAGTATCAAGTGCGCAGAAATGGATTTGCGCACTTGATACTTTCATTAAACCCTAGCCCTATCCCTATCTATATCCTATCATTATTTTCTGGCCCCATAGCCAGAAAATATTGATAGGATATACATACTTGTTAAAAAAAAACATAAATTGACCCCTTGAAACCTTATGACATAAATTGAAACCTTATAAAAAAGCATCAACATAAGTACGCCATCTAGCAGCCTCTAATTAAAATAGTTACCTTCTGTATTTATGTTAAGAAGACACCACAGCCCGCTAATCACAAATCATCCAAACATCTCAATTACTTGCTCCACCCAATTAAATTCCCCATAACTCTTCATTTCGCCGCGTCGCGCGTCGGTTTATTTCGGTACCGCCTCCAGTTTTCGCGTCTAGCGTCTGGCAGTCCACCGCCCGGTCGCCTAGCGCGCGCACGCACAATGTTTTATCTCGCCGTGATTCTCGCCGCGCAAATAACGCTTCCAATCCGCACTGCACATGTGACCAACCCACCCAAGTTGCAGGACTCTCTGGTCGCAAGACTCGATAAGATCTACGAGAAGCTGGAACGGTTGACGGTTCCTACTTCGAACCCGCTTCTGATTGATGATGAAGAGGAGCTGCTATCGGCGATACAGGCGTGGGGGAGCTTGGATGAGCAGCAGCTGAATGAGGTGGCGAAGGATGTACAGCGGATGAGGGAAGATGCAGATGAAGATAGATCGGATAGGCTGGAGATGGAGTATGCGGATATGGATGATAATGATGAGGTGAGTGGAGTTTTGGATTATTTAGAAGAACATCTGATTATTTAGATTTAGGTAGCTGTAGTTGTGAAGTAAAAATTCCCCACAATAATTATTAGTTTGTATTAAAACCTTTTTTAATTTGCGAGCCCTGAAATACGGTCCACAGTTATTTTTTTACATACTAATAATTTTTTGTAAGTACAACAGTTCTTAATTTTAAATATATCCTTACTACCTTAAAATATGTGCACAATCTTACTACTATTATAATCATTAATGTCTCTAATATAAAATTTAATAATTAAACAATATTCAATAAAAATATATAAGCGTATAAAAATAATAGAAACACAAATACAGAATATGAATAGTTTAACTTTTAGTTAATTGTACGAGTAGTAATAAAGAAATATCCAAAAAAACACAAACAAACTTTGGTCTAAATTAGGAATCGTAATTTCTGTTAACAGTTGCATCATTAATAAGTAGGTACTTCTCTACTCATAAAATAAAAGGCTGGCTTCTTCTTCTTAACGTATTGATCCTTCGCTTTTGATATTGTAGTCATAAACAGGACGTTTAGCACCATCTATGACAAATTATTGTATTTATCTTTGAGATTTTGTTGTCACCTAACTTGATGTTTTTGTTTTTCTAAAATGTATAATGATTTGCTACTTTTAATATTAATATGATAAGACTTGATTAAAATATAAGGTACTCTATTCCATTGGTTGTGCCCATTAGGATAGATGTTCTCGTACATGTTTATTAATAAACTAGCGGACCTTCCCGGCTTCGCACGGTTTTAGTACGGATCCCTAACTTTTTGAAAATATAATATAGCCTATGTTCACCGGGCATAGTGTAGCTTCCCAACGGTGAATTTTTCAAATCGGTCCAGTAGTTTCGGAGCCTATTCATTCAAAAATCAAACCTTTGCTCTTTTTACTCGTAATATTAGTATACATATAATAAATAATAAAGCCTTTATTCAGATACATTAACCTAAGTTGTAACTAAGTATACATATATAAATGAATAAGTTTACTTAACTTATCTGCAATCGGCCCCTAATTAGCAGTACAGCGCAACCAAGAGAACTGCGAAAAGCTTCTTCGCGTATTGAGCAAATGTTACTGTACCTTTTAAGGAGATGAAAGAAAATACATTTAAATTAAACCGTATGGTTTCATTTAAATGTATTTTCTTTCATCGCACAAATTCAAGCACGATACTTGTAGATAGACTTTAGATATTTTCTTACGTTTTTATTAAAATCTCAATAGCTTTATTTCCTTTACACTTTACAGAACTCTTGAACACGTCACAAAATTCAAATTTCAAAAGAAAATCAAGGGAAAAATCAACTTTTTACCCTAGTGTAAAAAGTTGATTTTTCCCTTGATTTTTTGTTCACTTCAATATTTTTAAGGTAAAGTAAAGAAGCGAAAAAGAAACCTTTACCTTGTTAGGTTGTTAGTTTTCGAGTTGGAGCGAAACTTATCCCAAGCTTTTTGATCGTCTAATCTGATATTTTGTAGTAAGCCTTTTTACAAAGGATATGTTTGACAATTTATTTGAATTTCATCATCATCCTATAGCCGTCCACTGCTGGACATAGGCCTCCCCCAAAATATCCTCCCCCATAGCGCTCTTCAGCTGAATTATTTGAATTTATTTATTGATAATTTATGCAACTCACTTGGAGTTTTGTCGTAGAAGCGTATTGATTAATATTCATAGAGGGATATAAAATACCAGATAATACGAGGGTATACGACATGATGCCTGTGCAGTTATGCGGGTAGCCATAAGGCTGACCGCACGTTGATGGTTATAACCTGCGTTCTTTAAGAATGGATTGAGATAGACGTCATCTGTCATGCTGTCTTCGAATCTGATCTGAGAGAGAGACCACGAAAGATAAAAAATGCTGGACACAATAATGCTGTGTATACACAGAATCATCAAGCCGAGCTATTATTAAAATTATGTAAAAATACGCAATTTACATTACTTGTCGGTTTGAAATAGATAGTTCCTTCAATAAATATTGTTTACAATTTGTTCAATTTTTAATGTATTGATGGTACATTACATAGTAATATTCAATTCTAAATCTGAAACTTTACACAAGGCGGTAAGTTTTAGTTTTTGTGTCGTAGTTTGTATAATAACCACATCGAGTTTAGCTAGTGTATAGTGACTTGATGCATGTCTTGTGTACCCCAGGCCTTAGATAAGACTAACGAAGTAACTTTATTATATTGCATAGTCTGTTAGAAATGTGAATAGCTACTTTCCACTATTAAAATTAAGATTAAGCTCGCAGAAAAGGAAAGAAGTCACGGGCAAAAGCTGTCTAAATTAATTATGATTGTAGTATTCATATTTATATTTTTTTTTATTTTAATGCTGGACAATTCACACAGCATTACCTAGCCACATGGTAAGCAGAGCTTGTGTTATGGGTACTAGATAACTGATATACATAATACATAGATAGATATTTTTTTATTATACATAGAAAACGACCAGAACACCCGGAACAATTATCTGCAGATCGTACACACAATTGTTCCGAGGCGGGAATCGAACCCGCAACCTCCTGCGTCGCAGGCGGACCTTCGCCCACCGCGCCACAGAGGTCGTCAAAGCGTAGTATACATGACAACGCTCTATTCCATGTAGCTCTAAGGGCTGCCGTAGACGGGTGCAGTTATCTATGCCGTCGGCAACGGGCCGCTCGTGTAAAGGAGCCTTAAGTGATCATAAAAGCTGTTGATAGTCGATAAAATTACGAATAAGGCCTTGAACATAGTGAGTTCTTATTGCACTATCATATTATAATGTTTGGTTGGGAATATGTCATCATTTTTCTTTTTGTAATTCAGTCCCATGGATTTTAGAAAACTATGTTTTGTATTTCATGGACAAAGAAAATTTCCACTGTCATCTACACAAATCACATGAAAAAATAGAAAAGTTTGTATGTATTTTGATCACGCCGAAACTACTGAGCAAATTGGACTGAAAAGTGACTACCGACACCTATACATTGCAATGCAACATCATAAAACCATATTAACTTATGTATAGGTAGTATTTTGTTTGACTTTAATTTATATGGTTCTATGGATTGAAAATAAATGTTAATTGTTGTACGTTGAATGTTTGTTGTTATTACACCGGGTGGTGTGGCGTGGCCTCCGCCGCAGCTCGTACCCTATGTACAGGGTATTCCAAGCATCCACGTCAAAACGAAGTTGGGAGATGGATGTCATCAAATGGCATCGATTTCCACATAATTCTGACATATTGAAATAATCTGAATCATGACTTGCGCCATTCGTTTCTGGGCTCGCGACTCCTGACGTCATGAACACATTATTTGCAGTGAATCAAAGTTCTATCACACGAGAAATTCACGATCGTAACTTTGCAATGCGCCGGCGCAGCGCTTGATGTCGCTCGTAAAACCAAGAATTGCCATAAATTACACCAAGTTATGGCAAAATATAGATACTTACTAAAGTATAGCACATGTGGGAGTAGTTATAGATATAAAGTTATCTAGGAACAGGTTTGGAAAGAAAGTTACTATCAAATAATAGAAACATATTACAACTAGTATTTACAATAGAAACAATTGAGCTCACCGCAGACTGTTGCTAACAATCTACAGGTAGCTCAACCGATATTATATCAATACCAGTCGAAAGCTTCCCCAAGACGCTGACTGACTGCATTGCCCCGCTGTATGGCAATGCTGATGCGCTGCGTCAGATACTCACCAGCTCTCGGGTCACACGTCGTCGGTTCGACTAGACACTCTCGTTTTTTTTTTTAAGCCCGGAGAGCGTTGGTACCCCTCGGACCCAGGGTTTTGACTCCAAGGGTAGCTAATGCATATAGGCTCCGTCGAGATCTTCGGCCAAATCCTTCGCTAGTGCCGCCGCACCAGCCCTCACGGTGAACAGGTTAGATTTGCTGTTTTTCTAAGTTCATCCACCTAAGCGGTTTCCAAAAAGTATGATAAAAAATTGTGTCAATAATAATCACGTCATAATTGAATGACCTGACATTGATAAGAATTTAAAAATAAAGTTAGGTAAGTTACCTACTCGAGTCATCGAATTATCTTGAGCAGAGTCAAGTTATGAGCTATTCAACGTCTGAGTTTAGTTTATTTTAAAATGTAAACATATTAAGAATATACAGATAATGGCCAACGATGCTACGTTATCTTTGTAAGTTAGTTTGTATTTGAATCTGCCGTGTGATGCTGGTATAGATTCGTAACACCCCAACTCTTCCCTCGGGTGTCGTAAGAGGCGACTAAGGGATATCCTCCGGGGGCAGGCAGTAGAGCCTTAATTACCCCCCCCCCCCCCCCACATGAGATATAGGCCAATAAAGCGCCAATGCCACCAAGCCAATAAAGGACCAATACAGGCTGTTGTGGTGATGTATTTGAATCGACCGATTTTGTAAGCCTCACCCGTTGTGGTTTTAATGTCTTACCTATTCAAGCTTTCATCCTTGAAAAGCCGTTTTACACTTAGGTAACGATGAGTAGGAACCTATTAAGTACCTACATATCTAACTACATATATGTTTGGTCGATAAAACCGATGCGATGTTATTGTAAACATAGCAGTAGGTAAGCTGTGAAGAACATCTTTACCCAAATGTTGACTACTACAGGGGCGATAATGATAATTCTTTGTCTGCTGCCTGCTAGATAACGACCGATGTGGCGCGGTGGGCGAAGGTCCGCCTGCGACGCAGGAGGTTGCGGGTTCGATTCCCACCTCGGAACAATTGTGTGTACGATCTGCAGATATTTGTTCCGGGTGTTCTGGTCGTTTTCTATGTATAATAAAAAAATATCTATCTATGTAATATATTGTATCATTTATCTAGTACCCATAACACAAGCTCTGCTTACCATGGGGCTAGATAATGCTGTGTGAATTTGTCCAGCATTATTTATTTATTATTTATTTATAACGAAACGATCTTTTTACGCCCTACGCAAAAACAGAAACAAACGAAACAACAAAGATAAATAGTAATGTATTTCTATACTAATATTATAAAGAAGAAAGGCGTGATTTCTTGTTTGCTTGTTTGTATTGAATAGGCTTCGAAACTACTGGACCGATTTGAAAAATTCTTTCACCGTTGGGAAGCTACACTATCCCCGGTGAACATAGGCTATATGATATTTTCCAAAAAGTTAGAGATCCTTACTAAAACTCCAATAATGTAACCCAAGGTGTAAAAAAATCACCTAATAACGTGAAATTCGAGTTTAACGCGGGTGAAACCGCGGCGAACATCTTGTATTAAATAAACTAGTAGTGATGACTATCTAAACCACAAATCTATACATTTGTTTATCCGACTCTCAGGGCATGACTGCAACACGTCTCGCTCACTCGTTTTCCTAGAATAATGAAATGACACAACTAGAGAACTATCTTTAGATCTAATAAAGGTTGTCGCACACATATCCACTCGACAACGTATCATAACCGCCTCAAGCCGAGACATTTTATTTAATTTATTTGGGAAAATAAAAGCTTAAATTTAGGTAAAAATAGAACATAGACTTAGAGCAAATAAAGGTAACTACAATTTTCACTCGTAGGTTGTAAAAGTAAGTGAACTAGCATTAACCCATTAGAGGTCACCGTCCCCATACGAGTACGGCCATATTTCTTAGTGTCACTTACAAATTTCATAAAATTAACGTGGGTAACCGTGATATTTTACTTCGTCACAACCCTATTTAAGTATATAAATCAATATTTTGCGGGTAATTGCATATTTTTAGTTAAAAAGTGTTTCTGAAGTTTTGTCACTGAAACGCAGCAAAAACTATTATTCATAATTGTTTGAGTGAATCCCGTAAAAACGCACATTAGTCAGCATCGTAACAGCATCGCCTCGCTTCTTTTGTTTTTTCCCTCTGTGCCTTTTATGTGACGAGATGAGTCCAGGTGAGATGTTCCTGATTAAATTATTTTTTTCAATTTAATTATTTTATTCCGTTTACATACATTATTATTGTACACTATGAAAAGTCATAGCGGTACACATTTATAAACAATAAATTAAATTACAAAATAGACATATTAAAAATCAAAAGCTTTCACAATAAATGTATACCTATATCTAGTAAATATGTAACCTATATACAGAATTCATCAGTCAGGGCTTCGTCAATATCGTAATAGGATTTCAACAGTAAAAATAATCGAAATTCTCGAAAAATTAAGTTTCGGACGTCGACCGGTATATTGTTAAAACTTATGCATAAGAATACAAAACTGTTACCTACTTTAGCAAGTCTTCGACTTGGAATAGCAAAACTACTTTTGTTGCGAGTTGTAATCAGGGTTGGCATGATTAAAACAAGTTGTTTTAAAACACGTGTTTAAAACAGTGTTTAAAACAGTTTGAAATAAAACTAGGTTTTATATTAAGAAAAAAACAGGGTTTAAAACTACCTTTGATTGCAAATGAATGTGTATAAATACCACAGACAGGTTGTGTGGTATAGTGGTATTTATACACTGCATAGGTAACTCCCCACCAGTAAAGTCCCGCAGGGAAAGTCCTTATGTAGGCCGTTTTATACACTGCACACTGCATAGGTAACTCCCAGCCAGTAAAGTCCCGCAGGGAAAGTCCCTATGTCGGTCGTCGAAAGAAAGTAATTCACTGGATTAGTGGGTACCTCTACCTACCTACAACACTACATACAAGGTGTATGTCAATTGTTTTGTATTGATTAATAATAATAATAATTTTTAATAATTAGATTAGAGGTACTGAGATATGCAACAAAAGTAAATATTTATCTTTTTGTTAATTTTTACTAATGTGAATTAGGAAATAGTTTAGAAATGGATTATTTTATTATTCGCTATAATTGATTTGAAATTGATAAGTAAAAAAAACAAATAAAACAAAAAAAACACTTGTTTTAAACATTTTGAACTGTTTGTTTTATAAAATATAAAAAAAACTGTTTTTTTTCCAACCCTGGTTGTAATTGTGAATGTCATATTTTAGTTGAAAATTGTCAATATGTAACGTAAATTACATTTAAATTAATATTTTACTGTGCTAGGCATGTGTGCGACAACCTTTACATCGGACTTTTACTGTTTTATTAGGTAAAATACTCAGGTATTTTTAGGAAATATTTAATAATAAGTACAAATGAAAACCTATGTTCGTAACTTGCGGTAGTAGTAATACCTTATGAAATTAAAATTACTTCTGTACTTTCATTTCAATTACAAAATACCTAACAAGTACCTACCAACTGCAACTTTTATGTCTTGTCGAAAGTTTATTTAGTTGCAAGTCAGTCATTGCACAACTTAGAAATATGTACATATCACCACTACTTAGTATAAATCAAGTCGCTTCCCGCTGTTAGTCCGTCCCTATGTATGCATAGATCTTCAAAAGTACGTAACTTTATATAGGTACAGCAGATTACTTTGACATTTTATCTAATTTATTATTCAATTTAACTTATACCATTATTTATTATCTGTTTTATTGTGACAAATTATTATAAATGAATTTATTTAAATTTTTTAAGAAGGCATGTCTATCTGCTTTTTTTTTGCACAATGCCCTATGGCATGTTTCCTTTGTCATAAGTTAGTGTGTGTTATAATAAAAATGTAATTTGTCTTTTAAAATAGTATTTAACGACATCAAGTGTAACATTGTGTACCTACGGTGGAAATAAATAAACTGATAGGTTATTTTTTTTATATAGGTATAGATCTAATGATTCAAGAGGAAGGTTTGTTTGTGATCTACCAACTCTTATTTAACATATATCTTTTTCTCCATGCCTAGGTTGCCTGGGAGAAATCGCTGTCAGCGATAAGGCCGCCTATTGTACTTTTTTTTGTATAATATTTAGATATAAGGTGTTATTTTATAGTTTTAAGTGCAATAAAATAATAAATAAATAATGCTGGACAATTCACACAGCATTATCTAGCCCCATGGTAAGCAGAGCTTGTGTTATGGGTACTAGATAACTGATATACATAATACAATACATTACATAGATAGATATTTTTTATTATACATAGAAAACGACCAGAACACCCGGAACAAATATCTGCAGATCGTACACCTCCTGCGTCGCAGTCGGACCTTCGCCCACCGCGCCTCATCAGTCGTCAATAAAGTGTTAATTCATTCATTCATTCAATGCTATTTTGTATATTTGTATATTTTACACCATTACCTAACATTGGAAGTCATACAAGGCAAGTCATTTGTTCAATTTCAGCAAGATTCTTAATCATATTCAAGAAAAATTCATTGCGCGACAAATGGACAAATAACTCAATATCACGCCAACCGATTACGATGATTATTTTTTTAAAAAGAAGTTTTAAACCCATTTTCTTTATTAGGGAATTTGAAGTCGGTGAAAAGTTTTTTAAAACACCTTAAAGTCGCTTCCCGCTGTCTGTCCGTCCCTATGTATGCATAGATCTTCAAAAATACGTAACGGATTTTGATGCGTTTTATTATATAGGTACAGCAGATTACTTTGACATTTTATCTAATTTATTATTCAATTTAACTTATACCATTATTTATTATCTGTTTTATTGTGACAAATTATTATAAATGAATTTATTTTAATTTTTTTATGAAGGCATGTATATCTGCTTTTTTTTGCACAATGCCCTATGGTGTTTCCTTTGTCATAAGTTAGTGTGTGTTATAATAAGAATGTAATTTATCTTTTAAAATAGTATTTAACGACATCAAGTGTAACATTGTGTACCTACGGTGGAAATAAATAAACTGATAGGTTTTTTTTTATATAGGTATAGATCTAATGATTCAAGAGGAAGGTTTATGAACAATTTGACACAGAGATTTCCACGCGGGCCGCGGGACACAGCCAGCTAGTAGAAATATATGTATATTCTTTAATATTCTAATCACTATACTGTCTCATATTTTCATCGCGCGACTTTTCTACCTGGACTTAAAAGTTTTCTCGATGACTTTCAATAACCATGAAATTTCGTCTAATTATCTCAATTCTAACTCCCACAATCTCAGGTCATCAGATAACTTACTACTCAAGTTCCCCACTCATTCCCAAACGTTCTACGGTAACTCTTTTAGTGTTCAGGCTGTACGGCTTTGGAACAAGCTGCCTGTTGATATAAGACTTGCACCTTCCATTAACTCCTTCAAATCTAAACTGAAGTCCCACTTTCTATCTTTAGCTATATAAAATTTTCCTTCATCCTTCTCTCTTTCTCATTCAGTTACTGTCACTTCAGATGTGTCTTGTAGCTCCAGCTGTGATCAGATTTTATCTAAATTTATCTCTGTGGTACCTTCCTATTGTATGTAGTTATTGTTATTTGTAGTTTATCTGTTAGGTTAGATTCTAATAAATAAATAATAAATAATTAATGCTGGACAAATTCACACAGCATTATCTAGCCCCATGGTAAGCAGAGCTTGTGTTATGGGTACTAGATAACTGATATACATAATACAATATATTACATAGATAGATATTTTTATTATACATAGAAAACGAACAGAACACCCGGAACAAATATCTGCAGATCGTACACACAACCTCCTGCGTCGCAGGCGGACCTTCGCCCATGACGACCGATGTGGCGCGGTGGGCGAAGGTCCGCCTGCGACTCAGGAGGTTGCGGGTTCGATTCCCGCCTCGGAACAATTGAAAATGATGAATTGAAAATATAATATAATTCTAATGTAAGTAGCTTGCAATGTATATAGTTTGTATCTTTTTTTTGTTTTTGATATTACTCTGTTTGTTTGTGATCTACCAACTCTTATTTAACTTATATCTTTTTCTCCATGCCTAGGTTGCCTGGGAGAAATCGCTGTCATCGATAAGGCCGCCTATTGTACTTTTTTTTGTATAATATTTAGATATAAGGTGTTATTTTATAGTTTTAAGTGCAATAAAATAATAAATAAATAATGCTGGAAAATTCACACAGCATTATCTAGCCCCATGGTAAGCAAAGCTTGTGTTATGGGTACTAGATAACTGATACAATACATTACGTAGGTATATATTTTTTATTATACATAGAAAACGACCAGAACACCCGGAACAAATATTTGCAGATCGTACACCTCCTGCGTCGCAGTCGGACCTTCGCCCACCGCGCCACATCAGTCGTCAATAAAGTGTTAATTCATTCATTCATTCAATGCTATTTTGTATATTTGTATATTTTACACCATTACCTAACATTGGAAGTTATACAAGACAAGTCATTTGTTCAATTTCAGCAAGATTCTTAAATTCAAGAAAAATTCATTGCGCGACAAATGGACAAATAACTCAATATCACGCCAACCGATTTCGATGATTATTTTTTTAAAAATATTTTTTAAGCCCATTTTCTTTATTAGGGAATTTGAAGTCAGTGTAAAGTTTTTTAAAACACCTTAAATTATTGGACAGTAGGTACCAAATTAATAGCTTAATGACCCAGACCCAACAATAGATTAGATATAGGTACCGTTGTACCCAAATGTTTCACTCTATACCATACGCATTGTCTATAAAAATACATAATAAAATTCCATCAGTGTATCTACAACATGTTTGCAATAAAAATATTGAGTATGTACTAGCGGACCTTCCCGGCTTCGCACGGTTTTAGTACGGATCCCTAACTTTTTTGAAAATATAATATAGTCTTTGTTCACCATAGTGTAGCTTCCCAATGGTGAAATAATTTTTCAAATCGGTCCAGTAGTTTCGGAGCCTATTAATTACAAACAAACAAAAAATCAAACCTTTCCTGTTTATAATATTAGTTGAGTATACTATATAATTAGCTCTATAATAAAGACTAAGCTTTGTGATGTAGCGAACTTGCCGACTGAATGTGTCATAGCCGGTGTCACCAGGTTATCAGCTTGCAAACAGAGATAGTAGAGCAACTTGTAGAGATTACAGAATCACTAACTCTACATTACCTATATACGGTACATTACCTAGAGTTAGCAAGCTGAAATAAATAAATAATTTTATTCAAAACAACTTAGGACTAAATGGATTACAAAAGTCAATCATCTTATGTTCATCTAAAATAATACATTTGCTAGTTCAGGCAAATGTAAATAAATCTGTTTCTCTGGCAGAAAGTGCAAAATTATAATCAAATTGAAATCAAATTGGTAAAATAACTAAAATGAGAGTGGGACGGCCATATTATCTCGCGAAGAACCGACAACCCCTGGGGCAACGTGTTCTTGAGTGGAGACCACGACTCGGTAAACATAGTGTAGGACACCCTCCGACCAGGTGGGATGACTGCAGGTAGATGCTGGATGCGTCGAGCTGAAGACAGTGCGCTATGGCGCTCATTGGGGGAGGCCTGTGTTCAACAGTGGACTAACAAAGGCTGGCAATGATACTTACATTACCTACATAATAAGGGTAGATTTTAATTTTTACCAATGCAGTGTTGTGCAGTGTGCTCTACAATAAAATCAATCGAAAAATGGAGCATTACCCACTCGCACAGAGTATTTTGAAAGCTTTTTGGTTTTATCATTATATCTTAACGCTTTACACACACTGCGATTTTTTTTCGACGACTGCGATATTTTTTTAACCTAAAAAATTCATGCTGCCGCTCTACACAGCGGTTGTGTTGCGCCGCACATGCGTTTCGTTCGAAAAATATTACGGCTGTGCTAAGTCACAAAGATCTGTATTTTCTCAGCCGCTGCGCTAGTGTGGATTTACGCATATTAGTCACTTGTAGAAAACACATACCCTGTGATTTCAGCGCTCAAAGTGTTAAGGCTTATTAATAGATAGTCACACTTTAATATAAGCTTGAGGTAATCTCTCATTGTATGGATGTTTGTCTCTTACACGTTAAACTACTGATCGTATCGCGCTGAACGAATGCACACAGGTAGTTCCAGGCCTGGAATAAAACAGGCAACTTTTTATCCCATAAATCAGTTGATGAACTTTTTACCCCCTGAGAAAGAATTAACGTTTTCATAAAAACAACGCATGCGAAGCCGCAGTTAGAAACTAGTTATCAATGAAAATAAACGCTGCGAAAGCGGTCGGAAAACGCTTCCTCTGTCCATCAAAAATTCAGCCTTAACACTTTGACTGCTGAAATCACACGGTATGTGTTTTCTACAAGTGACTAATATGCGTAAATCCACACTAGCGCAGCGGCTGAGAAAATACAGATCTGTGTGACTCAGCACAGCCGTAATATTTTTCGAACGAAACGCATGTGCGGTGCAACACAACCGCTGTGTAGAGCGGCAGCACGAATTTTTTAGGTTAAAAAAGATCGCAGTCGTCGAAAAAAATCGCAGTCCAAGTGTTAACACTTTACGTAACCGAGACTGACCAATCGTATCAAAGAACAAAACCTACAATCACAAATAATATCTATAGATGTTAGGTCGGCGCAAAAAATCCGTTTCCGTAAATAAGAGCGCACTTGTTATGTTAGCTTTTATTTTGTTTAGTTCGATTGAAACACAGCCAACGTTAACACGTGTCACAATGCCGCAATGTGTAATCAAAAGTTGCAAAAATAAAAACAAAATATTAAAATATAACTTATTCTACATTTACTTACATACCTCAAGTGCGCTCTTGTTTACGAAGACGGCTTTTAGCTTTCAATTTATATTTGACCCGAAATCTAGATAGTATTCGTGATCGCAGTACAAAGCCCACCGATCAAACCAGTCGGGCTACATTCTGTGATTCCTGAGAACACTTGGTGGATTGTAGTCGTGCCTGATTGGCAGTCTGGTAATTGATGGGGAAGTGATTCTTTTATTTTGCGAATCGGTATGATTGGACCACACACGTGGGAACAAGGAAAGGCCCTGAACTTTTCTGAGAACATTCTTCCTTGTAAACGTGCTTGGATACTATTTCTATTCTAACTGAATTCAAATTCAAATTATTTATTTAACTAAGCCCATAACATTACAGATATCTCCAAATCGTTATGCCTAGTTTATTGAATAAATTCACCGCTTCTTAAAAACTACAAGAGTTAATTAACAGACTATAAAAAGAAAATTGACAACAATAATGTAACTAAGGTAACTCTAGGTGCATAAGGTTTCTTGATGGGTAAAACGCTTAAAATTGCTGTTGTATTAGAATAAATTTTATCAAATTTTACTAACTTCCTATACAATAAAATGATCTGTAAAAGGGACTGAATCGATTGGTATCAAAACATTAGCTTTACCAATTAGATTCATTTGAAGGCGCTACTAACGTTTAACCAAAATTTTAATGACAAAATTATTTTCTCTAAAAAGGAGCTGATGTTTCAAATGAAACTACACCTTTTTTCCTCTGGTTGTGGCTGCCCCCCTACTGTCCCAGTTAAAAAAACACTATAATATGTTAGTAACTATAAATCAGATTTCACTTTAACTTTAGATTACATTCAATTATTACTATAGAATACGCTATCAATGTGGTTTAAAACTTCTCAAAATTATGGACAAAACCACCCACATTAATGAAAGTCAATACATACATAAAAATCGAATAAAACGCCCAACAGCATACTAAAAACTAAATGAGTTTCAAGAGGCTCATCAAAGATCAAAGCGAGCATTAATCGATATTTTTATTCGCTCTAACTAATCGATCGTAAAGCCGATCGGAAAGCAGACGCGAGCTTCAAATAATCGTCTATTATTAGCCAGGCATTCTTGTGCGTCTGGTTCGATCTATAGATGGACTTGAATCGACGTAAAACTTGGTATTCATCATCATCATCATCAGCAGCAACCTGATTTCACGAAATGAAACCTGAGATCACCCAAAGGTATATGCCACCGGTGTGCGGTGGGCGAAGTTCTGCCTGCGACGCAGGAGGTTGTGTGTTCGATTTCCGCTTTGGAACAAATGTGTGTACGATCTACAGATAATTGTTTAGGGTGTTTTGGTCGTTATCTATGTATAATAAAATGTATTAGATCATATAACTTATGTGTCAAATCAAATTTATTAGATACATAAGTTATATGAACATACTAGTGGTTTCTTTTTCCCTACTTCCACTAGTGGACAAAAATTTGAAGTGAACATTAAAATTAAAATACGTAATGTTATTTGATAATAATGAATTGAAAGAATTTGTTATCTGAGTGCTTATTTTGTAAGCCTTAAGAAAATAAAAAAACAATTTGAATTAAAAATTTCTATATATTTAATCATTTTGTAGGTGTATTATATTTTAATTATGATTTATTTTATGTAAATTTAATTTTAATTTGTTTTAATTTTATATAAGTATGCAAAAATATTGACGCTTTTATTGTTTCTGTACTATAAACTGATTGTCTGAAATAAACGTTATGAATGAATGAATGAATGTATTGTTTTAAGTATATCACTCATCTAGTTCCCATAACAAAAGCTCTGCTTAGCTTGGGGTTAAATAATGCTGTGTGTATTATCCAGCGTTATTTATTTATTTATCTACATTTCACAACATCACATCTTCACAAATCGAGTATGAATACTACAAAATTCGAACTCGTCGAATCTAGCCCAATCGATATACTATGCTTACTCGTTAGGTATTTCGATTAAATAGTTGCATTAAATCGTGTTGCCAAGCCTATAATGCTAATACTGGACAAGGCACTAAATATTACCTTTCAACTCGTGAGCTTGAGTGAAGGGTCGCCAAACTTTAGCAATATTTAGGTATTTATAGTGCCTTTCGTATAAATTGCTAATAAAGAGGGGATATTGAACTTACTTATTACCGCAGATTCAAAACTATACTAGAATATAATACTAACATGGATGGACAATAAGAACAACATACATACATGGATTTAATTAATACTTCTTAAAGATCTATGGGATAACGGATCGTTTCCCTGAAAAATTGTTTTCATTCACATGAGTCAAATAATCGTAGAATATTAGCGACGTATTGTATACGATTTTTTATTCATTCACAAAAAAGGTAGACAGAATAAAAAAATCTTCTAATTTTTATCAGTTCCTTAAAAAATACTATCGTTTCTTTAGACTCATCAATCACTGCATAGTATAAGACAAAGTCGCTTCCCGCTGTCTGTCCGTCCCTATGTATGCTTAGATCTTTAAAACTACGCAACGGATTTTGATGCGGTTTTCGTTTATAGATAGACTCTAAAGGAAGGTTTAAACCATTTGACATAGATTTCCACGTAGGGGCGCAGGCTAGTCAATATTAAAACAAATACTTTCGTTTAAAATTCCAGGAATATGCCGACATAAACTACCACAACGACGGCAACGACGACGAAGACGAAGACCTTCGCCAGACCAATGACAAGCCCGCAGAGCCGCTGTTCATCGACGAGGACTCGGAGACCAGCTCGGTCAGTCCGCTGCGGCCGGGGGTCAGGCCGCTGGCGTTTACAAAAGATGAGGGGCTTACGACAATAGTGTCCGCTGTCGGGTCCATTGCAGCTACAAACGAACGCCCGAGGGTTTTGGATGATTGTAAGTCTTTCCGAACAATACACACAATAACAATACAGTACAGTACAGTAAAATATATCTTTATTGCACCATCAATACAAAAAATAATAATAAAGGATCTTAATACTAATTAAATCAAGTGGCACAATCGGAGGCCTTATCGCTAACATGCTTAAACTATCATGGTTATTAACACGAAAGTCATTTAAAACGGAATATTTACCATGATCTGGTTTTTGAGTTTTCCAATATTTCGCATGAAACTGCCATGCGCCATGATCACGAATGTCATATGTCTGCCCATAAAACTTACTCGCAGTGTCTTCAGTTATTCCGTGATCATGGCGCATGAAACTGTGCCGACATATTGGCGAACTTTAAAATCAAATCATGGTAATTATCCCGTTTTAAGTGACTTTAGTGACTGTACGTTTTGTATAAATGATTTCTTAAGTTAAATTTATTTTCATCGAGGTCAACTAAAGTGTGCTTATATTGGTTTACCAATGACCGCAAAAAGATTGAATTGAACAAAAAAATCCTAATTCGGTTTAGCTGGTCGGAGTGGAAGGACACGTCAAAATTAAAATTACATAAGTTATATGTAATTGGAATTTTTTGACGTGTCCTTCCACTCCGACCAGCTAAACCGATCAACTGGTTGTGCAGAATGGAAGTCGATGAAGCGTTTTTTTTCAATCGAACCAACTGGTTGATCATAATATTTTATTTTGGGTAAACTTGTTCTAGTTTACCCAAAATAAAATAAGATAAATCTGCTATAGGCTGATGATGATGATGATGATGATGTTCTTGTTTCACGAACCAAATGACGAATGACGTGTCCAAAGGTAGGAAACGCACCATTATAAGTGATGACTTCATTTTACTACACAGACACATTTTTAGTAGCTAGGTACACATTTAATTGAAACTCGTTCTGCTTGTTCTCAAAAGCTCTGGCTGAAAATCAGTTATTTTGCTTCTTTAGCAAAATATTACGCTGAGCCCAGGCCTTTGAACATACTGCAGCACACACAGACATCTTACCCTTTTAATTGAATAAATGTTTGCTTTTTCTTTGTTACGTCAATGTTTTATGTTTTGTTTTCCAGTGTAATGTATAATTGTTGTATTTTGTATGTGTGTCTGAAGTCTGTAATGAATGCTTTATCTATCTTTATCTATGTCCAAGTGTCCTGTGAGGTCTAAAGGCAATATATCACTTTGATATTTGAAAGCACGGTTAAGTCAAGACATTATGTGTCTTGCTTTGTTTAGATACGGCATTCCAAATCAACAAAGATCTGTTTTCATTATTGTTCAATGGAAGATTATTTCGAGTATCAATAGAAGTCTGATTACCAATCTAATATTATCTTCATGGAATCGTATAGGGTATTATAACGTTTTTGTTCTAACAGATAAGCTATTTTATGGACCATCTATTGAAATAGGTAGAGCTTATACATCGAGCAGATATCCCGCTTATAAGGTTTGAAAGCTTCGATTCGACTCTCTTGTCTACAAATAAATGATTTGATTTGATCTAGACATGTATCGGTGCTCTTCTCTTTCAACAGAAACAGGGCCGTAGTTAACCAGCTTAAAGCCGCAACGAATTATTAAAATAGTCTAATATGATCTAGCGTGTCATTAGAGCTCGTGATAGGAAGAAGAACACGTAATATCTAGGGTCATCATCATCATCAGCCTATATTAGTCCACTGCTGGACATGATAGGCCTCCCAAAATGAGCGCCATAGCGCCCTGTCTTCGGCTTGATGCATCCAGCATCTACCTGCAGTCTCTCGCTGGTCGTCATCCCCCCTGGCCGGAGAGCGTTCTACACTACGTTTACCGAGTCGTGGTCTCCACTCAAGAACACGTGTGCCTCAGCGGTTATTGATTCTTCGCGAGATATGGCCGGCCCACTGCAACTTCAGCTAGCTAATTCTCAGAGCTATGTCGATAAATTTGGTTCTCTGTCGGGGTCGAATATAGGGTAGTTGTCATCGAAATCAATGAAGAGGCCCATATTATATTAAAATAGTTTAATCGCGATGTGATGGTTCATCAAATCAAATCATTTATTCGCTGAAATGTAGGTATGTTATTTCCAATACAAATATACAATGTAGTTACTGACCTGTTGCAGGGCGTAATGTAACTGCAGCGCTAGCGAGCTTTCGTGAAGTCAGTACGGGGAAAGAAGGAACACGGATTTAAGCACATGGCGGGCGTTACATATGTTGAGGAAAAATAATTGAAATTACCTTCAGTGTTATTGAACTTGTTCTTGAGTGGAGACCACGACTCAGTAAACGTAGTGTAGGACACCTTCGACCAGGTGGGATGACGACCTGCGAAAGACTGCAGGTAGATGCTGAATGCGATGGAAGCTGAAGACAGGGCGCTACGTCGCTCATTGGGGGAGGCCTATGTCCAGCCGTGGACTACTATAGGTTGTTGATGATGATGATGAACTTCAGTGGGACTTCCACTAATAAAGGAATGGTTTTTCCAGCGGGCCTAACACCAGTAGACCGGAAAGCCCTGCGCACCGCTGCCTACGCCAACATGGGGCGAGCTGTGCGCGCCAGTAACTGCCTCGTGCCGCAGCCCAGGTGGCTGTCGGTACGCCAGCTCGCTCCATCCTCTGACACCATGTGAGTATTGGCTGCCTAGATGCCTGATGACGACCTCCGTGGCGCGGTGGGTGAAGGTCCGACGCAGGTGGTTGCGGTTTCGATTCCCGTTTCGGGACCATTGTCTGTACGATCTACAGATATTTGTTCCAGGTGGTCTGGCCGTTATCTATCTAAAATAAAAATATCTATCTATATAATCTATCGTAACTATTATGTTTATTACAATAAATCAACAACAATTCTAAACAAAACAAAATGCACTAAAGGAAGCAAAGACAACTTCGGGATGAAATATCTTATCTTTATTGCCCCTATTCGATTGATTTTAGTCATAGATTTATTTTATTAGATTATTAAATCCAAGAAAATGTCTGCCATTGGTTGGTAAACACAAATCAATAGCAGACTGTAGCATTTAATTGATATTATTAGCCTTTTGAATACCTTACGATAGCGTCTGAGAATGCACCAATCATTAAGTATTTATACCTACATTGATGATTTAATAAGCAAGTACTGGCATTGTCCCGCAAAAGCGGCCCAACTTGTTTTTATGCCCCAAATAAGAGGTTGCTTTCCAACGGGATTGCGTTAGGTGTGTCTGGCTGTAAACTTTATGACAGGCTTCCGTTATTTTAGGATTAGTGCATTCGTGCTTTAATGGCCTGAGTGAGACATTATAAACAGCTGGTTGGAAACTCGTCTCGTTTCGTTTCCTAGTCCGTACTGGTTCGTTCGCTCAATAGAAATTCTGCATTCCCGTCCTTTATAACTGAGACTCTACTATAACGTTCTAGGTATTAGACCACTCACTGGTTCAGTGGTTGCATTGAACCAGTCAGGGTATCCAGGGCCGGATTTACGGGAGGGCAAACAGGGCGACTGCCCCGGGCCTCCACAAAAATGGGGCCCCCACAAGAAAAGAGACTTCGGAACTAGTAAACCACTTTCCCTTTGATATTTTTTTTCGCATCTAACTTTACCTACAGAAGGTACTTTTACATACATGATTATATTCAATATTAACAGAAATCATCGATCTATATTTGTTCACTCCAATCAGGCAATCACTAAGAGATCAAAATCTCAAATGGCCTTGATAGGCACTTGCAATTTACTCCCCATCTTGAGGGAGTATCCCAATGGCTGAGTAGGTGGTACTCTCACGCAGCCTCGGAGGTTGCGTATTCGATTCCGTGTCTCGACTCTTTATTTTTGTTCATTCATTTATACAGGGTTATTCGACCTATTCCTACTAGGAGGTTGGAGGTTATTTGCGTTGAATGCGAACATAATCTCAGTATGCAAAAATTAACCATTTCATAAAACAAAAGTTCTTTATAATGTATCGAGATCAAGGGCTTAAACATTATTAAAAAAAAAACTGTTAGTTATAATCAAACTTTTATTTATGTTTTATTTGAAGAACATAACAAGCATCCTTCAACACAAAAACTACAAAAGTCCCTATTAAGAAATACTAGACGAAAATGTCTAGAATTGTCATTATTTTTTCTAATGAGGTCCAAAATAATGTCAATAAAAAAACATGACACTTGATGGCAGAGTTTTTTTTTAAAACATGTACATTTTTTCAGCTTTTTAAAACGTATATAAGTATACTTGGGATCGGTTGTATGGTTTAAGAAAATATATAAAAATATAAAAGATGGTTGTTATGTTATCTTTTAATCACCTATACTAAACTTGTGCATTGGAGTCAATGGAAACTATTTTGAGCAACATATTAGTGAGGTAAAATTATTGTGAATCCAAGTATCGATTCTCATTCTTCTTAAGTATTTATATATGTACATGTATTTATTTATTGGAAAACTCGACTGTAAAAATTTACCATCGTAATTGGAAAATGATTTGGGGCCAGGGGCCTCCACTCGTTTGTTGCCCCGAGGCCTCCACACCTCTAAATCCGGCACTGAGGGTATCTTATACCGTGTCGTTACCATTGAATTTGAACACGCGTTAACGCTAAGAATTTGCAACAGTATTGAAGTCCATCATGCCCATTTTGACACCACTGTCGATTCGTTGACAGTTTGATATACTCACTTTTGAGTCCGGTTCCTACCGATGCGAAGAGACTTGAATTCATCGCACTTTAGCTTTGTATTAGTTACTAGCGGACCTCCCCGGCTTCGCACGGTTTTAGTACGGATCCCTAACTTTTTAAAAATATAATATAGCCTATGTTCACCGCGGATAGTTTAGCTTCCCTACGGCGAAAGAATTTTTCAAATCGGTCCAGTAGTTTCGGAGCCTATTCGATACAAACAAAGAAAAAATCAAACCATCCCTTTTTATAATATTAGTATATAAGATTATTCTAGACAGACAGCGCCTGCGGTCGCGGCCAGTACCTAGCTGTTTTCCATTATACAATTTGTAAGTACTGGACTTTAATGTCTCCCAGCGGACGCAGGCAGCGTAGAATGCGCAGCTCTAAACTACATAATTGTTAGGTTATTATAACTTTAAGCCACTCAGGTCACATATTGTAATAATTTGGCGTGTTTTAAAAAACTATAAACAGAATTCAAATTCCTAAATAATGAAAATGGGTTTTAAAATTTAGTTCTAAAGAAATCGGAGTCGATGACCACACGTGAAGCACCAACTGTTAAATAAAAAAAATATCAAAATCGGTTCATCCAGTCGAAAGTTCTCAGGTAACAAATATAAAAAAACACTGTCGAATTGAGAACCTCATCCTTTTTTAAGTCGGTTTAAAATGTCCTGTAACGATGATGATGTTATCTTCCAGGTACATGCCTCCGTGCGTAGAGCTACATCGTTGCGCCCCCGACTCTGGCTGCTGTAAGAGCGAGGCCGAGGTCTGCGCACCTATCGAGGGACGACACGTCGTTATACCCTTTTATGTAAGTACACATCATACATACAGTACACAAACAACTCGACGACATCTGTGGCGCGGTGGGCGAAGGTCCGCTTGCGACGCAGGAGGTAGCGACGAGTGGGTTCGATTCCCAACTCGGGACAATTGTGTGTACGATCTGCAGATATCTGTTCCGGGTGTTCTGGTCGTTATCTATGTATAATAAAAAAGATCTATCTGTGAACATAATGTATTGTATTAAGTATATCAGTCATCTAATATCCATAGCACAAGCTACTTAAATTGAGGCTAGATGATGCTCTGTGGGTTGTCCAGCATTATTTAATTATTTAATACACACTCTACACACTCAGCACATAATATCACACCCCAAACTCCTATATCTGGAGTTCTGCTACAATCAAGTTAAAGAAAATCTCGACATTATCAAGTCGAATCAGCTAGGTTTTTTAGTTGACATTAATAATCTCTGTTGACGTCCGCAGGTTGTCTGGTAGAGACAGCCTTATAGTGTTATCACATTGTGAATGGTAAAGTTTTATCTACCTGCCTCTATTCCAGCTACACAAAGCGGACGGCAACAACAGCGTCGCCCGCATGATGTTCTTCAACCACACCGTCTGCGCGTGCGTCGCGCGCGACACGCTGCGGTCAACTGTTCATATCGCGCCGTCTGTGACACGCCGCGTGGAAGAGAGACAGAACGACTGGCATCCCGCTCCCGCACACACGCAGGCTCCGACGATGGAGCCGAGAATTGACGAGGATGTTACGGCACCGCCGATGATGAGGAGGTAGCTTGAAAACTGTTTGTAATCGTAAGCTTTCCACGATAATGGACAATGAGCACCCAGTTTACACTAAAGCGAAGAGTACCACCATTATGTCTGGAAGTGGAGACCAATTAAGCCAGTTTCCACTTCTGTCTTCCAGCTTCGCGAGCAAAATATAGCATTATGGGTATCTTTGGCTCTTGAATTAAATCATTATGCAAGTCAAAGGAAATAAAGACATTGAACTGGTTGAGTCACAGATAACTTACAGAATATCTGTTATCTGTGGGTTGAGTATGAGCCCGTAGAATATGGAAATTCATCATGTTTAAGTAGCAAAAACAAATGCATCAAAATTATAATAAACTATATAGAATTCCGTACAATTATAAATCAACATACCTCTCGCAAAGTTTCTGGCTATTATTGCTAACAGAATCAGTTATTGCTCATAACTAAGTGAATAAACTAAAACGTAAATTTCCAGATGCACATGCCCAAAGTATTTCCAAGCGAGCACAGCCGACGAGTCCTGCAGCTGCACGTGTGAGTGGAAGGAACCGTCGCGCCGCCGGGAGTGTCTCTACTTCTCCAGAGGGAAGGAACATCTGGGACTCAGCGATCGAGTGTGCATAGAGCATAAGGTAGGTAATGTTAGGTTATAAGATGTGGTTAATATGATCAAAACTAATCAGTAAACACCAGCAGAAAAATGCGATGACCTCGAAGCTAACAATCTGTTGGATAGTCAGATGATTTAGGTCCTTATCTTCCTTTCACTGGACTTCTGTCCTAAAGAGAGGCTGTCATAAAACGAATCTGACTTTAAACGAGCAAGGGAACAGCCCGATTGAGATTGATTGTTTCGAGATTGAGTTGGCAATAGGGACTCAGTGGAACCGGCTGGTTTAAAGATCTCTCGGCGTGACGCATGGGTATTTTAAGACTTCTTTTTCACGTTTTCAGCTTCTTCGTCCTCCTTCGACCTTTATATTTTGACTGTCAGATATTTATTGATCACCATATGCTGAGTATAGGCCACCCATGCGTTACGCCGAGAGATCTTTAACCAGCCGGTTCCACTGAGTCCCTATTGCCCACTCAATCTCGAAACAATCAATCTCAATCGGGCTGTTCCCTAGAATATCTGACAGTCAAAATATAAAGGTCGAAGGAGGACGAAGAGGTTTTCAGCTTCTTCGTCCTACTTCGACCTTTATATTTTGACTGTCAGATAATCTAAGACTTCTACTTCGTCAGTAATTTTAAGACTTCTTTTTCACGTTTTCATGCAGTAATTTCTGTCTTTTTACAGGACTGTGCCCTACCATCATGCGACTATGGTCCCTACGATAGAAAAGCGGGCAAGTGCCCTGCGAGGAAATACAGACGACTGAGGTATCACGTCCGAAGACACGAGAAGAACGTCGTATGAGATTTCTAGAGCAATCGAGAAGATTTATGTGTGTTTGTATGTTACGCAAAGCTTTCGAGATGGTCAGAGTTTCTAACTTTGTAGAGTCATGATGATAGCACTGCATTTAGACCCTTATTTGCTACGACAGTCTTTAATCGATATAGCTTCGTGACATACTGTTGAGAATTCCTGTAGAAATCTTTGCGTTGTTTGAGTCTGAACCTGTATTTATTGCTTGTCTGTTGTATCTTTTGCTTGATGAAAAGAGACGCCTATTTATAAGAAAGAGGGGCATGTAAGGCCTACGATGGTACTTTAGCACCTACAATCATTCTTCTATAAATTTCAATAACTATTGTGCTATACATTTTCGTTGCCTTACATCTGCAAGGTTTTCATGTTGCAAATAAACTTTTAAAAAAATGTGTAGGGATAGCAAGTTAGCAATTGAAGTGCTACAAAGGTGTAACAATGTTGCTTATTAAGGATCAAATAATAAGTTTTGTGCCATATTAGAAAACCTTCCAAAATTAAGTTTACTTTTTTATCTCGTTATTCGAAAATAACAAATTATACATACATAGATTGACTTGTTCTAGGTTTATTGTTTAGACATGTTGTAGATACCCTATTGGGTAAATTATAAAATTGGGATAAAGTCAACGATTAACATTTTCTTGTAGGTATGTACAATTTTTACCAATAGAGATATATAGATAGTCAGTAATTATTCTGTAACCGAAGCCGTAGGTTATTTATATTGTTTTGATATGGACATATTAATGTAGATAAGTACTTAGCTATTAACTATGAAGGTTGGTTTTACTTGACTAAGAATAAGGTATAAGATATTTTTATTTTGTAAATAAAAACTTATAAAATATCTACTTATTGGTATTGCTTTGTCCTGGTTCGTTAGTGAGATTCTTGTTTTCGCTGCCCGTTGCCAAATATATGTCTGTGTATATTAATTTTATTTTGTAAAGTTTAAGCAGAGATTCGAAGTTGGCCTTCGTGGAAATTGGCCTTCGTAGCCGAAAACCACCAAACTCTATTTTCGAATCTTTTATTTTAGAGACATCAATCAGTCTGTAATGTAGTGATTCCGCTACATACATAGTATAAAACAAAGTCGCTTCCCGCTGTCTGTCTGTCCCTGTCCATGCTGAGATCTTTAAATTTACGCAACGGATTTTGATGTCTTTGTTTTAATAGATAGAGTGATTCAAGAGGTAGTTTCATAAACCATTTGACACATAGAATTCCACGCGGGTGAAGCCACGGGGCGCAGCTAGTTAGAACTAAGTATCACAATATGCCTAATAATTTTTTTGATACTTCCTTTCTTTAACGTAATAATAAGATAAAATATGTGGCGGCGCTAGTGTGCCTCGGGTACCGCCTTTAGGTCAATTTTAATATAAAGATAAATGTACCTACAAATACTTCGGACTTCGGATTCAGATCCAAGAACTCAATAAAACTACTCTCAAAATGGATGGATGTTTTTCCCCTCATCACAGTACTGAACAAATCGGGCTAAAATTTGGCATAGATATAGCTCACCCATGAAATAAAACATAGGTTACTTTTTATCCCATAAATCAGTTCCCATGGGGTATGAATAACGTTTAAACGTTTCCATAGAAACGCATGCGAAGCCGAGGGCAGAGAGTAGTTTTTTATAATCTCTTGAAAACCTAACGCTAATTTTACAACACTCTAGAATATTCCATAATTAACATGCGTAGTATTGGGTATCGTCACTAAGTTAAGAACACAGCTTGTTTGAACAGCTGGATGGACTAGAGTCTTGTAAGTTTGAATATTGCAGTATACAGTATTAAGCCAGAGGGTACAGTTATAGATCTGATGATGAAGTGTTTTGGAGTGCTGGTAGTTTATGTGGTCTGTTATGGAGTTTCGGGATTCCCTGATGACTTTTTGGATGATGGTAAGTTCTTAAGAGTACTTAGAAATTATTTGAATCATATATAACACTACGAAAATTAGGAAGTAATTTAAGAAGGGAAAAGGAAGGGGTTCTCGTATTATAATTGCTTTATTATAAGTTAATTATCAAAGCCCTCTCTTGTTATGCTAGTCTACGTCTTAATTAATTCAAAGATATCTGTTATGTACCTAATAATTTATTGGTATTTTTATAGCATTTGTACCTTTGTTTCAGATAAATTAGTTATCCCCTTAAAACCCAGCACCAAAATAAAACCAATAGAGATGCCTCGACACAAAATGAACATGAAATTTCATCAATTCAGAAAAATCGAGCCAGAATTATCCCACCAATCTTCAAACCATGATAACTCGCAACCTAAATTCAGTAAGGTTCAATTTAGTTCTTCGTCTTTTTCATCACGTGTAGTTTCTTCTAACGGCAACACTCATGAAACAGAAGCATCGTCCAAATCTCATGCTACTTCCATTTCTGATGGAACCACACAACTCAACCAAACTGAATCTATAACTCAAGCCAAAGAAAACAATACTGTAAACGGATGCACAGAAAACAAAGAATTGGTAGCAGCAGTGAAAGCAGTTGAAGTGGCCAACAGAAAAGTAGATGGAAGCGTAGAAACTGTTGGCTCAGCGGTAGCGAAGTCAGCAATATCACAGACAGCAGATGGTGAAACCAAACGCCAAGAAATCGAAGCTGCGACTATGGAAGAAACTGTAAAAGACGCTGCTGGTGAGGAACACAGCAAAGTGATAGGCGTTGCGCAGGCAAAGGAAACCAAAACTAATAACGGACAGAATGAAACCACCAAAACATTAGCAGCGGGTGAATCGGAGCAAATAACCCATGGTGATGGTAAATCAGAACGGACCGATAAGTTTGTAGTATTACTTCCAGATAGTAAAAAAAATAAATCAAACAATAATAGCGCCATAAACACAGGAAAAGAAAATAAGAAAGGGGAAAATGATAATCAAGGCACTTCAAATAAGAAGATAAAACACAGAGATCTGAATACAGATGAAACAACAGAAAGCAACCAGAGCTCTGGCACTGACGATCATATACGAAAAACTTCTGAAAGCCTCAACAAACCTTGTTCTGAAGGGAAAAGCAACAATAAAGACACAAAATCAAAACTTGATAAGATTGAGAAAGAAACCAACAATAGTAATTTATCTAAATTAACGAAAGCTAAAGAGACAAATAAAAATGAAAACAAAGAAAAAGAAAATGACGCAATTACTCAAAGCACAGACAAACATTCAGAAATAATAACTGAAGAGGTGACAGGTGACGATGAATATAACGAAGAAAGTACCACAAGTGATGATGAAGATAACACTGATGTCACAGATTCAGAAAGTGACACTGACAACGATGATAAAGAATCGGTAAATACACGTGATGGGGACTACGCAAATACGGGAAATAAAAATATTAAAGATGACGGTAAAAATGATAATTCAGGGTTGAATGACCCTAAGGCTAATGACCCTAGCGATGGAAAAGGTGACAGTGAAAAATCACGAAGAAAAAAGGTAAGCAAGTAAGTTACACAAGGAGGAAGTACAACAACGTAATAAGCGACAAAAGGAACCGAAGCTACTAAACACGTTTCTACTAACATACTTATAATCTGTACGGTGTTTTTGAAACCTATGAATAGTTAAGTAGTAACGTTAGTAAAGTTTGATCTATTGAATATAAATGAAATATATTCTGACAAGGTTTATTTATATTTAGAGAAAATTTAATTTTTTGGGTCGATACTGTCGTCGTCGGTTAATGATTTAAAATCAGAACTAGATCTAGTACTATCTATACTATCAAATTCAAGTAGGCAGGTATATCCCGGCAAAAATATCTGTTGATCGGGTTAGTTACTTTAGATAGATAGATAGATAGAAAATTATTTTATTGCACACTTACAAAATAAAACAAACAAGACAGAATAAAATACAAAACATGTGACAATTTGGCGGTCTTATCGCTCAAGAGCGATCTCTACCAGACAACCGTGGTAGGATAGGATCGTTGGATTGTACATGGGGATCTGTGTGCATTATATTAATTTATAAAATATTGCATGAAAATACGTTCCTACTTAAAATAAATATAAATACATATACTTTAATAGGAACAATAACAATACTAAGGAAAATTTATAATTATTTTATTCGAAAGTAACATAACTTCTAAGTAATCTACTAACATAACAATAAGTATTTGTACTTTATAACATCTGATTAGCTTAGTTGCTTTTATATGTTGTATCATGAATTTAAACTATGCAATGGGGTGATTATCCAAACTGATAATTACCTAAATCAATTCTTCGATAGATTATCATTATCGTTTAACCACAAAAATGAAACTGTTTAGCTTAAGTTAACCATAAGTCAAACAATTTTAAATTCAGCTGTTTGTTTTCCAAATATACAAAATAATTAAATTATTTAAAATAATCGTACAATGAACCCTATTACCCAAAATCTGTCCTCCATTTTCTAAGTGAGTCATAACATCTGAGCAAAGACGTAAGACAATGAAATTTCCATGAACAGAACACACTGGCAGAATACAGGCAAACCAGATACATACTGGTAATAGCAAACAAGTCAAGTTTATGCAACTATGTCACTTAAATAAATTAATGACAAAAATATTTTTTACAAAATATGTAACAGTAAATGGGGTTAATGTATAAAGTACATAAATAATAAATATAAATATATATTAATGCTGGACAATTCACACAGCATTATCTAGTCCCATGGTAAGCAGAGCTTGTGTTATGGGTACTAGATAACTGATATACATAATACAATACATTACATAGATAGATATCTTTTATTATACATAGAAAACAACCAGAACACCCGGAACAAATATCTGCAGATCGTACACACAATTGTTCCGAGGCGGGAATCGAACCCGCAACCTCCTGCGTCGCAGGCGGACCTTCGCTCACCGCGCCACATCGGTCGTCAAATGTTGGGAGTTCGGATTCTCCTCTGTATAAATTGTACTCTCGTGGCATTTTGCCGACTTGCCACCCTGCAGTGAGGCCACTGAAGCTAAGTAGCCAACGTGCACAGCATAGCGGTGCCGCGCTTGACCCAGAATTCCGCGTTTTCCTTCCCGGACGGCAAGTCGACAGCCACCACGAAGGCTCCCTTGCGAGCGGGGTAGTAGTAGCACGGGCAGATGTAGCGATCTGGAAGTATTTCATACACACTGTTCACTACGCTATCGCAGCTTGAAGCTGTCGCTCCTGACTGCTTCAAGTATCAAATATCAAACTGCTTACTGCTTTATTTTCTTTATAGACCTTACAGGCCTCATGGACACGTCACAATATTTAAATTACATAAGTAAAACTGCTCTTTGACCTTACAGGCCTCATGGACACGTCACAATATTTAAATTACATAAGTAAAACTGCTCTTTTAAATGCAAATAACAACAGCCTACATCGGTCCACTGCTGGCTGCAGGCCTCCCCCTGATAAGAGACTTATTGGCTTTTATCTCATGGGGAGGGGGGGGAGGGAGTAATGACCATAATCCCCATGCTAGGCATGCAGGAGGCGCTCCCGCACCCGGTGGATATCCCTTCGCCTCTGACGAAACCCGCGGGAAGAAATGGGTTGGTGCAAATTCTAAGCGCACACGGCTGCAAATAAACACTTGTAATACTAACTCCTGAGTCGACGGCCGGTGGCTCGTATCGGCTTGAAGTGTATGGGGGACATGGGGAACACCAGCTGCATCGGCAGCGGCTCCGCGAGCCACCCGTCCTTCTTCCACCAGCTAGCACCTTCAAGGTACTGTCCTCTGCAATCATACACTCTTATAAAATAAAGGTAAATCTAGGTAACTTGAATACAAAAACTGGGGCAGATCTAGCTGGCAAAAGTTAAAGGCTAAAGTTAATAGGTACATAAACAAATGAGAAGAATATTATTGACAGAGGCTAGTGAAGCAAGTGGTAGCTTATAAACAGTAGTGAAGAAGAAAGCAATATGCAGGTCAGCAAACTTGTGGTTAACTTCGGGAGGTTAACACCAGTCCGGCTGATGATAGTGTGTTGCTGGCCTATAGACAATAGGCCAGCTCTAAGCTCGCGCCGTGGTCTGTCATAGACAATTGTGTAACTATACCTGACGTAGACTCCGCCGTCTCTGGGCGGGCGCACGAAGCCAGACTCCTCGAGCGGCATCACTGTGAACTCCCACGCGAGCGTGTCTATGGGCCACGTCTCAGCTCGCGCCGTAGTCTGTCATAGAGAATAGACGAGTGTTAAGTATGTAGCATACTGGCGCAGGTTCCGTGGTCTATCATATCATAGAGAATAGACGAGTCTTAAGTATCATATTAGCACCGCTTACTGGTTATTATTACTTATTAATCTATATTGACGTCCTTGGGTTCGATTTCCGCCTCGTGATAAATGTTTGTACGATCTGCAGATATTTGTTACGGGTGTATTGGTCGTTTTAGAGTAGGTTCTTAGACTAGTTCTTCTGTTCATAACAGGACGACGAGGCCCATAGTTTTATCAATTTATGGAGGTTAATGCAGTCAAGATAACATGAAAGGCATACCTGCATAACAGCTGTGAGGAAACCTGTGGGCGCGCGCAAGGCAGGCAGCCAGCACAGCGTGGGCGGCGAGCGCGGCGCGTTGGCCCACGCGTGGAGGTGCGCGCCGCGGAGGAAGAGCTCGCGGCACCAGGCGCCTAGCGGCTTCATGGACGGACGACCTGATAACACCACGCCAGTAATAAATACGCAAGAATATTTTCTTGGTTAAAACTTCCAGTGCCCATGAGGCACATGGTTGGTGAAATAATGGCAGGCGGTCGCGGCCCAGCCTTGCCAGACACCGCTGTGGCTGGGCAGTGAATGAGTTAAAGTTTGTAAGCATTTGGTGGAAATATGTATAACCATTCTATATAATAATTAAATTTATACCCTAATTCCTGTGCTAACTGCTCGGTATAAACCTAGCATTGTATATATTTTTGTATTTATGATGGTCAATTCCGATACCATGAGAGAGAAAATTTTAAAAAATAAGTAATAAAAGTCAAACAAAAACTGCGTATCAAGATTTTTTCTAAATCTTCTTTTGCAGGAAATCGAATCGACTGATTATTAAAAAATTATGAAACCTGTATTTTGTAATTTTTTGACGGATTCGGTTGCTAATATGGATATTTTTTTGCAATAAATGCATTATTAAAAGTGAAAGTGGCTATTTTTTACACTTCAGTTTAGAATCTTCCCTACTACGAATCAATGTGATGATTTTCAATAACAACTAGTGAACTTGCCGCGAGCCACGATACTTACCCTGGTGTTCACCAAAAAGATGATCGGGCAATTACATTTTAATTGCGGTTTTTGACAGAAGTTTTCACACATCGTCATCGTCAACGTCAAAATTAACCGAAGAAGCTGCTACCGTCCGTTTATCTTTTGGTGAACACCAGCCTTAGCCTGTACAATACAAACTGGGGTTTATCCGAGATAAAACATCTATTTGTGATGATTTTATTTAACTTTAGCGAATAATTATGCATTTTTCATTTTCTCATAAACTGAGTCGATGCACCCCTTTCCTTTAACTCTTATAGTTTTGGATTTTGCCATCCATTCCCAACACAAACAAATAAAAGCCACCAGTAGTCTTATTTGCTATGATTATTTTATTTATGGTTGACAGAAACATAATTTATGAAGACGATGTACGTATGCGTAACACATAATTTAATTCTCAGTTGCTGTTTAGTGTTGTACATAAATTCATGTGTACTAATATTATAAACGCGAAAGTTTGAAAGTATGGATGGATGTTTTTTACTCTTTCACGTAAAAACTACTGAATGGATTTTAATGAAACTTTACAATAATATAGCTTATACATCAGAATATATCTTTATAAATTGTAGCCTATGTGTTAGGCTTCAATTTATAAAGATATATTATATATTCTGCCGTGCTAAGCGCAAAAGCGGTATCTCAAAAATCTCGAAAATTTGATTTTTACGGCATCGGATAGCTTAAAAAAATACGCATCCAATGAACTAAGTCAAATAGCGATATCTTATTTAAAACATATAGAAGAACCCTTAAGAAAGTTTTCCCTATCTCAGTTTTACCTTAAATTACTAAGAGATGAAGAGGTATATCAATAATACGTAGGCAAATAGCCGAATATTTGACATACCGCCAAAAAACCAAAAACACGACGGATATTCATTGCAATTTTCGAAGGCAATTAGCGGCAAGTATGACGAATTGAATTAAATAGTGAGTTACCGCTATAACGCTAAGCATATTTGTGCTATATCGTTTTTTGTTTGATGAGATACTGCTCAATAGTAGATTAAATTGATCCTTAAGATTTGAATGATAAGGCCGGATTTCTAATACAAATTCATAGTGCCGTTGCAGCGGCAAATTAAATTGATCCTTTTTGTTTGTTATTGCTGAATTTCTAATACATCTGATAGTGTGTTATCCTTTGCATACCCACAGGATAGTGGTTTACAATGAAAGTTTTGTACCAACTGGTAAAGGCCAAAATGACTGCTATGTTGTCCCTGTACTATGGCATGAAGGATTATTTGGGCGCTCAAAAGATGAAATTATAAGCGCATATTAAATATTTTTTTATTTTAACCGAGATAAAAAAAATATCCTCCTGTGGGTTGACAGTTGCTTACCACAGAACAAGAAATGGATTTTTTTTTCGTCAATTTAACTGACATTAACGCCGACAAAATTGTGGTAAAATACTTCGCACCAGGTCACACTTTCATGTCGGCTGACTGCTTCCACCATAGGGTCGAATTATAAATGAAACGCATGAAAAAAAAAAAACAATTTTGCAGACTTTTCTGAAGCAGTTAGTACTGCAGGAAAAAACGTAAAGCCCAAAGAGATGACTGTAGATGATTTTTATAACTGGGAAGATTACACGACACAATTTAAACTTTCACAAATTAACCCACGTCCATACATTAGTGAAATGGTTTAAGTTGAAGTCAATAGAGGCAGTTTTTATCTGACATACAAAACCGGATTCGTTAAAGACCCTAATACTGCGAGCATAGTTGGAAATAAACTCTTGAAAACCCAAGTTTTACCTCCACCCAAGAAAAGAACTTCACCACACGGCATTTCCCTAGGAAAAAAGGAAAATATTTTGTAATCTCTTCAAAATATTATCCCACAAAATAGAATGTCCTTTTGAAAAGAACTCCCTACCTTTAACTGATAAAAATTAATAGAAAGCCTTTCTTTTTTAAATATTTTCATACGTGATATTAAATAAGTATAATAAAAGAGTTAATAAATATCATTTGATTAAAAAATTTCTTTAAAATAATATGTATTTTATTTCCTAAAAAAATCATATTGTTTTGTATGGCAGCATGTACGAGAATAGCTAACAAACAAGCGGTAACTCAATTCTTCGTTCTATATGCACTAAGCGACATGGCGGTATCTCACGAAAAAAGGTAATACACTAGAATTTTTGATATTTTGACCAAACGAAAAAAAAATATTACCAATATTATGTATAAATTCCATTAAATAAGTACAAAAATCGACCTGCAAAGTAGTGCAGTATAGTCTTATCCACAGGCATTATTTATTTATTTCCTATCATATGACTTTATTTATTTTATAGTTAACAGAAACATATTTAATAATGACGATGTACCTAAGTGATTCGCTTTCACAAATGCCAGGTGGTTGGTTAAAGTTGGTTTACCGCCGCCTGCTATATATTCACTGCATATTCCGTAATTTAATTTTCCATAGTTAATTTTAATTTAGTAAATTCCCGAAGTAATAAGAAATTTACTAAAGTCGTGACATTATTTATAGTTATTTCCAAGGGGGACAGCGCGTACGCAGTCCCCACTACCAAAAATAACGCACCCGAGTTATCCACATTAGGGATAATCGCAGAGGTCAACCCAACCGCAGTGCAATGGAGGGGCCTCGCTCTGGGGGAACCGCCTTTGTGATCACGGTGTCCCCTGTGCCAGGTAAGTATGATTTCATCGAATCGACGCGAGGAAGTCATCCAAAGCCGTGCGTTCTCGTCAGCGCGATCTAGAGCTCGTCCACTTTTACTAGCGACATCTATTTAAGCGCCGGCAGGATTTGTTTAGATGACGTCAGAGTACAATGACGCCACACTATCGACCGTGGCACGTTGTACTCTGTATTAGTTATTCTGTGCCTTGGCCGCCTATTATCAGACGTTTACTTACATTGCGGAGATAACGTGCTTAATTCTGACCTCTGTCTGACTATCGTTTATGTTAGATTTTCACAATTATAGATATTTTTTTAGTTATTAAGTTAAGTCTACACGCTATTGATATGTATGAGCACTCTACAAATTTTAATGTTTTCAAAATCATCAGTTCATCGTTGTTGTTTATAGCTGATTTTCACAATGAATATTATAGTTAACTAATTTCTGCCCGCGGCTACGCACGCGTTGTTTAAGGTAATTTATATTCCATGGGAACTGATTTATGGGATAAAAAGTCTTACGTTTTATTCCATACCTAGAATTACCTATAGATACGCCAAAAATAACAGACGAACCGTTCAGTAGTTTTGGCGTAAAGAGATAAAGAACATTATTATACTGAATGCTAATGATTCAGCCATCAAACCTGCCTTAGAAATTATAAAAATCTACACGCTATTGATATTTAGGAGCACTCTATAAATTTTAATGTTTTCCAAAGCATCATCGTTTTTGTTGTTCATAGACACAGTCACTTTTGAAGATGCGAAAAAATATGTTACAAAAATTGAGTACCTATAATATATATGATGATTATTCCATGAACTTTTCATTGAAAATTGAGCCACAGTACCTCAATTTGTCTTACTTTTTAAATAATGGTGTCAATTCATCTGTCGACAAAGCTTGGCAAAATTAATTTGACAGGAATAAAACAACCCTGTTAATTCGATCATTATGAAAGAGTTTCCCACAAACCTGGTTTCCAGAATTCGGGCACTCTCCCCTCGAAGATGCAGGAGTACATGATCTCCAGCATTTCTGACATCACCACCAGCCCCTCTATAGCGCGACGCAGTTCCTGGATATAACGAAACGGATTCAATAAATATTAAATAACTTGTTTACGAGTATAATACAGAAATCCGCGCCTTATTATTTATACGAAAAGCTAAAGGGGACCAAAGCCGCGCCAGCTTTGAAAAGTTTACCTATAGGTTATTTAGTCATCAAATCACAGATTTGATTGGATTCAGGGAAATGCTAAACTGATAAGACCTCGGACTGCACTGAAAGGCTTGGATGGTCCCTAGCAGGTTGTTTTGATAGTAACTTTGATGGCAGTTAGGCGCGTTGCTTGGTATTCTAGTGCAAAATTTCGTCCTTAAAGATATTCATTGAGCATTAATAAGCGACATAAATAATAACATTTAACATACCTACCGAGTTGTTGGTGTAATCAATCTGATACTGGTGCATGATATTGTACAAATTATCCGATAACTATGAAGCTATAAATAGACTAGTTACTATTATTATATTTTAAAAATAAATTGCTGCGCCCTTACTACATTGGTACATCCTAAGCTAAAATAACACCTACGCTAAAATTATTGAAAACTTATGTGTATGCAAAAATCACTACATAATATAAAACAAAGTCGATTCCCACTGTCTGTCTGTTGCTATGACGTAATATGCTTAGATCTTTTAAACTATGCAACGGATTTTGATGCAGTTTTTTGAGTGATTCAAGAGAACATTTGACACATAGATTTCTACGAGGTCGAAGCCGCGGGGCGGAGCTAGTATTAATATAATTAGCACGCGTTACCTTCAGCCCCGCCACAATTCCGCTCAGCAGGACATTGTAGTATCCGATCTCTTGCAGCAGAGACACACACATCGGCATCACGATCTCTGGGCCCATCATCTTCTCTGTCGTCTCCACGTCTATCCTAGCGGGCAGCTTCACTATCATCTCTGCTGCCAGTTCGTCCACCTGAACAAATTATCACGCTAATTACGGACATTACATTTTATTTTGTGACCACAGACCACTTGTTCATCAGAACATCATGTACCTATGTGTAATTTTTATTTTGTTTGACCGCATTCAACTTCTTCGTTATCACATAATCTATGTACGGGAGGCACTTTCAGCACTGGACGTATGCGTCCACTGCTGGACAAGTCATCTCCAAACAAGGGGGGTTATGCCATAACCACCTCGCTCGGCAGGCATTATATTTTATTTTGTGACAGACCACATTCAACTTCTTTGTTTGCACACATGTCTGTTGGAGTAACGTTCAGCGGTGGACATATACGTCCACGGCTGGACGAGTTTTCACCAAACAAGGGATGATATGCCATAATCATCATGCTAGAAGGCGGATTGATAATCGCAGTAGAGGTGTTATAATATGATTGTTATGAAAAACTAAAAATCCTCTTTCAATCCCTTAATTAAAATTTTATTTTCCGGGACGATCTATATAAATACCGTCCTTTCTTGGGAATAATATGTTTATGGGACCATCCCGGGATTTTCTTCTCTGCAAAACATGATCCTAATCCATCCATAATTGACGGAGAAATAGACGTACCTACATACCTAAATACTTACATAATTAAACATACATACAACCGAACATAGAACGTCCTCTTTTCGTAGTTCCAAAGAACCTTCTGCCCTTCTTCTTGTAGATTCCCCTAGTCGACTCTTCCGAAATTCACGGGCTTAATCGGAGACATCGATTCTCTCACCGCTGCAGCCATCCAACTAGATAACACAAAGTCCTAGTACCTTCTGATCCTCACCACCACCAGCGCCGCCGCCTCCAGTAGAAGCCAGCGCAAAGAGTGTAGAGCACATGATGAGGGCATCCTGCAATGGATATTTAGATATCGATATATTGAAAGCTTAATTAGCTCCGCGTGCTATGCGCTACGAAGTCTAAGGGATGAAATAAGCCTAGAGCTATTAAAAACTGTATATTATGCCTTAGTAGAGTCAAAACTGACATACAGTATACGTTTTTGGGGTAATAGCTACTTGTACATATAATATAAATCGGGCTTTTGTCATACAAAAAAGAGCTATTCGCACTATTGTGCGCATCCCCCCGTGGGAATCATGTAAGGATTACCTACTATAAAAAGCTAGAAATTCCCACCCTTCCCAGCTTATACATATTAGTTGTCCTGATGGATATTGTACGATGCTCTCTCAAATATGAGACTGCGGAGAAGAGAACAAAAAGACTTCTGACACGAAGAAAAGACCTAGAGCTCGGGGTTTGTCCGAGGCTTAATGTAGCAAAGCATGGCAGTAGATATCAAGCTATCAAATTATTTAATGTTCTTCCTACTGAATTGAAAGCAATTGACAACCCAAATATTTTTAAGAATAATTTGAGAAAACTTTTGCTGAAGGGGTGTTTTCATACTATTGACGAAAGTAATTATTATGCTACCATCAATGAATTGAATTATTTATAATTGTATGCTTTTGATTCACTAACCTATTTTTATTTTATTTAGAATGTGTTTAGATTAAGTATTTGTAGCTATAAGTATTAATTCATACACAATATAAATTGTTTCTGAATAAATGAACTATCTGACGTCGTTCAGGTATGTGACGTCATGATTATTTAGTGCAAGATTATTTTGTGTAAATGTATAACAACCACATCGCGAACTTCGTGTAAGTAGGTTAGGTAGGGGATTATTTGAAAACGCGTTGTGGAAATCATAGAGATACTATAGCGTCAGTCCTTATAAACTCACTGTTTCTGGCAACAAGTAGATCGTAAGCAATGTGAGTGATTGAATCACTGGCATGCAAGGTGAGGAAGGAAGCTGCGGGGGGCTGCGGAACCGGGGCACGTGTGCGCGCAGGTGTGCGACAGCTGCGGGCATGCCAGTACCCGACGACTTGTCGCCGTTAGCACACGTTTTTTATATTCTGTGTTCAAGTTTTTTATCTATTTTCCTTTGTATTCATCATGTCACGATGGGGAGATGAAAAGACTATACAGTTCATTATTTTATACAGACAATGTGAATGTCTTTGGATGACGAGTCACTCTTTATATAAAAATAAAAAAGCCCGTGCCAAAGCTTACACCAGAATTCAAGATGAATTCGAATTGTCTTTAAAAGAGGTTACAAATAAAATAAAAAGTCTAAGGAGTACTTACCATCAGGAATTGAATAAAGTGCGGAAGTCGAAACTATCCGGCGCCGAATATGAAGACGTTTATAAACCATGTTTGACTTGGTTTAAGGAAATGGCTTTTCTGAATGATACATTTGAGTATAGAAAGTCAGTTCATACCGAAGTAAGTACCTACCTATGCCTAACTGTAGGTACCTACCTTTACTACCTATATAGGTACCTACTTATCAGTTTCGAATAAGTTGTGGTTATTTGGATGTTTTACCTGGAAATACCTATAGCCGGGAGTTTTAAAATATGTGTAATTTTATAGCCTTTCGTTCGATAAGCTCTTTTCTATTTTCAACTTTGCCATTTGGCACCTTGTGTCATTGTCGCTCGCGCCGCCATATTGGAAAAAAGTTGGCGGCACGTGGCTTCGCTCGCACGCGTTGTTTCGATTATATCTCATGGGAACTGATTAATGGGATAAATCGTAGCCGTATAGCCTGTTTTATTCCAGGTTTGAAACCTGTATGCAAAATTTCAGTCCGATCTGTTACGTAGTTTTGGCGTAAAGAGGTTGGTAACAAACATCGAAACATCCAAACTTTCGAATTTATATTAAAGTCACAGACAAGGTTGTTGATTAAATTTGCATTTGGCACATTCTTCATAGTCGTTAAACTGAAATGTATCCTGTAGAGACGTCAAACAAAGTGTACGAATCGATGTTTCTATAAAACGCTTGCACGAAAAAGTGGACTGCACTCGTGTTAATCTCATTGTTTGGCAAACCAAATAAGTTAATCGAACTAATAGGAAAAAAAAGTTCATGTGGTCCGATCGGTAGGACAAAGGCAGTAGGACCACGTGGCCAGAGGGTTATTATCATCATATCATCGAGGTTTATCTGTTTGCCATTGATAGCTCCAAATACAACCTAGAAAATTCCACTTAATTCGACCGCCATGTTCTATCTCCTTCCTTCTTGCACCCTAGGAATTTGAAAACAAATTGTCTGTCATTTACCGTTATATATAATCTTGTCACATACAATAAATTTTTTTACAGCTACAATCACCCTCGCAAGCAAGCACTGCAACAGTCAACCCACTAAAGTCAACCTCTCAGGCAGCTATAAAAACCACCACTCAGAATAAGAGAACACGTGTCGAAGAAAATGAAACCTCAACTGAACTTCAAAGCCCGGAAAAAAGAACCACTCCAAGTAATAATCCAAGATTCGATGAAGATGAATTCTATTATTTCGGTCAAAATGTTGCCGCACAGTTAAGATCGTTACCATTGAACAACGCACTAGATCTGCAGTCCAAAATACAAATGTTGCTATCGAAAGAGAGGTATCAACTGTCCGTTACATATGCTCAGCCTTCCACTCCGTTCTGAAGATACGACAGATTCTTCTCATCATCATCAGCCTATAGCAGTCCACTGCTGGACATAGGCCCAATGAGCGCCATAGCGCCCTGTCTTCAGCTTGCCGCATCCTGCAGTCTTACGCAGCAGTGGCGTGCCTAGGGCTTGAGAACAGGGCAAGCCCGAGATACGATTCGCTAAATAACTAGGCACCGGTTTGCCGCTATCTTGTTATTGCATATGTTTTTTCTAAAAAAAGGTCGTATTTGGAGAGCAAATACAACACGCGTATTGTGATTTGAAATTTCTTCAGACAATTGACGAGATAATGATGTCTCTATGCGTTGGTTATCGAAATTACAAAATGAAATTACATTAATGTGTTTTTGTGATTTTTTTTTAAATTTAAATCATCAAAACCAGACCTTTTCCAAACCGATATCTCGTTAGAAAATATGCAACTCCAGCAATACAATTTGTTGGAATGGGAGCAACCAACAATCCAATGAGTTTTGTACACTGATCTATTAAATTGTCTTATGATAATGAGACTTACTTGTTTGCGAAATACACAAAACCAGTGTAGTGTAGGTTTTGCGGAAAGCCACAGGTCTTTTTTCTCCGTGAAAGATAAAGATTTCACCCTCTCCTCGCCTATTAAAACTTTCACACACTTCAAATCCTCACAAGTAGCAATATCACCTGTTAAACTCATTTTAAACTCTAAATCATACAAAAATCTCGAAAGTTAGGAACATAAATAAATATGCTAATTGTCGCTCACTCAATAAACAAAACAAACAAAAGTGATTCGAATGAATGAATACGAAAATTTTCTTGTACGAACTTCGTGAGTTGACCGTAGTTTGTAACGCACTTCACAGTGAAAGCCGGGCTTAACTTTCCATACTAAACGCTATAGAAAACTAACCTAGTGATATCTATAGACGTAGCACTTTGTCCTAGGATAGAACGGGACAGATATAGGCGGCTGCAAAGCCCCGTTGCAAGCCCATGAGTGTGAGAGAGATGCATGGCTGAGAGCCAGCCTGAGGCCGCGCGCGGCCGCGCCGCGTTCGGATACTTACTAGATAGCAAAGCTAGATAGTCATCTAGCCATAGATTAAAAAGAAACAAATGAATGTATTGGCGCGCGAAAATTGAAATATTGAAGTAAATGTTTTCGGTCGGTATGAAATTCGAGGTAGGGCAAGCCCGGCTTTTGGGCTTGTATGAAGCTACCGCCACTGTTACGCAGGTCGTCATCCCACCTGGTCGGAGGTCGTCCTACACTAAGTTTACCGAGTCGTCGTGGTCTCCACTCAAGAACACGTTTGCCCCAGCGGCCGTCGGTTCTTCGCGCGAAATGACAGATTCTTCTCTTAGTTATCAATTGAATCATATACTCTGATGCATAGATCGCAATTGAACAAGGACCGAACAGTGAAGCCTGGAGAATTTTTTTATATCTTACTAGCTGCGCCCCGCGGCTTCGCCAGCGTGGAAATCTATGTGTCAAATGATTTATAAACCTTACTCATGAATCACACTCTCTTAAAAAACCGCATCAATATCCGTTGCGTAGTTTTAAAGATCTAAGCATACATAGGGACAGACAGACAGCGAAAACGACTTTGTTTTATACTATGTGATACTTGAGTAAATGTAGACTTAATTAAAAAGAAATTGTTTTACTCCCTTCGCAAACAACTGGAACAAAAAGTGAAATAGCCGACTTGCCTGTTGTTTTGGCCAGGACTGCATTTGCAAAGGGGCGTCTTTTATTTAGTCAGCAGTTTTTGAAGACAAGTAATAAAAAAAACTGGAAGCATTATATTCAATGAAACCATTTGATGTAATTATTATTGAATGGTTTCTGTAAACGCATACATATTATTATCGCATTACTTTAAGCAGACATGACACCTAGGTACTTGCTCCGAAGCTTTCCCTTCTGGTAATCCAATTTTAAATCTGCCTTCGTCCTTCTTATTTTCTCTCATTAAATAATCACACGTTCTATTGCTAGTAGCAATACCATACAGTTTAATTTACTTCAAATGCTTTCCATTGCAAGAAATCGTAAAAATGGCACGTAAACAAGAAATCAACTACTTAGAAGTTAAGTTAAGTACGTTTCTAGAAGTTTCTAACCCGCTAAAAGCGCAACTAGAATGCAAGTGTGGCAGCTATATTATTGTGTACCTATACATCTTTGGCCATGGTCAGGTTAAGTTAGTCCAAATAATAAGGCGCATATAACTAGAGGATGGGTTTCTTTCGAGTTGATATTCCCATATTTGTACTATTTTGTATATAAATCATAAAGACCGATAAGAAAATATTTTTACTCGTATTAAAGCTTCAGTGATTGTTATACGTACATAAACATAAATGAAATACACATAAACTTATAGGTACTAATTCTAGGTGCGGAAGGTAGAGTACCTACTAGGTGTAGACATCGGCGGAGGAATATGTACCTTACCTTACGGGTCAAGTAATAGTAGGACTCTGAACCTTGTTGAACAGGCTATGGAGTTTTACATCACCGATTGTAGAGTACCGATTACAGACAATGGCGGAGGAATATATTTCTTTCTTACGGGTCAAGTCATTTAGCACAACCTTAAACCTTGTTGGAAAAGCTATAGAGTAGTAAATCACTTGATGTAGAGTAGGTACTGTGTGTAGAGTAATGTGTGTAGAGTACTGTGTGTAGAGTACTGGGTGTAGAGTACTGGGTGTAGAGTACTGGATGTAGAGTACTGGGTGTAGAGTACTGGGTGTAGAGTACTGTGTGTAGAGTACTGGGTGTAGACGTCATCGACGGAGGACTAAGTACCTTACAGGACAAGTAATTAAGTAGGACTCTGAACCTTGTTGTACAAGCTATAGAGTTGTAAATCACCTGTTGTAGAGTAGCGACATCGGCTGAGGCGTGCTGCCCGACGGACTCGGCGCGCTCGGAGCCCGGGAGCAGGTCCAGGAAGTCGCGGTACGACTCCAAGCTCCCATCTCGAGGGACGTGGTATGCGTGGATTGTTGAGAGTCTGGAAATACAGAGTTATTAGGATTTCAGGATTTTTATTTGGCTATCCAATGAGTCGCGTTAAGGCGGTACCCGAGGCACACTAGCGCCGCCACCTATTTTATCTTATTATACACGTTGAATAAAGGAAATATATATTTTAATGGGAATTTTGTGACACGCTTTTTTTTAATGTCTCTGTAATAGTTTCATTATGTAAAGTTTAGGTAGAGATGCGAAAATAGAGTTTGGTGGCCACCACGGGCCACTTCCCATCGCTGCGTAAACTATACAAAATAAATATATTGCAGAAGCATTAAAAAAGCTTATAATAAGTATCACAAAATCCCCAATGAAATTTTGGATATTTTTTTTGTTCAACGCGATAACAAAGGCGGGAATCGCACCCGCAACCTCCTGCGTCGCAGGCGGATCTTCGCCCACCGCACCACAGAGGTCATGCAGGAGTTGATTAAGTTACCTGTAGAACGGCACATCATGCGCCTCCTCACAGAAGAACTGGTTGATATAGGCAATGAGCACGCGCTTGTCCCAGTCGTCGGTGATGTGCCCGCCGTAGTTGATGATCGCAAACAGGTAGCGCAGCGCGTCCCAAGGGACCTCTTCGTACTCCTCCAGGTAGTTGGCCAGGAGATTGTCGGACACCTGACAAAAGTAAAAGTACATGTATTGCTTAGCTGCCTCTGACGCACGCGCACGCCGTCGCGCCGCAGCGACAAGCTGTGCTAGAACCACATGTGCGTCAGGGGCAATCAAACTGCTAATTACATGTTAACCCTTAATTACTTGCGTGGGGTGTTTAACACCCCAGCGACTGTTTGATCGTCTCTAGTTATTGGAGTTTCGAATTTTACAACGCTTATTTTTAAATCTTAATCATAAATAAAAGTCTAATTGTGTTTGTAAATCATAAATCATAAGTCTGATTTTGTATGTATTTGGTAGTTTTTTCTACGCGAGTACTTATGTATGTTTTTATGCGCGAGTAACTAAGGGTTAAAAAAGTACGTGGTACGAAAAAGTACGAGTACAGAGAGCGGATGCGTCAAGCTGAATACAGGGCGCTGTGGCGCTCATTGGGGGAGGCCTATGTGCAGCAGTGGACTGACATATGCTCATGATGATGATGACATGTTAAAAGATTGCTCACAAAAAGTAGGTACATTAATTGCTTGGATAAATGTTAAAAGATTTCTAACAAAATATTACTATATCAATGTTATTTACCCTTTATGAAGATTTCATTGTCCTCTTTGTAGCCCTTTCGAGAGGGAATTATATGTACCTACGCTGGAGTGACCAAAATTGTAAATATAAACGGCGCCGATTTGTATGGAAATTAGTAGTCAGCCAGTCATCAAGTGGAAGTAAAACCAGCAAATCGGCGCCAAGAGCCTTTCAAGAAGAAACGTCTAAACAGTCCATCAGTATTTCACTCAAGGAATGTGGAGAAGAACCCTGCCGTAGGAAGCAACACAGTAGGAGCTAGGACCCCCACAATATCAGTCGGTGAAATATATGATGCTGAAAAGTAAGTTACTTACGTCAAAGTCAGCATCATTGAAGCTGTAGACCGCGTTGTACCCGAGCTGGCGGAACCGCTTCCTGGCAATCAGCGTGCAATGGAAGAAGGACACGCAGTAGAGCAGACGCCGGTACTTGGGCGTCGCCTCGTCGAACCGGTCCTCGTTTATGTTCGCGAATAAGCGGACGAGATTGCCTTTTAGACCCTGGAATGGAAAATTACTCATTATTATCATTATAAAATTGTAAGAGCGAAAATTCGTGCAGTTGTGACAGATATTTGATACAGGTTTAAGATACAGATTAGAATGCAAAATCTACTGAAGGAACCGGGCCAAAATTTTGCACTTATGATGTTTTGTGCCGTGCTGGAAATTTTGGTGTGTTGCTTGGGGTAACATATAGGCTATTTATTATACAAAGCGCGTGCGAAACCGCGGTCAACAGTTTTTCGAATCAAAAGCAAACAAATAAAATATCGTACTAAACCGGCGATAAAATTAAATCCTTCCAAACATACCTACAAACATTTATGTAAGGTAAAACATTTGGAACTATCATGGTTATTAACACAAATGTCACTTATAACGAGATATTTCGGTACTATGATTAGATATTTGAGTTTTCCAATATTTCGGTAAAGCTTCATATTAACTTACTCGCAGTGTCTTCAGTTACTCCGTGGTCATGGCGCATGAAACTGTGCCGAAATATTGGAAAACTCAAATATCAAATCGTGGTAAATATCCCGTTATAAGTGACTTTTGTATTGATCTCAAAAATGAAAACCGTTACGTCGTCGCAACACCACTCACCTGAGGCGGTTCAGTTGTCATCTTAATACTCCGCTGCAGTACATTCAAAGGGAACTGGTCATCTGGCATCGAGGAAAGCCAGAGGCGGAAGCGAGGGTGTATCTTGGGGTTGTCGAGGCCGCGCAGGCCCGCTAGCCAGGAGCAGGCCAGATGGCAGTTAGCGAGGAACACCCATCCGCCGTCTCGCATGCCATTGGCTAACATTCTGTGAAATAAACAATAGAAAATATCGAGGACAGTCAGCGCGAGAGCGAGGGTCCTACATATTATTATTTTTTACCAAAAACAACCTCGGTCTGCCTTCCACTTGTTGTTGACGCCCAATACGGTTCACATTGTGGTACTTACAATGAAATATATTGAGTAGGTATTGAGGGTGGATCTTGGGTCGCCCATGCGTCACTACCAAGACGCAGGCCAGTAAGCGAGGCTCACGCCCGAACAGAAGCGACCTCTTGAAACTTTGAACAGACGTGATATTACCTGGTGGCTGCGGGAGCCTGGCCCTGACCCAGGGACAGCGAGGCGAACTTGTCAAACATCTTGACGTCTATGGCGAGCTGGATGAGCGCCGCGGTCGGGTCCACTCCGGGAGACAGCACGAATAGAAGCGACGTCTTGAATGCGGACTCCTCCCAGGCCATCTATATGTCACAGGGAATGTATTAATCCGAGGGGAAGGTCCAAATCCCGTGGAAATGGAACATTTTGGGGATATAATTTAATTTGTGAGAGATGACTGCCGACGGCGAGGTCTCACGCACTATAATAACAAAACCTTACCTTGGATTTCATCTATAGTACGAGAACCTACCAAGTTTGTGCTCGTTCTGCTCGCTCTCAGGTTTTGGCTGAAAATCAGTAGTTTTGCTTTTTAGCAAAAAATATCGCTGAGCCATGGCCTATTTGTTGTACTGCAGCACACACATATTTACCTAGGTACAATAAGTTCTTGCCCTTTTAATTGCTCGTTTTAATAGCACCAAAATCAATATTTTATCTATCTATCAAGTTCAACTTCATTCGTACCCTTATATCCAATACAGGCGGCTCCACGTATCTGGGCCCAAGTACAGCCACGATGAAGGTGGTCACGCAGGCAGACACCCTGTCCGCGCGCAGCGAACGGATGAACAGAATCTTCTGGAAGTCATTGCACACTTCATTCCAGTCGCCTGAAAATTTAAAAATATATTTATTTACTATAACAACTAGAGCAAACATACACAAAACAACGGTTCTTGTAAGTACAAGTGCGTTACGGTTGGTTGTTCGGAGATTGCGGGTTCGATTCCCGCCTCGGGACAAATGTTTGTACGATCTGCAGATATTTCTTCAGGGTGATGTGGTCGTTTTCTATGTATAATAAAAAATATTATGTAATGTACCTATTGTGTTGAGTATATCAATCATCTAGTAGGTACCTACATCCATAACACAAGTTCTGCTTAGCTTGGGGCTAGATGATGCTATGTGAATTGTCCAGCTGCTCCCCGCGGCATCACTCGCGTGGAAATCTATATCTCAAAAATGGTTTATAAAATTTCGTCTTGAATCCCTCTATCTAAATCCGTTGCGTAGTTTTAAAGATCTAAGCATAGCATACCTAGGGACAGACAGACAGCGGGGAGCGACTTAGATAATGCATTTATTTGACACTGCAGCACGTGATATATAGGTAACAATACTAATGGTAAATAATAAGTAATAGTATAAAAAATTAAAAAGTACAGATTTAAAAATTGTGTGCGTGCTGCAGCCTGTCGAAAAGGTAATAGCTCAGCGAAAAGCTTTGCTCTAAGAGCAAAACACTGATTTTCAGTAATACCCTTTGAGGCGACCTGAAGAACGAAACATGATGACTTTGATCTACATATAATATGTCATCATCATCATCATCAGCCTATAGCAGTCCACTGCTGGAGATAGGCCTCCCCCAATGAGCGCCATAGCGCCCTGTCTTCAGCTTGCCGCATCCAGCATCTACCTGCAGTCTTTCGCAGGTCGTCATCCCACCTGGTCGGAGGGCGTCCTACACTACGTTTACCGAGTCGTGGTCTCCACTCAAGAACACGTTTGCCCCATCGGCCGTCGGTTCTTCGCGAGATATGGCCGGCCCACTGCCACTTCAGCTTGCTAATTCTTTGAGCTATGTCGATAACCTTGGTTCTCTGTCGGATGTATTCGTTACGAATCCTATCCTTCAGAAACTCCGAGCATAGCTCTTTCCATAGCTCGCTGAGCGACTTTGAACTGGTGGACCAGCCCTATCGTGAGTGTCCACGTCTCAGCTCCGTAGGTCATAACGTGTAGGACGCACTGATTGAAAACTTTCGTTTTCAAGCATTGCATATAATATGTAGTGAAGTATTACCAATCAACGGCACGGTTTCCGGCTCGGGATGCAGATACCAATCCTTCCACTCCTTGCTGAAGGTCTCGAAGGCGTCCGTGATGCCGTGGAAGCCGTGCAGCTTGTCCAGCTCCGTGATGTTGTCCCAACAGTCTTCCGGCAACCAATCTGCAATCGCATTATATTTATTTAATTATTTGGCACACAAAACAGAATATAATCAAATATTATACATATAAATAAATAATGCTGGACAATTCACACAGCATTATCCAGCCCCATGTAAACAGAGCTTGTGTTATGGGTACTAGATAACTGATATACATAATAAAATAAATTACATAGATAGATATTTTTTATTATATAAAGAAAACGACCAGAACACCCTAAACAAATATCTGCAGATCGTACACACAATTTTTCCGAGGCAGGAATCGAACCTGCAACCTCCTGCGTCGCACGCGGACCTTCGCCCACCGCGCCACATCGGTCGTCAAATAGAAACACAATAATTAAAACTAGACTGTATCCCTAAATATTTTTTTTGTTGTATTTATGTATTTTGTACGTACTGGTAGGGTTGTCAGGCTGCTCAGACCTGTCGAGCACGACGCCTCCCTTCAGCAGGAACAAGTACTCGGCGGAGCTCATCTTGCCCGCTTGGAACAGGATCCGGGAGACCATGTGGAAGGATAGCAGCAGCTTGTGGCGCTCGAACAGGGCTCGGCAGGTGTTTCTACCAATATTATTATACTCGTAATATCGAAAATGTGAGAGCCAAAGGGATTCATTCAACTGGGGCCCAGAACCAGAAAGAACTTTATAACATTAACTAATATGAATTGAATAACATCAACTACCTATTTTATTTATTTATTTTGAATTTATGAGATACTAGCTGCGCCCCGCGGTTTCACCCGCGCGGTGATAGATATTTTGGATATTATACAATATATCTTTATTAATTGTAACCTATGTGTTATTCTGATATGTAAGCTATATTATTATGAAGTTTCATTAAAATTAATTCAGTAGTTTTTACGTGAAAGAGTAACAAACATCCATCCATGCATCCATACTTACAAACTTTCGCGTTTTTTTTTTTTATTTATTTAAACGCACAAAACATAAAATAATCACGAAATATACAGAATTTGAATAATAAAGGGTTTAGAACTTGATCATTTCACAAATTATGTGCATACTGAGAATCATAACAAAACGTGTAGAGCAAAACGTATGATAGTAAAAGCTTGAAATAGAAAAAAAACAATAAACCGGATAGGTACCTAAATCTATATATAAGTAAACTTACATATGTGCTCATGCACCCACGTACAATTACACATCATTATAAGCTTAGGATCAGTAAACTTAATCTAATTTAACTGATTTTAAAGTTCGGGTAAATTGGCTCAATTTGGGAACAAATTTATAATATTGGTAGGATATTATGAACCCAGCGATATGTACCTAGTAGTTCTTTGATCTTGTCTTCAATGACAGTCTTTAATGATAAGTCAGAATATAATCTGCAACCTGCATATTCTAGCGAAAAACAAATGCAACTAACTTGTAAACAGAATACGTGTGAAATTCGTTGAGGTTATTGATCCTATCTTCAAGCTCCATGCTCTTAGGGCTGCGGTCGATGGAGTACATGAACAGATCGGTGTAGGCGTCCAGCGAGAACTGGTACATGGGGTCGATGCGGGAGAGGTCGTTCAGCGCGAAGAACAGCACAGAGGCGCGGACGGCCGTTGGGACGTAGCCCTGAGGAGGGAAAATGGTCTATAGGTACTCGGTGCCAAGTAACGTGGCAAGTGCCGGTCATTCACCTATCTTGATTACAACGTACAACGCAATAAAGTGTCGCTAATGACAGAATTAGCTTACCATACAACCCTGTCGAAAACGTGATATCGCTAAGAATCGCATGGTACAGATAACTTATTCATATTCATTTATTTATTGCATACACATACATATTGTTAATTATTTTTAGCGTAGATGTTATTAGTAGATCGTTTGCTTTTGACAAATATCTAAGTATATGAAGAGAGTCCATTCTCACTGACCGAAAATGGTGCATTTATGGTAAGAAAAACCTTTTCAATTTGTTCGAATTAGATGGCGCATCGATTCAGAATCCTAATCTCATGGTTCCAAGGCTACGACGCTATTTAGGCAAAGGTTGCCTAGAAGAGATCGCTTCTAAGCGATAAGGCCGCCCATTGTACTTGTATCATGTGATGTGTTTTATAATGATCTGTAACTGGTGTACAATAAAGTATTTTTGTATTGTATTGTATTGTATTTAGCACATAACGTAGCGCACGTTATCAGCATTATTACGCAAATTTTAGCGTCAATAACGCATGAAAAGGATGTTATCCAGGCTAAAATGCGCCTTTTCACGCGTTATTCACGCTAAAATTTGCGTAATGAAACAACGCTGATAACTTGCGATACGTGATAGCCTTGCTGGGCTAATTCGTGGGGTTCCTAAACAAACTGATGCCCTTCATTTTCATTCACCCATCCATCGAAACGCATTTTAGCGTGAATAACGCCTTTTTCACGTTAAAATACGCCTAAACACGAGTTATTCGCGCTAAAATTATCGTAATATCACTGATGACGCGAGTTACGTTATCTGTCAAATAGCGTGGCAGTCTTGCAGCGCCACCAGAGTTTCTTCATCTTTGGTTGCTACTACTAACTTACAATCGTTGGTAAAAAAAAACTACAAACCGCTCTGGCAGTATCGATCTCCTTCTCAGTGACTTGCGAGGTGATCAGAGCCTCCTTGACTTCGAGCGAGGTTCTCTGGGATGTTTGGAGAGTCACGAACAGCTCCTCATTGTCCAGCAGTGGGACTTGTGACTCGTACATTATGCGGAGGAGGTCGTTCTCCAGATCAGACTGTGGCGGTCAAGCAAAAGTTAAAATCTTTATATGTATGGATAGATCTTTTTTATTGTACCTAAGTATAAATTTCGCAACACAAATATTTGCAGATCATAGGTACAAATATTTGCCCTAAGGCGGGAATCGAACGCGCAACCTCATGCGTCAGTTTATTTTTAGTAATTAACGGGATGTTGGAATGATACACAAGAGCTAGTGAACAAAGCTGTGGGGTCCAATTAGAGGTGATAAGATACGAGTAATTAACCCGCAGCGCGGCGGCGGCGGGGGGTGCGTGATTAGTCCGATCCCGTAAATATTGTTGAAGTTAGGTGGTTCTGTTCTTGAGTTCTAAAGATCATGTGGGATTTTTTAGTATTCTATGTCATTTATTATCGTTATAAATAAGATTGAAAGAATGAATAATGCTGGACCAGCTGCCTAGCTTCATCTAGCCCAAACTAACGAGAGCTTGTGCTATGGGTAGGTCCCTACTGGATAACTGATGTACAAAATACTTTACATACTTACAAAGGTAGATAGATATTTTTATTAGACATAGAGAAGACCCGGAACAAATATCTACAGTTCGTACCACATTTGGTCCGAGGCGAGAACCGAACACAACTACTGTGGCGCATGCGGACCTTTGCAACGCCACAGAGGTCAACTCAGCTTGTTCATTATATTTACTTGCCTCCACTGCAGTAGGTACTAACCAGAATCTTTTTATTGTTAGCAATAGACATGACGAGCACGTCCTTCATCTGCTCGAGCTGCGGCCGCTCCTTGCGCACCACGATCCCGAGGAGCTGTGACGTCAGCCCCTGCTCCTTCACCGCGAAGTTCACCATCGTCGTCTTTGTTAACGTTTCAGGGGTATATACCGGGTTCCCTGGATGTTTACATGTTTACACTAGCTGTGTAAGTTATAAAGAGTTCCCTAAAGAGTAATGTAAAGATCATTTATTTGCATAAACATATTGTGTTAATAAGATGTTACTACAAAATATTATTTATGTCTTTAAAAAGCATATACGATATGTATAATTGACTGAATTTATTTATTTGTTAAAGACTTACACAGAACATAATAAATTTGTCAGTGTGTAAGTCCAGTAACCAAATGGCTCTGCCTCAGCATGAGTTGACTAGCATAGTGAGGATGACTAGCAAGCTAGCAACCAACGCTGGTCTTCCGTCAAAGCCACTTGTTGGCGTTACAGACTAACTACTCAGGACGTACACTAACTACTACTAACTCGCACTGCGTAGCGTGGGCCGAGTTTTGGCTCGGACATTTTTTGTGTCTGTTTGCGACTCTACAGAATATAACTCGATGCCTATAGGGTACCATGAAAAACACGTAAAAAGCTAACCCAATTTAGTCGTCAGATACATCGTAAAATTATCATGATATTGGACCATCTTTTCGTTGAACTTGATGACCTTGGAAGAGCCGATAGTGACGATAGCCTTGTCCAGAATCGGTGCTATGGAAGGATCTAGAACTTCTCCCACGTTCTGGACAAGAACAGGCTTGCCGTTGATCAGGCATCCTTCGATGATTTTGAGGTAGCCGGGCTGTCCAAAGTCAACAATCTGCGGATGTTATAGTTATATTCTACTTACCGTCATAAATATATAGTCATCTCTTTTTGCGATATCATAATAAGGTAATCCATCTATGATTCTCGTTGTAACTAATCTTTTAAAAGAGTCAGGGATCGTCCATTAATTACTTGAGAGGGCGGTGGGGTCGGATAAACGTCACGAAATATCACAAGGGTCAATGGTCAATGGTCAATGGGTCAATGGTCATTACCATACCCATGATATGCATTTAGTAATATATGCATTGATGATTGAAGGTATTCGTGAAAAATGTCATTTCTCGAAAACTGACATAGGGTTTCTTTGTTCACTTTTTTACTATTTATTCCCTCATCATCATCATCATCAGCATTATGCATCTGTGATAGTCCACTGCTGGACATAGGCCTCCCCTAATGCGAAGACAGGGCGCCATAGCGCCCTGTCTTCAGCTTGACACATCCAGCATCTACCTGCAGTCTTTCGCAGGTCGTCATCCCACCTGGTCGGAGGGCGTCCTACACTAGGTTTACCGAGTCGTGGTCTCCACTCAAGAACAAGTTTGACCCAGCGGCCGTCGGTTTTTCGCGAGATATGGCCGGCCCACTGCCACTTTAGCTTGCTAATTCTTAGAGCTTTGTCGATAACTTTGGTTCTCTGTCGGATATATTCGTTTCAATCTTATCCTTCAGAGAAATTCCGAGCATAGCTCTTTCCATAGCTCGGCGACCTTGAACTGGTGGACAAGCCCTATCGTGAGTGTCCACGTCTCAGCTCCGTAGGTCATAACGGGTAGGACGCACTGGTTGAAAACTTTCGTTTTCAAGCATTGCGGTATGGATGGCGAGAAGACGTAGTTTCCCTATAAAGGGTTAAAGTGAAATAGAAATCAATAACATTATTTCCTAGTTTAACCATATTTGACTGTGAGACTATTCTTAAGAATACTTTACAGTCTAGAGGAAATATGTAGGTACAGTAGTGAGTTCAGTTTTGAGTAACTCCTAAGTGATCACGATTGCTGCAAAGCGGTAGAATCAAACTACCTGACTTTAGTCCTATGTTCGAAATAAACAATTTTTATTTATTTAGAAAACTTCGATGTTACCTGAATTTCATTCTGTTCCTCCAGCCTGCTGATCCAGATGAGCGCCTGCCCCTGAGGGTCCACTGCGAGCGGCCATCGCGTCGCACGCACTACTATGATGCCGTTCTCAGCGCTAAAGTTGTCATCTACAATGGGATAGTTGGTTGAAGGCTTACGCCCAGCAGTGGACTAATATAGGCTGTTGAGGAAGCATATCCTAGGAAATCCGAACATTAATATAATATAATATGCCGCCGAATTTAAACTGAGAAGCCGAATATAGACTGACCTTTGTCTTTTTGTAATGATCTGCATAGGTATTAGAATAAAGCATTTTTGTAATGTAGATAGGTACCTATATTGTATTGTATACACTGGGCCTCCCGAAGACTGTAGTAGTCGAGGCCTATCCGATAGCTTATCCAACTTTCTTTAATAGTTAGATAATTTGTGAATTTGTTTATTATCAACTTGACGATTGATGTTTTATTTTCAATGTCGCAGCGGGTGAACGTCCGTCTGCGACGCTGGATGTTGCGGGTTCAATTCTCGCGTGGTAACAAAATTTTCGATCGATCTGCAGATATTTGTTCCGGGCGTGTTAATTGTTAGGTGATTTAATGTAAAAATATTCAGTTATCTGTTTATGTAATAAGTTTATCAGTTATCAAAACCCGTAACACAAGCTCTGCGAGAGAACGCCGAAGGTAACAGACGGATCGGCGTGAAACTTTGCTCGCATGAAGCGTACACTTTGCGCACCCTGAAATAACATAAGCTACTTTTTATCATGATAATGTAATAAGCCACGAGTAGTCAGTCCTACTTTTGTTATAAATAAATAATGCTGGACAATTCACACAGCATCTAGCCATAAGCTAAGCAGAGTTTGTGTATGGGCTGTTATAGATACATACGTAATATATGACACAGCTAGATATTTTTGATTTGATTGAGTGAGAGTGAGGAAGTAGGTGAAGTTTTAAGAAGATAACCAACCGGGAAGCCCCATATAGTTCCAGGCTCGCAGAGTCGCGTCATCGAGGAGGAAGTTCTTCATACTCAGATCCATCGTTACTGGCATTTCTTCTTCAAAGACCTGGAGATTACGTCAATGAGTATACGGAAGAGCTCACGCTCAGTTTTCTTAGGGAAACAACCTACGTTACGACCTACAATACACAATAACTACTTAGATCTGAACCCTGAGTTCGGTTAACGATATAATCGAGACGAAATCGTTTCGTCTCTTTTTTCTTATTTGTTAGATAGCCTGTACCGAATCTGACGAGAGACGGTTTCGTCTCCTATGAGATAATAAAGAGACGTAGGTAATCGTTTGATTACCTACGTCTATTTATTATCGTCAACTAAAACGGGATGAAGGTCTACTTTATAAAACTTTCATGGTAAAAAAAGTCACCAATCACCACTTGGTTTCACCTATCCCACTTTTCATATTGACAATTATGACAAACGTTGTGCCAAAGACCCTGTCTGCCATAGGCTACTTGAAAAGCTCGTGCGAATCTGAAAAGGAGGGTACATAATACCCATTATCCCGGGATATTCCTGATCCCTTCCAGATTCATTAAAATCGGCGTGAGAAGGTAACAGGCAGAATTGCTTTAGTTTTTATAATAGCAACTACCTTTGCTATAAGTACTAAACAACGCCAACCTGATTAAACCAGTCCATCATGACTCATGAGCAACTCGCGGTACTCCGACACAAACGGCCCCAGGTAGGCTACGAAGCCGGTGGCGATCAGGCAGTCTCCGGGAAGGTTGTCGAACTCCTTGTCGAGACGCTCCACTGTTAGTTACTAGGTACTAAACAAAGCCAACCTCATTAAACCAGTCCATCATGAGCAACTCGCTGTACTCCGACACAAACGGCCCCAGGTAGGCTACGAAGCCGGTGGCGATCAGGCAGTCTCCGGGAAGGTTCTCAAACTCCTTGTCTAGACGCTCCACTGTTAGTTACTAGGTACTAAACAAAGCCAACCTCATTAAACCAGTCCATCATGAGCAACTCGCGGTACTCCGACACAAACGGCCCCAGGTAGGCTACGAAGCCGGTGGCGATCAGGCAGTCTCCGGGAAGGTTCTCAAACTCCTTGTCTAGACGCTCCACTGTTAGTTACTAGGTACTAAACAAAGCCAACCTCATTAAACCAGTCCATCATGAGCAACTCGCGGTACTCCGACACAAACGGCCCCAGGTAGGCTACGAAGCCGGTGGCGATCAGGCAGTCTCCGGGAAGGTTCTCAAACTCCTTGTCTAAACGCTCCACTGTTAGTTACTAGGTACTAAACAAAGCCAACCTCATTAAACCAGTCCATCATGAGCAACTCGCAGTACTCCGACACAAACGGCCCCAGGTAGGCTACGAAGCCGGTGGCGATCAGGCAGTCTCCGGGAAGGTTCTCAAACTCCTTGTCTAGACGCTCCACTGTTAGTTACTAGGTACTAAACAAAGCCAACCTCATTAAACCAGTCCATCATGAGCAACTCGCGGTACTCCGACACAAACGGCCCCAGGTAGGCTACGAAGCCGGTGGCGATCAGGCAGTCTCCGGGAAGGTTGTCGAACTCCTTGTCGAGACGTTCCACTGTTAGTTCCCAGCGCTCTCGTTCGCCTGAGTTGTCAGAAAAGCTATGAGAACTCTCATACGATGCGTCATACCTAGTGGAAAAACCACGTGGAATCTTTTCATGGTACTCGTAGGTGTGTCATTTGTTAGAGATTTGAAACGAGCCAGCTGGTAAGCCTGTGTATGCAGACACAACATTTTTTACGTAGTGTAACGTAGGCGCCTGATTTACCAACATCAACAGTAGAAATCTTTGAAACAGAGCTTTGTCAGAAGCTCGATAGAACGTGTATTGTAAGGGGAGTGTATTACGACTTTAAACCAACCAAAACGCTCATTCAGGCGTTTTGGTTGGTTTAAGGTCGTAATACACTGGATAGCAATCCTGCTTTAAAAGAGGTTTTAGCTATGCGCGTGTTTTTTTTCTTTTTGACATAATGAGTAAGCGTTTTATTATTTTACATAGAATGTAGTCGGCCAATGAACTTATTTTTTGTCCGTCTTAAAGTTTACTGGATGTTCCGAGTGAATCTATTCGCCTTATTTTTTCATAATTCAATCATTCGTATATTACCTGGAAAGTTTACCAGGAGTTTTGTAAATGGGTAATATTTTTAAATTTTCTATATAACTCTATCTTTAATATGCTCTTTCCGAATATCCACTTTGCCTGCTTTCCAAAAAAAATCAGAACGTATGAAATCTTACTAGATTTCATACGTTTTGATTTTTTTGGAAAAAGATAAAGTACCGATTTACGACCCCTAGCTTTGGCGCAACAGAGAGAGGGTACAAACTTAAAATTCCTTAACCCCACATCGAAATCAATAAAATTACAGATTTTCAATGCACAACTTTTCAGGTAACCGTCTAGTTTTCCCCCTCAAGGGGGATTTGTCAAGAGGGAAAACTGGAACTGACGGCCATTTTCGAATCAAATGACCATAGACATGATGCCACCTAAATCATCTTTCGTAGATGTTAATTAGGTCATAGAAAAAACTTGTAAGTAAAATACCATTTTATTTCGAATGACATTTTTATTGACGATAGGTACACATTGACATACATAATACATTGACTAGGTAATTATCGAAAACATTGAACATACATAATATCTACTATGTAATATTCTACCTGTGGCTATGTGGTTTTAGATGAATTTTCTTACAACAATATAAATTACACAAAATAGATAGCAAGAGCCAAATACCTACGTAATGTACTCCGATTATATTAAATATTGGATAAATACAATAAATACCAAATGGTTTACAATAATGATACTGGTTCCAAAACCACGACTTACAACATCCAATCTACGAATATCGACTAAGACTACCATTTAAGGGTACCGTATACCATACACACGAGACAAGTATACAACAATTAGAAAACACAATATCTATATTTCCTACAATATTCAACGGTAGGTATGCCAAAGTGCGCCAACAGGTTTTTTTAATTTACCTAATAAGAAGTGACTACTTATTACCAACTTACTTGATACTTCACAACTCTTTGCAAACAAGAATGTAATTACATTATTGTTTGTTGAAAAACAAAATTACACTTTAAAAATATTTCAGAATTCACAAAAACGTTAAATTTTTGATTCTAAACAATAATAAATACTTAAGCATCGAACGGTTACATAAAAATATATAAAATAATTATCTGAGCAAGCAAATTGCGAAATAGCAACGAGACGCTATAGAAAAGCACACATTTTTTCTCATAAAATCACTAAAGTCGAGAGTTAAGGGGCCTCCGGAGGGACGAATTCTGCATACAAACGTAATACCAAAATGATTTCCAATTTAAGCATATTCTCACTATAATATTGTATTATTTGTATTTGAATAGTATTTATCTAGGTTCCTAAATAGAGTTTTTTTCAAAATACTTTCCTAAAATTAAATGAAAGCCAATCGCATTTTGCACATTTTTATGCGAAAATGGACAAGTTTTCTTGCTATTTGTTTCGTATTAAAGACATCAATATCTTACGTTTTATTTATTAAGGAACATAGCTTATATTGTCTAGTTACAGAATAACAATACTTTGCGAAGAATTCAAAAAGTTCTCAACGATAACTTTGGTTCTCTGTCGGATGCATTCGTTACGAATCCTATCTTTCAGAGAAACTCCTAGCATAGCTATCTCCATAGCTTGCTGAGCGACCTAAACTAGTCAACCAGCCTTACCGTGAGTGTCCACGTCTCAGCTTCGAAAGCTATGACGGGTAGGACGATCTGATCAGATCTGAACTTTCGTTTTAAGCGGTATAAGAACGAGAACGAGTGCATTTACAATAATAAAATAAAATAAACAGGACGACTTACAGATTTTATTTACAAAAAGTTATTTAAAAAAATACCACAATTAAGAATAGTTAATTGTATAAGAGACAAGGGAGCCAGACATACCAGACATTGAGCAAATTTTACAGTTATAAATATATTATGTAGATATAAAAAATTTCAAGTGAATTTTCGTTGTATTTTTGCGCAAGGGAACAACAAAATATCCTACAATAATATTTTCCATTGTAGTTTGATGGTTTTTATTTATAATTTATTTGTTTTTAATTTTATTTTAATTAACAAAGATATTATTACTTATTATCTTATTTATAATTATTATTTATTATTATTATAATTTATTTCTTTAATTTTTCTTTGCAATGGTCACCTGGCGGATACCATCTTTGGGTGTATCATATTGTGCACCCGAGGATGATACCCGCTATGTGTAGCCATCGCCTTTAGATTAACTTCTCAAAGGGCCTCTGTGCTGTTGGCTTCGGCCCCACGCAAACCTTCCAAAGGACCGGGTCACTTTATGGCCCGAGATCATGGTAAATGAGAGACATAATAATAACAAAGATAAGCTTTCTGAGTTGACAATGTGAACCGTGACGTCACAGAAAAAAGGTCAATATGGCAGCGTTTTTATCATCCTAAACTCGCTCCTTATGGAAATGACAATCTAGTATATTCTATCTAATAATCTAGTGGGTACCTTGTGGGATAAACGACAAGTGAAATGACCTATCTACTAGTAAAACATCTACAATTAAAAACGCCTTACAAGTAGGAATTCTTAAACGAGAAATCATCATGATATAGAAAACTACGAAACGGATTTTAACGCGGTTTTTAATAGATTAAAGGGGAAGGTTTAATATACCATTTGACGCATATATTTGATGATTTGTCACAGGAAGTAGCGGAAGATTTGCAGATAAATCTATGAGTTATTTCTCTTCCCCCTTTCACAATTCTCCCGCCTCAGGACAATTATGTTCCGGTCGTTATCTACATAATATGTATGTAAAACAAAAAATATCTGTCATCGTCATCCACCTACACAAGCTCTGCTTAGCTTGGGGCTAGATGAAGCCGTGTGGATTTTTAATAGTTTTTTTTTATTAGTTTTGGCTTTTAATGTCAACAAAGTACCTACTGCATTCGTCCCTCTTAAAAGATCTCCTTTAAATTGTTCCACTGTTATTTGTAACACATTATGACGGAATAATCTCTAGGCGTTTTCTTTTAAGGTCATTTTACTTTAATGCCGTTTATCTTATATTTATGTACGTTATGCTAGATTTTCCTTCAGATACGGACCGCCTAAACTTAGTGTAGCTTTATATTTCGTTGATACATTTATAAAAAAAAAATGTAGGTGTTATATTTTTTTCGGTGATGTTACAACATAAAATAATAATTAGACAGAAAAATAAATAAAAATCTATGCATATACGAGGCGTATATATGAAATGACGCCGAAAGAAACTGCAACAGGAAGGTAGGACCGGTTCAAGTACACTTTATATTAAAGCGCGGTTAATATCAATTGTTCTTCAACCGTTTAGAATTGCCGGAAGAAGATGGCTCAATCTTCCTCTTGCGGTTTTCACGTTTCTTAGCGTCGTCTTCAATATCTATTTCGGAATTTGCTTGCTCAACTTGATGCCGGGAATATAAATTTTTTTTAGGATTTACAATATGGACCAGATCCGAGGTATCCTTAGAAGCATGTGCCTCAGATATAGATTCTTCAGGCAAAGCCATGTCATCAAAATTAATCGTCGTTTTTAGAAACGGTTCGATTTGTAACGATTTTGCTATATCTCTGAGAACGAATATCTGTTCTGTTGTAGCAATTATATCACCTTTATACAGAAAATCCAGGATCAAAGACAATCCTTCACACGATACGCCCTTCAAAATGACCATGGTATTTGCAGATGTCTCTTTTTTAAACATCTCCATGAATAAGGGACTGTTTATGGCCAGGATCGCTCTGTGGGCATGTAAAGTACCGCCGTCGGCGATTAAAGTCGCGTCCGTGCATTCATCGCGTTGCTTGGCAAACATAAATGATTCTGAAATGGAGTTATTACAGATGGACACATAGACGGATTTATTCCCCGATAATCCTTCGCTAAAATAAAAAAAACGCATATTGAGTTCGCATACACAAACGCAATTCGCAAGTATCAAAATTACGCATGGAAAAACCAATCTCGATTAAAAATAAATTTTCAGAGTTGATGATTAAATACTCAGAGATTTTAATCATCATCTGCAGCTAGATTCAACCCACTGCTAGGCTAAATAATAGATTCAGACTTTGCTGAAATCAATTTCCAAATATTAGATGAAAAATATTTAGTAATAATGCCGTGTAGAACCTCCGATAAGATCCAACAAAATGCACAAATGTCATTTACACAACGAGATATTTAACATGATTTGATTATCGGAAAACTCAAAAATCAAATCATGGTAAATATCCCGTTGTGTAAATAACTTTTGAGTTATCCACAAAGTGTAAACCAACAACGGCCGCAGTACAGACTAGGCTTATTATACAAAGAACATGAAACGACCAATTAATCAGATCCGACCACAAAAACAGTACCCGAGGGATTTAGAGAAAATTTAGAGATTCTTTAAGCTAAATGAAGACCAAGGAAACTGTAGATGTGGCTTCTCCAAGATCTGCGCGCAAAGCTTTGTTGTTCATTTTTCTTGTAGTACTAGATTATAGTTTACTCTAAGACTAATAATTACTAAGGCTCCGCTGTTCGTCGTCTGTCCATCAGATGTTGCGAAATAGTTATTTTCCTCCGTGTGAGTCGACTCGCACTTGGCTGGTTTTATTTTATAAGACATTTATTTATTTGTACACAATTTTCGATATTAAATTATTGTTGTTTATTATTAGTAATTAATAATTAATATATTTGTAGTTAGATTTCTCCTAGATTTGTGGTAAATTATTTTGAACCTTAAGCCGAGGAAAATAAAGCAAAAAAGCGTATTCTTTGTCCCTAAACAAACGATACCTATCTAGCGAATAATCAATCTACGACATCAATGATGTTCATTCTTGGCCAGATGTCGCTCAGTTCCGCACCGGCAATACTGTGTAAGGAATTTTAATGTCGTGCTTATCTTTACATAAAAATAAATAAATAATGCTGGACAATCCACACAGCATCATCTAGATCAAGATAAGCAGAGCTTGGGGCCATCTATAAATTACGTCACACGAATTTCATGATTTTTACTCCTCCCCCCCCCATCCTTGTCACAGCTGGTCACATTTTTGAGATCCCCCTCCTTAGTGACATCACATATTTTATTTACATCTAGAAATAATTATTGAATTAAAACATAAATGTGACGTCACCAAATTCAGGACCTCTCGCACCCCTCAAAGTGTGTCGTAATTTATGGATGGCCTCTTACCAGATGACTAATATACATACATAATACAATACATTCCATAATAATAAATCATAATAATAATGATGGTTAATTTCTACACACAGCATTATCTAGCCCCAAGGTAAACAGAGCTTGTGTTATGGGTACCAGATAAGTACAATACATTACATAGATACATATTTTTTATTATACATACATAGAAAATGACCAGAACACCCGGAACATATCTGCAGATCGTGTTATGGGTACCTAACCTACTACTTGATCTAAAGGTGGGTATGGCACACAATTAAGAAAACTATTTCGCTTGTACCTACATACAAAGTTACACCGAATGTAACATTCAACAACCCCTACGAGTTAAAATAATGTTAAATATAAGAAATAAAGGGATGTGGAGGTGTTGCAATATATTTGAAAAGTCAACTCAATTTTAAAATCATCTGTCAGTCACCATCTGCTTACAGCAAAGCTGAATATCTTTTCCTGGAGGTTGATATGGGGGTCAAGGTGTTGCTGGGAGTTGTATACTGCCCTCCAACCATAGATTACTTTGATAAATTGGAGACAGTATTGGAGGACCTTGCAGCTGACTATAGCCATGTTATAATTCTAGGTGACTTCAATACCTGTCTCCTTACAGATAGACTGAAATGGAGAGCGGACAAGCTTAGCAACATTATTGACTCAGTAAATTTAAACATAGTGAATACGACCCTTCCTACTCATCATACTTCTCACTCGGAAAGTCTATTAGACCTTATCATTACATCTCAGATTGACCGTCTTTAAATTTTTGGCCAACTAGCAGCACCTGCTTTCTCCCATCATGAACTTCTTAACCTTGCTTACAAGATTCGACCTCCAAAGGCCAAGCCAGCCTCTGTTAGCCAACGCAATTTTTCACGACTTGATATCACAAAACTTACTGAAGCAGCTACAGCGGTTGATTGGGACAAGATTGAGTCTTACCTTTCTATAGATGACAAAGTGGAATTTCTCAATACCAATATTATCAACTTATAGGGCTTTTCGAAAATTTAAACGTGATCGATGCCAAGAAAATTGGAGCTCCTACAAACAGCTTAGAAATCACTGCAATAGGTTGGTTCGTGATGCCAAGAAAGAAGAAAGAAAGCTCAATTTGTGTTGCAATGTATTTTACATTGCAACACAAATTGAGCTTTCTTCATCAGCTGGCCTATGGAGATTTCTCTACTCCCTAGGAATTGGTAGGCAAAGAACCCATAATGTCATACTTAATACTAATATTAACGCCCTTAACAAACACTTTACTACTAGAGATAAAATAGTTCCCCACCTAAAACACTTAGCTCTGACTGAAATCTCTAGTGTAGGTCTTCCAAACAATAACTCTTTCTCCTTTAAAATTCTATTGAAGACAATATTAGAAAGATTTTTTCTCGTTTAAATCCAATGCAGTTGGCAGTGATAACATCGGTCGCATCATGTTTTCTCATATTCTTAAGCAACTTCTCCCCACTATCACTCATATTATCAACCACTCTCTTATGTCTTCTCAATTTCCCGACCAGTGGCGTAAGGGTCACAGCACCACCTCTGCACTTCTAAACGTCACGGAGGACATTCGAAAAAACATGAAAAACTCTCACGTCACTCCACTGCTGGACATAGGCTCCCCTAATGAGCGCAATAGCGCCCTGTCTTCAGCTTGCCGCATCCAGCATCTACCGCAGGTCTTTCGCAGGTCATCCCACCTGGTTGGAGGGCGTCCAACACTACGTTTACCGGTCGTCTTAATTGACTTCAGCAGCGCTTTTGACGCTGTAGACCACGACCTTCTACTTGCACTTCTTCCCCGATTAAACTTTTCCCTTTCCGTTGTCCAATGGTTTGCCTCATTTCTGAAATGCCGTCAACAGAGGATCCGAAATGGCGCTGATTTCTCATCTTGGCTGGATATCGTAGCTGGTGTTCCACAAGGCGGAATTCTCTCTCCACTTCTTTTTTCTCTCTTTATTAACCTCCTATCTCACAATCTACTTTGCCATTACCATATGTACGCCGATGATCTCCAGCTCTACCACTCCTCCTCTGTTGATGACTTGGACGATGCTATCAAGCTCCTTAATGGTGAGCTTGAGAAACTGTCATCGTTTTGGTATTAAGGTTAACCCTAGCAAATGCCAGGCCATTATAATCGATAGCTCTCGTCAACTGGCTAAAATAGATGGTCTACACTTAATCTCATTACAATATGACGGGACTGATATCCATCTCTCCCTACTGTTAAAAATCTGGGTGTCATCTTCGATAGTAAACTCAGTTGGATTCCCCACGTAAAAGAGATCTCCAGAAAATTCTATGCCTCCATACACTCGCTTCTACGTCTTAAAAACTTCCTCCCGATCCCTACTAAAATCACACTCGTCAACTCCCTCCTTATCCCTATTATCGATTATGCCGACACTGTCTTCCTCGATCTCAATGAAAATCTCCTAAATAAACTAGACCGTCTACTAAACACGTGTATTCGGTTCGTCTATAATCTCCGCAAGTATGATCATGTAAGCAAATACCGAGCTCTGCTTAAATGGTTACCAATCCACGAACGAAGGAAACTCAGGATCCTTTGTCTACTGTTCTCAGTCATAATAGATCCTTCAAGTCCTGCTTACTTGAAAGACCGTTTTCATTTCCTGGCAGACGATCACAGTAGAAATCTCCGCTCCTCCGATAATCTTCTCCTGTCTATACCAATGCATAATACCTCCTTCTTTGGAAATTATTTTTCGGTAGAAGCAGTACGGCTGTGGAATGACTTACCACTGGACATTAGAAAATCAGATACACGTGATACTTTCAAGAAATCGGTGCGAAGGCTTTTTCATGAGAGATTATACAAGCATAGCTCTTCATAAAACGTTTCTATTTATTTTTATTTTTATTTTTCTTCTTTTGATTTGATTTGATACTTATGCTATATTTGGAACTGTATATTTATTGTTTTAGCTGTTTTCTTAGGTATATAGATATGTATAATATAATATGTATTTTAGGTTTATATACAGTCGTGGTCAACTAATGAGGGACACTCTTTAGTTAAACCGAATTGTGAATTTATTTTTTATTTTCCAACGAGTCTAAACCATATTCCATATCTCTTACATGTAAGTATAATTAGTCATTTATGTGCCCGGTTATTCAAACAATAACAAATTCTTAAACATTGAACCTCTTTACAGTATAGCTGATAGATTATCACACTACTATTTGTTCAAAGAATGCTGGCTGCCCATTAAATTAGGGACACAGAGATATTACGTTCTATTTTCCAAAATTTTAATCTGAATATTTTTTTATTTCTTCTGCTATTGTTTCGTGGTAGTTTTGGCGGCAATCCCGATTTTTATTTTAAGTTTTGAAAAATATTTTGAAGAAAAATGGGCATAACTAAAAGTTGCGATCCAACACTACGAAAAATTATCATGAAGTTTGTTGTCGAGCATGGTTGGCCATACCGAAGGATAGCAGAACATTTAAATTGTTCAAAAACTATGGTATACAATGCAGTGCAACATGTCAGACGCAATAACACAGCTTTAAATGTGCCCAGAACAAAAAGATCGAGAAAAACAACTCCGCAAGAAGATAGAATGATAACCAGGTTAGCTAAGAAAGATCCGTTTCTAGGCTCTATTTTAATTAAACACGAAGTGTTTGGAACAGACGAAAGAGCTGGTGTCTCAGCGAGGACCTTTCGACGACGTCTGGTAGAAGCAGGGTTGTTCGGAAGAGTGGCTCGCAAAGTACCGTTGTTGAAGAAAGAACACAGAAATGCTCGTTTGGCGTTTGCACGTAAATATGGACATTGGACCTACGCCCAATGGCAACATGTATTCTCTGACGAGACCAAGGTTAATTTGATTTCTTCAGATGGAAGGCAATACGTACGGCGTCCAGTAAAAGCGGAAATGAATCCAAGATTCACAAAAAAGCAGGTGAAACATGGCGGTGGAAACATTAAAATGTGGGGTTCATTTTCTGGACGTGGAGTGGGACCTGTGAGGAAAGTTCAGGGTAACTTAGACCAAAATCAATACAAGGCAATATTGGAGGAAACAATGCTTCCCTATGCTGAGGAGCATCTCCCTATTATATGGACGTTTCAGCATGATAACGACCCGAAACATACCGCCCGTTCAGTCAAGTCGTTTCTTACCAGTCAGTCAATATCGGTGCTAGATTGGCCAGCAAATAGCCCGGACCTTAACCCAATCGAGCACCTTTGGCACGAAATCAAGAAAAAGTTGCCACTTATCGTACCACAACTTTAGATGAACTTAATGAAGCTTTTTGTGAAGCATGGGCAAACATTCCTGTCGAAACATGCCAGAAACTGATAATGTCTATGCCACATCGGTGTCAAGCGGTAATTACTAACAAAGGTTTTGCTACTGGGTACTGATTTTACACGTAATAAAATGGAGCTGTTAAAGATATTATAATACTGCAGATTATTAGTTTTGTTTAACTCTATTTTTCATTATAGTTTACTGTCCTTAATTAAATGTCCAGCTACAGAATTATACCTTAAAATTGAATACATGTTCAACCTTTGATATTAAATACTTTTTTCTGTTTATTTTTTCTTTTATTTACAGCCATTTATAGCATAATAATCGGACCAAATTATGCAAATAATAGTTACTGAGAAATCAATAGGGTTTTATATTTATATGTACATAACCGGTTATTGTTCTTCACTATCTTGCATGTCCCTAATTAGTTGACCACGACTGTATATATAAATTATAAATGTCATAAACATAGTTACTACTACCTACTTATATTTGTATGTAATGTTAGCACGCCAACCCTTTATTTAAAATATGTGTTTCCTGGTAGGCAGGTAGAAAATGCCTCGGCATTAAGCCCACCCTTTGTACCTTTAATAGTGCAATAAAGTTTAAATAAATAAATAAGAAATCATGTATGTATATTCTTTAAAAATAAATAATTACATAACTGATATACATACATAGTACAATACAATACATAAATATACATATATTTTAATTATACATAGAAAACGACCAAAACACCCGAAACAAATATCTGCAGACTGTACAAACATTTGTCCCGAGGCGGGAATCGTACCCGCAACCTCCTGCGTTGCAAGCGGACCTTCGCCCACCGCGCCGCAGAGGTCGTCTCACATAAATTTGACGTGTATCTACAATCGCATTTTAATAATTATTTTCAGATAGGTAAAACTAACCTTAATTAGACACTTAAGTGTGATTTTATAAGCATTTATAGAAATAATTTTACTTTACCTTTTTAGTTTACCTGCCTACTAATCGAGATTGGTTGTGATATTTTGGCAATAGGAACATAATGTCAAGCAAAATAATCAAATTGAAATTTTTGAATAAACTGAATTCAAAATTCAATATACAAATGTTTTTATTTTCTTTAGGCTTACAAAATAAGCACTTAGACAAGTCAAATTTTCAACTAATTATTATAAATCAAATTACATTATTTTTATTTTAATGTTCACTTCAATTTTTTTTCCACTAGTGGAAGAAGTGAAAAAGAAACCAGTAGTATGTTCTTGTTCTTGAATTCATGTTCCTATTGATACTCGTATAAGAAAATATCATAAAATACTTACGATTCATCGTGATCCGACTGTGAGGTATCTTCTATCTTAATAGCAGATGTAGACATGGTCATACTCTCTGAGATGAGCTGATGAAATAATTCAGAGTAGTCTTGATTCAAAATTCAAAGTTCTTTTTGCTTTAGACCTAACAGACCTCTTGGACACGTAACAAAATTCAAATTACAGAAGTAAACTACTAGAAATAAAGTTATCACTATGATTTTTGTTCAGTTCAATCTTTATAAGGTAAAGAAACGAACAAGCGATAACTAGATGAATTATTTTGTCTCGTGTTGCTTGTTGCACCGAGCGCAGAGTGATAAATTATGCAATCTAGGCTCTGTAAGGGCTAGGGAGGGAAACTGGGCGCATGCGTTGCAAGGTAGTATCGATTCAGGTACCCTTGATATCTGGGCCTTTTGACGAGCGCAAATATTGTCCATAGACGGTGTTGTGCGATCTGTGGCGCCGCTGCATGTACATGTAACTAGGTGATGTATTGCTCGGATGCTGGACAAGACATGAGTGGAGATGGTGGTTTAGATGTTTCCTTAAATTTTTTTAGGGGATGATCTTTAAATCTAATTTTTATGAAAGTTTTTAGCGTGTGGGGACGATTAACGTTAGGTATAAATTTACTAACTACTCCATTATTTGTGTAATTTTATTTAATTATAATAAAAAAATATATGCATACATTCAAGAAAACGTAAACACACGTTTACTTGAATGAAATGAAATGAAATGAAAGTTTATTTCTTTAGGCTTACAAATAAGCACTTAGACAGGTTATATTTTATACTATTCATTATTATAATAACATTATTTTGTTGTTCACTTAATTTTTTTTGTCCACCAGAGGAAGAAGTGAGAAGAAACCACTAGTATGTTCATAACTTATGTGTCTAGTACATATGATCAAATAAAGTCTTGTTTAAATAAAGGTTACTTACTTACATCGGAAAACATTGGACGAACTGCTCATAAACGAAGAAAACCGGAATATTCGAAAGTCACCTTTCTTTGTTTGTAATTTAATTAATTTAATTTATTAAGCATGGTCAAGTGGAAATAATAAAATGTCCACACCGCCAGCATAACACCTAACAAAGTACTTTTTAATTAATAAAGTAAGATACGCAAAGATATGAATTAAATAAATAATGCTGGACAATCCACGCCGCAGTATCTAGCCCCAAGCTAAGCAGAGTTTGTGTTATGGGTACTAGATGACTGATATATTGAATACAATACATTACATACATACTAGATACATGTTATATATGTACCTTTAAATTGATATGATTGTTTGATTGATATTTAACTTAAATAGGCACATGCTTCTCCACGAAGTTCATATTCCACGTGGAACTTTCCAGAAGCTTTTATTGTCCGAGCTAAAATCCATCATGTCGTGAGGACATAAGGTTTGGATTCGAACATTGACAATAAAATCGATGAGTATTCGATACCATACCATGTTACAGCTCTCATAATTAATATTTGATGGGTTTGAAATTGGTATTTCCCACTCGTCGGCGACCGTTTTCAAAGGCCCTATGAAAATGAATATAAGTGATCTAGAAGGCACCTGCAAATAACTTTATTAAAAGGTTTACTCACTTTGGATATTTTTTCTTTATAACTAGATGATAAAGAAAAAATATAATTATAATAAAATAAAATAAAAATAAAGTAAAAAAGCCTTTCCAACAAATTATTAAGTTTCTGTAGTAACTAGACAAGACAACTAACAAGTAAAGTACTGTCTGTCATCCAAATAAAAAAAAAAAAATCATGCGTGCAGTATGCACAGGGATTGACTGATGATGAAGGAAAGTGATCATTTTTAGGTTAAGTATTGGGGTATTGTTTACAAACTTTTCATATACAATTTGGCCATAGTAGTGCCTACCTGACAGCCCAGTGATCAAGGCCTCCGCTCGCTCCAGTTTCAGCTGCAGTTGTCTAGACTTCCGCTCGAGTTCATCTTTCTGCGCTACCTGTATAATTACAAAGTATAGGGATTATTCAACGAGCTGGTTTAAGGAGGGTAAGTAACACTGGAGCTATAATCAGTTTTGAGAATTTAAGATATTTTATGTAAACAATAACACTTGATACAGGTGTTGAATTGAATGCCAAAAAGAATATTCTCTAAATACGCAATTATAAATAAATAATGCTGGACAATTCACACAATATTATCTAGCCCCATGGTAAGCAGAGCTTGTGTTATGGGTACTAGATAACTGATATACATAATACAATATACATTACATAGATAGATATTTTTTATTATACATATAAAACGACCAGAACATCCGGAACAATTATCTGCAGATCGTACACACAATTGTTCCGTGGCGGGAATCGAACCCGCGACCTCCTGCGTCGCAGGCGGAGCTTCGCCCACCGCGCCACAGAGGTCGTCTAATTGTGTGTTTTGTTTCGTTTTTTGTTTACATTTGTGTTCTAATTAGGTTTGTAATAATTGGCTGAAACGAATTGCGTGTTGGAGAATGAAAATAGACCCCTAGGACTAGGACCACTATTCGTGGCATCGTTTGAAATAATTGTCACCGCACCCAGATTAATGGCGCATCGAGAGGGCGTACTACACAGTCGAGGATTTTGATTTTAATTTATTTTATTTTAAGCCATTACTGTCCCACTGCTGGGCAAAGGCCTCCCTTTTCTCCTTCCACTCCTCGCGATCCAACGCTGATTTTAATTATTGTTAATAATTTTATTAACACTTTGAGTGCTTGAAATCACACGGTATGTGTTTTCTACAAGTGACTAATATGCGTAACTAGCGCAGCGGCTGAGAAAATACAGATCTGTGTGACTCAGCACAGCCGTAATATTTTTCGAACGAAACGCATGTGCGGCGCAACACAACCGCTGTGTAGAGCGGCAGCACGAATTTTTTAGGTTAAAAAAAAGATCGCAGTCGTCGAAATACAATCGCAGTCAAAGTATTAAGTACTATTACTACATAACTACTATTAGACGAAGTATAGTATGTAAGCAATACTATTATAATTTTACTGTACTGACATTATTATTATTAATTGGTTGTTGTACCTTACTTTTTAATTAACGACTTCGACTTGTAAATTTCTTTACCATTAAAATGACTACCTGAGTATCGGAGGTAGCGAGGAGGTATATCCAACAGTAGACGCATACGGGCTGATGATGATGCTGATGATACTCTAGTTTACCTTCTCGTCATACTCCGCTTGCAGCTTGGCAATCATTTCTGACAATTCGCGCAGCTTGGCGCGCGCCTCGGCTAAGATCTGCTGCTTCATTCGCAGCGACTCCAGAGCTTCTTCCAAGCGTTCTTTCTTCGGTTTCACTATCCTGAGAAACGCTGGAGGTTAGATATAAATAATAATAATCCTACTTATATTATAAACGCTAAAGTTTATGAGTTGCTCTTGCACGCAAAAACTACTGAATGGATTTTGATGAAACTTCACAATAATATAGCTTACATATCAGAATAACACATAGGCTACAATTCATAAAGATAAATTGTATAGTATCCAAAATATCTATAACCATGTGGGTGAAACCGCGGGGCGCAGCAGTGATAAATAAAATTAAGGACAAATTCACACAGCATCATCTAGTTCTTAGTTAAGTAGAGATTGTGTTATGAGTACTAGATTACTGATATACATAAAACAATACATTACACAACTATGTAGTATTTTTGATTATAAATACATAGAAAACGACCAGAACACCCGTAACAAATATCAGCTGATCTTACAAACTTTTGCCGTGAGGGTTCCGGGTTTTCTGGTCGCCCCCCGCGACACAGGGGATATTTAACCCCCAAAACGAGGTGATATAAGTTTGATGTGTCTGCCTGGGGCATCGTAGCTCCCGAATATATGAACCGAAGGTGAATAAGTCGGGAGTTTCCTTAGCGATGTTTGATGAAATGGCCGCCGCAACAAAATGGTGTGTCGGTTTTTTTAAATCAATTTTTTTTTTTACAATATAAAAGTAATAACTTCGGAACCCAGGCTTTAAGCTTGACACTGTAAAAATTTTGAAACTACGAGTATCATGGTTTTCAACACAAAAGTAATTTAAAACGGGATATTTACAAAGATTCAGTGCCTTCAGTTATTCCGTGATCATGGCGCATGAAATTGTGCCGAAATATTGGATAAACAAAAATCAAATCATGGCAAATATCCCGTTTTAAATGACTTTTGACACTGTATGCGTAAAAGGTTCTTACAATGATAAAAAAAAACTTACTTGTAAACCTTCCCATACTTCTCGATGGCCCTAACCCAGAGGCACAGGGACTTGGCTGCCGCGGACACAGTGCCCACGATCTCAGGGTCGAAGTCCGGTTTAGCGGTGTATGTGCCGATCTTCTTCAAGGTCTTGTCGCTAATGTTGTCCTTGTCGAACTCACGGAGTCGGTCCAGGAAGTACTGGTCGCCGAGTTGACGCTTCGCTTCCGCCCATGTTGGTTCTTTCTGTATTAATATTATACTTAAATAGCTGTTTCCCGCGGTTTCACCAGCCTATGTTCACCGGGATAGTGTAGCTTTCCAACGGTGAAATAATTTTTCAAATCGGTCCAGTAATTTCGGAGCCTATTCAATACAAACAAACAAAATCAACACACATCATTATCTAGCCCCAAGGTAAGCAGAGCTTGTGTTATGGGTACTAGATAACTGATATACATAATACAATATATTACATAGATAGATATTTTTTATAATATATAGAAAAACAAGACACCCGGAACAAATATCTGCAGATCGTACACACAATTGTTCCGAGGCGGGAATCGAACCCGCAACCGCCTGCGTCGCAGGCGGAGCTTCGCCCACCGCGCCACATCGGTTGTCAAAGTGTACTAATGTATATTACATCCCGGCACGTATACCTTTAAATTACCTTAATGTATCACACACACAACAGTTAATGCAATGTATCTTACCCTGCATTTTCAAAACTGTTTGATCATCATTTTCGAAAAGAGATGGAAATGTATTGAGATGTACCATTGTAGCTTTATTAATATGTATCGAATTATGAATTTATATTTTCGTATCGCTCTGTCTCTTCAGATACGAAGATGTAAGAATACATTATAGCTGTTATGTGTGGTCTCCTGACGATTTCTATGGAAAGATGTAATTAGATGTATCGTATGCAAATTGATGTATGTAAATTTTTACATTATAGTACATACTGCTGTGTGTGAAGTGCTTCAAGAAATAATAGTGTGCAACAACATGCCATGAAATGACCAGGGTTCTTCACTGACTACAAAACTCTATAGGTAGGTATAGGTACTCGAAAAAAATCATGATTTTCTATACAATAAGACGTGAACTTACGTCAAAACCCGAAATAATGATTCGGATTTATCGTCATACTTCATACCAATAAAAAACTGACAACAATGTTACTTATTATATTAAATGATGAGGCTCTCAAAATACGATAAAGATATACAATTTCGTTTGTAGAGGAGCCATAGTCAAAGTATAAGCAGTTGCTTTAATATAAGGTTCTAAAATATATATCACTTTAGATTAGGTGATTCTAAGGGGATATCAGGTAACTTAGAGGATTTGACCTTAAACTGCCTGTATTTATTTATTTAAAAACTTTTATGCACTACAAACTGGGCTGAATGCCGAGGCATTGTCTACCCGCCGCCGCCCAGGAAACATCATATTATATATAAGAGGGTTGGTGTGCTAACATTACATAAATAAAATAATCTTATCTAATCTGTAATCGTTTTCTAAAATAAAGCTGTACACTAGAGCTTATTACTAATATAATAAACTAGCTGTTCCCCGTGGTTTCACCCGCGTTTAACTCGAATTTCACTTTATTGGTTGTTTTTTTTACACCTTGGGTTATATTATTAAAGTTTTAGTAAGGATCCCTTACTTTTTTGAAAATATAATATAGCCTATGTTCACCGGGGATAGTGTAGCTTCCGAACGGTGAAAGAATATTTCAAATCGGTCCAGTAGTTTCCTCTTTATAATATTAGTATAAATGTGATAGTCTGCATTAATGTTTGTTGTATATCTAAAAAAAACAAACCATGTATCTCCGCAACTACTTCACTTGTTTACATGAAATTTGGTATCTAGATAGTTAAGATTCTAGAAATACACATACGTAAATAATTTGATCACATATCTATATATACTTACTAGCAGTAGAATGAGCACAGCTTCCAGCACCATCTCTACCTTCTGCGGCGGCTTAGCGTAAGACTTTATTTCTGTGATGTCCTTCTTGTTCAATGCATCCAACGCCTGAATATAACAATCATTTTCAACTGACATTTGACATTTATTCGACACTGCAGCACAAAGTAAAAGTAAAGTAAAGAATCATTTATTTCTTTAGGCTTACAAAATAAGCACTTAGACAAGTCATAAAAGTTTTTAAACTTACGCGATCTGAACACTTAAGAGACCGGTGTCCTCAGGGGTACCACACACTCACACACACTCACACACAGACACACACTCACTCATAGGCAGCTCCTGTTGCACGGACTGTGAGACCGGTGTCCTCAGGAGCAGCCGCCAGACACATAAAATAAGGTATCAGTGCTATCTATTCAATAAAAAGCCCATAGTTTAGTAATTATCAATTAAATTTTTTTTTTTTTTTATTTAAAAATTGTATTTAATTTAGTTTATTTGTAAAATCTTTGTATTTGTAATGAAGAGCAGGACATCCTGGCACAAGTATATTTACATACTTAAAAGGATGTCCTCACAACTGTCTAGCATGTAAAGATACTTTTTCTACAAATAAACAATTTTCAATTTTCAATTATAAGTATTAATACAACGGGTATTTATCGCGTTTATTTACCTTTTTTCCCGACGTTTCAACAGGTTTACACTCTGTCGTGGTCACGGGATGACTGAAAAAGGTAAACTGAAAAAACTAAAAGGTAAATAAACGCGATAAATACCCGATGTATTAATACTTATAATTAGACAAGTCATATTTATATATAAATTATTATCAAATAAAATTATTTTACTGTACACTTCAATTTTTTGTCACACATGATGTCACAACGGTCACAATAACTAAACAAAAAAAAATACAAAAAATATTTAAAGGGGCTGCCATACAACAGACATGTTTTTTTGCAGTTTTTAAAGATTATGTCATGGAATCCTTAGTCCGTTTCACACTTGGCCGGTTTTATTGCCAAGCAATGCAGCGGACAGCGACTTGTTTGCGTGACTGCCCGCGCTAATCACCGATGCTAGCATTAATTTTAATTTTAACATTAGTATTGTTAAGAGAACTCTGGTGTCTAGACAAACCTAAGTTAGGATTTAAGATGCTATCAACAAACTGTAACAAAATTGTAACAATAAATAAATATACCTATCTATCTAGCTATTTAAAAACCCGGGGAGTCTCGGTACCCTGCGTTCCCGACTCCAAGGGGAGCATGTATGCCCTGACGAGACTACTCATTTAATTAAACTAAATGAACTATACGAAGTAGGTAACTTCTGCCACTTGTTTAGATAATATTTACTGCAGTCAATCTCCAGCTCACAAAGCAGTAATTAAGCATTTCAAATCAGACCATTATGGTCAGAGTGTTAATTTTATTAATAATTTGAATGATAAAAAAACAGTTGAGGAATATGCCTACAGGCCTATCACAGAGAGCCGTATTAGTAAATTTAAATGTAAAGTAGATCTAGCAGTAGCTAATATACCTTGTTCTGATGACCCTAATGGTTTATTTAACAGACTTTTTAATGTTATAAACAAAGAACACAATGAAGTATTCAAACTTAAAACATGCACAGTTAGAGATAGGGTCGGTTTTACTGATTGGGCCACTCCCGGCATTTACAGAAGTAGGAATAGGCTATACGATCTATATGGTGCTAGAGAAGCTATGTTACATGACCCTGCGTTTCTTTTGTATGTAAATAACTACTCGAAAACATTTAAGAAAGTCTGCAACACAGCAAAATGCCTATTTTTGAAGAATAAAATAACAAACTCATCTAATAAAATAAAAGCTACATGGAGACTAATAAATAACGAAACTGGTAAATCAAAGCCACGTAATAGAGAAATAAAGTTAAAAGTTAATAATTCAATTCTTATAAATGAAAAAGATATTGCAGATGCTTTTGATGAATTCTTTGCTGATATCCCTAAAATTGTAACCCGGTCTCTCAATTCCTCAGCTTTAAAGGCGGTTGAATTATTAGAATCATCTGTTGAGAAATGTAAGGAAGTCTTTATCTTTAGTCACGTAAATGGTAATTACATTGTAAAAACGTTTAAATCTATAAATATAAATAAATAATAAATAAATAAACTTTTTATTGTTCAAAGAGTTGCTTATAGCTAAAACATTCATTTAACGCTAAACTTAACGTTAACTTATTACAATCTAAAATCATACTAAAACATTGGTGAAATGGTTGTCTTAATTATAAGTACAGTGATTTATCGATTTTAGACATTTGTTCAAAATCGCAATACAAACTTAGATTTCAATAAGTATTAGGTAGTTTATATATTTTGCAAAAGAGATGCATAGCTTGCTAGTGATTTCTACCCCCCGTACTAGTTTAAAAACTGTGTTACGGCAGAGTAGGATCGTCACAGAGACCAGCATAAGTTGCGACGTGAATTGTTATCAGCGCCGAGCGCTGTGTAGGTCACGCAATAGTGGTGTAGTACAAACTGGTTATGACTTAGACATAGTATAACTAAGGGAAACAGACAAATTATTCTAGGTAGTTAGGTAGTTCTAACTTAATGAAACTAAAACTATTTTCCGTGTCAGCTTATCACTTATTTACTAGATATTATCATTAAGTATGCGTGTAATTAATAGGTATATTTCCAGTAATATTTCAAAATAAATTACAACAAATAAATATTTTATTATAATGTATAGGGTCGGTATCTATGGGAATATTCTAAAGGGATCTATGGGGATTTGTTAATGTTGTTGTTCAGCAATTTTAAGAGTAGCAAAATAAATATATCTATATATTTATATAACCTATTCCGTTTCGATCGGCTGAACAGATATTAATGAAATTTAGTTAGTAGTATATAATGACTTTTAAGAATATAAACGTAATATTTAATTCAATTAATTAAGAATAACTAGTTCACAAGTTCTTCGGTAGCAGCATAATCCAGTTTTTGGAGATATTTGGTTATTAGAATCTTACATTCGTAGTAGCTTAATGTTCGTAATGATTTTATGTTTTTGCTTATTTTATTGTATAAGTGAGGGCCTATGTATGATGGTGAATTTTCTCCAAACTTTGTTTTATATGTAGGTTTCGGATAAACAATAGGTATTCTTCTCTTTGTTTTTGTCTCAGCCTGGGGGGGTGTGATTCGGTGTTGCCTTAAGATTATGGATTTTATAAAAAGTTGGCGTACTGTTAACACTTCAAGTTCTTTATATAGTTGTGTCGTAGGATGGCGGAAATCTTTAAAAGTTGCAATCTTCAATATTGCTCTTTGTGATCTTTCTACCTGTATTAGGTGAGTTTTTTTAGCTGTACCCCAGGTAGTGATACCGTACTGCAATATAGATTGACTCAGGGCATAGTAGGCCAGTTTAATGGTCTCCCAATCCCGGATATGTCGTAATTTTTTAAAAATACAAATTACTTTTCTCATTCTGTTACTCAAGTTTTCTATTTGTCTTTTCCAGTTTAAGTTTTGATCTAAAGAGACCCCTAGGTATTTCATATTTGTGACAGAATCCAATACAGTACAGTTACATATTTCATGATTGTTATTACATATATGTGCTTTTAGGTTCAGATCAGATGGTTGGTGATTATTGTATATACTAAAAGTTATGTACTTCGTTTTAGAAAAATTTAGAGTAAGAACATTTTTATCTAGCCAGCTCAAAACTGCTTCTAGCCCAACTTCACTACGCATTTTTATTTCTTCCCAGGTTCGTGCTTTAAAAAGAAGAACCGTATCATCGGCAAAAGATACAATCCTACCGTCAATAACAAGTCTTGTTAGGTCGTTCATATAAATAAGGAACAGTGTAGGGCCGAGAACCGATCCTTGGGGCACACCAAAAGTTATATTAGTGTAGTCACTCAACACCCCATTAATTTTAACCGATTGACTTCTATCATTCAAATACGATGTAAATAACTCTAGAGGTAACCCTCTAATACCCGCGTATTCCATTTTTCGTAGAAGTATGGGGATAGAAACAGTGTCAAACGCTTTGGTTAAATCTAAAAAGATGGCAAGGCACTTTGATCTTGAGTCTAGCGTATTAGTGACAAATTGTACTACCTCTTCAATAGCATTAGTAGTTGACTTTTTTTGTCTGAATCCGTATTGATTAGGTGATAGAAATTCGGTTGCTTCAAGGTATCTTACTAGTCTTGAGTTGATGCTTTTTTCTACTATTTTAGCTAGGGTGGGCAAAATCGAAATAGGCCTATAATTGTTAACACTGTTTCTATCTCCAGACTTGAAGACCGGCGTAATGACAGACTGTTTTAGTAATTTTGGAAAGATCCCTGAATTATAACATGTATTACAGACGTGGGAAAAGGGTTCTGCCAGGTATTTGATTCCTGATTTTACAAAATTGGAGCTTATCCTATCCCAACCTGCCGATGATGTTGATTTAAGAGACTGGACAATTTTTGTGATTTCTTGGGCATCGGTGGGTAATAGAACCATAGAGTTAAGGGTGCTATGTTTAACACCTATATCAATTAGTAAATCGCTCTCTGTTTCCTTATTTTTAGTCAGGATCTGGTTAGCAAGAGACTCTCCTATTCCGGCAAAATATTGATTTACATGGTTGACTGATGCGTTTGGGTTATTTTTAATCGTTAGGAGCTCTACTTGATGTTTAGTTTTTGATTCCAGGTGACAAATTTTGCGTAGTATTTTCCAAGTATTTTTTATGTTATTTCTATTTTTATTTAGTTCCGTTATTTCATATTGTATTTTAAGGTTATTTAGAAGACGATTACAATAGTTTCTGTACCTTTTATAGGTAACACGTAATAATAAGTTGTTTGGGTCTTTTCTAAGTTTTGAATGTAAATTGTCTCTCCATCTTATACACCGTATTAAGCCTGGAGTTATCCAGGGCTTTATAACAGCTTTCCGATTACTCAATTTTCTAGTTGATGTGCATTTGTCAATTATACTTGTTATGATAGTTAGTAAATTGTAGGTCGCTAATTCAGCATCAAAACAATTCATAACTACTGACCAATCTGTTTGCTTCAGTTCATGTAGAGCCATATTATAATCTATTTTAGTAACATTCTTGTTCTGGGCTTGTGTAATATATTTAGTTTTGATAGATACGATGATTGAACTGTGGTCTGTGATAGTTGAATTACAAACAATAGTAACAGCTTTACATCCGAGGTTTAGGAAACAGTGATCTAGACATCTCGTTTCTCTTGTTGGTAGTAAATGGGAGGGCAGAAGACCATTCACTGCCAGTTCATTAAGATATTCTGCGGTTCTAGGATCATTATTACCGTCTCCTATATTTAAATTAATGTCACCAGTAACAGCAACATTTTTAAACGATTTAAGTTGGCTCAGTAAATTACTTAATGATTGCTGAAATTTGTCAATATTGTATATAGAAGGAGATCTATACAAGGCTACGACGGCAAGTTTTCTTCCGATTTTGATTAACAAACTGTCAGAATCCTCTACATTAGGTTCCGAAACATTGGCATTTATAGAGTTTTTAATAAAGACTACAATTCCACTGTTTTGGTTTTTGTGTATCGAAGTTGCATAGCAAATATAGTTAGGGATAGATGGTAGGTTATTCATGTGCTGTAGCCAGCATTCTGTAAGTATGATAAGATCAAAGGATGTATTAAGTCTACTTAAATGAATAGAAAAATCATCAAAATTACAATTTATGCTGCGAATATTTTGAACAATTATCTTTAGATCTCTGGTAGCATCTAGAAGCAGACTAGAACACTGTTCAGGGGTATCAATGAGGTATGAATCACCAACACTGACACATTTATCAATGTCAGTGCTGATATTGTTTACGTCATCAAGTATCATATCTAAGTAATCTCACCGTAATGATCAAGGTGTCGAATAGACACAAACATGGTACATAAAGTACTTACTAATAAAAAACTAGCCCTTAATATGTGGCTCATTGATACAGTGTGTCTTTTCTTGTCGGAGATCATAAAGTTCAATAATTTGATATCAGTTGCAGAAGAACAGATGATTTGAACCCAGGTATATATTATTATATAGGTATATAATATTATTATGGATAAGATGTAAATAGAGGAGATACCTAGGAGGTTACTTAAAGTGTAAATATGTATATCAATGTTATTTAAGTTATAAGCTGACACGTTTATATTAGTAATAAGGTAGAGTCTGAACACTTTCGCATGTAAGTAACACACATTACAGTTTTTTATATGCATTAGAATGAAAGTACCTCGACATCGATAGGCGCCATATAGTCAAACAGATCCAGTTGACTTAAGCTTTTCCGCATCAGCAGGTTTGGTTATGCGAATAGCTGGCTGTCCTTCATTCACCCGTACCATAACTTCCCCATTTGCGGTCCAGCAATACTTGACGATCCCATCAGCAACAAGTGTTTTTCCCAGCAATAACAGCTTCTTGGCTTTTAGCGTCAATTTTTCTGACACATATACTGGGACAGGTGGTATCCCCTTAATCCCAAGGTTAGAGCTATTTAATCGGTTGCTTTTATTCTCTTTATTATAGGCTTTGACTGCTTTAAGAAAATTCACCTTATTGCTTACCTCCTCTATTTCCACCACAATCGGAGCATTATCTTTACCGGCACGATATACCTGTTTTATAATATTGGCTTCCGTTACAATATTGATCGTTTTCATCAGGCTTACTACGATATTCTGGAGATTTTCATCTGGTTGTTTTGGGACATTTCTTATTTCAATATTTTTTTTCAGCTGATTCTTTTGTAGAATATCTACCATATCTTCCAGGTCATTAATCTTTACATGTGCATTCGCACATTCTGTCTCCAAATAGTTTACCTTACCCAACAGCTCTTTGTGTGCATTCGTGTTTTGCTGTAAGATTTTTTCAACCTCAGTGTGATGTTCTATTATTTTTGCATTTTGCTGAGTTATCGCTTCCATTGCCTTACTGAGATTGTCCAGCTTTGTTTCTTGACTTTTTTGTAGGTCATTGAACATGATACGCATTTCTTTGTACAGTTCAATAAACATGTCAGAATCTATAGTTGGTTTTTTTCTCTTGTCTCCCCTTTTGGATAGTTTTATAGCTTTATCATTCCGGGCCTCCATTTCTGCATCCTCCAAATGTACTTCAATGTCCTCATGTGGAATATTGAGTTCCGGCTGGGATGAGTGCGCCTTGTCCGAAAACTTGTGCAGTGACATCTTGAATTTCAGCTTATACTATATTGCAAAAAAGACTAGAAACGGAGCGTTATTGTAAAAGCGACACACGTCTGTTCCGAACGGTGACCGCGCGGACATATAATCTATAAACATCAAAAATACTGAGGATCTCTGGGGCATTTCAACGAAAGTACTAAGTTCAATTATTAAGGAAGTGGCTCCCTGCTTGGCCCATATTTTCAATAATTGTGTAGACGCAGGAGTTTTTCCTGATCTTATGAAATGTAGTAAACTGGTTCCTCTTTACAAATCTGGTAGCCATACTGATCCGGCCAATTACAGGCCAATTTCAATACTTCCTGCAATAAGTAAAATTTTCGAAAAAATTATCCTTACTCAGTTGACTTCACACTTCAACCTTCACAGGCTGTTTCATAAAAATCAGTTTGGCTTCACCAAGGGTAGATCGACAACCGATGCTGGCACAGTTCTATTAAAGCATATATTAGATGCCTGGGATAAAGCAAAAAACGCTATTGGTGTATTCTGTGACCTTTCTAAGGCTTTTGATTGCGTGGATCATGGTACACTAATTAGGAAGTTGGAACACTATGGAATTAATAACAAGGCACTGGACCTTATGCAATCATATTTAGCTGATAGAGTTCAAAAAGTAGATATTGGTAAAGAAAGATCTAGAGGATCAAAACTTGAACTAGGCGTCCCGCAAGGATCAATATTAGGTCCTTTTTTATTTTTAGTATATGTAAATGATCTTCCATTTTTAGCAAGAAATCTTTGTGATATAGTCTTATTTGCTGATGATACTTCATTGATTTTTAAAGTTGATAGAAATAAATATAACTATGACGATGTAAATAATTCGCTTTCACAAATACTAGATTGGTTCACCGCCAATAACCTACTACTCAATGCTAAAAAAACTAAATGTATAAAATTCATGCTACCGAATGTAAGAGAACTCCCAACAAAAATAATGCTGAAGGATGAGATTGTTCACCTTGTAGACTCTACTGTATTCCTAGGGTTACATATTGATTCTTCTCTTCAATGGAGGTCGCAAATAGAGGCTCTGGCAGGTAGACTTAGTTCAGCAGCTTATGCAGTTCGAACAATTAGATATATTACCAATGAAGACACAGCTAGGTTAGTTTATTTTAGTTACTTCCATAGTATTATGTCTTATGGTATTTTGCTTTGGGGACAGGCAGCTGACATCCAGACCATATTTGTTCTTCAAAAAAGGGCGGTACGCGCTATTTATAAATTAAAGCCACGAGATTCTTTGAGGGAATTATTTAAAAACATTAATATTCTGACTGTAATATCGCAATACATCTATGAAAATTTAATGTATACCCACAAAAATAAGGATAGCCTTATGAAAAAGTGTGATGTTCACAATAGAAATACAAGAAACAAGAACAAGTTACACATCCCATCATTTAGATTACACAAGGTAGGGAAATCATTTATGGGCAATAGCGTGCGCTTCTATAATAAGCTTCCATCTGAAGCAACTGAGCTCCCTATTCGTAAATTTAAAAATTACATAAAACTAAATCTCATCAAGAAGGCTTTCTACTCCATAAATGATTATCTCAATGATGTTAATGCTTGGCCAGATGTCGCTCAGTTTCACACCGACAATAGTATGTAGTAAGTAATTTGTTGTTGTGCATAGCTTTACTTAAATATTGACATGTATCGAATCATATTATATTTAGACTTAAAATAGGCAAATAACCATGCATTAGACATATAAGAGATGAACATGCTAGTGGTTTCTTTTCACTTCTTCCACTAGTGGACAAAAAATTGAAGTGAACAGTAAAATAATTTTATTTTATATTTAAAATATGACTTGTCTAAGTGCTTATTTTGTAAGCCTAAAGAAATAAATGATTTTTTACTTTACTTTACTTTACTTAGGTATCGACGGATGGTAGGTGCTTTACCTTGACAGCTTCTTCTAAGGCCGGCATCGCACTGGCGAGATCCCTCATGGCAGCCTCCGCCAGCCTCTTGCATTGAACCTCTTCTTCCATCGTCTTCTTGCCTGAACACGCATTCCATTAGGTACTAACCGCATCCTCATATACTGATAACTTCAGTAATAAGTTAGATCACAAATACTAAGTATTCATTTACAGATCGATCCTGCAGAACAGAACCACCAACGTACTACGATCGCCAAACCGCCTGCCAAGTGGTATATCATGGAAAACCCCCACAAACAGTTTCATTATGTCCAGCATCTTTCGGCTGAGATGTGGTACGAATAATCATTTAAAAATTTGGCCATTCAAGTTAAATCATTTGTAGGGTTCCGTACCCAATGGGTAAAACGGGAACCTTTTACTAAGACTCCGATGTCCGTCCGTCTGTCTGTCATCAGGCTGTATCTCATGAACTGTGGTAGTTAGATAGTTGATTTTTTTTATTATGCCGCTATAACAACAAATACTAAATAAAAAATAGAGTACAATAAATATTTAAGGAAGCCATAGCTATATTAGTTTTCTATTACGTATTTTTCATTGTTCACTTAGCTATAAGATCATTAAACTTTTATTATCTTCATTTTAACTGTATCTCGAATACATTAAGTCTATTAAGACAGGTACCTACTGTAATCACGGGTACTGTACGGGTCCGTAGAGTGAAGCCCTGGTAACCTGTAATACAGGTTTTTCTAAACCTACATCAGGCACCAGTCTTCACAATACAGGTTCGATCTAGTATATAAACTAAATGGCGTTATTTTGTATCTAATTTAAGAGAACCTTTGAGAAGAAAATAAAATAAATTACATAAATTATTATATAAATAAATATACAACAAGCGTGCATTGTTTTGCACATTCGTGGTTAACCCGCTTACATCCGTAATATATTCGTCAAACTACGATAGTTTTTATAGTAGATTAGCTTATAATATCCTTAATAATGTAATGTCCTCACTCCTCGCGGCGACGCTTCGTTGCTGCTCGTCCGCGTTCCTCTGCTGTACGTTGATGACGCCCATGTACTCGACGCACTGCTCCGTGTATTCTGCCACTTGCACCTGGGTACATATGACATTTGACATAACACTTCCACGGGTTTACTTTAAACCAACTTCATACGAAAGCCATCATCGATTTGCTTTAGACGTAGCTAAGAACTAGAGGCGGCTAACATTGACAACAAATCCAAACAACATAAACTAAAATTAAATAGCTTTCGCCCGAATACTCGTATCTCAGACAAGCACGTCTCAATTAGCCTTTTCTGACAGTTTTTCAATGAAAATCTATCAGAAAATCGTCACTTGAGATGGCCTTAAATCTGAATAATGTGGGAGAATAATGACTGAAATAATAATACAATCATTAATGGTCGCTCTCTCCCCGCTGTGCGTGGCTAACCTTAGCGATCTCCAACTCCTCAGACATCTGGCCCACCAGTTTGGTCGTCTCCTCGACTTTCCCCAGGCCGTTCCTCAGCTTGTTGGCTGCCAGGGCCACCTCGAAACGCTTCGCCTTCAGCATCCTGATAATACATTTATATCATTTTAGATAATTTGGTGTGTTTTAAAAAACTATAAACCGACTTCTAATTCCTAAATAATGAAAATGGGTTCAAAATTAAGTTTTAAGAAAATAATCATTGAAGTCGGTAAAACGATACCTACCGCAGAACTGAAACATTATGGATGTGGATAGTACGAATGCCAGGTAAGCGTCTCTAGAGTTTTGCGATTTTATATATCTACAAATGCTATTTTTTGGTTCGACACTGGTATATCGACCAGGTACAAATGGTATTTTTCTGTTATGTATTCGTCTCCTGATCTTATGGTGGAAGTGAGAAGATGGAATACATCTAACTGCGGTCTTTCGCAGGTCGTCTCCCAACTGGCCGGAGGGCGTCCTACACGTTTGCCCCAGCGGTTGTCGGTTCTTCGCGAGATACGGCCAACTGCCGCTTCAGCTTGCTAATTCTTAGAGCTATGTCAATAAGTTTGCTTCTCTGTCGGATGTATTCATAAGGCGCACAATCGCCGAAGTGCATTTATCAACTCACTCCTTATAGCCCGACACCAGCTCCAGATAGTTGGTCGGCGTGACGTAGTTGGTCCGCCTCATCTCCTGCCACATCTTGATGGAGTACTTGCCCACAGACGAGTGGATCAGCGACATTATGGATGCTGCGGATGCCCTGAGAGCGTCTTCGCGGCTTTCCACGAGAGACTCCTTGCGACGGACCTACGGGAGAATTTAATTACGAGTAATTTACGAGTTATTTAAAAGTTTATTTAGATTTGTATAATAAACCATAATTCGTCTAAAATACATTTGAGTGAAAAACTTTCGGGTTATTAATATTAGTGGGATATGATTATTTTAAGTTGGTATATATAATAAATAAATATAATATATAATAAATAAAACGTGCAAAAGACTTACCCTAGGCCCAGTAATACAAGCCAACAGCTGGACTCCCTCCAGAAACTTGTAGGCGACCTCGAGCAGCGCGTCCCGCGGCCACTCCAGGAACCAGTTGGTGGTCGTCGAGTTGATGAGGGCGGGGTATTGACGGATACGGTTCCTAAGGAAAATCAACAAACAAACTATTTATTAAAAGCATTTTAAGATGAATTGATAGCGGTTACCGGTTTCAGTTATTGAACATTCATATTTATGTCGTCGTAACTTTTCATGTGCCTTGGTCATTAAAAAAAAAACGAAGTTCGGCTGTATTATGAATAATTTGAATCAAACAACTTGTATGGCGACATATTATTTAAAAAAAATACAAATATCTATATATATACCTTTGCTATATTTCATTGGGCATAGGAGATAAGTCATATTTTGTTACGAGGCGGGAATAAAACTAGCAACCTCCTGCGTCGCAGGCGGAGCTTCGTCCACCGCGCCACAGAGGTCGTATATTTCATATATTCACCTGAACTGTTCCCCAATGGGGCTGAAGCACAGTACGATGTGCAAGTTGTGCCGCACGCGGTCCACGAGGAACAAGTAAACTGTCTCCACTGTTTGGATCAAGTTGGCGGTCCTCATGGGCTTCTCGAGGGCGGTTTTTATCTAAACAAAAAAAATCAAAGGGTTAAAAACAACAAAATGATTAATGAGTTAAAAACAACATTGACAATTATGTATATTCATAGTTTATATTACACGTAGATTCAAAAGATGTAGAAAAATTTAATTAATTTAAATGGAAATAAAGTGATGTTTTTGGTTTCTAAAGTCATTTAAAACGGGATATTTACCATGATTTGATTTTTGAGTTATCCAATATTTCGGCACAGCTTCATGCGCCATGATCACGCCAATTGTCACGCCAATTTGTCACGTTCGTAGCAAACGACAAAAAATGAGGGTAGATCGGTATGTCTGCCCATAAAAACTTACTCGCAGTCGCAGTGCCTTCAGTTATTCCGTGATCATGGCGCATGAAACTGTGCCGAAATATTGGATAACTCAAAAATCAAATCTTGGTAAATATCCCGTTTTAAATGACTTTAGTGTTGATAACCATGATAGTTTCAAAAGTTTTTTGGTTTCTGTCGCTAACTTCGAATCGAACTGCCTAGTAACTGGTCAAAATGACTCGTGCGTGACAAATAGGATTAAGGGGTAAGGCAGTGGCCCTTTTCGCAAACCATTTCGAGGCACTTTTCCTCGGCCCACCACCAAGGCGTCGTTTTATTATAGTTATCATTTTATTTTGTATAGTTTAGCAGAGATGCGACTCTGCCTACACTATACAAAATATAACTATTATAGAGGCAAAAAAAAATGCTGGACAACTCACAAAGCGTATGTATAGCATATGCCCATCAGTAATGCCGAATGGATTTTTAAAATTTCCTGTGTTTTATTACTAATAAAAACTTAGAATTAAAGAACATATGTAGTGGACCTACATATGTTCTTTAATTAAAAGTTTTTCAGCAGACGATTTCGCATTTTCGACTATTTCACTGTGTACAAGATATATGCACTTACGTCTTCAAATTCATCTGGTTTAAAGAGGTTAGTGACCTCCCCGCTACTGAGCAGGTTATTGATGATCTCCGTGAAGGTTTCCTCCACGATCTGCGTGTCGCAGAATATGAACGTCGTCTGCTTGTTGTCCACGCCGGTGGTGGTGTACAGGATCTGAGAGGATCAATACAAGGTAAGGGCCAGAGAGCACGGAGACCACGATTATGAAACATGTATCTAAATTAGACTACATTCGTATTTTTAAACTAACGCAATCAGAACACGAAATTACGAGTACTATTTTAACACGCTTATTTACCAAGTTTCCCGACGTTTCAACACGTTTACACACTGTCGTAGTCACGGGATGACCCCCGTCATTATGAAATGAAATGAAATGTATTTATTTGTTATAAGAGTAACACAGAACATAAGAAACTTAAGCTTAACCTAAGAGGAAACGTATTGGTAAGTGTGTAAGTCTAGTAACAAAATGGCTTTGCTAGCATGAGTTGGATGACTAGCATGCTAGCAACCAACGCTGGTCTTCCGGCAAAGCAACTTGTTGGCGTTACGATGACGAACTACGGTATTGTACTTATAACTACGATCATAAGGACAATACCCGCTGTATTAGTACTTGTAATCATAATCACAGACACATGTTGCCATTAACAAAGGATCATCATCAACCCTCCATTTTGAGCTCAACGTATAACTAACCTTCAAGTCTTCCTTCAAGTCCTTGACGCCGTACGTCTTGGTGACGACTATTTGGAAGGAGTTACACTCGCATATGTAGGAGGCGACGCGGGTCAGACTCTGCCGTCCAGATCCACCTGAAATGCGATACAAATGTGCAAAATCACTTGTTTGCTATTAGAACGTATGTCAACAAATAGAATTGTCAATGGTCCCTACAAGAGATATACATATATTATATATTAAAATAATATTACAAAGAAGGTTAGACTAGCAACACATTCAGCGATTCATTTTTATATTATAGATTGTGATATTGTGTGCACTTTATTTTGTTTGTGATATTAATGTTTTAGTGCCTGCATTCAACTGATTTTAACATGGTATAAAACAAAGTCGCTTCCCTCCGTCTGTCTGTCCCTATGTAGGTGTGCTTAGATTTTTAAAACTACGCAACGGATTTTGATGCTGTTTTATTTAATAGATAGAGTGATTCAAGAGGTAGGTTTATAAACCGTTTGACAAAGATTTCAGAAAGCGCAGCTAGTTTTTTATAAAAAAAATCACATTGCTAATATTATTGAATACCCTCAGAACACTAACCGATGCCGACACAAAGTAGGTTCCCCCTGGGCTGCGAGACCACGCGCACGATGCGACAGATGTGTTCAATGGCGTCCTTGAACAGAACCAGCTCCATCTTCACCACGCCGGGACAGCTGTTGTATTCCTCCATCTGGTTCACGATGTATCTGGTGGAAGTATTAAAATTTGTTTAAATTCATTTTTAAATGTTTTTATTTTATTTAGGCTTACAAAACAAGTACTTAGACAAGTCAAATTTTATACTATTCATTATTATCAAATAAAATTTAGTGTTAACTTCAATATTTATCAAAAAAAATTAAAACCTCTCCTAAAACATACCCAGTTTTGTGCGTAGTATATATACATAAATAGGTGTACTATGATTTTTGTTTTTATAAATTGTATGTGAGCAGTTCTTACAAACCTTAATTTAAAGTATTTTCTATAATATTTTAGTAACAAAATATCAATATAATATATTTAGTAATATGTTATTCGAAATATTTTTTATTTAGGTATGTTTTAAAACCGAATGAAAACCGAATTGAATTCTTAATATTTTCAGTAGAAGCTTACACATTTTTTAAGTTTAGCGGTGTAAATACTAATCCTATATAAATATTACTTTTAGAAGACCACCTTGTGGGAGCCTATATGTACGACAATTCAAACATTGTTAATGTTTGGATTACGGAGAGTATATAAAACCTAAGTATACCTAAGGATAAATCTAGAATAAGTTTAGAGTCGATACCTAAATGAAGTATAAAACAAATTCGCTTCCCGCTGTCTGTCTGTCCCTATGTTTCTTTCTTTCTCAAATTAATTAATTTCTTAGATCTTTAAAACTACGCAACGGATTTTGATGCGGTTTTTTTAATAGATAGTGTGATTCAAGAGTTCTTTCGTCAAATATGAATTGCCAAAATGTGTAAGCCTGCGACGATAACATACAAGATGAAGCGATTACTTTAGTAGATTTAGAGCTCAGTTTATTAGGGCTTTTACGGTTACACGCTACTGATACTTACCTCCTCAGAGCTTCAGGGTCGTTCAGATCGTCATAGACCTCGTAGGGGTTTAAGAAATGTCCGAAGATAGGCGAAGTCTTACTCGGACAGACCGCATGGAATGTCAGCTCGAAGTACTTGCCCAGTTGGTCGCCCATGTGGTTCATAAACCAGTTCATATCTCTGGAAATATTATCTATCGGTTATTAAATTTCGTATGAATATCCTTCTTGTGGATACTGCTACTCTGTTGCTGTCTGTAATACTTTTTACTCAGCTTAAAATCTGACTTACCACGTCTTGCCCGATGTGGGCAAAACGGCTAAAAGCTTAAGTTCTTTTTAAGCTTTTAGCTGTAAAGAAAGATTAATTTAAAAAAAAAACAGTAGGTATGTATTCTAGATTTAACCCGTTTCAGGTCATTTGCGGTCATCATTACGACCTCTGACTTTTTGAGATAATAATAGTTTTTGATTAATAAAGAAATGCAAACAACACACAATACCATAAGTATTTCAGGGTCCATAGATGTTTTTTTCGAATTCTCGATTTCTGGACAACTAATGGATATTTTTTATGAATCCTCCCACTAAACTAAAAATAATAGAGAGGGGTAGATTTTTTGATACATCTTGATTGTTTTTCGTTTTATAATAAACCAAAATTATATAATAAAAGAATTTCTCACGCTGTGTACAAACTTATAGATTATAATAATGTAGCCATCTGTTGTCGTCTTGTAATTAAACTATTTTCAGTCGCTTTTTGTGATACTTTTAATACACATACATACTCATTAAGTTAGCTGTAGTGTAGCTATTAAAAATAATATAAAATAACACCTAATTACCTTCTCTTTGGGATCTTAGGTCTAAAAACGACACCAAACTTACTAATAGTTTTTCATTTTCATGCTTTTATTTGATTCAGTATTTCAAAACACAATAAAAGAAAATCGAATTTAGATATAATATCGAGTCCTTACTTATCATCAATGAGTCGGTCGTTGAAGACTCGGAAACATTCGCAAATCCAGAGCCGAAGCAACCTCACTTTTGTGTTCGTGTAGTCTTTGTTACTTCTTAGGAGACCCTGGAAGAAATCAGCAGCCACACTAAAGATGGATGGATGGATATATTAAAATAAATAATAATAATATATAATTAATAAATAATTGTGTTTCTTGATACAGGCCTCGTGCATCAGATCGAGAGCGCTTAGCGTGCTATGGAGGGAGCTTTGTTCGGAGTTCCTCTACGCGATAGAATTCGGTATACGGAAATTCGTAGAAGAACCAATGTAAGAGTGTCAGAAGACCTACCACTGGATGGACCAACGACATTGTAGGGGTCGCACGGAGTCTATGGAGACGTGGTGGACGGTGAACGTGTACGGGCGGTAGAAAATATTTTGTGGAATTAAAACCACAAACAAAAAACATAATAAGATTTAAAGATTTTCAAAAAAAAACATGAGCAACCGTGCCACTTAAGACATAGGACAAGCCAAGTTTCATAACGTTTTATTTTTTTATTTTTAAGTTTTTTTTTAAATCAATTTTTGATGTTGCACTTTTGACTTATTTTGAAAAAAGCTAAAAATCATGATAACTTAAAAATGGTTCACATTTGCATTATGCACATGGGGGTGAAAATTATCGCAAATAGTCACCCCTATCACCTCCTAACGGGAATACGTCGAATTACCAATAACCCTGTATGATGTATTATAATATGTATGACAGGTACCTGAAATATCTTGGAGATGTCTCTCAAGTTGAAGAGATAGTGCATCTTGCTGGGCGTGGGCAACAGCTTTATAACCACGTTGTTGAACAGATCGATGGTAGCTATCAATACTATCTTGCCTGAAACATAGATACAAACACTTTATTATACCACAATAAATAATACAGAAACAAACAATAAATAAATAAATAATGCTGGACATGGTAGCCCCATGGTAAGCAGAGCTTGTGTTATGGCCACTAGATAACTGATATACATTATACAATACATTACATAGATAGATATTTTTTTATTATACATAGAAAACGACCAGAACACCCGGAACAATTATCTGCAGATCGTACACACAATTGTTCCGAGGCGGGAATCGAACCCGCAACCACCTGCGTCGCAGGCGGACCTTCGCCCACCGCGCCACATCGGTCGTCAAAATACAATCAAAACACAATACAGTCAAAACACAATAGAATAAAGGAAGTATAAAGGGCGGCCTTATAGCTGAGAGCGATCTCTTCAAGGCAACCTTAGGATGGACAGGACATGAAGGAGCAATATAGACGGTGGTATTTTAATAAATATATTGATAAAAAAAAAGAAATACATACAGTAATATATAATTTTTTATTTTATTTCGCACATTATAATAATCTTACATAGACATAAGATAGTGTAATTATTATTTCCATAAGAAGGTTTATAAACTATTTGACACAAAGATTTGTACGCGGGCGAAGGAGCGGGGTGCACCTAGTTGACTATAAAAAAAAACCAAAAATACAGCCGAACATAGAACCTCCTCCTTTTATCCACGTCGCTTAAAATCATTATAAATACTACATACCAGCGGACTTGGTCTCCTCATCGAAATCTGACAAGTGCTGCGAGAGCATGGTGCCGAAGATCTTGACTAGCTGAGAGTGAGTCGGTGGCGGCAGGTAGAACGCGTGGAAGCAGGACAGCAGACGGGGCGGCAGCGGAGACCGAGCGCCGCCCGGAGGCCCGGCGGCCCCGCATAGCACCATGTCCTACACACAAACATGAAATAAAAATTGTTTATTTTAAATACAATAATCATACGAAAAACAATACTAAAATTTACATTTGTCAAAATATTTTTTATTGAACACATTATTTCAAAATACGTATATGTGTATTCAGTTCATTCAGTTCATTCAGGTCATTCAGTTCATTCATTCATTCAAATAATAAATCAATGCATAATCTACTCTCCATAAGGTTGAAATTAATAAAAATGAAAATGAAAATATGTTTATTACTACATTCAAACAGAACTAAAGTAAATACAGAATTGGTATGGTAAGTAGAGAGAATAAATTTACAAAGTGCCACACTAGGCTGGGCCTGTGTCGTGGGAACCAATATAACCTTAACATTCTTCCTCCACTGCTTGGCGCGGTCGAACCAGAACCCGTAGTCGTGCCACAGCCGCACCAGCTCAAGCGGTGGTTGGGATCCGTACTCGTCCCGCACCGGCATGTTTATATCGTCCATGAATGCTATCATCTTCTTGCCTGGAAACAAAATTGGCTAAAGAATAAGAAAGGAAGAAAATTCATTTATTGATTCACTATGAAGTAGTTACAACTTGTTTCTGATATAAAATAAATACGAACCTAACTATATAAATAAAAATTAACTGTCTCTATTAAAGCAACAAGTGACTCCATAAAGCGAACCAATAGGTCCTGTCTCAGCATAATGTTGCTATACAAGTAGAGCGACGCTGGTTTTCTGACAGAACCTTTGCCGCGTGTCAAAACGGCACGTAACACACCGTGATACAACGCGATGGAAATTACTAATAAATAAATTAACTAGACAATCCACACAGCATCATGTAGCTAGCCCCAAGCTTTGCACGCGTTGTTTCTATGGAAACATTGAAATAGAGAATGTTTAGAAAGAAAGAAATAAAATAAAGCAGGTACGTTTGATTCAAGGCTGAGCTTCACCTATTATAAATATTATATGCAACATTTTAGTTCAATCTGTTCAGTACTTTCGGCTTGATAAAATAGCAAACATGCAACTATCCAACCATTCAACATCCAAACCTTTCTCATTTATGATATCAGTATGATACCTAGTTTGCTGGGGACCTTTTAGGCCGAGAAAACGACAAAAAATATGATTTTACCTCCAGCAGGCACAAAGTTCCCCTTGGTCCTCTTCTCGAGACGCGCCTCGATCATATCCTGCACGTTGGCTGCCGTAGTCTGCGCTGACATGTTCAGCACTTGCTGGCTGTATCTGTTCACAACAACAAAGGATATCTTGACAACTTGTAAGGAAAATTAGGAGATGAGAATCGAACTTTCTTAGTTATTTTCGTGCAAAACTAACTCTTATATTACTTGCATAAGATTAGCGTCTGCACGAAAACGAATCAGAAACTTCGATTTTGTTTTACGAGTACGGGCACGGTATTTTTGTCTGACTATTTACATGCTATATGACTACTACCTAGCATCCTTCGATTTACCTGTCATTACCACATCACATGACTATAACATACTCCTTTTCACCACATTCACCTAGAAGGATCCAAAGAAGCCAGCGTCCCCTGTATAAGGAAAATCTTCCCTGTGCCTGTGGGCGCGCCGACCAGAACGCCGCGCCGTGCCCGGCGCGTAACATACACCTTGTCATCACACTCACCTAGAAGGGTCCAAAGAAGCCAGCGTCCCCTGTATAAGGAAAGTCTTCCCTGTGCCTGTGGGCGCGCCGACCAGAACGCCGTGCCCGGCGTGTAACATACACCTTGTCATCACACTCACCTAGAAGGGTCCAAAGAAGCCAGCGTTCCCTGTATAAGGAAAGTTTTCCCTGCCCTGTGCCTGTGGCCGCGCCGACCAGAACGTTGTGCCCGGCGCGTAATATACACCTTGTCATCACACTCACCTAGAAGGGTCCAAAGAAGCCAGCGTCTCCTGTATAAGGAAAGTCTTCCCTGTGCCTGTTGCCGCGCCGACCAGAACGCCGTGCCCGGCGCGTAACATACACCTTGTCATCATACTCACCTAGAAGGGTCCTAAGAAGCCAGCGTCTCCTGTATAAGGAAAGTCTTCCCTGTGCCTGTGGGCGCGCCGACCAGAACGCCGTGCCCGGCGCGTAACATACACCTTGTCATCACACTCACTTAGAAGGGTCCAAAGAAGCCAGCGTCCCCTGTATAAGAAAGGTCTTCCCTGTGCCTGTGGGCGCGCCGACCAGCACGCCGTGCCCGGCGCGCAGCATCGACAGCGCGACAGTCTGCACGCGGACGAGCTCGCACGTGGGTACCAGAATCATGTGGAAACCTAGGCTGTTGAAATAGTATATTGTGATAATTTTTTCGGCCTTTTAATTCGCAGAGGAAAAAAAAATTAAATTATTGTTTTTTTCCTATTTATCGGGGCTAATAAGCTTATTGATTTCGAGAAACGTTTCTCACGAGCAACACTGCCCAGTCAGTACGTAGAATGTTTGCTTCAGATAAAAATGAAACAAAATGTAAGATACCAGTTTTTATTATTAAATGAACATTATAAACACCACAAATTGATAACGCGCACAGAGCTTATCTAATTATGTAGTTATGTGATAAATGTAGAAACAATTTATTTTTCGTATTATGTCTATTTCGTATGTGCTTTTTACGCTAGGTAGGTATATCCTTTTGTGCAATATTTGCACCTTCCTTTAGGGACAAATACTGGACGGTGCCCTACATTGTCGTACCGTTCAGAATTTGGTGGTCTTGGAGCATCAGGAACCTTGATATTTACAGGTACTTCACTTTCTTTTGAGTTTGTCCCTCGGATTCTGTTTTTTTTAAGAGTTCTCTTACCACATTCAACCTAAAATTTTTAAAGGACAGCTCTTTGCTGGTGTTGGTTAAATGGAAAGTTACTCGTAGTTTGAGTGGTACAACAGGTCACTTCATCGTCGAAACTTCCATAAACATCCAGGTTATGCGTCCTTTGCTATTTTGTCTTAACCTGAAGGAAGCAGACAAACACAAAATCCAAACCACACTAAAACATATTAATTAGGCACTTACTTACATGTATCCTAGAAAGACAGACTGCCGTTAAACCTTAGAGGTCGTACATGATTATCTGTGTACTAAACATCGAGATAGAAAGTCAACAGGTAAGTGAGATAACAAACAGTTAGTCAAATGAGAGCTTGTATTTTTATACATACAAAGTAATTTTCCCAAGTAGGTATGTAAAAATAATTATTGCCCAGTGTTAGTACTACAAACGCACGTACAAAAAGTGATAAAATACATAAGTCTTCGTGAAATGTTGTAGAAAGCCATCCCGGAAAATTACATTGATTTTCATAGTCTAATGCGCAGTGTTGATTCTCAGCAACACTCAAAATCCTAATCGCTTTACAAAGCACTTCGCAGCGTTGCGCCTCAGCAACACACATGCTGACAAGCCGATTGTCAGTTATTTTATGATAATAAGTACATGCTTTTGACACACATCTTTTGGAAAATTATTTTAGATAGAAAGGCAAATGAAAAATAATCTAGAAAGTAAAAATTAATATTTTTCTAGATCCGCACGGTGCAGGCGGCATCGGCGCACTCTTGCGAAAAAGTACTTTTGAATGGTCAGATTTGCCAGCTGTAATTAGGTTTCCTGTTGTTTACACTATGCCATGTTTTGGTCAAAACTAACAAAACTATAGCGAAAAGTTTGTAGTATTTTTTGGTTTATTATGTTGGCCGTTATCAACACTGCGAATGGGTTAAAAGTGCTCAAAAATCGGGAACAAAATCAGCTCTACGTATGCACCGAAAAAATCAATCTACGCTTGAATAACGATTTTCTACCTATAGCTAAATAAGGTAACTCAAGTGTAGAACGATCACTGAGCAAACTTTCATTATACGGCCCTTAGGCGCATCGATGAGATACATTGTATACCTGACATCTTATGAATAAATAAATAATAACTATGTATTTGTATTTAGTTTCTGAAAACAAATTTACATTGCAAAAGATAAAAAAAACACAAACCGTTGCTATAAAGTCTTACCTAGGATTAAACTTCCAGTTATCAGGCAGCTTTTCCTCCCAGGACTTGAACTGCCGCAGCCTCTCGTCGAGGTAGTAATCGTATACTGTGTCTTTCAGTGGAAACACGCCCTGGAACCACGTGTAAAGATAAAGATACTATTATTTGGCCAATCCTCCTTCTTATGAGCGCCTTATTGGGGGTAATCTCATAAGGGGGGTAATGCCTATATACCACACGGGCATGCGGTTGGAGATCACAGTTCGCTGGTAAATTGTTCTGCATGAGGCACTGCTGCCCGCCCCCCAGTGGGCGTCCCTTAATCGCCTCTTACGACACCCGAGGGAAGAGTTCGGGTGGTATCAAATTCCAAGTCGGCACCACACGACAGAACTACCTTATAAGTTACTAGATGCAGCTTCGCCCGCGTTGAAATCTTTGTGTCAAATAGTTTATTAAGTTTCTTCTTGAATCATTCTATCTATTGCTAAAAACTTTAAAAAATCTAAGCGAACAGAAAGCGGAAGGGATTTTATTTTATCTATACTAATATTATAAAGAGGAAAGGTTTGATTTTTGTTTGTTTGTGTGTTTGTAATGAATAGGCTCCGAAACTACTGGACCGATTTGAAAAATTCATTCACCGTTGGGAAGCCACACCATCCGTGGTGAACATAGGCTATATTATATTTTCAAAAAAATAGGGATCCTTACTAAAACTCCTATAATGTAACCCAAGGTGTATAAAACTGACCTTAGAAATTCCTTACATCGCGTGCGCTGCGAAAACTATTGATGATAGAACAAAGTGATGTACTACAACATTGCAGAGCACATCATTGTCTACAAAAAATGTCGCGACAGCATATATCTACCTATTATACTTACGTCACAATAAGTGTTTTTTTATTTTAAAATTTTAATTATAATGCCGCCGCTAGAAAAGGCTCTTTATTTGTACCGTGGTATGAATCCTTATCAAAATAAATTACTTTATAATTAAGACTGCTTCAATACCTTAATATAACTTTTTGAATTATTCAATTGGGACAATCCATTCGAAAGATATCACGAGTTCAAAAATGTACATAAGTATTAGGAAAAAGTCGCGTGGCTCACACTCGGCTAACTATAACTATGCGAAATAGGCGTCTCTGGGCTACGGGTACGGGAAATACACGGCCGCAAATAAATTATGAACAATAAAAATAATAAATACCCTTGCGAAGTCGGGACGGTCCGCTAGTACTATATAGAGATAATATTAGTATGGATCAAGCCAACTGAAGTAACAGAATGAAGAGTGGAACAATGTCGTCGAACATTGTAGCGGTCGCAAGGAGCCGATGGATAGAGACGGCTCAGAATCACTTTTTGCGGCGTCGCGTCGTTTGGAGAACTACTATTTGTTACGATGATACGATGATGCCTGTGTATCAGAATATTAACCTCATGTTCTCGTATCCAGTTATCGAGTTTACGGCGAGCTTCTTCTTCTAGAGTCGCGCAGACTGACCAGATCATACTGGAATTTAAGAGATAATTTTCAGATATTACTTGTATATCCATTTACAGTCATTCCCACCAACAACAACACCAACGTCAGCCTATACGAGTCCACCGCTGGTAACTAAACCAAATTACTTCGACGATCGGCGCGGTAGGCGAAGGTCCGTCTGCGACGCGGGAGGATTCGATTCCGCCTCGGGATTTTCCTATTTTGTTCTAGACCTAATCTAACCTTCAGCATCTGGCCACATGAGCATCATGTCATGTTCTAGACCTAATCTAACCTTCAGCATCTGGCCCCATGAGCATCATGTCATGTTCTAGGCCTAATCTAACCTTCAGCATCTGGCCCCATGAGCATCATGTCATGTTCTAGGCCTAATCTAACCTTCAGCATCTGGCCCCATGAGCATCATGTCATGTTCTAGGCCTAATCTAACCTTCAGCATCTGGCCACATGAGCATCATGTCATGTTCAGCGTTCTATTGGTACCAGTTTGTACCAATAGAACGCTGAACGCATGACATGCCTGTCGCGTATTGACACTTTGCTATATAAACTCGGCATCACAATAATCGCACTTCTTAAAAAGTCAATTTAAAAATAATATTTGTTTATTATAAGGACTAGATTATGGGTATCATTAGAAAGATAATTTATCCCATTTTCAGATAAAATAAACAGATAGTGCTTTTTTTAATGTGATAAAAAAATCTAATTTTGTGTGAGGCAAGAAAAACAACGATTTCTAATCAAATGATTTTCTTAGAAAAATTACTTAATCATTAACAAAAATGAATTAAAATCTAGTTTTTACTCCCTGGCCTTGGTAACGGGTTCCAACTAATGTGACCACGCGTTCTTGAGGAATGTTCTCCCATTCCGCAACGAGACGGCAACTTCGAGCTCTTGAAGAGTGAAACACACACAAGTTCCGTTTTCCCATCAATGGAAATGCCGCCCCCGAAACATGCACGATCCACCCCCGTGCGAGACGTATATTTCGAAGCAAACTTGTGCGAATAACTCCCCCGTTCTTCTGTATACTCTTCTACGACCGTTGTTACAGAAAAGGGTTACCCTCGGTTTATCAGAGAAACATACAACAAACATAGTTTCGGAGAGGTGCGCTTTTTGTGACGCTGAGTGTATATTCTGTTACACACACATACGCGCTTATCTGCTTGCTGTGAGGGCTACTTTCTACCAGCCCAATGTTACTTGTGTTAGTACCTACATTTTGTATTAACTTTTTTGTTTTGTCTGTGTTACGTGTGCTTATAATGCAATAGCTAGGCTATGTAGTCTTATATTCGCATATAACTAAATTTGTTTGTGTTTGTGTCTAATAAATATTTTTCATCCAATTTTCGATTTTATTTTTGAAGCAAATGTAATTGAGACTAACGCGAAAAGGAATCTCATCTTGGAGAATGTCTCGTTATCCTCCTCATCGCCTTGCGGCGGCGCCGGAGCGGGCAGCAGGGACATGAGGCGGCACATGGAGCGCACGCCCGTCAGCTCCTGGCCGCGCACCGAGGGGCCCTCCGTCAGGTGCAGCCGCTTCAGCTCCAGCACCGGAGTCAGGATGTTCAGGAAGTGGCGGCGGAGCTGGAGAGGGCAAGGACATGCTTGAAGCGAGGCCATGACTCCAACATTCACGGAACAGTCATCAATTACGAAATTAAATATGAAAAAGATAAAGACTGTAACCTACATTATGTTGAAGCAAATAATAAATTAATTATTTGAAAGTTTCGATTATGTTCTACCTTACAAATAGGCATGCAAATATTAAGATTGTTGTATTTTGTAAATTATTCATACAAAATACAAAAAAAATACAAAATTATTTATTTGCCATTTCACTTATATGTGTATGTACACATTTCTGGCCAGGCGCCGCACGAGGCAAGCCTGTGTCACATATACATTTAAATGTTCAAAGTTTCAGATTGATGATATGAGAAAGAGCCGATTGGAACCAAAAAATACTATGGAGTCAAATACACAAATTCTAGCGATATAAATGGTTTCATTGTAGTCAGAGAGCATGCCGTTACCTGAGACTCTGGGACGCCACAGTGTTTCGTTAGCTCAGGTCTACTAATGTGTCTCTTTAACCCAGGTCTACATATGTCTCGTTAGGCCAGGTCTACAGATATGCCTCACCATCTCCCTATACTCCATTTCATCGACCGTCTCCAGCCAGGAGTTAGCGTAGGGCCACCAGCCCCAGTCCTTGTAGTCGTTGTACACCATGCCATTGCGAGAGACTGTAGCGGGGGATGCCACAGCCAAGTCCAAGGTTTCGATAAGGAGGGACACCTGAAAATTAGAGAATAATAAGCCCATCAGAAATAACACATACGAGTATTAATGCAAAAATCTTTATTGGGGAAACTTGTCAGCATTGCGTCAATGAAATGAATGACAAATGAAATGAAAATGTATTTATTCTGATAGAGCTAAGATTTAATTATAGTAAACAAAAACAGCACACGACTTAAAACGACTTAAAAGTAAATAATTAATAATATAACATTGATTTATACAAAACAGACATATTTTCTAAATTAAATTTGTGTAGATCAAGCCGTGTGTGATGGTCAGTGCCGTGTTGCTGCGCTATCAGAACAGGTTCATGCTCAGCTGAATGTGGCGAGTAGCCCCACAACGCTGATTTTCAGCATGTACCATTCTGATGATGACGTACGAGACTTTATAAGCTAAAATTTAAAAGTGATGGCAACTAGTCTAAAAAAAATTTAATTTTTTTTTTCTTGTCTAGTATACACATATTAAATAAATGTTAATATACAGTATTACAATCTAGTCATTGAATTAGCTAATGGGTAATTTAGTTTTAACTTATTTTTATATCAATATATTACTAAGAACGTGTCCAAAAAAATGGTAATGCAGATTAAAAATCAAAATCAACTTGGTACTTAAATATAATAAGACAGTAAATCAAGTGGCAGAACAAATCGATCGCAGAACTGATGGCCATTTATTTCAATCGTCTTTTTTTATGTTTTCTAACAACTTCGTAGAAGGTTCTTGCATTAAAAAATTAGGAACAGTGCCATTTTTAATATCATTAAAATTTGCACGCGGTCGAAGCCGCGGGGCGCAGCTAGTCTTTAATATAATAGATACATACATAAAAAACATAAATCAGCGATTATAAATATCGTCCTTTCTTTGAAGTCGGTGGGAAAATCCTTTATTTAGGCGGAATGATTTACCATAGCCGGCATAGATATCCGCTCGCTGTTGACGAGCGTTAGCAACTTGTTGTCATCCATCACAGAATTGAGGTTCTCGATCCAAATGGCGTCGACCGGCCCGTCAAATATGATCCACTTCAAGTCGGGCGACTCGTCTGCAGCAAAATAGTATTTATGTCACCGTACGATAATAAATTCCGTTAAATTATAAAAATCCTCGCAAAATAATTTTCCGGAAAATAAAATATGCTTCGTCGTTATCTATGTATTATAAAAAATATCTATGTAATGTATTGTATTAAGTATGATCAGTAATCTAGTACCCATAACACAAGCTCTGCTTACCTGGGGGCTAGATAATGCTGTGTGAATTGTCCTGGATTATTAACTTAATTTATTTTATGCATATCTATCTAGATAGAGTACCTCACTAATCTAGCCGCAGCAAACAGTTCTTAGGAGAACTGTTTGCTGCGGCTAGATTAGGACCTTGACAAGCATTCACAATAGAAGACAGCATCCCATCCTTCCACTCCCCGGTAGCCAGGTTGTACTCCCCGTAGAGTTCTCCTAAGATCAACGCCTTAGGGTTCATGGCATGTATCTGAACTAATCTACAGCCGCATAAAGTTTATCTAACCTTGACAAGTATTCTTCATAATAGAAGACAGCACTCCATCCTTCCACTCCCCGGTAGCCAGGTTGTACTCCCCGTAGAGTTCTCCTAAGGTCAACGCCTTAGGGTTCATGGCATGTATCTGAACTAATCTACAGCCGCATAAAGTTTATCTAACCTTGACAAGTATTCTTCATAATAGAAGACAGCACTCCATCCTTCCACTCCCCGGTAGCCAGGTTGTACTCCCCGTAGAGTTTTCCTAAGGTCAACGCCTTAGGGTTCATGGCATGTATCTGAACTAATCTACAGCCGCATCAAGTTTATCTAACCTTGACAAGTATTCCTCATTATAGAAGACAGCACTCCATCCTTCCACTCCCCGGTACCCAGGTTGTACTCCCCGTAGAGTTCTCCTAAGGTCAACGCCTTGGGGTTCATGGCATGTATCTGAACTAATCTACAGCCGCATCAAGTTTATCTAACCTTGACAAGTATTCCTCATTATAGAAGACAGCACTCCATCCTTCCACTCCCCGGTACCCAGGTTGTACTCCCCGTAGAGTTCTCCTAAGGTCAACGCCTTAGGGTTCATGGCATGTATCTGAACTAATCTACAGCCGCATCAAGTTTATCTAACCTTGACAAGTATTCCTCATTATAGAAGACAGCACTCCATCCTTCCACTCCCCGGTACCCAGGTTGTACTCCCCGTAGAGTTCTCCTAAGGTCAACGCCTTGGGGTTCATGGCATGTATCTGGACCGCGGTGAACCCTTCCACGCCCGCTTTGTGGAGACGCGTGATGGTGGAGGCGAGGATGCGCCAGGAGGTGGACTTGGCGGTGTTGGTGTCGCCTAGGAGGATGCTGGAGTGGCGGGAGTTCTGAAAAGGGTGGTAAGTATGGAGATCATTTATTTGTCACATAAAACAGACACCCAATTGATATAGGTTTATACGGTTTATACGTTACAAAGTGGCAACATTTAATCATGCAGGCAACTCGCTCTTATACCTTGTTTCTTTATAATAATAGTCAGATTTATTAACAAAAACAAATGAGGTATTCAACGCACTAAGACAGACAGTAGACAATTAAATGTATAACTAGATTTTTTTATTCCAGCTTCAATTTATTTCCGTGGTACCTCCGTGGATAATAAACCTACATGGTAACAATAAATGAATAATGCCGGACAATCCACACATTATTATTGCATTATAAATAAAAGTGCATTCAAAATCATAATTTATTACACACAAGTCTCACCTTAGTCTCAAAAGTCTGTATGACCTTATGCATCGCCGCTTTCGTGGGCTGCAAGCCGACTTTCCTCATTTCAGCTGCGATGTTGGACTCCAGCATCTCATAGTCCAGCGTTGGGATGTCCGCCTCGGGGAATATGTCTTGCATGATGCCGTCGAAGAGAGGCACGTCTTTGGCCGTCAGGCGAGCCACGTTCATGTCTCTCATGGCGAGGATCACCATCTAAGGATGACAAAGAATAAGATAATCTTTATTCATAGCATTAACAAATCTACTAAACTAGTTACCCAACACCATCAAAACTACATAACTACTAACTAATCTACATCTGGATGGGGATACGTTTTACTTTTTTTTACTTTACAAACGTAGTTAACGTTTGTTTAAATAATACTGGAAAATCCATCTAGCATCTTCTGGCCCCAACCTAAGTATTGCCCGCAGTATGGGTAATAGATAACTGATAGTGTTCAATCTATTAACTATATGACCTAAATTAGTTCTTAAACAGTAAACTAGATGTCGCTAGAAAACGTGGACGAGCTCTTGATCGCGCTCACAAGAACACGCGGTCTAGGGCTAAATAGTTTGTAAAGCATAAAAAACCGCATCAAAATCCGTTGCGTAGTTTTAAAGGTCTACTAAGCATACATAGGGACAGACAGACAGCGGGAAGCTACTTTGTTTTATACTATGTAGTGATAGGTATATAGATGTTAAGTACCTCTTGTTCAGGCAGATGCGGGTAGGCGCGCCGCTTGCTTCCCGCGTACCGAAGTAAGGCCACCATAGAGCGGAGCCCGAAGTCGTAGTGGTCCTGTTTCGAAAGCTGCTGCATCGCCAGCTCGTATAGTGTGAACACCTGGTAATAAACGAATTAAAAAAATGGTAACGTAGCATACACACAATCAAACTTCTCAACTATCTTCAACTATCAATTTTCTTTCCTATTATAATAACCCTTTCCACGATCCTATCCATCCATGGTTGTCTGGTAGAGATCGCTCTTGAGCGATAAGGCCGCCTATTGTAATTAATTTTTATGTTTTTGCTGTACATTGTTTATACTGTTTCCTATTTAAAGAGCAATAAATAATTTAGTATCCATTTAACCCTTATGCTAGAGGTCTCTTCACATTTTTACGCGGTCGTTTTCGGAATGAATCATGATGCATATCATCCCAGAGCGGCATCTCGCACACTATAGGTGAGCTAGCATACATTTAGGATTAACTCTTACATATACATTCTCCTAAATAAAATTGGTCTTAAATTGAGCTGAAAATTATTTTGTTCCGAAGCTCGTAGTAGCCTACGTTCTACATCTATATTTGGTTTGTTTTTACAAACAACAAACGAAACTATTCGAAACATGGCGGAGGCCTAAAGCAAAGCTAAAGCTGCAATATGTCGCCACGGGTTCCGCCTTCGTAGCACGTTCTAAGGAGTTGTACGACCCGAGTTCAATAATATTTATAATCATATAGGAAGGTGATAAAAACAGAGTTGTGTAGTTTGAAAATCAATAAAAAAAACTCACCTCTTTTAAAGTGAAAGTCGCAACTCTGTACGTCTTATACTTTTGCAGATAAACATTAAATAAGAGTAATTGACTAATTAATTACTTGTACTAGGAAAGTCTTGTGTCGGCGTAGCATTGTAGCACGGGTTACGAATTAGTTCTACGATAAAAGACATCGTAGAATGAATTCCTTGGCTACGGTCTTGTCGTAGCATCGTAGCACGGGCTACGGAATTAGTTCTACGATAAAAGATATCGTAAAATGAATTCCTTAGCTTTGACGGTCTTGTCGTAGCATCGTAGCACGGGCTACGGAATTAGTTCTACGATAAAAGATATCGTAATATGAATTCCTTGGCTTTGACGGTCTTGTCGTAGCATCGTAGCACGGGCTACGGAATTAGTTCTACGATAAAAGATATCGTAGAATGAATTCGTTGGCTACGTTCTTGGCGTAGCATCGTAGCACGGGCTACGGAATTAGTTCTACTATAGAAGATATCGTAGAATGAAATCGTATTAGATAGAAAATTTAAGAAAAGGACGGGAAAAATACTTTACCTACTACAAATAAATACTGAATGTATGTTTTGTTTGAACTATTTCTTTACAATTAGCCATCGTGGATTGCGTTGTCGGCTGCAAGACTACTTAGCAACATCTACATTTATTAGATTGATCTATTGAGATATTTAAGTAGCACCGAAAAAAAAATAGTTTTTTGTTTTATTTCGTGCATTAAAAAATTAATAATTAGGACCTGGGGCGAGCCTGGATGTGATTGGCGCAGGACCGTGTGAAGTGTCCCAAGAGCTTGGAAGCCTATACCCAGCAGTGGGTGAAGTCGGGTTGCTGGTGATGATGATGATGTGTTAGCATACCTTTTTCGCATTGACCTTGTAGGCAGTAAATCCGTCGGAGAACAGAGTGATTTCCGCAATGATCAGACAGTCCGGGACGCACATAGCGATCGGACGAAACATTGACTTCAAGTTGTCGGGCAGCTCTGTGCGGCCGGCGTAACTGAGAAATATATTATTTGTGAGAAACTAGTTAAAATATAGATTTTACTATATAATTGAAAAAATAATCACGCAATTTCATCACAATACAATACAAATACGCTTTATTGCACACCAAACACAGAAAAAAAACAGTAAAGAACAAACAAACAGAGATACAGATGCACAATGGGCGGCCTTATCGCTAAGAGCGATTTCTTCCAGGCAACCTTTGGATGGACACGTAGCTATAGTATAGGTATAGACGGTGGCGTATTATAGACTAATGTTAATATAAATTATATACAAAAAAAACATACAAATACATATATACTTGGAAATAAATACTGACTATAGACACTAATACATAAAATATTAACTATTTGAGATCGAAGAAAGAAAGTGTTCATAGACCATATGTTTAAATATAGGGAGGGATTTAGCTTGTCTTATTGGGGTAGGTAATGCATTCCTTAGTCTGGTACATCACTGATGTGATGAGTGATGATGATGAGTCTCTGCCACATATTCAAATGTCAAACTAAACGCCTTCACGTCTGTGCATTTCGCCCTTTCGCACTTCTATATCGCGCACGCGTTTTTGTTTAGATTTTTTTTTAAACTAATAACCGACTTCCAATTCCCTTCTTTTTAAACTGTTTTTAAGTATTTCTCGATAAATGTCAATCATCCATCACCAAAGACATACGTGATGCATCGTCGGCCGCATCGTGACTTTAAATCAGGTGAAACTATACTTACCCAGGATTCATAGTGATGAAAATCCCGCAATTACCGTCCACCTTGATCTCCGCGCCTTCGAACATAAACTTCTTGAGGAACTGCGAGAGAGCCAGCAGAACGGCCAAGATCTGTTGCGCAACCACCGAGAGCACCTCGATGTTGATCCGGTTGAACTCGTCGAAGCAACCCCAGCACCCGCTCTGGGCTATCCCTGGACAAAACATGTATTACTTGACAAAACGCTGTATTATCTATCACTACATAGTATAAAACAAAGTCGCTGCCGCCGCCTGGCTATGTATGCTACTTAGATCTTTAAAACTACGCAACGGATCTTGATGCGTTTTTTTTTTAATAGATAGACTACTATTTGAAACATAGATTTCTACAAGAGCGAAACCGCGGGGCGCAGCTAGTAATAATAATCAAAGACTTTTTGGAAAACGACTAGTCAATATAACGTAATATCACCTGACCTCTCCGTAACATCACCTAACCGAGAGTGATAGGTCACTATTATCATTTTCGTACTCCTATACAACAAAACAAATATGATATTGTTCGTGTTTTGTTTGACGAGTCATTATTAAGGTACCTTTATATTGTACACTGTTATAAATATGATTTAAAGAAATCTGAATCCGAATCATGCTCCTACGTCCTTATGGAAACTACCACTTTAAAGAGAGATGCTTAATTCACAGTGCACCCACCCTTTTCATCGAGTGTTATACTTATAGAACAGAATCATCATCATCAGCCTATAGCAGTCCACTGCTGGACATAGGCCTCCCCAATGAGCGCAATAGTCTTCAGCTTGGCGCATTTAGCATCTACCTGCAGTCTTTCGCAGGTCGTCATCCCACCTGCCGGCCAACTCTTGAGACTCGATTCAAATCGTAATTTTAAATTGTGATCGAAATCGTGCCATTTGGTACTCTTGACCGCGCAACTAGCGCACGATTGGAATTGAAATTGGTGGAATTTTATGGAACTAAATGAAATCGACTCTTCTCGAAACTATCAACTTTTTTGGCACTCTTGACGCGATTTTGACGTTTCGTATTGAGAACGGAATCGAGTTTGCGATAGAAATTTCACAGTTGCCAAAAGTTAACTTTTTAGCGATTGTGCGAGGATATTAGTGATTTACAGAGTGATTTTAAACGAGAAAATGGCACATTTGGCTCTTATAAGTGATATTTTAACCAATGCTCATCGAGAAGACATAAGGTAAAGGCGAAATACAAGAAGAATAGCCCGGTATTCAGAAAATGCTTTTGCCATGACCGACGACGAATTCAAAAAGTGCGACAGGGTCAGCAAAAGCCTTTTTAACGTTATAAGTACCGATTTAGTGCCTTTGATTTAGAGCCTCAAGTTGATGGTAGGTTGGCCTACTATTCATTGTTCCCTTAGGTAATGGACGAAATTTATTAAAGTAGTATTTTATCATTTTACTTGGATTCTCGTACAATAAAAAAGATTACAGCTTACCTTGATAATTGATAAAAAACTGAATGTATTAAATTACTTTCAACTTTGCTGCACTCTTCAAGTCTCGGAGCAAACTAGTTGAAGATTAATTAGGCTGAAAAGCTTGTGTAAACATCGAGAAGCACTTGAAAAAGTGGGACACTTGTTTGTAATTCCCGCTGTTTTTTTTTTAAAGCCGGTACGCATCGTGATATTTCATTCTACCACTGTTATTTACAATGTGGAGTCGATCTCATACTCGATTCTAATTTCAATCTCGATTTTGTTCCAGAGTGCCAATTTTACGTTTGGTGAGATTGGAATTGATTCGGATTAGAATTGGATTGAGATTGGGATTGGATTCAAGGGTAAGCCTGCTGGTCGGAGGGCGTCCTACACTACGTTTACCGAGTCATGGCCTCCACTCAAGAACACGTTTGCCCCAGCGGCCGTCGGTTCTTCGCTTCCACTGCCACTTCAGCTTGCTAATTCTTAGAGCTATGTGAACTTTGGTTCTCTGTCGGATGTATTCGTTACGAATCCTATCCTTCAGAGAAACTCCGAGCATAGAACAGAATAATGACCAGCATAACACTTCGCCATGGCCTTGTAGTCCAGTCCATCGGAGCAGTTGGTGACGACGACCCAGCGGGCGAGCGCGCGGCCCAAGTCCTTGACAGTTTCGGTCTTGCCGGTCCCGGCCGGGCCCTGGGGACTGCCGCCGCGGAACAGGTGGAGCGCGGTGGTCAGTGTTATGTAGCATCTGTTAAACAGATGACAACATCTACTTTAGAGATGATGTCCGCAGGCTAACGACTACTGAACTCTTCACCTGACGACCTCTGTGGCGATGTGGCGCGGTGGGCAAAGGTCCGCCTGCGATGCAGGTGGGTCCGATTCTTGCCTCGGGATAAATGTTTATACGATCTGGAGGTATTTGTTTCGTGTGTTCTGGTAGTTTTCTATGTATAATAAAAAATCTCTATCCATGTAAAGATTGTACATATTATGTATATCAGTTATCTGGTACCCGTAACACAAGCTCTGCTTAGCTTGGGGCTACATAATGCTGTGTGAATTATCCAGCATAATTTAATTTATTGTTTTATACCTGTCAGTAAGCGGCGTTATCACAAGCCGTCCTGAATTCCCGATGTACTCGTACGTGTAGATAGAGTTCGTATTCGTCTGCCGTATAAAACAGTCCTCTCGCTCGCGGTCCCAGTAGAACTTGAGTTGAGAAAACCATTCGAAGACAGTCACGCTCATGCAACCTGTATGATACACGTCGTGTTATAGGTATAATATAGGTCCAAGTAAGACCTTGCGGGACCCCTTTACTTAATTCATTGCAATAGTTTAGAGATGATGTCCGCAGCCGTATGTTAAAACAACGAATAGCAGAACTCCCGTTAATAAAATAACCAAGAATTTATGGGCAACTCATTTTGTTCTACAATAAAAAAGTACATAAATAGGTATGTATCTATACTAATATTATAAAGAGGAAAGGTTTGATTTTTTGTTTGTTTGTAACGAATAGGCTCCGAAACTACTGGACCCAAACTGGACCGATTTGAAAAATTCTATCACCGTTAGGAAGCCTAAATATCCGTGGTGAACATAGGCTATATTATATTTTCAAAAAAGTAAGGGATCCTTTCTAAAACTCCAATAATGTAACCCAATGTGTGAAAATGTACCTATAAAAATGTATTTAGAAAAAATGGCGTATTGATATGCAAGGAACATATCAATACGCCATTTTTTCTAAATAAACGTGGTTGCCTAGCAACGCTCTTTTGACAACAAAAAAGGTTTGATAACAATTTACTGTATGGAAACTCTTTTGTAATGTTATAAAGAGGAAAGGTTTGATTTTTGTTTGTAATGAATAGGCTCCGAAACGACCGGACCGATTTGAAAAATTATTTCACCGTTGGGAAGCTACACTATCCCCGGTGAACATAAGCTATATTATATTTTCAAAAAGTTAGGGATTCTTACTAAAACTCCAATAATATAACGTGGTAACCAAGGTGTAAAAATTCACCTAATAAAGTGAAATTCGAGTTTAACGCGGGTGAAACCGCGGGGAACAGCGCGGGGTATATCTTAATCATGGGAAGGTTGGTTTGGTCCGTTTCGTATATTATAATGACTGCATTCCAGATAAGAACCATTTTGATATCCCTGCTCGATAGCTTCTCTACAGTCCACGATAGCTACCCGACTACCAACAGTCCACGATAGCTATCGGACTACCAACAGTCAAGACGTGTCCGACAAGTGACTGAGACGGCGACGACGACGTCTCGTTATTAAAACAAGTATTTATTTGAAACTAACCCAATTTATACATCTTATCCACAGTATCCCTCGAATGTATTTCAATAACACAGAGGGCGTTGACCTTAGCGCGCAGAATCTTAGAGATATCCTTCCGGGACATCATCTGAAGAGTGGTCAAAATGACGTTTTGCTTCTTGCGTAGTTTCTTTAGCGGTTTCTTCTCCTTCATTATCTCGCAGCGGCAGAGCGTGCGCGTGCAGTCAGACGTCCATTGGATCTGGCAGGTCGCAACAGTTCAGTAGTCGGAAAATAGACATATTCATATTTATTTTATTGCATCATTGTATACATTTATAGGTCTTAGTACATATCTAAGTAATTTATAAGAAACACAATGGTACCCAAACAGGCCGTGGCAATATGTAGGTACTGTAAATGGAAGTGAGCCGGGTTTCTAAAAAACTCGTTTAATCTTACTATCTCGTTTATTTTTTACTCGTTTATTAAATATTAGTATAGAAGAGAGAGCCTATGTCCAGCAGTGGACGTCGCTCGGACAATATGATGATGATAAGGGCAAAAGATAAATTTCTAAACCGCAAAAGATAATCGATTTGACGACCGATGTGGCGCAACGGGCAAAGGTCCGCGTGTAACGCAGGAAGCTGCGGGTTCGATTCCCGCCTTGGGACAAATGTTTGTACGATCTTCAAATATTTGTTCCGGTGTTCTGGGTAATTTCTATGTATAATAAAAAAAAAGTATCTATATAATGTATTGTATTATTTATATCAGTCATCTAGATAGAACCCATAATACAGGCTCTGCTTAGCATGGGGCTAAATTACATTTGACACAGATTTCCACGCGTGCGAAGGTGCGGGGCGCAGCTAGTATAATATAAAAGGTAATTAATATGAGTCGCACGCTCATATCAAGCAGCCTTTGCCGATTACCCTTCTTACCCATCGTTCACCTCCCGGGACCACCTGGGTGAACCGTTGAAAGATTTTTTTTACTACCGTTCACCACTCAGTTATTTATTTGTCCATTAAATGTACTCAAAACCTTAAACAAACCTTGCTGGCAGTGATACCCAGTTGGCCAGGCCAGTCGTTGATCCAGTGTTCGCGGAGATAGCGGCATTTCCTCAACGCTGCCCGAGTTAATATCAGATTCTGGAAATAAACTGTTAATAAACAAGCTGAAGACTGGCCGCTATGGCGCTCGTTAGGGAGGCAACGGAGGCCGATCTTACGAACAAAAATCTAAGTGAGTGAGTCGTCAATACTGATTGAGCTCCACTCACATCTCTCAGGGCCACCCTCATGGTATGCTCCAGATTCAAGAGCCAGGTTTCAGCCGGCCCGTCCAGAATCACATTGTACTTCCATTCAACACACTCCCCGTCTTCTGACATCATCGCTTTGGCCACGGGGAGGCCCATGGCATTCTGAAATGCATCGAAACCATAACAAATATCTAAAAAGAAGCATCTCTAAGCCTATTATGAGAAACGCGCAAAAGTTTCTTTAGAAAGAAACTTCAGTTGATTATTTTCCGAATCAATTAGAGCGAAACTCTAGATATACCTAACGAATCGATCCCCCAGTTGGCCGAACGCAGCCGTTTTATTAAAACTTTTCAAACTATCATGATGAAACCCAAAAGTCAAAAAGATGAAACCCAAAAGTCATTTATTACGGGATATTACCATAATTGTGCGTTGTAAACTGCCGAAATATTGGCAATTCAAGGTAAATTTCCCCTCACAGCAGTTTTATTGTCTAGGGTAGAATTAAGAAATACTACATTACATCGCGAACGAATTGATTTTCTGTCCTCCAACTTCAATAATTTACGCAATGTATGACGAGGCGATGCGATGTCATATTGTATCTTGGCCTACAGCAGTTGAGGTCAAGCTGTAGCTCTGTGCACATTAATTCAATACCTGTACCAAGCAATAAAATGTGCATTCAAATATCGGCTTAAACTCGTTATAACTCGTGACATTTACAGAGACAAAATGTCTTCCCGCAAGCATCAAACATGTGGCCAGCAAGCTGTCTGTCATCTGATGCCGTCAATATAAAATGCATCTATATATTACGAGTTAAAGCGTATATTCAAATGCACATTTTTAAGCTGTGCGGCGGCAGCAGGGATAATAAACCCTATTTATAAAAATGGCGGGCGTCGTGGGTTGCCTTACAACACTTACAAGCGATCTCTTCTAGCCAGCCTCTCATGGACGATATTGATGATGGCGCTAAGAAACAATAAAATATACTTTTGGGTTGACCTTGATTGTATTTACTGCACTTATACAGCACTTAAATAAATCTTAGTTTTTAGTCACAGCATAGTTTAGTTTTGTCATATAATAATAATATATAATGCTAGACAATCCACACAGCATCATCTAGCCCCAAATTAAGCAGACCTTACTTATATATGTATATACAAAATATTCAGAGGGTTCTTGCTTGAATTAAGTTCATAAATTACATTAAGAATCTCATCTGGATAATTGAGGCAAATTACCCAATCTAAGTTATGTTAAGAGTTTCTGGGACAACCATCAACATGAGACTTGCTTCTAGCTCGGAAGACATCTCAGATCAAAGAGTAGTCTTGTTGTCTTGTGGTCAGGATCCATTTTGGGTTGCCGAGTCACAGAAGTAAGTTTATAAACAATCAGGGTGCAAACCAGTTCCAGAGAACTCACAATCAACAGGTCTGGAGAAGAGAGTCTTGAGACTAATATCCACCTTGTTTAGGAGTCACAGGAGTAAGTTCATAACTCAACCAGCAGCACACACTTGTGAATGTTCTGTAGGTACTTAAAGTGTTCCTCTTTCTATTCTCTCTTTATTTCGTTCCTTCAAATCCTCAAAAGCCTGTTTCCTGTCCTCTTTACAGTTTGTGAGAAATCTATCGAGAGTTCTTGTTCGAAACATCTTCTTGCGGAGAGTTAGAGCTGCCTTCAGAATGGCCATTTTGTCAGAGTCCCGACGGCAACCCCAAATCATATGCAGGTATTCATTGAAGTATCCTTTCTCTTGAGATTCTGGGTGGTACATCAGCAGTATTGTCAATAACTGAAAAGGAAAACAATAATTCATAATTCATTTATTGTTTGTGAATCAGGGTAATTGTAAGAGGTAATTTCTTTATTACATTTACTGCATTATAGGTAGTTACTGAAACAATCATATTGTAGTGCATCAAGAATGTTTGCGGGCTAGCTTTCCTGCATTACTTTGAAAATGCATTGTCTCACTGGAAGTCATAAAAGCATTTTGAACTAAATAATATCACAATTTAATTCAAACACATTGTAAGTAATTTGTTGGTATTGCTATGTAACTAATGATACATATATGTAGTTTATTATTATTATTCTGAATTTTGTTAGTGTTCCTATTTTTGTGTCAATGTTTTGTAGTTTGGTCTTTATTGTCTGAAATCAAAATATATTCATTCATTCATTCATGAGCAATAAATAAAATATACCAACCTATGCTACTGTAAACTGTAAGGATTACAAAGTTAAATGTGCCTCTTCCAGTCAGGCCTATAACGACTTTAAACAATAAAAAGAGACTAACGCCTCTCACAGTAGACAATGCAGGCTAGGAATAAAATGGTACCTATACTAGAGTTGTATTGAGATGAGATTCATTTAATTTTCTTTTGTCAAACTGAAAATAGTAATGCTTGGTGCCACTACAGCTGCAGGAGGTCATTTCTCCAATGAACCAAAACATAATAATCATCCCATGATTAATGTGATAGCTTCTATACATCATCACTACATAGTGTAAAACAAACTTGCTTTCCACTGTCTGTCTGTCCCTATGTATGCTTAGATCTTTAAAACTGCGCAACAATTTGTGATGCTGTTTGTTTTGATGGATAGTAATTCAAGAGGAAAGTTTATAAACCCTTTGACACATAGATTTCCAAGAGGATATGTATTATACCAGGCACCAGACTAACCAGATGTGATCATACTCACCCTCACATGAAACTGATCAAACCCCTCAAACTTCCATTTAGGTACTTTCTTCAGTATATAAAGCAGCCTGTCCCAATCCTGTGCATACAAGGCCTTGTAGCACGAGCTCATGTACAGCGACCTATGACGCACAGCGGAGTATCGCTCCTGGATCTCATCGTAATACTCTCGAGTAGACCTCTCACGCTTCAAGGCTAGTAGGTTATAGTCACAGCGGATAGGTTCTGGTTTTTTTTTTATGTTTACAAGATCAATTACTTCTTTCTGAAACGTCACGTAATATTTTAATGTGTAACAACAAGAAATTTTCGAGGTTAAAATTTATTATTTCTTTTATAAACCTTACAAACTGTGAGTCCGATTTTTATCGAAACTATTTTAAAAAAGGTATAGTATCAGTGTTTTTACTAACCATTCGGGACATAGGCACAAAGTAAGTATCTTTTAAATCTTTTTCGGAGATTTTCTTCTTTTGTTGCATTTTAGCCTTAGACATCTTGTGAATTTACTAAGAACGATCCACTAGGCCTCTACCAAAATTATGTATCCTCACTTATAAACACGAAGTATTATTATAATTAATAACACGAAGTAGGTACATATGTGTTTAATAATTATAATTAAGATATTTCCGTTATGTAGAATTGAATTGTAGATGAGTTGGGTCGGGTCGGTCGGCTCGGCTAGGCGCCAAAACAATAACATAACAATAACAAAACAACATAACCCTACCCTAGCTACCTTTCTGCCAATTTTGACACAACACAAATGTCATCTACATATGTATGAATGAAAAATTGCTCATTTATGTTGTGTTGTCCTTTTATATTAGCAAAATCATCTTGATGCAGAATTTATAAGTTTTTAATGATTCGTAACCGATCATATTCTATTTAAGAAGTTTAGGACACTCTGAAACAGACACTGGCAGAGTCTTAGCGAAAAGCAAGCGGCGCGGCGTCAAAACAAAAAAAAAAGAAGTTGAAAAATGTGTTGCCGCAAAAGTTCTCTCCACTTGCAACTGCGCTAAATGGTGGTCTGGTCTGGTCAAGCCTCTTATACTGAGCCTCTCAGACTAGGCTGGGACGCAGGCGACGACGCAGATCCACGCAGCGCAGATTTTGTAATGCATGAAAGTACCGAGTGCTCCGTACGTTGCGGCGCAGGCACGTGCGACGCAGATATGTATTAGGTACTTTGAGTGCGTCTGTTGAACGTAGCCAGGGTCAAATTACGTACCTAGTGAATGGCAACCAAATTTAGCCTGCGGATTTTTTAGTACCCCCTGCCCTACTGTTACCGTGGCCAGGAAAAGCAAGGCGGTCAGCCACTTTCGGCGGCGGGCCACTTTCTTTTGGCGTGTTGTTTTATTGGGGATCATGCCCATAATCCCCACGCTGGGCATGCAGGTTAAGAATCGCAGTTTAGTGATATGATTGCTCTGCAGGGGGCGTTGCTGCCGCCCTCCATGTATGTCCCTTATTCGCCTCTTATGACACCCACGGATAGGGTTGGGTTGGGGTAGTACAATTCTAAGCCGGCATCACGGCTAACGGTAAGTATTTTAATGATTTACCTATTTAGACAAACTGATCTGTGACCACTAACCTTATCAATCCGTATCTTGGTAACATTATCAAACAACTTTTTCAGATGAACCTGTATAAGCTGTGGTTTCTTAGAATTACCCAGAATTTCCAACAAGTCATCGTTTGAAATGAAATAAAATCTTGGGAATAGCATCCGCTTCGTTTCAAGATACATTTCCAGAGCTCTCAAGATTCCGTCCAGATTGTCGACCATAGCATTAAGCATATTAAACACGTAGGGTATTTTCTGATACGTGCATGCTTCTACGGCATTTTTCCCCGCATGCATGCTGTTAGAGGAACAATCATTATTGCATAAATAGTTACACGTTTTCTCAGAAAAAATAGTTTCACTGAGATACTCGATATCTGTTCTGACAAAACATCTTTTTGCTTTTAGATATAAGAGAACAAAAAAAAATATTAGTCCTTTTGGGTCGAACTGGCTCAGAACCATGGAAGACGGGATCAGTAGGAGCACCTTGCCCAACAGTGGGACATTATAGGCTAAATGTATGTAGATAGCTATAATATAATGATACGTTTAAATACCTGCATAATAATAATAATAACATAGATATATTATTTCTTTGTAATAGTCTCTACACCTGGCGGATACCATCTTTGGGTGTATCATAGATTCAGATTCAGATTCAGATTCATATTGTGCATCCGAGGATGATACCCGCTAGATATGTGTAGCCATCGCCTTTAGATTAACTTTCTCAAAGGGCCTCTGTGCTGTTGGCTTCGGCCCCACGCAAGCCTTCCAACAAAGGACCGGGTCACTTTATGGCCCGAGATGATATTACCTATGTGTATGTACGGATACAACATTTTTTTATAAATAAATAAATAATAAAAAAATAAAAATAAAATATTTTAGATTATTGTGATCCATATTTTGTTAGTAAACTTTAGAGCCACCTACTTATTATGATTTATATTTTCTTACTTTGACGTGATTTCAGTCCAGTCATCGGTTAATTTATCAAATATCTTCACTTCTTCGGGTAATTGTTTCCTAATGTCCTCCCCAGAGAAAATATTTTCCAGATACAAGTAGCGACGTTGTACTTGAAGGGCAATCTGAAGGAAATGCGAACATTTAGCAACAGAAGCTTTTTTCCTATTTAATATGAAATGATACGAAACAAGCAAACCTCAATACATTCGGCCACGTATCCCAATGACTTCTCCCAATAATCAACCGTTTTAATAAACGGCTCAACGTATTTTGTAGATTTCATTGAAGATAATTGAACTTGATGATCTTCCAGGAACTAAAATAATTATGCATGTTCAAGCTAATTATAATATTTATTTATTCAAAAAAAGGTCTTAAAAACAAAACAAAATATGTATACCTACCTACTATAGACCTATTTCACTTCTTAGTTTCTATTTCGACACCTTGTTCTAACTAAGTTCTAGACTTGTGATGTAGACGCAGGGGCTCTCTACCTCGGTAGCTTATTAGGTTTACAATACCCATTCTATGAATAACTTATATAAAAAAAAATATGCAAATCTTGTCACTTAAGCTATTAAACCAGACCTGTGTCACATCGTCTACTCCTTTTATTTTGTACATCTTGCCTTTATGATGTTGCATTTCAAAGCACGTATTTTTCCAAACTTCTGCTATAGCTTTCAATCCATTTTCAATATTTAGTTCCATGGTGGCAGCATTTGAGATTTCTGAAATCTCATCTGCATAGGCTTGGAAATTCAAACGCACAATCAGCTCCAGCTTGAAATCTTCAGAATTTTGATCAAAATCTCTGCGATAGATAAATAACTATGTACAAAACAGGTAGGAAGTCAAAATGTATTTATTTTAGAATAAGATAAAAATCACAATTAACCTATTAAAGTAAAAACTAATACAATTAGGTACACTAAACTAAGGTCGAGGATTTTCTCGAAAGAAAATTATGAATTTTATTTTATTTTAATGATTGTGAATATTTTTATTACTAATTGTATCGCGTTTTATAATTTTACTGCAAATTAAATTTTAAATAATGTTCCATATTAAGTACTTACCTTGACAAATTGTTATTATTTTAATACTTAAAATTTTATTCAATTGCTAGTAAGTATGTACATTGATTTTTATTATTCGACTTGTAAATATGATTTTACCAATAAAATTACTATCTGACTAAACTAATAGGTACCTACATGAATTGATTTAGCTGATGGATGGAACTAATTGAATACTTCTAATAATACGCAGGTCCTCATATATACAATACTTCTTATATAAATATAGTATAGTTCTAATGTACAATATGTATTACTACGAAATATTTTTAATTATTCTCTCATACACATTCATTAAAGTTTTTATCCTGTCCCAATGTCGTTCTCTCATACAGGGGTTTTTCAAGTCGTTAATTAACGGTAAAGTTCTTCTGAACGCGTCAACCTTCACTCTTGTAGTGTCAATGATATCCCAACCTTTATCTTTAAGCTGCCGTGAGAGTCGATTGAAGTTTCTGTTGTAGGGAAAAAATGTACATATAATTCAAAAAAAAAAATTCATTGCATTTTCTTATTTGAAATTTTAACTCTATGGTATAGGTAATTTTTTTTTAGACGAAATCATATTTCAAACCTGAACAAAAACATCACGTTATCTTCCATCTCATCCGTCTCCATTTCCCAGAAAGTCTGTGTCTTGTATCGGTCCCACGACTCCTCCCATTGGAACACAAGTCCCCAGACTTCCTCTAGTTTCTCCAGTTCTTTCTCCATCCTCTGAAGTTCTAGATTCACTGGCGTCCTGTAATCATTCTAGTTATTGTTTCATAGTCAAAGGATCATTTTGGGAAGTAAAATGAATGGATCGTATAATATCTATAGCCGGCAACTAAATAATTTTGATCAGTAGGTAAATAAATAGCTCTTTCTCAATTCACTTTATACGCTACAGATGCTACATAATCAATTATTCGGCTAACCAACACTTCGTGAATCGTTAAAATGATGATAGCTACTGATTTGATTATACAACTGCTTTTATTGATAAAACTAATTGAAGGCGGAGGCAAATGATCCCTCTGTTAAATATAATAAACAATTTACGTTAGATTAAATACGGCGAGTCCATCGCGGATTGCCTGTTCTTGGGCTCTCAAAGCATTAAGTTGTTCTCTAAACGACTTCAGTTGTGACAATGCATCTTTGCCACTAATATCTGAACTAATAGGTGCAGATTTGTAAAAATCTTCACAAAATTCTTTTGCTGCTTCTTTGAAAACCTAAATAAATTAAACGAATTGTATTTATTTCAATTGCTTGATAAAAACGATTTGTTAAGTACTAACTAATATCATATTTATCATCATACACCTCTGGTTAATGTTAACCTCGTTATCCTTACCTCTGCTTGTTCCAACAGATCTGCTTTAAATTTATCTTTGTTTAATTCTAGTGCTTTTTTAGCTTCTTCAAGTAAAACCAGGTAATTAGCCCAAAGGATCGGAATCTCGTCGTGTTTTTCTTGCAAATCTGTGCTCACCTCTACTTCAAATTTCGCTAATTAAAAGAATAAACACATTAATTATGAAAAGTAGGTACGTAATATTTATCATTATGTGCATAAGATCAAGATTCATCATAATACTTAGTGTCGATTAGTGCACAAACCGCTGGACAAAAATAAAACTCATGTAGGTACGAGTAGGTATCTCTGCCATAGGCGCCGACTTCAGCGTGCCGCATCCAGCATCTGCCTGCAGCCTTCAAGGGAGATTACTTTTGATATATTGAGATGATTTGGATTTGTTACCGAATCACTTAAGGCGGTACCCCGGGCGCCGCCTCTTTTTTTATTACAAAGGAATTATCAACTATTTCATTGGGTATTTTGTGATACCTTTTATAAGCTATTTTAATGCCTCTGTAGTAAGTCGTTTTATTTTGTAAAGTTTAGGCAGAGATGCGAAAAAGGGCAACTTCGTATCTCTGCCTAAATTATAAAATTTGATATTTTCTTTGTTCAACGTAATATCTAATAGGTTGCAGCGCTAGTGTGTCTCGGGGCACCGCCTTAAATTTAGGGGCTAGGGTAAGTAGAACTTACTATACGTAACTAGTACCTACACCTGCTCATAGCATAACACAGCTTACCAAGAGTAACCATTTGGTCTGTAATAGGTGGAAACGTTTTCTCAACTCCTTCCAGTTCACTCATCAAACGTTCGTAAGTAGCTATAGATGTTGCCAGTTCATTTAATGTTGCTGGCATCTGTGCAATGAATAGAATAATACATAAAAATAAAAAATAATGAATCATTCGAGATTAAAATATGAAACGGCAATCCGATGTATGGAGGGTACACTACCTATACATTTTCTACTCATTTAATTGTTATTTGGTTAAGTATTTCAGTATTAGGTTTCTCATTACCTTCATAGCATCTTCACTGCTTTTGGCCACGTAAGTGTAAATGACATCTACGTCAAATTCGGTCATTGTGCGAAGCAGCTCCCCCAGCTTTATTTGCCAGATCAAACAATGTTTAATAATAGATTTTTTAAGTTCACTTGAATTCAGAGTTACAAAATGAATCTAAAAAAGATTGTTAGTTAGTCTTATTATAATAGGTATACCTTTAATAATTAAAAGTATTTATAAATTAGATATTTAATTTTAAACCTGATTAATCGTTTCTTGTATTTGGACAGCGTTGGCTAGATCACTATAATTTATTATAAGATCATCAAATTCTGCTGCTGTGTGTTTCTCGTTGCGATACTGTTCTAAGAAAGTATCTTTGTCAACTGTCCAAATGTGCGTGTATGGATCCCACATATTAATATGGTCATGAATAAGGGTGATATTGGACTCGATTTCTGAAATAAGTGATACATAAAATGTTATTAGTGAGACAAACTGCAGTGATGAACCTATTCACAAGGCTTTTTGGTTTATTTAGGTTACCTACTAAAACCTCGTATCGTAAGTAGGATAGTCTAGAAGGCACATAAGGCCGACTAACCATTATCAATGAGTGACTGAAGCTTGTTACAGTCTGAATCCGTTTGTATGCATTCATAAAATCGTCTTAAACCTCCTGAAGGTAACGCAAATTTTTCAAACAGTCGAGGAATCGTACTCAATATATGAACAATTTCATCAAGCACGGTCGTGAAAGTATCTCGTAATTTATATTTATTTGGGACATAGATTATATCTTTGTTTAGTAGGAACAAGTCCATGGTTATAAGTGGTGATGGGGCCATTGTTCCTGTAACAAAATTAAATATACTCAATTATAAAGATATTTAGTAAAATACCTGTGTAATGTATAAACTCAATCATACAGGTATTTTACTACGATAAAACTAGTTCTACGAACTCGCGAGCGCAAACTTTTTAACAAAAATGTTTTTACCACTAAAGTTATTAACTTAAGTATATTAACTGAATTATCTAATTTTTTGAATACAGTCAAGAGTTTAAATTATTGTAATGACACGTCCTGACAAAATATTAGGGTATTCCTGTCAGTAGGTAAGGTACCAACATAGGGTTACTAGAACTTCAAGCAGTCGATATCTTGATCTACAACAAAGTAGACTAAAACCAATATTAACCTTTAATTGGTGACGTGGCATTTGTGTAACGTAAGTGGTGACGTTAGGCCTGACAGGCCTCGGATGAATATACGTATAATTCAAACTGTACACAAATGAATGACTGTAGCCTACCTATTTGTGTTAATATGGATATTTAGGTATGAAATAAAACAATTATGTGTATTCTAACTATCACTATTATTTAAAAAACAAGACATATCAAAATTAGCTCTCGTATTATTCGAAAAAACGATATGATATCATTATTTGGTCATAAAAAACAAAAAACGACATACTTATAAATAATAACATTTTAAAATCTTAATATAGTATAGACTTGAATCATCTTATAAAATAACATAAATCTCTTATCAAATTTTAAATCACAAAACTGACACTGGGTAAACTTCACATGTTTTTCACATGCGTTCACTCCTCCCTTGGTGGAATTATATACAATTATATATTATATACAAATTTTTTTTATAGCATTTTCGATTAATTAAATTTGTCTTTTAAATCATCAGCTGCAGAAACACTAAATTTTTCACACCCCAGCCATTCTTCGATTTGTTGATCAACATTTGAACTGGTTCCCGGTATAATTTGTATACTAGTACTTTATTCTGTATTTCTCTGCTCCAGTACTCTACGTGTTTTTCTAGGTGTTTCTGTATAATTCATCCTTTATGTTTTGAGATATACCCCATACTAAATCACAAATAACAACTTAACTTTTTTTATTTTATTTATTTATTTTAACAACTCTGAAAAAAAAGTAACGTAAGTGGTTTCGTAGGGCCTGAGAGGCCTCAGTAAAACTTTAAATGCGTATAATTCACCGAATTTGCCCCCGCCGACACTATTATCCCTATCCACGGTATGGGTGCAACCAAACTCGAAGCTACTGAGACACAAACCCGGGACGCGAGGGGAAAGGGGTGAAAAAACGTTTTGTTAGTGCTCACGGGCCTGTGAGGCCCCACGTCACCAGTTAAAGGTTAAAGATACTTGCGCAGTCAGCGATCTAACGCTTGAGTAACGTTACTCAACAATCTGGACACCAAGTTTTAAAATACGAGGACGAACAAACTGACAGAAACGTAGAATCTGCTAAACTTGGAGTGAGTTTATACAAGTTAGGTATTTTCATTTCATTTGTAGAGTATTGGTAATTCAGTACCTAGATATTAATTCATTATGAACCAATAAACAACTCTTTCAATATGGTAAAAATGGTTGGAATTACCTAACAAAAAAAATTGTAACTGCTCTTAACAATTGTTACTAACATCGATTTATATGGTTACAGATACTAACCGTCTCCATGTACGCATTTGTACATGTTTTGCATGGTCGATTTGATTGATAGCCTAAATGCATCTTCCGCCATACAATCCAATCTCCTTACATATCTAACCCAATACTCAGCCATCTGAAAGAAAGCCGTTACAATAATGTAGTAAATATACAAAAATTATCACGAGTAGGTAGGTACTTACAACAAACTGATTGTGTGATCGATTTTGTTTCAAGAATATCATTTGCGTAATTATTGATTGTATACTCACTTGATTTATTTGCGATTCAAAACCCTCGTAAACAATGATAACGTACGTTACTATATCTTTGTACATGTTCAAGATCTTTTCTGTGCCATTTTGTTCCATGTCCCTGATGTGAGCGCCTAATTTTTTGATATCAAAAGCGTTATAAATATCAAACTCAATCAGTGGCGTGTCACAAATGTTTTCCATAATTTTTACGACGTTGCTGTTGCTATTTTTATACGTAGTCAAAAAATCTTGCAGCTAAAAATTAGAAAGATAATAGGTACCTACATAAATATGTGCTCAATCTGATATAAATATAGAAAATAAGGTAAAAAGTACGTACTTCTCCAATTTGAGAGACACAATCAGCAATATACGCATCAGACATTGTCGAAGTCCACGTTAATTTATATATTCCAGGTTGAACTTTTTTTTCACATGCCTGAAAATATGTTTTTATATGAATATACCAATATACACACCTATAAATAAGAGCATAGTAGGAGCCCAGCAACTTGATTTATAAAAATACAGTCGACTTAATTTATAGACATATTAAAACCATTTTTATCTTAATTACACCATTCTTAATCTTAAAACAATAGGGTAGGTAGCTCCATCCATACGGATGGGTTAGTTAGAATTTAGATCAATATGGCCTAGCTACGTTGATAAATTTAGTTTTCTGTCGCATGTATTCGTTACGATACGAATATTATCCTTCAGAAAAACTCTGAGCATAGCTTGTTCATAGCTCGCTGAGCGACTTTGAAGTGGTGGACACATCACAGGTCGGTTTTTGGTCACATAAATTGTCAAATTGTTGAATAAATATCATTGTACATAATTTGTACTCTGTGCGGTGCCACTGCTGAGACAGCCGCGAGTTGTTACTCTATCATCATCAGCCTATATCAGTCCACTGCTGGACATAGGCCTCCCCGAATAAGCGCCATAGCGCCCTGTCTTCAGCTTGCCGCATCCAGCATCTACCTGCAGTCTTTCGCAAGTCGTCATCCCACCTGGTCGGAGGGCGTCCTACACTACGTTTGCCGAGTCGCGGTCTCCACTCAAGAACACGTTTGCCCCAGCAGCGGCCGTCGGTTCTTCGCGAAATATGGCCGGCCCACTGCCACTTCAGCTTGCTAATTCTTTGAGCTATGTTGATAACCTTAGTTCTCTGTCGGATGTATTCGTTACGAATCCTATCCTTCAGAGAAACTCCGAGCATAGCTCTTTCCATAGCTCGCTGAGCGACTTTGAACTGGTGGACCAGCCCTATCGTGAGTGTCCACGTCTCAGCTCCGTAGGTCATAACGGGTAGGACGCACTGGTTGAAAACTTTCGTTTTCAAGCATTGCGGTATGGATGACGAGAAGACTCGACGTAGTTTCCCAAATGCTGCCCAGCCTAGCTGGATCCTCCTTTTGGCCTCCTTCTCGAAACTGTTTTTACCCAATTGCAGAATATGCCCAAGGTAAGTGTACTCGGAAACAGTTTCGAGAAGGTGACCATGTACGACCACCGGCCTTGGATCAATGTGACCATTGATCATGACTTTGGTTTTATCCAAATTCATGCCAAGACCGATACATCGGGAGGCTGAAGCTAGGCCGTCCAGCATCCGGTTCAGTTCCTCAAGCGACTCCGCCATTAAGACTATGTCATCAACGAATCGCAGGTGTGAGATGTACTCGCCGTTTATGTTGATATACTCACTGTTACTCTATGCTCAATGTCAATTAAAATTTTCGTACTAAAACGGACATTGGTAGATATAATTGCGTCAAAACAGATGCAGATCCTTAATAGAAGAAGTTGAAGTTAGGTCTACACTAGTGTTGCCAAAATATAGATAGTTATCATCGATAGTTGACATAATGTAGAAGACAAACAATCATTAGGTAATTTTATCGATGATTAATGTAAGTTTCTCTTAAAAATCAGTAATTTGTTTCTATGGATAGTATCCATAATATGTATAGTGTAATAGTATCCATATACATATATGACGACCTCTGTGGCGCGGTGGGCGAAGGTCCGCCTGCGACGCAAGAGGTTGCGGGTTCGATTCCCGCCTCGGAACAATTGTGTGTACGATCTGCAGATATTTGTTCCGGGTGTTCTGGTCGTTTTCTATGTATAATAAAAAAATATCTATCTATGTAATGTACTGTATTATGTACATCAGTTATCTAGTACCCATAACACAAGCTTTGCTCACCATGGGGCTAGATAATGCTGTATGGATTGTCCAGCATTATTTATTTATTATTTATTTAATATAATAATAATCACAATCGACTTCTTTTTAAATATCGATAGTGTCAAATATCAAAGTGGCAAAACTATCGATAACATCGAGAATATTTATATTATTGTACATATTTATTATGTGTTAAAAAATATCTTTATTTGGAACATAATAGGTACATGAGAAATATTAGAATAGAAATATAATGATTACGTAGAACCATAGACTAAGTACCTAATTAGTAATAATATGGTCGTACGTATCTACCTACCCCCACTTACACTCGAAAATACTAACAATACTATCGAAATCTATGCCACTAACAATGGTAAAAAGCTATCGATAGTATCAATTATACCGATAGTTTTTATGAAATACCATAGACTAAGTAATAATTCCAGACGGATTCCTACGGAATCACAAGTCAAGAACAGCAATGGCGGACTTGGCATATGTGAGAGATGCCAACTGCTGAAAAAAAATTGCCGATAATTTTCATAAAAGTTTCTATAAATACACAGATCACAAATCAAGTAGGTTAGGTAGCTATTATTTTAAATAAAAGTAGCGTAATGATTTAGTCACATAAATGTTATTGTTTTTATTAGATCTACTTACTACTAAACACATTTCTTCCAAGCCTATCAGTTTTGGAGATAGAAAAGGGGGGTCGAAAAAGGAGTTCAAAGGGGGTCCAAACTTTTTTCTTCCAAAACGAAAAGGAACCCTCTATACGACCCCGCAAACAGAACCCATCTATCGCGATGCCATGCGCCATCTTGTAGCGCACTTAAAAGGGGGGGTTCAGGGGACGCAGGGGGGCAAAATTTTATTTGCTTTTGAAATAACTCTCTATACAACCCCCATAAAAAAATTAAGCAATATGGCTCTGCGTAGGAGCCCGCCCACTGGGGGAGGTCTTGGGGGGGCAAATGTCAAAAAGTCGGAATTTTCCCTAGGAGACTTTTAGCTCCCCTATACGATGTCGTAAAACAAAACATACTTACCCATCCACCATCAAGAAGAACAATTATGTCAATCAGTCAGTCAGTCAGTAAATCAGTGGTAATCTAGCGTCATACTATAGTATGATGAAATGATAAAGTAATATCTAATTAAATTCTTATCTATACTAAGTAGGCTACCTTATTCCAATTTTAAGGATTATAATATACAAGGATTCAAACATCCCACATTATTCGGAAATATAGAAGTTTACGTGCTGGTAACACCGGCAAGATTTGTGTTTTTGTTGTGATTTTTGTGAGGCCGATATAATACTTCTCGTGATTATCGATAGACTATCGATATTCGACTATTCATCGGCAACACTAGCTAGTCTAATCACTCCACTCACTCACTCACGTCACACGTCAACTCAAACTCACTCAACGGTTTTGTTTTTGTTTTGCCTTGTTTTAGTCGGAAACTTGTCTATTTATTTTGTAGCTAGAAGTTCTTAGTAAAATGTATTGTTTTGTGAGTGATTTAAAGTATTCTCGTTGTGTTATTGCAAAATGAATCTGGCAGATCCAGAACTGGAATTTATCGATCCCACGCCAAACGTCTACTCGCTCTTCATAACCTTCGATAATCTATTTTTTTGGACTAAACTGGCGGGGAAGGCCGTTGTGAGATGGAGTAAACGGATGTATTCATGTGCCGGTGTCTGCAGGTAGGTAAGGTTACATTCAGTATTTTGGTTGGATAACCTATTTAAACTTGTTCTTAACATATGACTTGTCTAATAGGTACCTACTCGATATTTTTATTGCAAACATGTTGTAGGGGGAGCTGTTCTAGTAGGGCACGGCAATATTTAGCTATGTGGCTATAATTATAATCTAATGACTTATTCTAATTATTCTAGACACAAAATATTTATATAAGTAAGTATTATTATATACGTAATACTTTATCTATCTTAATATTATTGCGATTTAGTTTACTAAAAACTATTCTACTTGTTATGAACTGTTAAAGTGAGTAGTTTCTTCTTTCACAGATGATGTATATCTGTTGCTGCTATAATTTCATACTACTTTCCACAGCTATGAAGGCAGAGGTGGTATATGTGACATAGCGCTAAGCGAGCCATTACTGAAGCTACGGCCTCGCAAGGACCTGGTGGAGACTCTCCTACACGAGATGATCCATGCATACCTCTTCGTAGTCGGCAAGGACCAGAGCCGAGACGGGCATGGACCCAACTTCCTATCACATATGTACAGGATCAACCATGCTGCAGGGCTCAATATATCTGTGTATCATGAGTTTCATGATGAGGTAACTAGTAGTATATAATATTAGGCTTATTCAACAACAAAAAATTCAATTCCAATTTACTTCCTCAGTGGCAATTTCATGTCCAAGGCAGTTGCATGGCAAGGGGAACTCACTGCCATGCAACTGCCTTGGACAAAAAAGCCTGCTGCACAATAGGTACACATTTTCTTAGCAACATTGATAATTTATTGAGTAAGCCTGCATTTTGCAGGTTAAGTTTAGAAAAATATATCAACATTAGTCTATTTTACGCCCACGCCTAAGTCCAGTTAGACATAGGCATCCTATACTGAGCCAAGGCGCCCTGTCTTCACCTTGACACATCCAAAACAATGTCATCAGCTATTCAAATTAAAATATGTGCACAATAGGAAATCCAAGTTTGTCATTAACTTTTAATAGTTGGTAAAAAAACCTAAATTGCTTATTACCATAAAATAAATCAAATCATGTTCTTCCTCAGGTGAAACTATACATGAACCATGTGTGGCGATGTAATGGTCCTTGCCAAAAAATGAGACCCTATTTTGGTATTGTCCGACGATCAGCAAACAGAGCACCTGGCCCATCAGACATGTGGTGGAACAAGCACAAGAGAATCTGTGGAGGCACTTTTAACAAACTCTCAGAACCAGAGAAGCTTAAGAAAAAGGCAACAGTCAAACAGCCAACAAAACCCAAAGCTGACATCACAAAGTACATAACTAACAACAACAAAACAATAATTAAAAACAAAAACAACAATGTAGATAAAGAAAACCCTATATTGAAACCTCCAGTATTCAAAGGTGGTGGACAACTGGGAGGACTGAAGCACACATCATCAGACGTTGCGGAAACAGTGAGGAATATTTGGGCTAGCAAACCTATAAGCCAGCCAGTAACCAAAAAAGTTTCACAAACCCCAACAAGCCAAGTCAAAACCAACAATAAAAGACCTTCAGATATACCGTATTCACAAACACCTCCAAAAAAAGTGAAGACCATTGATGATTATTTCAAAGCAACCTCTATCCTCAAAGATGTCTATGGTGCAGATTTCACAATAACACAAGCCAGTGACAGCACTAAACTAAAAGCTGTAGCTGCAGGAACTCTAGTCCAATGCCCGATCTGCAATAACCAACTCGGTGAAACAGTAATCAACACACACCTAGATGAATGTTTGAATAAAGATGTCGTAGAAAAACTTACAAAAGATACTATTAGTAGCATAACACCAATTAAACAAGTTAGTCCAAAGGTAGAAGCTAAAGAAATAGTTAATCTCATACCTCTTAGCAACTTCACGCAAGTGACACCAACACTAATTAATGAAACACAAATCTCATCAAGTACACCAATCAAAGCAGAACCTAACATAAGCGATTGGGTGGATCTCACAACAGTAAGCTCAATTAAAATTGAACCAAGCACTAGCTCATGCATAGACCTAACTGTAATTCCTATCAGTAGCACACAAGTACATAAACAAAAATGTCCATGTTGTGGAAAGAATATAGACGAGACGATCCAAGAGCACTTGGACGAATGCCTATCATTCTTCGATAACAACACAACCATGCCGGAAGAAGGTGCGTCTACGATTCTCGATAGAAGTATAGTCATTGATGATAGTGATGATGAGTTTGATGAAACGCAGATCTTGAATAAGAGCGGTACTAAGCTGCCGTGCCCTTGTTGTATGAAGATGGTAGAGATCGCTGAAATGAATGATCATTTGGATGTGTGCTTGGGCTTATAAGACTGAAGGAAAATATAAATCAAGACTGGTGGATAAGGTGTATATTGCTGCTAAAGTGGTCTGTTATGTGAGTAGGTTTTTTGTTGTTTTTTAAATGATGCTGGAGACATCTTAAACGGCGTCTTCCAGCCCTTACGTAAGGGCTCCTATACACGAGCGGCACGTTGCCAACGGCAAAGGCAACTCTGCACCCATCGACGCATGGTCGACGCATAGACAGGTGACAACAGCAGCTGCTGACACCTGTCCAAAATCTACTATGCGTCGATTTACTGAATTATTAACTGAATTATTTTACAAAATGTACCGCTCATATTATTATTTCAATTCCGTCTCCATTCCATGACTATGAAATTTCTATGAACTGGACACTGGCAGAAAATTGGCAAATCAGATACATATTGCTAAATTAAACAAGTCAGGGTGCAGAGTTCGGCAACGTGCCATTCGTGTATAGCAGCCCTATAGATTATCGATGCTAGGTGTGTGATATATGTGTTGTTACCCTAATTTATTGTTGATAGGTAATTTTACATAAAATAATTTAATAATGTTATAATAGGTTCAGTATTGTAATTATGTACCTGTGCTCATTCCTTGAATTGTGATAATAGTAAAGAATTATTTTTAATTAGGTATTTTGAGATTTTACCACTATTTCCTCCAGATGTTCACAACAAAAGTCTGAAATGCGTACAAACATATGAAATATATTAAGAAAGAAAGAAAATTATTTATTAAACACTAACACAACACACAAACTAGGTTAATTACACATAATTATATTAGACTACAAAGTACCTACTTAGGTACCTATTATAAAACACGTAACATAGACAAAATATAAAAAAAAGTGAAAAGATATATTACTAGTTGAGTTATATGTTTCATATGTTTGTACGCATATGCTGCCCTCTATACTCCTGTCAAGTCATTATATGACCATTAAATGACGGCAGTCTGAAAATCCTGAATACTTGCCTACTTTCTACATTCGTAGTTCCCGAATAAATAGTTATTGATCGTGCAAATATTTTGTTCTGCAGCGAGAAACCGCAATCTTTAGCATTAATTGCCCTTGTGGTGAGACTCGAGGACCGCACCACAGGTATAGCATTATTCATCACTACATAGTATAAAACAAAGTCGCTTCCCGCTGTCTGTCTGTCCTGATGCGGCTTAGTGATTCAAGAGGAAGGTTTACACACCATTAGACACATAATTATGGGCAATCGAGAAGTTATACTTACAAGAATCAAAGGCTTGAACAGAAGCCTTTCTTCACGAGACAAGGAGTCCAGAATCTTGTTATATCCTTTGACCACACACAAAACGCTCTCAAACACGAACAGAATGGTCTTCATTTTCTCAAATACCTGTAACAATAAACGATTTACTTCCTTGCTTAGAAACCATCAAGAAGGTCTCGCGACTATTCTATAGAAATTAAATAAATAAATAATGCTGGACAACAATTCACACAGCATTATCTAGCCCCATGGTAAGCAGAGCTTGTGTTATGGGTACTAGATAACTGATATACATAATACAATACATTACATAGATAGATATTTTTTATTATACATAGAAAACGACCAGAACACCCGGAACAAATATCTGCAGATCGTACACACAATTGTTCGGAGGCGGGAATCGAACCCGCAACCTCCTGCGTCGCAGGCGGACCTTCGCCCACCGCGCCACATCGGTCGTCATTATTGTAATTAGACAAAATATCAGCGTATTATACTACTGCGGTGCTGAATATTACTACATTTTATGTACCTCCCCTAATGAGCGGTAGCGCCCTATCTTCAGCTTGCCGCATCCAGCATCTGCCTTTCGCAGGTCGTCATCCCACCTGGAGTGGAGGGCGTCTTACACTACGTTTGCCGAGTCGCGGTCTCCACTCAAGAACACGTTTATCCCAGCAGTTGTTGGTTTTTCGCGAGAAGCGAACTACACGATATGTAGTTTTTATATTAAAAAAGTAATATGTAGGTAGCATCGGTAATATGTAGGTAAGTCTACATAGGTAGGTAGGTATCTAAGTAGGTAAATAGGTAGGTAGTACTTACTGCAAATGCGTGGACTGGAATGTCCAAGCCGAGATTTTCCCAGTGCGAGGCTTCTTTGCACAGTTCCAGAATATTCCTAAACAAAGACAAATAAGTCTTGAGGTGGTTCGATTCAATATACCTACCTACCTAGAGTACCTAGCAATAAAAAATGTTACATATGATTTTTAGTAGTTAGGTACCTACAATAATTTAATTGTTTTTAAAAGTAAAACAGACTTCTAAATCCATAGTATTTAGGTACTCTGTTTTTTAAAGTTTTCGGTTGAGTTTTTGGATTAATACATCAGGAATAAAATGTTATTTTATGGGACTTCCTCGGCATTATTTTCCGATCGGTCCATAACTTACGAAGAAATCCTCGAAAATAGGTACATAAAAATACAAACAGCCGAACATAGAACCTCTTTGTTTTTACGTATAGACTACATAAGCTAATAGTGCCCCATAAAATGCAAATTAACCTAATTATAGAACAGTACTTTCGTCCAGATATCCAACTACCTAAAAGCCACGATATAATTACTAGAAGTATAACAGAAAAAAGCTAACTACACCAACATTCTATAATTTTTACGCCAAACGGACCTCTTCTTAATTAATTCCTTATTTAATAAATAACCTACCAATAGAAATTGAAAATAAAATTAAACAAACCAATATTAAAAACGTATTTGATTTTTCATATTTCAAGCTGGCATATCTTTACTTGAATTTGTATTTAACTATCAAGGAGCATTCTGTAGCTGAACTCAGGCGCAGTGGAGTCGCTGCTCGCTCGTGATTGGTGGATCGCCTGTGTACGGCTGCCAGCCAAGCCATGCAGCGGACGGAAGTCACTGTGCTTGTTGTGTGACTGCCTACCGCGCTAATTACTTTAATTTTAATTTTTAACCTTATTATGTTAGGATTTCAGATGCTATAAACAAACTGTAACAAATTTGTATCAATAAATAAATACGAGTATATCTATCTAGTCGATTAAATATTATATCACTACATAGTAGGTATACGTATAAACAAAGTCGCTTCCCGCTGTCTGTCTGTCTCTATGTATGCTTAGATCTTTAAAACTACACAACGGATTCTGAAGCGGTTTTTTAATAGACAGGAATTTCTAGGATTCAAGAGGAAGGCTTATAAAACATTTGATACATAGATTTCCACCACATCTAGTTGGATTCTAAAACAGGCTCTATCCCTATCTAGTGACTCACACATCAATGTTGCACTCCATGAGTCCAGGGTTGGTGAGGCTCTTCCTCATTAGCGTCCTGTTCAGGCCTGCGCCACATTTCTCATCCAGATTATGCTGGAAAGATATACCTATCGTTATTTCATTAGCATAATATCCAGCATAACATCACAATGTAGGTACCTCTTGTCTAAGTAGGTATTCATTAATTTATTCACAAACATGCCTGTAATAGAGTAGGTAGGTACCTTTTTATATTTAATATTAAAATTAGAAATCATTATGTATACAATATGTACAGAAAAACGAAACAAAAAAAACCAATGTCATAGATTATTAAAATATTGTGGCACCCATCAGCCGGTTAACGTGCACGATTACGTCTGCTGAATTGCTGCAGGGTAGCAGCCACACTGACGCGTCTGTCATCCATCACCTATGACCCAACTCACCGTCCAAGATATGAACAGTTCTCTGATGCCCACGTCAATGGCACCCATCAGCCGGTTAACGTGCACGATTACGTCTTCTGAGTTGCTGCAGGGAAGCAGCCACACTGACGCATCTGTCTTCCATCACCTATGACCTAACTCACCGTCCAAGATATGAACAGTACTCTGATGGCCACGTCAATGGCACCCATCAGCCGGTTAACGTGCACGATTACGTCTTCTGAGTTGCTGCAGGGTAGCAGCCACACTGACGCATCTGTCATCCATCACCTATGACCCAACTTACCGTCCAAGATATGAACAGTTCTCTGATGCCCACGTCAATGGCACTCATCAGCCGGTTAACGTGCACGATTACGTCTTCTGAGTTGCTGCAGGGTAGCAGCCACACTGACGCGTCTGTCATCCATCACCTATGACCCAACTCACCGTCCAAGATATGAACAGTTCTCTGATGCCCAAGTCAATGGCACCCATCAGCCGGTTAACGTGCACGATTACGTCTTCTGAGTTGCTGCAGGGAAGCAGCCACACTGACGCATCTGTCTTCCATCACCTATGACCTAACTCACCGTCCAAGATATGAACAGTTCTCTGATGGCCACGTCAATGGCACCCATCAGCCGGTTAACGTGCACGATTACGTCTTCTGAGTTGCTGCAGGGTAGCAGCCACACTGACGCATCTGTCATCCATCACCTATGACCCAACTTACCGTCCAAGATATGAACAGTTCTCTGATGCCCACGTCAATGGCACCCATCAGCCGGTTAACGTGCACGATTACGTCTTCTGAGTTGCTGCAGGGTAGCAGCCACACTGACGCGTCTGTCATCACCTGCCATGAGATTTTACAAATGTTTTCATCAATTAATATTTACAGGATGCTTTTATAATTTTACCGTCGTATCGTATCATCACATATTATTATATGTGGGGTGAACGTAAAAATGGGTTATGGGTAGGTACATAACCATAATATTTTGGTTCATTCTGTTATAGTTAAGTAGGTACCCTATCATTCTGTATAATGACCTTGACCAGGGCCGAGATAAAATGTTCTGACTTTATTTTTGCAAAAAAATTACATTATATTGTGACGCATAAACGATGTAGTTATGGACTACTCGGTGTAAGTTCGTACTTTGCTAGGTCCAAAAAAAATACCTATCGTACAAATTTCGTTAGAACAATTTTAGGGAAACCATAAATCTCCCCCCATCTTGAACTCACATTCTTCAGGTAAACCAGTCTGTTCTTCCTCATCTGTAGCACAGCAGCTCTGCCGGCGAACGAAGGCAAGTCAGCGGGGTACAAGCTGCGAGTGGAGACCATGTCTTTCTTCGATTCTTGGACCTCGTCGCTGAACATCGCCCATACCTGAGATTGAAGATATTATAGTTAGTAGCGTGTTGGTTTATTTTTATGAATGTTAGTTTTTAGTTAGTATATTTTATATCTTTGACGCTTTGGTGCTGCACTGTAATGACAATGTACATACCTACGAATAAATAGATACCTATATCATTAAATAAATAAATAAGTCATGAGGAGTCAAGGCGCATTCATACAGCGGATCCTGTTTTATAGGGCCTTTTTTTATGGATCCTTTGCTACTGGAAACAATCGTTTACTGGATCTGGGATACTGTCGGGAGTGAACTGCACGCCATCACGGAAATTAAACGGGTCCTGTAAAACGGATGCTGTGTGAATGCGTCCTTGCGCGTTTAAAATGTGTACCGTCTATTTTGTTTCATCGTAGGTCCCGTAGGGTCATTTTTTGAGGCGTTTTAAATCAATATGAACGCAGAATACAATATGAACGCAGTAAAATATTTGATTTGAATAACTTGCTTGTTTAGAAAAACCGATTAGGAGTTCCTTAAATTTACACTGTTTTTATGTGACCTCTGGGTCATTCTCTATACTACACAATATCGAAAGAAGAATTTTCAAAATCGATCCTGACGGAGATATCGACGAATATTCATACGGCTACAGCATAGCACCTTCTCAGTTTTTAACTGACTGAGAAAAAGGACTCTGTCGTGTGTTTTCTTAGATGTTTAGTGAAAATCCGTGCAGCCTTTTGAACTGATGGATTTTTTTTAAGCAGTACCAAAAAAATTAAATTAAGAGAAAATCACTCGCGGTAAAATCAAGTTTGACCTATAGGTAAACCACAAAATAGAAACTCACCTCGGCAGTTTTCTTCTTGAAGATACGCCTCAAGCTCTTCCTCTTCGAGTAGTTGTACAGAGAGTAGAGCGCCACCACGGCCTCTTCCACATGGTTCACCGCCTCGAACACAGTCTCCACCAGGTTCTCGATTATCGTCTGAGAACAAACACAGGGATCAGAAAGACGGTAAATAAAGCTCTTATTCCAAAACACTAATGTTAACAATAATAATAAAAAACTTATTTTTTAAACATAAAGCTTTCCTAAATTACTCAGTATTAATTTATTTCCTTAGGTAGTGTTAGGACCGCAGAACGAAGGTACCTACCTAAAAGTGGATAGTGCTTTGAGGGGCGTACTGTTTTTTAAATAAACTATAGTAAGTATTTACTAGCTGCACCCCGCGGCTTCGCCCGCGTGGAAATCTATGTGTCAAATGATTTATAATCATTCCTCTTGAATCACTATCTATTAAAAAAAAACCGCATCAAAATCCGTTGCGTATACACAATGTAGTGTAATATCTGATTCGGGACCTACTTCAATATCCTTGATCGTAATCCGGAACTCCAGCACGTCGTCGTACCAGGAAGGCGCCTGCACATCTAAGATGGTGGACGACACGTTCCGGATCTGCTTCAGAGCTTTTAAGAACATCTGTTCTATCTCTTCGCACTTCGCTTCGAATACCTCGCCGCGCGCGCCGCCGAACATTGGCTTGTTGATCGGTTGCAATTCATCGATCCTGAAGAATAAGAAATAATGTCAATAGTCACAATTCAGCAGATGATTCCAAAACTTAACTATTTTGACAGCAAAATAGGAGCTCCGTTTTATTTTTATCGCCTTTCATAACAATTGGAATGAAAGGGATGTCATCATATTTAGTGCCAAATAATAATTAACACCAATGTCAATAGTTTAGAAAAAACTTGTCGATTTTGCTTTCAAACTCTGCAGCAAAAAAGAGGTTTCTCTCTTTTTGGGGTAAATTCGCTTGAAAGCTGCGATCACGATAGATTTGTCATCGCAGCTTGATAATAGAATACCACAGACATACATTACAGCACGGACGGGTGTAGGTCTGGACATTTGCAGCTTAATCTTGGTCTCCACTCGGTTAAAGTTTTACTCTATGTTCAAAACCAATTCGCCTGGTAACTAATTATTTATTTGATTTTAAGTCCTGCTCAAAAAAACAACTCACCTTCCAAATATAATCATACAGTTACAAACATCCAGCATATCAAAGCACCTCTGCACAAATGAATCAATATAGTTAAAGATGGCTCCCGTATCCAGCTCCCAGCTCCCAGGCTTCACCTCGTTATGAGCTTCCACCATGATATCGTAAGTCTCCCGATACTTCTTACAGCAGTCAATGCACTTAGTAAACTCTACCAAAGCCTTCTTTGTTTCGCCATCGAAGAGTTTATCCAGTTGGATGTATATCTTGCATAGGATGATGATCTGGTTGCTTAATGACTTAAAGAGGTTGGTAATTCGTGTCTCGCTGTTATAGTGAGGGGACTCTTGCCAGATGAACCGGAACAGGTTTATTATTTGCGGGATGTGTTTAGAAATCTCGTCTGGGTCAACCACGCATTCTAGTATAGCGCATGGTTGCTTTATTACCTGGAAAAAGAGATCATGTCACTTCAGTTCACTTACTCAAATGTAGTTTTTATTATTTTTGTTGAAGGGTGAAAATCCTGTAAAAGAACGATCTCTAGCCGTTCAGTCTGCCCTACCTAGACCACGGAAAGTTCAATCGAATCCTATTGACTTGATAGGCAAGTTGGTGATAAGTGGGCAAATATGCTACAAGTAATTTAAAAACAGTGTTCACACGAAAGCGAGTCTCTTTTTTAGCGTGAAAATAATACTGGTTACTCACAATAACCAAGAATTCTCAGTGTGCATATTTTTACCACGTTTCTTTAGTGCACCGGCTTGCGTCTGCGACGCAAGAGGTAGCGGGTTCGATTCCCGCCTCGGGACAAATGTTTGCACTCGCGTACGTTTGTTTTGACGAATGCAGATATTTGTTCAGGGTGTTCTGGTCGTTTTCTATGACCATTTGTAATGTATTGTATTATCTACATATATAAGTTATCTAGTACCCATAACACAAGCTCTGCATACCTTGGGGCTCGACAATGCTGTGTGAATTGTCCGACATTATTTATGTACCTATTTGTTCAACGTAATAATAAGAAACAATAGGTGGCGGCGCTGTGACCATGGAGAGGTATAAAGTAGAAGGTCCATAACCTGCAAGTATTCGATATTCGACGTAGCCTCATTGATCTTCTGGTTGATCTCTTCGCAGAGAGACTGGAACTGGTGGATGAAGGTGGAGTGCGTGGTCACCAGGATCTTGGTGATGTGGCGAACAGCTGGGTTCTTCAGCTGGTAGAGTAGCGCGTTTAGGTTCTCGTCTGGAAACAAGGCTCAATGGTAATTGGCCGTTTTACAAGATTTAAGTACAATTCTTGTCGTATTTGTAATAATTCTTGTCGTATTTGTGATTATACAGGGTATCCCGAAACCGAAAACGGAGGATAGTTGATTTCATAACGACCCCAAAAAACCACGAAATCAATTCAATGGTTTCCGAACTCTTAAATGGTTTCAGAGTTATAGGCTTTTTACTCAAAATCATGAATTATCTGCCCGGCGTGAAACTTTTCTATACTGTGAGTATAGATGTCAATATCATGTGAATTTTATTATTGTGCTACAAACTCAAATAACACATTAATTTATTGAAGTGCAAAAATTAAACATAATGACCAACATTTCGAAAAAAAATATCGTTTAGTTCAGTTATTGCATCAATGATTTTTAATCGGCTAAATCGTCATACTGAAAAAAGTCCACCACAATAGATAGGTAGGTAACACATTTATTCGACACTGCAGCACATGATACAAAGGTCACAATAAGAAATGCTAACAAAACACAGATAGAATTAGAGAACAATAAGTTGTAGTAATAGTCAACATAACATAGTAAGATTTGGGGGAGGCCTTTGCCCAACAGTGGGACGAAACAGGCTAAATAATAAAAAAAAATAGTCAACAATAAGTATTTAATTATTGTGTGTGTGCTGCAGCCTGTCTGCCGATAGGCTGGCGTATTCTGCTAAAGATGGCGCAGTTATTCTAGATTTCAAGATGGTATCCTACGTAATACTTACGTCTGTAAATCCAAAAGTCGTATTCATCACTCGGGCACAAGAGTTCTTTCTCCGAAGCCACGAAAGCCTGGTCTTCCAAGCATGATTTTATTTGATGCGTCCAGTACACCACAACACCTGGAATAATGTTAAACGAGTGCAATCAATAGCTAGTTAATATCTAAGTAACGTGGTAGTCATACTTTTTTTTATTTGCATGCTCTTCTACATACATATATTTATCAAGAAGAACATCAAGAACGGCTAAACCGATTTAGCTGAAAATTGGTGAAGAGGTAGCTTTGAACCACGAGTCTAACATAGGATACTTTTTATAATTTAAAACATTTGACACAGAGATTAGATTTCAACGGGGGCGAAGCTGCGGGGCACAGCTGGTATAAAATATAACATACTTTTAATTTTAAGTCCATTCTAAGATACATGGTTTGACGAAATATCGTCGTGTTAGTCGAAATACTGGATGGGGCTCGCACAAGACGGATTTGTATTTGTCTTTAATTTTATTTTATTTAAAAGAATATCCATAATTAAAGTATAATGGTGATGATGTAACCCCCGTTATGTAGAAGCAAATCTTATATTTACTCACCTTCAAGCCGCTTCACCAGCTCGCGGTCCGCGCTGGCCTTCTCGAAGGTCAGATGCTGGCCCTCGCGCGGTATGTACAGGACAGTCAGACCGAGCATCTTGTAGTACATATCTGTAAGCTTGGCGAGGAAGGTGTGGATGTGGGAGCAGAATTCACTTTTTACACCTGAAAAGTATTATTTTTGAGATAAGGTAGGTACTATGGATCTATGATAGTATGTATATGTATGTATGTACAGCTGAAATGCGTATTTAGATGGCATTTTACAGGTCACAAAGGGAAGTTAGACAGAATCGTAGAGATCTACAAAACGTGAACATGACTACGAAAAGCGTAGACCGCTACGAAAACGTCTACAAAATTCGTAGTGGGTCTACGCTGTAACTGTAGAGGTCTACGAATTGTATATCTGTAGAGGTCTACGAAATGTGTAGATCAGATGTAGAAACTACACAATCTGTAGATGGATACGAGAATCTTAGACCGCTACGGAAATATATACAAAATTCGTAGTGGGGCTACGAATTGTGTAGCTGTAGATGTTTACGAATGATGTAGCTATAGAGGTATACTATTTATCTTTACGTAATAGTGTATATTTATATTATATAATGTGTATTTGGATATTTTTTGTTATATAAATTTTATTGTTTTTATAGTTCACGTGCCATCTTTCGATTTTATTTTTAACGAATTGCGTATATTTAGAGTTATACGAATTTTGTAGCTATAGAGGTATACGTATTGTGTGGCTGTAGAGGTATAAGAATTTTGTAGCTATAGAGGTATACGAATTGTATATCTGTAATGGACTACAAATTGTGTAGCTATACAAGTCTACAAATTGTGTGGCTGTAGAGGTCTACAAAATGTATAGAATATATAGGCGTAGACGATGATTTAGGTATAAATCTGTAGCATTTCTTAGTATATAGTTCGAAGTACTCACTATCAGGCCAGGCGGTGATCGCAAAGAAGTAAGGCGCATATATCAGCTCCATTATCTCTATCATGTTGGACTCGATGGAGTCCACGAAGGTTCCGTACATTATGTCGTCGTGGAAGGTTTCCGCCTTGAACACGAAGTCTGGAGGGCGCGTGAAGTACGTTAAGTCGTAGACTGGGAAGAGTGGTATGTCGCTCGTTGCTGTTAGGGTTTCGCCCTGGAATAAATTATTTATTTAGAAAATAAATAGTGCTGGACAATTCACAACCTTGTGTGTACTAAATAACTGATAATATATCAGTTATCTACGAGTAGTATATCAGTTAGATAGATATTTTTTATATAGAAAAACTACCAGAACACCCGGGATCCGTAAATAGTACAAACATTTGTCCTGTGGCGAGATCGAACTAGCAACCTCATATGTCGCAGGCGGACCTTCGCCCACTGCGCCACAGAGGTCGTCGTAAGGTGCCTTTGTCCATTAGATGTGACAAATTGCAGTTCTCTTAAATCTGAACTAGCTAGTTTTCATGAATCCAATATAAATAATATTATTTATTACTTTCTGACCGCGGTTTCGCACGTGTTGTGTCTATCTACACATCCAAACTTTCGCATATTAGTGTGATTGTGCCTACTATACATACCCTAAAATAAATGCTCATAATCAAAGCCTTCGGCTCTAATATCCAATCCTCGATACCCTTCTTGGTCATATCGGTCCAGTCCCCGTCCCGAAGGTCGTAAAGAGTGGTTATCTCCATGATGTACCCGATGAGCTTGTTCAACTCCTCAGGCTCGTAGACTGGTTTCTGGTTAGCTGCCTCTGCTAACTCTCGTTCAAGCTGGGCGACTCGCTCGCGTTCTGGAAGATTATTGTTTTAGTTAGTTTATTATCATATCATGATTATTGGTCTTTTCCCATCACTACATAGAATAAAACAGTCGCTTCCCGCTGTCTGTCTATCCCTACAATGCAATAGGATCTTTAAAACTACGTAACGGATTTTGATACGGTCTTTTTTAAAAGAGTAGTTCAAGAGGAAGGTTTATTAAACCATTTTCAACGCGGGCGATGCCGCGGGGCGCAGCTAGTGAATGAATGTTAAAAAATAATTATGTGAAAAGTAACCAGTAGTAACCTTTTTTGTTTGTTTTGGGGGTTAATAATTCATATTATGTACACTTTATCTTAAGATTGAAACCCGAGGAATGTAACATTCGGGTCAAACCCCTACGGTTTTAAAGAGTGTTAAATATAAGAAATCATGTATATTCTTTAAAAATAAATAAATACAAAAATATTAATCTGCGAATTATCTTCATGCATAACTTCAGTCTACCAGAACTTTACCAACTTCAATTCAAAACTTTCAATTTCTACCAATGACATTAAAGTAAAAGCGTTCCTTCGCCGCGATCCGGTAGTCCCTTTGGCTAAATACATACATTTGTTCGTTTTATTTTTTTTACAATACCATAGAATCATGGAACGTGATACACGTCATTTTTATTAAAAACATGACATCGTTTGACATGAAACAACTGATTCGACTACAGCAGAATACTCGAATCCTGTTGGATTGTTCCATTATAACGGATGCTCACCTTAACTCTATCAAACGATAAATTAATAATAATAAATATATCAATTGTTTTCTCTTCACAAAAAGGTCCTCTTACAGTTAATAGTACAGCAAGGTGTAGTGTAGTAGATACAGATTTGTTGTTGTGAGAGACTGGTATAATAAATATACATATAACTGGTATATGTTAGTGATAGGTTTTAAAACCAGTCACTGGCACCAGTACTAGTAACGGTTAATCCAATAAATTAGACAATCCATACCTCTCTCCTCTTCAGAGTCATGGCTCAGATCATCACTCCAAGCCACTTTGGGCCGCATCCTCTTGCTTTTTTGCTCCGCCATCTTGCCGTAGCTTAAACTACGTCGATCTTCTAATTAATTAACGTAATTAGCCTAATAACAGCTTATTTAAGCGATAAACAAATTTTTCATTTCCGTCTGACAGCGTCAGATTGGAAAATTGTAAACAAGGAAAGGAACAAGTGAAGTGAACGCTTTTTTATATTTGTGAGCGTCGTGTTTTCGGCCAACTATAAATTGTTAGGTAAAGGTTTTATAATAATTTGTTGGTTTTCCAAAGATTGTATCAACAACGCCATGGAATTGCTGTTGCGAAGTAACCTGACTTCGATTAAACAACTACCATCCCTATGCATTCGGTGGATTGCGGGGAGGGTGATGGTTTTATATTTGATGTATGATTTGATGATGATGACGATTCTTTGTTTATGGTAACTGTGTCTGTTGGACACTTTTCTGCCCGTGTCAAGCAATGGAAAATAATTGTAAAATGACTGAGTTGTGAAATTATGAAGATTGATATTTTCACCAGAGCCTAGTTTGTTATCTAGCAGGATGTACCACGTGCAGGTTAGGTTGGCTTGAGAGACGAGATGTTGGAGTCCCTTACATCCCAGGATTGTTTTTTATATTATAAAAAGTTGTTTAGTGAACAAACTTTTTAAATGAAATATGTCAATTTATGCCAAGTCCCCTGTCTTTGTCAAATAGTTTCCGTCACAGAAATTCAGCCAATGAAAAACAGCCTTTCAGCTCTTACTGCGATTCATTATTTTCTTTTGATGATTAGAAAAATAAAATAACAAAATAAATATACTCGGAAACTAAGCTTAACTTCAAATAGACGAGAAAAGTGCATATAAACTTAATAACCCAGGGCTGGACCAAGAAATCATCCAACTATTTACATACAGATTTACGGTGTAAAATATGCATTATTCTTTGAATTTTAGCTCTAAACTTAACATTATCTAACCATCTATCTGAAACCTGAACTTAAAACCTGACTATAAGCTGTATGTTTCGTCAAATGGAAGCACATTAAGAGTATGTCAGGTAAACTCATGAAGAACAAATCCTAGAATCCTGGTTACCCATCAAGCATAGATTGCTGAATTAATTATAAACAGCATAAAGAATCTCAATTAATTATACAGCATAAAGTGTTTATACAAGGTGACTCAGTTATCAGTGTTTGTACAAGGTGACTCAGTTATCAGGGGGGATGTATGGCGTGGTGCGCGCTATCGTTCAGCCGCGAGGGTCGCATGAGACTTGCAGTTCTGCTGAGAGCCCTCCTGATTGGTCAGCTCGCGGTTTCTCTTTGCATGCTGATCTTCTGTTACAACGTGTCCCTGAAAGTTATGTTGCTGTTGAAGCATATACATAAGGTAAACTATAGTTTTTAATGTAATCTTGAGCTGAGAGAGCTGATTTACAATTAGAAATAGGCACCTATTTAGTTAAAGGGTAAACAATTTTTTTTGGTTGAATGTTGAATTTTTTTTTATAATTTTATCCTGAGAGGTTCATTTAAAATTAGAAATAGGCACCTACTTAGTTAAAGAAGGTCTAAGTGCTAAGTGTCTACAAAAGCTAAGCGGAGATGAGCGGAAAAGAGATGGTATTTAAACAATTAATAGGACGTCGTCATTCACACACCGCGTATCGGCTTAGCTTCAGTGGAGACCACTAACTAAGATGTATCATCCTGCTTGCGCCTCACGCAAGTAAAATTTGCGCACGAAGAAAATAGTTCCTAATGGACTTACAAACCGCTGTGTTTAATTATAATGTAATGAATAAGTAATTCTTTAAGTAATTAAATTCAAGAACCGGCAACCACAGGGGTAAACGTGTGCGTGCGTGGAGACGACGCGACTCGACGGGGGTCATTAAGGGAGGCCTATGTCCAGCACTAGACTGATATAAATTGATGATGTACAAACCCTGATCCACAGGTTACAGTATACCTCCTCTACGGTCTGATCCTCCTACAAGCGTACGCCATGAAGCTTCACTACACAGCTGGCATCCGTCTTGTAGCGCTGCTACTGCACTGTCCTCATTGGTCGAGGATTCATGTGGCTACCACTGTGTGGATGCTGTCGGGAGTTGCGATACCGGCTGAAGGGATCCTGGTGTATAATGCTGCTCGGGCTACGATGAAGGTACCACTATCTGTTTTATGACGAAGCTGTAACAGGTAACTAACTACCTAGATATAGATCAAACTGACATAATTTGTTGAACTGAACTATTCCTGATCTGACGTTGATTTGTGATCGTTTTATTCGATTGAAAACGTCTTCTCTCATCTTAGCCTATTCTATTATTATTTACTAGCTGCGCCCCGCGGTTTCACCCGCGTGGTGATAGATATTTTGGATAATATACAATACATCTTTATAAATTGTAGCCTATGTAAATTGTTCTGATGTATAAGCTAAGTATATTATAGTAAAGTTTAATTAAAATCCATTCAGTAGTTTTTACGTGAAAGAGTAACAAACATCCATCCGTCCATCTTTACAAACTTTCGCTTTTATAATAAATGTAGCTTCTTGTCTTATTTAATCGATCTTTAATTCTATAAATATTCATTTTATTTAATTATTAAGTAGCACGATTACTTATATTACAACCAATTACACTAGTTAATTACAATACCTATATATTAGAACAAATGAAACATAAAAAAATATTCATAAAATTACACAATAAGAAAAACTAATAATAATTAATCATTTATAAAAATTCCAAGCAAATAAAATTGAAATTGTTTGAATAAAATATGAAGTATAAAAGTAAAGTTACCAATATAATAAGAGCGAACCCAAAAATTGTTGTACCCTGACAGGATTTTTATGCATTGTGTACCCACTAGGACTACTACACCTATGAACAATTACCTGTATAGGTACATAAAATCACAATAAATGATAAGATTATGATACACATCATGATTAGTATTGCTCAAATTTAATAAAATACTTTTGACATACTTTGATATGCCGCGTCGATAGAGAGACGAATCAGACGAGCGAGCAGATGAAAGACGCCCAGATCTATTGCAACTACTAATATTACAACTTGGTATTTTTTCAAAAATATATCAATATGTATTTTATTTTTGAATCAAAAATACGCTGCCTTTTACCCCTTAAAACAGTAATCATGGGATTTAAATAACCTTAACACGTTTCCATATACACAACGCGTATGAAACCGCGGGCAGAAACCAGTACTTTATATTGTAACCTCATTGCAGGCTCTGATGAAGGAGCTCTCATCCTCAATCCGCAGCGGGATATCGCAGTACCTGACTGAACCCTCCTGGAAACAACTCATGGACAAAATGCAGGTAACCAGCTCTGTTCCTAGACAGCCATGTAAATAAAATCCCACTAAAAACATTAAATGGAAATAGCAGGGAAATAGGATCAAGTTCGGTTCATGGATGCGCTCATAAATGAGTTGTGTTGCATGTAAACAGCTAATATGTACTTGTTCGCTCATTGGCGCTCATTGGGGGAGCCCTATGTCCAGCTGTGCTATAAGCTGATCACGTACTTGTTCGGTTTTCGAATAAAATATATTTTTTGTACCTAAACCAAAAAAATTGTCTGAAACAAAAACTGATAAGAACAACAGAAATCAACAAGGTAATGTCAACAACGCTTTATTTGTTTACGCGACGCAAAAAAGCGCAAATGCTAGTTCGAAGACGGACGAGAAACTAATTAATGAAGAACGGAATGATAAAAAAATGCTGTCTTATTTAAAACGTATGTATTTCGACCTCACCTATGCGACATGCTCTGATGATACTATTGCTCTCGCTCTATAATATCTGGGCGACCTAATTCACAAAGCTTACTTTTATAACTGTTAGTAAGTAATCAGACTAACACATATAAAATAAGCTAAGCATAATTATATTCTCAAACCAAATTGATAGTTACTCGGCTGACTCGCTAATAACACATACAAACCTTTGTGGTTTTCTTAGTGTAATTATTAAGCTTTCTTTAGTAACATTAATTTGGTAAAATAAAATACCTACATCGGAACAAATCGGGCAACCGGAATAGAGTACGTATGACTTGCCCTGAACCACCTCTCCTATTGTAACTGTATGTGTTTTCAATACTTCCTGCAATAAGTAAAATTTTCGAAAAAATTATCCTCACTCAGTTGACTTCACACTTCAACCTTAACAGGCTGTTTCATAAAAATCAGTTTGGCTTCACCAAGGGTAGATCGACAACCGATGCTGGCACAGTTCTATTAAAACATATATTAGATGCCTGGGATAAAGCAAAAAACGCTATTGGAGTATTCTGTGACCTTTCTAAGGCTTTTGATTGCGTGGATCATGGTACACTAATTAGGAAGTTGGAACACTATGGAATTAGTAACAAGGCACTAGACCTTATGCAATCATATTTAGCTGATAGAGTTCAAAAAGTAGATATTGGTAAAGAAAGATCTAGAGGATCAAAACTTGAACTAGGCGTCCCGCAAGGATCAATATTAGGTCCTTTTTTATTTTTAGTATATGTAAATGATCTTCCGTTTTTAGCAAAAGATCTTTGTGATATAGTCTTATTTGCTGATGATACTTAATTGATTTTTAAAGTTGATAGAAATAAATATAACTATGACGATGTAAATAATTCACTTTCACAAATACTAGATTGGTTCACCGCCAATAATCTACTACTCAATGCTAAAAAGACTAAATGTATAAAATTCATGCTACCGAATGTAAGAGAACTCCCAACAAAAATAATGCTGAAGGATGAGATTGTTCACCTTGTAGACTCTACTGTATTCCTAGGGTTACATATTGATTCTTCTCTTCAATGGAGGTCGCAAATAGAGGCTCTGGCAGGTAGACTTAGTTCTGCAGCTTATGCAGTTCGAACAATTAGATATATTACCAATGAAGACACAGCTAGGTTAGTTTATTTCAGTTACTTCCATAGTATTATGTCTTATGGTATTTTGCTTTGGGGACAGGCAGCTGACATCCAGACCATATTTGTTCTTCAAAAAAGGGCGGTACGCGCTATTTATAAATATCGCAATATATCTATGAAAATCTAATGTATACCCACAAAAATAAGGATAGCCTTATGAAAAAGTGTGATGTTCACAATAGAAATACAAGAAACAAGAACAAGTTACACATCCCATCATTTAGATTACACAAGGTAGGGAAATCATTTATGGGCAATAGCGTGCGCTTCTATAATAAGCTTCCATCTGAAGCAACTGAGCTCCCTATTCGTAAATTTAAAAATTACATAAAAATAAATCTCATCAAGAAGGCTTTCTACTCCATAAATGATTATCTCAATGATGTTAATGCTTGGCCAGATGTCGCTCAGTTTCGCACAGACAATAGTATGTAAGTAATTTGTTATTGTGCATAGCTTTACTTAAATATTGACATGTATCGAATCATATTATATTTAGACTTAAATAGGCAAATAACCATGTATTAGACATATAAGAGATGAACATGCTAGTGGTTTCTTTTTCACTTCTTCCACTAGTGGACAAAAAATTGAAGTGAATAGTAAAATAATTTTATTTGATAATAATTTAATGTATAAAATATGACTTGTCTAAGTGCTTATTTTGTAAGCCTAAAGAAATAAATGATTTTTTACTTTACTTTACTTTATAATATTGTCCACCTGCAGGTGGAACTGAGCTGCTGCGGCGCCGAGTCGCCCCAGGACTGGCACGAGATCCCCTGGATAAACATGGACTTCCTCAACAAAGAATCCGATCTCGTCATGAAGTTAGTGAATATAATTAATGTAAATGTACTTACCTACATTTATTGCTGAAAGATATGTACCGGGTGGTCTGGTCGTTTTCTATGTATAATCTGTATATGTTATGTATTGTAATCATCTAGTATCCATAACACAAGCTCTGCTTAACTCGGGCCTAGATAATGCTGTGTGGATTGTCCAGCATTATTTATTTATTATTTATCTCAACTAGTCCTGACTGGTTTATCTATATGGCAGACTAGCGGGCAGCGACGGCAAGGTGCTGCCGCCCGTGTCTCCGTACTCATGCTGTACGCCGAGGGTGCTGGCTGCCTGCTACCACGATCCATTGCAGCAGGTCAGTTGTACCTACATATGTAGGAAAAATATTCTTATTCTAGGCCTCTACCTTTTACACTTTCGAACATTTTGTTTGGTTATCTTCATTTCATTTGAATCATCATAATTTCGACGATTGTTAATTATTTTTTTTCTTCTAATCTGATTGCATAGCGCATTTAATATATACACGGCCATTTAGCCGTAAAGGCCATTTATTAGCTTTTCTATAACCGAAAGTTTGCGAAAATAATGGTCAAATAATACTTATATCTAAAGAAAGAGAAAGAAAGAAAATACATTTATTGATTCACAAGTAGGTACAGCTAGCTACTAAATAATAATAATCTATAAGGTAAACAACAACATAAAGAAAGAAATAAAATTAACTACGTATGTATTATATACAAGCACAAAGCGAACCAATAGGTCCTGTCTCAGCATAATGTTGCTCTACTTCTCCATAAGAAGTAGAGCAACGATATCTCGAACTGGACTGCAATGACTCCTGAGCCAGCGTCATCCACGTCAAAATGGGTCACACTATTGCAAACCTATACCTAGCAGTGGATGTCAAGGCTGCGTCGATTTTGATGAAGATTTGCAATTGTTCCAGTCCGATTGCCGCGACATCTGGCACGGTGCGTCCCCCCTCCCCTCGGCGTCCCTACACGCGCGGGGCTGCGTGGAGGCGGTGCGGGCGCCCCTCGCTAATGCGCTGCTAGGGCTGCAGATATTCAACATGCTGGTGTTTATACTAGAGGTAAGTTTATACTGTGACGGGATTTTATTAGCCGCGCACATAGGGAAAGACTAGTTTTATTAGCCACGCACATAGGGAAAGACTAGTTTTATTAGCCGCGCACATAGGGAAAGACTAGTTTTATTAGCCGCGCACATAGGGAAAGACCAGTTTTATTAGCCACGCACATAGGGAAAGACTAGTTTTATTAGCCGCGCACATAGGGAAAGACTAGTTTTATTAGCCACGCATATAGGGAAAGACTAGTTTTATTAGCCACGCACATAGGGAAAGACTAGTTTTGTTAGCCGCGCACATAGGGAAAGACTAGTTTTATTAGCCGCGCACATAGGGAAAGACCAGTTTTATTAGCCACGCACATAGGGAAAGACTAGTTTTATTAGCCGCGCACATAGGGAAAGACTAGTTTTATTAGCCACGCATATAGGGAAAGACTAGTTTTATTAGCCACGCACATAGGGAAAGACTAGTTTTATTAGCCGCGCACATAGGGAAAGACTAGTTTTATTAGCCACGCATATAGGGAAAGACTAGTTTTATTAGCCACGCACATAGGGAAAGACTTGTTTTATTAGCCGCGCACATAGGGAAAGACTAGTTTTATTAGCCACGCATATAGGGAAATACTAGTTTTATTAGCCACGCACATAGGGAAAGACTAGTTTTATTAGCCGCGCACATAGGGAAAGACCAGTTTTATTAGCCACGCACATAGGGAAAGACTAGTTTTATTAGCCGCGCACATAGGGAAAGACTAGTTTTATTAGCCACGCATATAGGGAAAGACTAGTTTTATTAGCCACGCACATAGGGAAAGACTAGTTTTATTAGCCGCGCACATAGGGAAAGACTAGTTTTATTAGCCGTGCACATAGGGAAAGACTAGACTAGACCACAGATAATATAATACATACTAACTAGACTATTTTTCTTACTCTTGGGACTCTACTACACGCTACTTTATGTTTAAGATTTAAAGGCTTATGTTAGGCTGTATTTTAATATTTTTGTGTATTTTCCTTTTTTTTAACTATAACAGACTATGAATATTTTTTTTAATGTATTATTTATTTTATTTAATTATATTATATGTATTTCCATTGTACATTTTCAGGCTGTGATCCTAGTTCTGTCGCAGCTGCTTCGCTGCAGCGCGCGTGACGCCGCGCTGACGGGCGCCTGCTCGAGCGTGGGCCGCGCCGTGCTGTGGGGGCATCCCCCCTACCTACCCCCACGGCCACTTGACTTGCCGGTTACTATTCATCTATTCTATTTTTTTTTAAGAATTAGCAAGTTGAAGTGTCAGTGGGCAAGCCATATCTCGCAAAGAACCGACAACCGCTGGGGTAAACGTTTTCTTGGGTGGAGATCACGACTCAGAAAACGTAGTGTAGGACGTCCTGCGAGCAGGTGGGATGACAACCTGCAAAATTCAGCAGGGAGATGCTGGATGCTTCAAGCTAAAGACTGGGCGCTATGGCGCTATCCTTTGTCCAGCAGTGGACTAACATAGGCTGATGATGATTCTTCTATTCACATCAGTAGTATAGTATTAAAAAAAAAGCGATATACATAATGTAAATACTAGAAATAAGAATAAACTCGCTGTTCCCACAACTAGACTACATAAGATAAGTGCATCTTTTAAAGGGCAATGTATACGCTTCTACAACAAAACTCCAAGTGAGTTGCAAAAATTATCAATAAATAAATTTAAAAAAATTGTGAAGCATATTCTTTGTAAAAAGGCTTATTACAAAATATCAGATTATCTAGAAGATAAAAAAGCTTGGAACGAGTTTTGCTCCAACTCAAAATCTAACAAATTACAGATAAGCAAATCATATGTACTAGACACATAAGTTATGAACATACTAGTGGTTTCTTCTCACTTCTTCCACTGGTGGACAAAAAATTGAAGTGAACTATAAAATAATTTTAATTGATAATAATGAATAGTATAAAATATGACTTGTCTAAGTGCTTATTTGTAAGCCTAAAGAAATAAACTTTCATTTCATTCATTTCATTTCATTTCATTCATTTCATTTCATTTCATTTCAGTCACAAGCTGCTGGTCAGTTAATTAACAAATATGAATGCTCTGATGAGTGCCGTCTTCAGCTTATTGCATCCAGCATCTATCAGAAATCTTTCGCAGATCTTCCACTGACCACAGGACATCCTATATTTACCTATAGAGCACTCTGAACAATATGATTCGTAACGAAACATCCCCACGTTTGATCAAATAAACAGTGTAGTTATTTACTTAGTCGTGACGTTGACGTCGAGACATCACAGCTGAGTTCACGCAAACCATTTGTTATCATTGTCAAACAATAATGTGCAATTAGTCCCCATTCACAAAACGTCTACATAAGCTTGATTTTAGGTTTTCTGTCTATTCTTGAGTAAATAATATAAGTGCTTACGGTCGTGCGGATTCGTATTAAACTCAATCATTAGAAATATTATTGTTGCAAGTGGTGTTCAGTAAGTGCGTAAAGAATAAAACTAAATAGATACCTACAGAGGTCTTTGTTATTTACAGGGTCCGTCACTCGAAGTGTTACCAATTGAAAATGATGTTATTTGGTTAATTGAAGTACGGTTTATTAAAAATTGTATCAAAATGCTACAAAAAATATTGAATTTTAAGAAAATTATCGTTATTGTTCGATATAGCCACCTTTGGCACGGATGATGGACCAAGTCTTCCGGCAAAAGCATTGCAGGCTGCACGAAGGTGGGTTTGTGGTATTCTGTTCCATTCCTGACGGAGCGCTGCCTTCAGTGTATCCACACTTTCATATCTTTTTGTTGACACGGCAGCCTCCAAAATGGACCATACCAAGAAGTCCATTGGATTCAAGTCTGGAGAGTACTGTTCTGAAAAAATGAACCGAAATACGTGGTTCCGTAAAAAAATTGTATCAGGGCGAGCTTTGTGGGACGGTGCTGAGTCTTGTTGGAATGTCCAGCTGTTTGTACCGGATTGCTTACGTGCCCATGGTATGAGCGCATCATTTAACACCTTTTACTGGTACACTTGCTGGTTGACTTTAACGCTCTTCTCGATAAACACAAGTGGAGAGCGACCATTTGCGGTCACTGCAGCCCAGACCAAAACAGAAGCAGGCGTCTTCTTACGAACGGCAACTCTATCGTTTAAATTCTCGTTGGACTTGCCCTGCAGCCAAACACGATCATTTTGTTTGTTTACATACTGTTGGACAGTTATAATTTTTTCTGAGCAAGGCTTTCAGTGCTCGAGCTCTTTGTAGTCGGACGGCTTTCTGCGCTGAAGTAAGATGTTGTAATTTTTGTATCTTGTAGGGCATCAGTTTCTGTTCTTTTTTCGGTATGCGCCAAATACTTGAGTCGGATACTTTCAGACTTTTCGCCAGTTTTCCAGCACTCTGGCGAGGATTTCTTTGAATTCGAGCCTTCACCTTTCGAACCATATCCCGTGATGTTGCTGTTTTCGGATGACCGCCTCCATGCCGTTTAGCAATACTCCCTGTTTGGTTATAACGATTAATGGTTCGATACACTTACATTTTGTTCACACGTAAATGTCGGAGCTCCCGAAAGATGACTGTTTGTGATTTTCCGGCCAAATGCAAAACGATCACATTGTTACGTTTAATATCCAATAATATAGAAAATGTATTATCAGTCCCGCTCTTTTCGCTCACACTAACGTTTCACCAAAATTGGGTGCGCTGTCGTTATTATTTTGAAAATACGTATAGAAGCAGTGTGAAGTAAGTAACAGTTCGAGTGACAGACCCTGTACTCACAAATACGTACTAGGTATCTACCGCATCAAAAAACCCAAATAACGTCTAAAGCCTCCCTTTCGCAGCATAAAAGCCCCAACTTGTAAATGAAAGAACAATCGTACCTATAAGTGCATTGTTTAATCTACCAGAAACCTTGTTCGAGCGTTGGCGAGAGCACCAGACACGAGTACGGAGCGTATGCCGTCTCACTGCAGCGACGGCGACGCCCGCGACAAGCGCACTCGTCGCTAATATCCTGGTGAGTTTACAGTTAGCACATTCACTGCCTGTGACTGCCCACTAATTAGGTATTTTCTATTAACGAGTCCGCTTTGCACGCCGTATGCAACCGTTTTGTATTAAGTTGGTAATTACGTTGTAAGGTTTGTAGGTATAGGTACTAACTCGGGAACGTACCAAATAGGGCTTGCTTCAACCGTACAATCCCATTTTGCAGCGAAATATCTCGCCCGCTCTTGCAACCGGAGCAAACAGCGGAATAATGGAGTACCTATGAGTATGACTTCTCGTTTGACGAATTTTGAGACCTTTTTTTTCGTCAGAATGAAGTTAATGTTCACACAAATAGCTTATTTAGATTATATCAGTGAATACTTATTATTAGCTCTCCGTTGTAATCGACATTATTTTAGCTGATGGTGTTCTAAAATCACTAAATAATATAAAACAAAGTCGCTTCCCGCTGACTGTCTGTCTTTATTTATGCTTAAATCTTTAAAATTACGCAACGGATTTCGATGCGGTTTTTTTTTATAGATAGTGATTCAAGAGGAAGGTTTATAAACCATTTGACACATAGATTTCCACGCGGGCGAATTTTCTTTTCTTTCTTTCACTCTAAGAGAGGCTGCACGGACACAATGGGTATACACAAGTCTTTCCCATTCAACTTAGCTCATCAACTACCGACCATTCGTCCTTTCCTGTTTCAGATAAACACTTCGCTATAGGAAGCGCTGGAACTTTATATAACTCAATTACCTACGTAGTTCTAAGTGTACATACAAGGAAATAAAACAAACGTTTATAATCAATGCAAAGGCTTTTAATTCGATCATTATAAACAGTTCTTACTACCTAAACAATTAAGTAACATTGCGTGAATGCGTTTTACTTTGTAATCAGAGTATAGGAGATTTCATAAATAATTTAATAAATAGTTGTTCTTTTTCCGGCGCCCACCGCTCATTCCGTCTTTTCCATAGCAAATATACAAAACCTTATTTACACATAGCGGAGGGCGCCATGGAATGTCGCGACCCCTCGCCCGCCGCGTTTGCCGCGCAAAGGTCGGCGGCGAGAGCTTTTTGACGTTGACATTTCTATGACACATGACATGACTTAGAAATGTCAACGTCAGACTATTTATACAAATTGTTTTTGGGATAAGTGTCCCGATCGGCCCAGAGGGCAGGCCGATCTGATATTCGTTTTTATATCTAAGGTTTAGTTATCGTTTGTATCATAGAGGGGGAGGTCCGTCTGGGTAACGTAGTATGGGCTCGAGTCCTAACCCCGGGGTGCGGCAGTCGGAGTGCGCATGCGGCGCCAGGGCGGCGGCCCCCAGGAGCAACAGCAGTAGGGCTTGGAAGGGCAGCGAAGCGCGAGCCACGCGGGACACGAAGCGGAGCCCCCGTTGTAGACCCGACATGGTTTCTTCGTCGTCATTTGCGACGCCGCTGTAAATTGATTATAGTTAAATTAGTTATTGTTGTTTAAAGAATATTTCTTGTAAGATTAATTTTGATTTGTTTTTAGATAGGTATATAGAGAATAGACTGAAGAAAGGCTTTTACAAATTACTGAATAGGTACTTATAATTTCGTAAAAATAGAGCATGCTTGAAATACTTTTGATTGTAAAACAATAGCATTTACCTATCTTAATAAGTACCTACTATTCAGTACATACTTAAAGTTTTTTAGAAGTAGGTAAGTTATTAGATAAGGAGGTACTCAGGTAATTTAATTAGAGTAAAATGGATAACTCAAAAGTAGTTTAAAACCAAGCATTTAAATAAGTTAGGCAAAAAAAAAACGTGTTAGGCATTGCTACAGTGTTAAAAAGACTAAGCTATTTTCGGTGATACTCACTCATTCAAATCTAGTGGCGGCAGGTTCGTGGTCGAAATCTGTTCTTCTTCTTCTTGGTTTAGCTACGGGGAGGACAGAATTACGTCAAAATACTGTGCGAAGCCACTACAGTGATATTTGAGGGTTATACGTCAATTTGTAAACAAAATGGCCTCCGTTGACCAATCAGCGACAACATTTCAACCGCCATATTTGATCAGCTTAACGTAATGGCTGACGCCATTTTTGAAGCCACAAAATACAGCAATTCGAGTCGTTTTTTACAGAATAAGTTTACAATTTGGCGTATGATAGGTATCAAAACTATTTCAGGTAATACAGGCAGGTTCATTAGTTTGATCTCTTCGGAGCTAGCTTATTCTAATGATATGTATTTCATAGCTTAACTCAGTGTACTATGTAGTTACGAACCCTATACCCATATCATCGCTTACTAGAATTATTGTGGTCCATTATCTCTATTATTGAACACGGTTTACCCCTAAATACTCCACCGAATATCAGATTTGAGGTCGTGTCAACCGCGACTTGACATTTCTGTCTGATATTTTTGAAAGTTTTCAATGGAAAACTGTCAAAAAATCATTGCTTGAGACTTGTTACATCTCATTTGCGTTTTCATTGTTTTACTAGAAATGACCTCACGTATTCAATTCATTATTCTTAAAAAAAGGCTTTATTTAATTAACTCTAAAGTAGGTAAATTTTGATAATCAGATTTTAAATGAATCGCTTAGGCAAAGAAAAAAATTGTCAGATGAGATTCTTGGGCAACGGAAAAGGGACGTTAACTAGTAAGCGTAGGGTCTATATTACGATGGAAGCTTGCTCCGTGATATCTCTGTCTCAACAGTGCTCTGTGTGAAGCTGTAGGTACACGCAACTCAAACTAACATTATAATAATTATGATATTTTTGAAAGACTGTTTTGGCAGAAATGGCAATTGATTATGCGATCTCTTTTGAAACATAAATATCTTTGTTTCACAACCAAAACACTTTTCGAATCAAAATAAATAGCAACTTGGATTTGATCAGATCAGGTCACTAATATTTTACTGATTTTAATTGAAATATATACTTAAAATATGTTTTTTTATTTTGTTGGGTAGATACTAGATCTTTCTTGGACCGATGCATCAGGTGAAATAGCCTATTAGCAACTATAATTAGTACATATATGCTATTGCTGTCGATTCTTTCCCACCAAAAACTAAACTTATTGACTAGCCTCAAAACATCAAGTCAAAAAGTCAGTCAATTATTTTGTCAACAAAATCGACAACACTGTCTTTATTGATTAACGACTTGGTGACAATGGTATGTTTTTTAGGGACTGTGTGTGATTGTGATTGTATTGTTACCTGAGGCGCCACAGCGGCAGCAACGGCTGCGATGGCGGAGTGGGAAGATGGATGGTTGGCCAGCGCCGCCCCCAGCTTCAGCGCGTATACGCCAGACAACTTGCGGAGGGATTGTAGACGCAGGCGGAGCTCGCCCAGCCTGGAATGTAGGAAATAAGGGATGAGTACAGATTCAGGTTTAAAATTTAGGCAAAATCAAGTTTGTAAAAACAAATCCTGCCTTATAGAATTTTGGCAAATAAATAACAAGTTTCGAGCTCTGTATCTGTAGAGCTGAGCCTATGTGCAGCAGTGGACTAATATAGGCTGTTGATGATGATCTGTAGAAATGTTCAGCTGATTATAAGTTATATATTAATTAGTTTTCAATCGTGTAAGCGCGCGATCTCTGATCTATATCCATTCATGGGCCTCTTATTTCTTGTGCACTCTTTAGCCAAGCTACGGAATGAAGCGTCTAGCAACGCGGGTTCAAAAAATTTGCCTTGGTGTGGTACAAGGTCTTTCTGGAGCTAGTTCACTGAGCTATCTATGTAGTCAGTATCTACGCTCGTACCTGCGACATATATCCTTGGCGTGGTGCGTGGCCGCCGGCTGGTTCAGCAGCTGCGCCGCGTCATGCAAGGCCAGCACTCGCGGCTCCGCGCGCTGCAGTTCGTCCCTCAGTTCACTGAACTTGCGGAAGTCGCGCTGTAGTTCGATGGCGGGCCGCGAGAGGCGCAGCGGCTCGCGGGAGCGGACGCCGCGCTCTGCGGCCGCTAGCTGTGCGACTAGCTCTACCACTGGGGATGGAAACAAGGTTTAGCTCTAAACACTGGGGGAGGGAACAATTGGCTTAAGGTTTAGCTCTAAACACTGTGGGAGGGAACAATTGGCTTAAGGTTTAGCACTAAACACTGATTTCTAGAGCTATTCAATCGTTCTTAAGCCAATTGCTCCTACATATAAATATTTAAGGGGAAACTGAAATAAGCCAACTTTATGACCATTGTAAAGCGTGTTACGCAACTCACCGATATCATGGAACTGCTGGTTATGCATAAGCGCAGCCTGCAGCTTGGCCTGCCAGTCGTGTGCGCGCGCGCAGGCCGCGTCCCAGCGCGCGTTGCCGCGGGCCAGGCGCGCGCGCACGCCTGCCGCGTCGCGCGCGGAGGCGGCGTGCGCGGCCACATGCGCGCCCACCACGTTCAGAGACACCACGATGGACTTGTGCGAGTCTAGGTCGAGCAGGAACTCGCGGTGGTCCTGCGGAGGAATGACGCGGTTATACATGTATAAAGAATGTGTGGAAAAGTGTAAGTGTAGTGCTTCAAAAATCAACCTTAATGATAAAAAAATTAACTTTATTATGGGGACTAAGCCGAAGATTCAAGATGACGCCTCGTCGTGAATATAAAAAGAACTAAACTTTAAAATAGTCTGACAGAATGGTTTAGACTGATTTCTGAATTACAATGGAGCTACCATTGTAATTTATCAATCAGTCTACTATTTTAAAGTTTACTTCTTTGGGAAATATGAGCTGAAAACTTCTGGAAAAATGTATATTCCGGAAAATCTACAGATGCATTTGGATGGGTCGTATTTAGGGTCCGCTACTTCTGAATATAATAGTAGTTTTGCTTACCAGCCCATAAAATATCTACTAAATATTATTAGTTATACTTTGTATATATTATTAGTTATACTTTGTATATATTATAAGTTATACTTTTGTCCACATCGAATTTTTTTATAAGTAAGAAAACATATCGAGAAAATATTTATAAAATAATAATCATAGCCTACGCGTTTTAGCTATTAGATAATTAAACTAGGTGGTTTTCATTGTTTCATTCAAACTGACAATATTAAAAATTACTCAACAAGCCACCCAGAGTGTTGCAATAATATCACAAATTCTGTGAATCACTTGTAACATACTGTGAAGGCTGAAGTTACTTGAATCGTGTTATTTTATCGAATCGTACATATTTTTTGCACTTTTTCATCAGATATGTGTTATAACACGTCCAACGGAAAATGACTGACAAACTATTGCGTCTTCATGATCGCATCCAGCATCTACCTGCAGTCTGTCGCAGGTCGTCATCCCACCTGGCCAGAGTGCGTCCTACACTACGTTTGCCGTTCGCGGTTTCCACTCAAGAACACGTTTGCCCCAGCGGCCGTGGTTCTTCGCGAGATATGGCCGGCCCACTGCCACTTCAGCTTGCTAATTCTTAGAGCTATGTCGATAACTTTGGTTCTCTGTTACTTTGTTTCTATACGCGTCAAATAATGTCCCTACCTGAATAGCATCCTCCAAGAGATCGTAGTCTTCAGGCGGCTCGGTGCGCGCCGCGTCCGTGGCTTCCGCGAACTGCAACCACTGCTCCAGCCGCCAGAGGTCGTTGTCCAGCTGCTTCCAGTTCCGGTCCGAACACAGCGGGCAGGTTATCCGGCCGGAATCGCTATGGTTTTAAACACAGTAAGAATCTCGGTCGAAAGAATGATAAAAAAATAAATGGAAGTAAAAAATTTCGATTTTGAAAATAATGTGTTTATATTGTAGACCAGGGATAGGGCAATTATTTTGAACAGCAACATTGTATAAACGTACAGATATGTACACATTTTACCAGCGGCTTCTATAGTTAAGTATCAGTTCGCTGTTGTAATCCAAATAAATATTCAGAATAAAATTGTCAATTTACAGAATGATATTTTTAATTTACTTGGGTTATTCCCATTGATAAGAAATAAACAATTTCATATAAGCATTATTATTTGTGCGTAACATTTTAAATCGTGAGTTATTAATATTATAAACATTTTATAAAGCTATTATATAGAGTGCGTGCTGTGCAATTAGTTTGAACAAAAGGTGCATTACAAAATAACTAATATTTCAACTATTTCATGCTCTGGTTTTTCTACACTACCGACAAATAAACAAACTAACAAACAGACAGAACAACTTATTAATTATCAGCTAATCGTACCTACAAACAAAAAAATCTAAGATTGAAAACTTGCAAATTTAGTACTATTTGTTGTTTTATTACCATATAATTTTTTTTGGGGTCAGTTTAGATTTTTTTGGGGGAGATACAGTAGATTAGAAAAACCATGGAAGTAATAAATTAGGGAAGCATGTACTTACTGTTCGCACGTAAGCGCGTAAGACGCTGAATGCGGCAACCTATAGGACCAGAAAACGCAGTGTTTAGAGCATGCCTTGTTAGGAAGCTTCACTCCTTTCTTAGGACATCTTCAGAAACTACAAGCATTCCCAATAGGCAATATTTACTATACGGCATTCTTAGACTGAATACACCGGCTTGATCTTGTTCCTAAATTATTCAAAATTCAAAAGTTTTTTTATTTTTTTGGCTTACAAATAAGCACTTAGACAAGTCATATTTTGTACTATTAATTATCGAATAACATTATTTTAATGTTCACTTAAATGTTTTGTCCAAGAAGAGAAATTGATTAAGAGTCTCAATAAGATTCTCAAACAAGTACTACGAATACTTTTGCCCATATAAAGTCGTGTAATACATTTAACAGATAATTTATTGGTTTCATTAGATTACACAGTATCCCAGTAACTTTAGTTCCTCATTACTAAATAAGTACAATTTTTTTTAAATAGGTCAATATCTAAATTCATATGTTATCATACTAAGTTGTAAGAAACATTCACTGTTTCAGAACAGCGTTGAAGCCCCTTCACCAAAAATTCAAGTGCTTTTGTGCTACCATTAGACATACAGAATAACAACATCAAACTGCTTAGCGTTTTCTGAAGAATGATTCTTATTTTTGGCTGTATTAGGTATAATATTACTTTAGCAGGCGGCCACCACCATTCAAGTTTAAGTTTGGTTACATACCACATACGAATTTCGCTATTCTTTTAAATTTGCCGACCTTTTCTTCATTTTATCAATTAATAGGCATTAGTTTTAAAAATCAGTCATAAGAAAACGCTTTACAGAATTGCAAAATCAAAAATGTACACAAATCACATAACAACTAGATGTTGTTCAAATTTCTCATACATTTGACCACACGTGTTGAAATTTTTGGTGCTTGTAAGAAGTGTATTAAAGTGCTTAAATTGTGCTTGTTACTTTGTTTTTGCTTAATTTTACGTATATTGTTTTATTCTCATTAGAGTGAACCAAACAAAACGTCTTAGGATGAACGATGCTTTAGTAACAGTGGAAAAGCAAATTACTAGTGCAACATCTTATAAAATTTCGAGCTCGTGTGATCAATTTAACTTTGAGAATGCTTTATATATCAAAATCTAATCAGCTTATTTATTTTCTTACCTGAGGTTATTAATCTGAAGCTCCCGTTTCTTCGCCTGAGTCAAAAGATCTTCGTATCTCAGCGACAATGACTCCACTTCCTTTAACATAGCTTCATGTTCATTTGCATCGCACTCCGTTAGAAGTAACTCTGATAGATGCTTAGCTAGCTCTAATGTCTGTGCCGGTTTTGCCCCAGCTTTGGCTATATCTTTTGCGGCATTGGCTAGTTCTTCGCTGTTGGCGTCTTCCTTAGGTTGTTGGAGGAGAGAGTTGCGGAGTGCCTCAAGGGAGTCTGATGTCTCCTTGACGGCGATCGCGAGCTCCGCTCGGTAGGTTTCTTTGGAGGTTAGTGTGTCGACTTGGAGGGATGCGTCGGTCTCCCATTTTAGGGTGTCGACCTGTAAAATAGTTTCGATGTTAAGAACTTGGTTGATAAAAAGTAAAAAGTTAGTTACGCTCTGAGATAAAAATAGTAAAATAATAATTTAGTTAGTACACGTAAACACAGACAGAGTAAACGAGCCTTCATACGGCTCTATCGCGTCGCGGTCAGTATCGAACTGGTTGGTAAGGGCGTAAATATGCCGATTCAGTGAATTAGATGCAATTATGTTATATATTGTATTGATTTGTATGTACGTCTTCGTACAGATAAAAATCATCTATCAGTGTTATATTGGATTAAGTATAACAGTCATCTAGTACCCACAACACAAGCTCTGCTTAGCTTGGGGCTAGATGATGATTTGTCAATTTGTCAAGCATTATTTATGAATGTTTCCAAGTGTCTAACCTGTACTGCGGAGTCCACGTCGCCGGCGACGTCCGCCCGCGCGAGGTCGAGCCGTGTGCGTACGTCAGCGTACAGCGCGCGGTACTCTGCCACCATATCACTAACTCCGGCGACCGACAGCACGGCGGTCGACAGTCGGTCCGCGTCTTCCACCAGGGATTGGCACTCTAGGAGCTCTTCTTCGACACCCTGAGGAAAAAAGGAAGTCAGTTTATGTAATAAATGTCTCTCTATCTCTCGCTCTCTGTCTCTTATGTATGTGTGTGTGAATAAAACGTACGCGGAAACTGTTGGAATATTTGGACGGTGTTTTACAACAAGAAGTAAAAAGTGGGAAACGAAAAGAGTTTAATGATCACAGTTGTCCAGCATTATTATTATTATTTTGTTTTTATCATTTCCATGAGATCGGGCCATATAGTCCTTTGGTGGGCTTGCGTTTTAAACTCACCATCAATTCTTGTAACGTAGCGAGCTTGTCTTGCGGCGAAGGCGACAGATGTAGCGCTCGCGTCAGTCTCACATCGACCTCCGCCAGCGACACCACTGCCGAGCCATGCGCCGCCACAAACTGCCTGTGCGCGTCCGCCCCGGCCGCCAACACTCGAGAAACAAGCTTAGCTCGTCGTCTGGCCGCGCCTCGAACCCGCGCCGCGTTGTCCGCACCCTCGCCGCGCATCTCTACGCCGCGAGCACCGGCTATCCTCGCACCGGCTTCTTCTAATCTCCTCGTATCAGTTTCTATGCTTTCTAACTCTTTCAGGAGAGAGCGGGACGCCTTTTCATCCTCCGGCTCACCGCGCTGTTTCCTACTCTCAATACGCTCTACTCTCTTCTCTATTGAATTCAGTTTATTGTCAACTTTAGGGAGTAATGCAACGGCTAGTTCAGCAGCGCGTCGGACGTCTTTGAGAGATGTTTTTCTCCTCTCGACGGTATCGCAGACTGACCGCCATTTCCGTTCAACGATGTCGCGACCAGTTCTGAGGTTGCGGAGATCGGGCTTGAGGCGAGCTACGTCATCGTCTCCCAGGATCAACTCGCAGAGGTTGAGGGCGTCGCCAACTTCACCACTCTCGCTTTCAACCTCTCTATGTATTTGGTCCCGTTCTTTGGCCCTCTCGTCTACAGCTTCAACAGTTAACCTCTCTAGAACAACAGGTGCGGCTAGTCTCGCTTCGACGCCGTGCAATCTCGTCCTGATTTCAGTCAGACGTTCTTCGAGTTGTGCGATCGTTCGTAACAACTCGTCGATCTTAGCGACTCTAGCGCGTCCCGTTTCTTTTAGCTTGTTCCACCGTTCTTGTGCATCTTTTAATTTCTTGCCAGCGTTTTTGCTGTAAGACTTCTCGTCTTTTTTGGACCTTTCCACCAGTGAGACTCCAGTTTCGACGAGCCATTCGAACTCACGTTCTTTCATGGCTGTCTCCGCGTGGACGTCAGCTGTTATTCTCCTGATGAGGTCTTGAGGATCGAGAGCGTCTCTGCTGTCGGCAGACTCTAGTCGGATCTCGGCAGCGGACAGCCATTCCGAGAATTTGATCAGTCGCGAGTCAAACATGGAGTATATCTCTAGTCGTTCACGCAACCGATGGATGATGATGGACAGTTGGTGTTCGAGATCCGCCCGCTGCTGTCGCAGCTGCCACACTCTCTGGTTGACTAGTCTGATGTCCTGAGGGCTGAGACACTCCTTCAACTGCTCTTGAATAACGCTTAGAGCTTCGATCTGCGTCTCAGTCTTTATGATCTTTGCTCTAAAGTCAGTGAACTTGTCAATAGCCTTTTTGAGTTGTGGCCGCGATAGCCTATCGTCATCAGAGTAGGTATTGATTTCATCTTGTGTCTTGGCGTACTGTTTATGTAAGTCATCGGTTAGTTTTTCGTACTCTCCGATGAGGCCTAGAATCCTAGAGAGAAAGTCTCTCCAAGTATCTAAGCTGGCTTGGAGGTTGTCGACCCGTTTCACGATGCCTGCGTACTCCATTCGAACTGAAGTGCCGTAAGCTTCCTCCGTGAATTCCAGCACCTTCTTCAGGTACATCAGTAACCTGTCGCTCTGCTTCCTACCGTCCGGTACTTTGTCTGCGAGATTCTGTATCTTGGCGAGGATCTTGTGGACCCTCTTGATGTGGACGTATCTAAGCTGAAGCTGTTCTTTCTCCCGCTCCATCTCCTTGAGCCAGCGGAGTAGTTCCGTCAGCGTTTCTCTGTAATCGTCCCAAGAAGCAATCCTTGTACAAACCTCATCATGTCTCTCCACTATCCTGGCTAGAGTCTCATTGTGCAGATTCGTCAACGTGTCAAACTTATCAACTAACTCCCTGTTCCGAGTCTCTCTGTTCTCGTTGATAAGTACGGATCGTTGTGATGTGAGGAGATTTCTGTGGACGCGGCACAGTCGCCTGTGCTCCGTGAGGTTTTCGTAATCCGCCGGGACGGATCCGGAGAGGAAGGACTGCAAGTCTAAGAGGTAGTCGTGCCAGAGCCGCAGCGCGGTCGCCGCGTCCCCGGACCTTACCAGAGCAGTCGACAGTCTGTGGTAATGTAAGAAGGTATCTCGGAACATGGCCTGCCACAGCTCTAAGATCCTGACAATGGAGTGTTCGTCGGACACGTCTCGGTCGATTTCGGGTAGTTCTGCCTTAGCGGGCGCGATGTCCGCTTCGCTCTTGCCCATCGCTATAAGGTTATCTCTGAGTGCTATTAATTGTTCTTCTACTATTTCTCCATCTTCATCTACAGGGGTCAAATCCTGAAATAAGAAAAGAAAATTGTTATCGAAATACGATGTTTAATATACCGTTAGCATTGCATTGCGTAGTCCGAAAAACTCATAAAAAATTAGAAAGGTTCAAAGACGCCCATTATAAGGGCTTCACTAATTAAGTTATCACACTTTCAACCAGGAAAGCGTTGCCGTACAAGGAAGGCGGATAAGGAGGTCAATCAATAACCTACGGTACCGTTGTCGTTTAGGATTCACGGCAGTTAACGCAGTTAATGTTATTCGTTAGCTGTTAACGGAACTTAAAGTCAATATGTCTAGAAATGTCAATGCGCGGCTATCAATAACTTTATAGCTATTCATTACTAAAAAGGTCCTTTCAAAATATTGTAGGTTTCATTAAAGGTGAATGTGTAAAGTATTGAGGTGTTACAATCAGCACGCGTTTCGACGGGTGGTTGCATTAGGACTTGGTAATACCGAAATATGGACCAAGTTATTTCTTAATAGTGTTTCACTATAAAATGAACTGAATATGTTAACAGGACTCATAATGATAATTCAAGCTTTATCACAATACACATAAGTCACATTTCAAACTGGCCAATAGGTATATGCAAACACGTCAGCGCGTTGGGAGTAGCTGTGTTATGTGGGAAAGTCAGTATTATCGAGACATAACATTTAGATGTTTATCCGGTATGCAACGCTTTAAGGGAAATCCTGTCTACAAAACTGTTAAACACAGTTCTTCACCTTTTTGTATAAATTTATCGTATTAATGCAAAGCACATTTCCGGAACTTTCAAATTTTGCATAAAAAGGTACGTCATCAAATTATGCTGGACACAATTCACAAAGCATTATCTAGCCCAAAGCTAAGCAGAGCTTGTGTTAAGGGTAGGGGAGGCAGGGGGAATGCCGATCACTTAAGGAAAAAATGCTATAACTTTTTAAAAAATTGGTTTATTTTAGAAAAAAATGCAAGAAACGTTGGTTAAACTATTCAGTAATCAACGTGCATTACAACTTATTTTCTATTTCTCTTAAAAAAAATTGTAGGATCACATACAAAAAAATATAGGTTTGACCGTCATTGCCCCTGAGCATGGGTAATGCCGGTCATGCAAAGGGGTAATGGCGATCAAAAGTTATTTACTTAATTATAATCCGAATCCATTTTTACTTATAATAAACTATGGAGATCAACTTTCTTTGGTATAGATATTAATAGACTACTATGGTAAGTAAGCATAAATTACTAATCTGAGTAAAAAAATCTAAAAAGCTGTAACATTGCATGAGAACATTGGCCGCATGCAGTGTATCGATACCACATCTCATTGTTTCGGCAGAATTCTTTGCAAATGTTGCATTTGTTGTTACTTTCAAAGTCAATATCATCCTTATCATCATTGCTTTCATTGTTGCAAAGGTTAGGATGATTTTCTTCATCTTCCGATGAAATTTTTTGCAAATCTTTGCTTTTATAGGACTTCTTTCTTGTCATATTTTGATCAGATTTTATGTTAGCCTTTGTTTTGTCAGTTTTCTTCCTTCCCTTTGGTTTTCATTATTTTCTTAGCTTCTTTCTCTTCTAAAATCGCTTTTAAAGGAGTATTCGTTAATATGGTAGCGTGTTGTCTTTCGTCCTTTGTGCTGACTTTGAGGACTGTCGAGTAGTTGGTGTGGAAGCTATATCAGATAAGTCTTCGTCACTCCACGTCGCTTTAGCGGTAGTTCTTTACCGATTTCTAGCAGATCTGTAGACAAAATAATAAACTATGACTTTAGGGTAATGGCGATCACTTGACCGGTATAACCCCAAACGACGGTTTTGCAAACAAGTTGAATTTTAAGAAAACAGAGATACAATTATTTAGAAGTGTTTACGATATCGTTTAATTTAATGTTTGGGCACTAAGAAAATGAATAACAACAATAAATTACTCAAATAAATCCTACTTACCGACTGTCGCACAAAGCCAAAAATTAGATCCAGGCGGCCCGAAACAAACACACGTGCTTCTTTCTCGGGTACAGCGAGTTGACTGAACAAACTTTTCGCTACTTGCTTATGCGTCTCGTCCCTCGCCCTTCAGCCCGCGAACCGCGTTTCTATGCACCTTATTTTGTTAGTTATTAGGGTGACCGCCATTACCCAATGACCGGTATAACCCCTGCTTACCCTACTAGATAACTCATATACATACATAATACAATACATTATATATGTAGATAGATATTTTTATTATACCTACATTGAAAATTACCAGAACACCAGGAACAAATATCTGCAACATAAAATACAAACATTTGTCCCGAGGCGGGAATCGAACCCGCAACCTCCTGCGTCGCAGGCAGACCTTCGCCCACCGCGCCACAGAGGTCGTCGAATCATAGTTCGGGATTACTCTACTGAGGCTTTAAACCTAAAGGCTAACGCATTAACATCAGCTTACAAGGCGATATAAACTCTATACATTACCTGTCTCATGTTACAAAGCTGGTCCTTAGCCACGTTCGCCTTGGCCCGCACCACCTGCCTGGCCTCACCCAGGTCCGCCAAGGCCTGCACCGCCCCCGCCACCAGCTGCAGCCGTCTTGCCAAGGCGTCAGCATCAGCCTGCAAGGCACGGGAGCCAGTCTCCGCGGCCACTCGAGCGGCTAGGGAACGTAGCTCAGCTACTCTGGCCTCTTGTTCAAGGCATGCCTGAAAAGATGGAGAAACGTTAGTTATGAGTCTTTTTATTTGGGTAACATAAAACATAAAAAGACTTTTTATGAAACATACTAAAGGCACTAATAACAATATATGAAGCGATGAGACCTGTAGAAGTACTGTGTTGCAGATCGCAACGCCCATCTCCGGGATTAAATATAAACGTTAGTTAAGGGTCCTTTTATTTGTGGCCTCTCATTCTTCTACGAGTATATCACACTCTTTCTCTCCTTTCTATGATAAATAAATAATGCTGGACATGGACAATTCACACAGCACATTTAACAGGGACAACTTTGGAAAAAGTTGACAAGTATTACGTAGGATATGAGGGTATTTTTATGATTGTTACATTTTTGGTGACATTAGAGTAATTTGTATTTTTGGCAAGTTAAAGCCCGCCTACGTCGCGAATACATTGAATACGTACTATGAATAATTTAACTGTCGAGACGAATTCAATATGTGATTTGGTTATGAATAGATTTTTTTAAATATCGTATTATCATTATGAATCCTTATTAATAAATGCTTCTCTATCTTATTAAATTGATTTGTTTGCTTTGGGATTGCATATTTTACATACAAAGGTAATTTTAACCTTTAAACCACTACCTCAAATAATAACTAAAAAGTTTAATCTACCAGCAATGCAAAATAAATTATTCAAATTAAAGCACTACCCGTTACATATTTAAAGCCATATCCACATACCATGTTACGGAACCTACATAACCAAGTCGGTATAATGCGTCGCCATAAGATTATGTTAATGGCAACACCGATTCCTGCAATTTGTGAGAGCCACGACTTGTGGCACAAATGGAGCGCGAACGCATGCACTGGCAACTCGCCGTGAATGTATCAACACGTTTAATAGTAGTAATAGATAGCAAAACATTGTAATATTGCTAAATGTAAAGTATGTTTGAAGAAGTTCCTTGTTAGAACTTCTTTCAGGATCAATTCAGGAGGAGGATTTATAGCTTTCAAAAGCTTACAAAACGGATAGTTTAAATAATAAACCGGCCAAGTGTGAGTGGACTCGCGCACGTTTTTTTTTGCCGTTTTTATAGGTAGGGAAACCTATAAAAACGGCAAAAAAACACGATTGTTGTATGGGAGCCCTCTTAAATATCTTTATTCTCATTTTTTAGTATTTGTTGTTATAGCAGCAACATCATCTGTGAAAATTTCAACTGTCTAACTATCACGGTTCATGAGATACAGCCTGGTGACAGACGGACAGCAGAGTCTTAGTAATATAGTCCCGTTTTACCCTTCGCGTACAGAACTCTATAACAATGGTAAACCCAGTGCCGCGGATGTAGGTACGAGTATCTGCACGCAGAAGCTAGTTGACGATGGATTTCATTGATACAATAATAATTGCAATCCCTGTGAAGACAGTAGCTGCGAAATGTTTAGTTATTCTAAGATATCGATGATGGTTACATACCATCCGCATCCACAATGTTGCATTTCTGCATTGCTTTTATATTTATAGGTAGGTTATCAAATAAATAACGGCGGGGAAACATCATGTGTGGAAAGGTTAATAACAATGTGTTGAAGAGTCGAAGCATTTACAAAAGTATTTTTGGATATACGCGCGGAGCTTCAGATCAGAACTAAAATAAATAATAATAATATAAAAAATGCTAGCGAAATTTTCTTCCAAACAATAAAATTGCGTAGGTACTTTAATAATTCGAAGGTTACTAATTCGTTGCTTTTAAATATTATTCATTTTAGTTTGCCTACTAGTTTGCTAAGTCTTTTGGTTTTATAACATTGTAAACATTTGTTTTCACAAATCTAATATAATTAATAGTAATTTGATTGTTTTTAATAACAAGAACCGACTTCAAATTCCTTAGTTTTTTTTTTCTTTTACGGTACAAATACTTATCCATCAATAGTACGATGAGATCACATCGGGATTTTCTCATTTTCCATACAAAAGCGAAATAATTTTCCAAGTCGGCCGATAACTGACGGGGAAATCGGCTAACATACATAAAATATACAAACAGCCGAACATAGTTCACAGTTTCGTCGGATAAATCATTACCTACTTATATTTATATTCGACCAAAACGAGAAACTAGGTTAGTTTTCAAGGTCTGATAACGTCTCTTTTTATCTAGAACTGATAATGATAAATGTTAGTACGAATGTACATGTTTATTTCCAAATTGTAACTCGTAGATACATAACAATCGTGTTAACGAAAAGAAACTGGTCTACGAGATGTTCAATTTGCTATTTGCATAGAAACTGCAAAACGTGCACGCAAATCTACGCAAAATTGTTCATGCCTATCTCACATGCACATCCTGTATCTATTCTGCATATCTCGAATGCCTAAGATGTGTCACCACCCACAGCTTTCCCGAAATACCACCGGTTAGTCCACCAGACTTCTATTTCCGTAGGTAGATATACCTGCACTACACGAATAATATGATCACGTGATAGCTAAGCACATCCTGTATCGTGCATATTTCTTGCCTGTTTAATATACTTTAACATCCCGTGTTCCTGAAATACCGCGTCTCTCAGACTTCCAAAAGCGTTCCTATGACGTGAACCGTAATCTCGACAGGTTAATTTTGCTCATCGCCCACGGAGTTTACTTTTTGTTTGCATTCTTGATGTGTACGATCATATCCGATTATGACTGTTGCTAGGATTTTAAGATGCAAAATTAAGACCCGTAGCATACCACTGCCGCGATACCAGCAGAACCGCTGTAGTTTCGACATGACTTATCCGTTATACGGAAAGCGGAAACGAGGCGAAGCCTTTTCTAACTCATAGATTTTATTATGATTTTATCTCTTTCCCACGTTATTTTCGCTCGGTTCACCTTTCGTTGAAATATCGCGTATGTTTCGCATGTATCTTGTTGCAGTCGAATATGTATATTACGCTTCTCGAACGGTAGTTTTGTTGCACAGCGGAACTCGTATTGCGGTTCGGCTGCTTGCTTTCGTGGCGGTGTGTGCTACAGGCCAAATACAGTTTTTATCACTGAATTGAATTATTTAAATAAAGGGCATTATTTTTGGAATAAAATAGGGCGCGTATGTGAAGATCTTTCTAATCCCAGTACGCCATATAGCAACTCGGATGGGGCTACAGCTTAACAGATGTAATTTTGATGGGTTATTCCAGTTTCCCCCTGAATTCCCCCCTAAGAGGGAAAACTGGAATAGAAAACATAATCATTCCGGTTTTCCCCCCCTTATCTTGAAACCACAAACGCTACATTCTAACCGGATATACCTATCACGTGCGAAGCTAAGGACAGAAGCTAATGTAGAAATAAATCCTGACCCTTATCACCGTAACTCCCTGACCTACATTCTGATTACAGTTCAAGAGCCATATGTGACCCTGTATATCCCACTCCGTCCGGGAAGAGTTGCGCAATGAATGAAACTACTAAATGAGATCTAATTGAACTCGCTAAAACGTTACCAAAGTTACGCAAGATTTTAACGTGAGATAAGGTTTGTTGATTCAGAAAATTTACGAAATAACAAGAGAATAGGTAAGTTTGTGTTAAGCTCGGCAAACACAAGTACTATTTCCAAAACTATTATTTTCTTATCCATGTCAAACAAAGGAACAAAGATTATAATAATATTAAATACAATACCTAACTACTAAATACCGGGGTTTTTCAGTTTTCCCCCCTACAATCCATCTAAGGGGAAAACTGGAATGGAAGAATAATAATTCCAGTTTTGCCATACCTAGATACTAATACTTTTGACCACAATATCACCTGAGTTGTAACTGACAATACTGTACTACGAAGATCACTTATCTATCACATATCACCTATATGCTTTCTATGTTAGCAATAAATTATGTACATATTAATATATTAACTGCTATAAATCACATTCGGGTTGAGATAAATAATTTCTCAGGCCAGTAGACTTTGACTTTGTAGCTGATAATATTACGTATTACATGTACATAATCACTACATACGAGTAGTATAAAACAAAGTCGCTTCCCGCTGTCTGTCTGTCCCTATGTACGCTTAGATCTTTAAAACTACGCAACGGATTTAGATGCGGTTTTTTAAAATAGATAGAGTGATTCAAGAGGATGGTTTATAAACCACGTGACATATAGATTTCCACGCGGGCGAAGCCAAGGGCGCATCTTATAGCATACAATGTGTCCTGCCCGTCACATCCAATTATGGCCAGTGTTTAGACGCGCCCACAAAGTCGTCTGCTGGTAGTTTTATAGGTATGGGTGTGGAGGATTTATTGCTAAACCTAGGGTTAGAACGACCTTTCATGGGGTTTTATTAGTAACTAAGTTTCTGCGCGCGGCTTCGCACGCGTTTTTCTATAGAAAGGTTGTTTCTAGGTACGTTTTAAGGTTGTTTCTATCTCATGCGAACTGATTATAATGGAAGAAATAGTAGTCTATGTTTTATTCCGGGTCTGAACTAACTGTATGTAAAATTTCATCCCGATCCGTTCAGTAGTTTTGGCGTGATAGAGTAAAAAACCTCCATACATACAAACTTTCGAGTTTATAATATAAGTAGGATAGTAGGATTCTATTAAGTTTATTTTAGCTGGAGTCAGATATGTCTCAATAATTCTTTGCAAGATGGGTTGATGGCATCGTCCAGGACGCAAATGGCAAATGCGAAATGAGGCCTATACATACCCAGCTAGAGCAAATCATGGGGGTAAACTGAAGGAGATCGAATGTTCGAACGGTTAGTACGATGATCTAAGAGGATTATAAATTCTAGGACCCATGACTTTGCTAAATTATCGAACATATTTTTTGTGTCTGTTCCAGAAAAATTATGAAACTTACAAAATAAATGACTTTCACTAAAATATGTACCTAAGTAGGTGCCTAGAAATGTAGGCTGCTACGATGTTTGCACTAACCTATAAAATGCAGTCTTGTCTAGTCTACCTGACGTCCAATTAGGCTGGTTACCTGTTAGCGCCTCGAAGCGTGCAAAACGTAATTCCGATAGACTAATTGTGTAAACCGCGACGCGCCTGCATGAGACATTCAATTAGACAAAATGGCGCACCCACAATACGGCCGATCGATGAACCCCTTCAGCTAGTTTCAAACGATATTCAGCTAAATTGTAGAACAGTTCATTGGGACAACTTTTTAATTGGACGACCGATGTGGCGCGGTGGGCAAAGGTCCGCCTGCGACGCAGGAGGTTGCGGGTTCGATTCCCGCCTCGGAACAAATGTGTGTACGATCTGCAGATATTTGTTTCGGGTGTTCTGGTCGTTTTTTATGTATAATAAAAAATATCTATCTATGTAATGTATTATATTATGTATATCAGTTATCTAGTACCCATAACACAAGCTCTGCTTACCATGGGGCTAGATAATGATGTGTGCATTGTCCAGCATTATTTATTTATTTATTTATTTATAATTAAAGTAAATGTAAATAAAATAATGCTTGCACTAATTAGGAACCTACCAATCCTATTAATATTATAAACGCGACCGTTGGCATGTTGCGACATGGATGTTTGTTACTCTTTCACGCAAAAACTACTGAACAGATAGGTCTAAAATTTTGCATGCATGTAATTCTAGGCTCGGAATAAAGCATAGGCTTACTGCATACTTTTTATCCCATAATTAAGTTCCCATTGGATAAAAATAATCTTAGAACGTTTCCATAGAAACAACGCGTGCGAAGCCGTGGGCAGTAACTAGCATCTTATAAGTTGGTTACTATCATGATGATGTGTGTGTGTATTGTCCAGAATTATTTATTTATTTACTGATTACACGTCATTGGGGCTATCAGATATATTTCTAAAGCACCTTAGCCTTAGCACCCTTCACTACTAGGGCACTGTAGGCATCTCTATTTATGATCAATATGTCTACCCGGTAATTTTATGGTAAGTAGTATATACATATATATAAGCAATAAACAACCGAAACCATGATAAATATTGGCATTGGCGGTAACCGAAACATTGATAAAATGAGTCAACATGGCTATTTTTATTGATTGAAGGGCAAAATAACTCATTATTTCTTTGTGACATAATAAAATGAATCGTAAAGTATGCCGTGTGCCATTGGGCAACTTTCACGCTTTCTCTGTGTTTTGGCTAATCGTGCTGAATGCTGATCATGCTTGATGAGTTGCTGAAATAGGCGCGAATTAGTGAGTAAGTACCTACTGTAATGAGGCCGGTTGCGTAACCGATGAATAGCTGGCAACATTGATCTACCCTGATTTGTTTGATACGATTTCAATATTGGTGTCAATTCAAATGAAACAAAAGAGAAACTAAAGTAATTAAACAGCACAAAATAAATTATATTCTTTTAATTTTATAAAGTTTCTTGCACTAAATATGAATTTAAAAAAATCGTAACACGTGCATTAAAGCCTATGTTTGGTTTGTTTCGTTTTTAGTGCTGTGCTGTCTAATTACCTAGTTCAATTTATTTACATCTGAATTGACACTAATGATTACTTCGGCAGCGTCGATGGATTGACTTTACATTATCCTTTTCTGTCAAGATTTATTTTTCACTATTTTATTTAGTTAGATATTTTTTTATCCCTGAATTCTCCCTACTCAAGTAGGTAACATACTCATATTCATTATCCCGGGATTTGACTACCGGAGAAGAAGATATTACAACGAATAGTTTCAGTACAAAAAGCACCACTTAGGTACCAGTTCTAAAACAGGATGTTTACCATGGTTTGTCGTGTTTAAGATTTCCGATGTCATAGAAATAGAAGAAATAGAATACTAATGTGCCTGTTATGATACTTCTACCGCTTTTAAATGCCCGTTTGATGTTGTTTCATCAACGCATGCCTAAAATTAAGTTGAGTATATTATTGAATTGATTACGTTTGGCTTCCTTAAAGTAGATTTAATCAATAACAGTTAATGTAGAAGCCATATGTTTTGTTTATTTTTACACGAGTCAAAGGTGAGAAGAGAATTCATAAGACCCAGATAACTGTTCTGGCAGAATGAATGGATTGCTGAAGCCAAGAAGCCAAAACCACAGAGAAAACCAATGAGAAAACACACAATACCTCAAAAAAGCAATGTACAAGCGATCGTCAGCAAAAGCGCTAATTAAAAGGTTCATCGGCCTCGCGAAATAAAAACCTAGTTACATAGGAATTTACATGTAATTACACATAGCAAACTATTCGAAAGATAATAACAACGTATCTATCCTTATAAATATTGGAAAACTGTCGTGAAAGTAGGAAAACTCGTGTCGGTTGTTTTCCACAATATTACCGGGAAAATTTAAGTACTACGCGACGTAATGCGACTTGGTCGCAAAAACTTGCTAATTTTTTTGGGATGTTGCTGGGATAGAATATCAATAGTGTAATACCAAGTTTGCAACTTCGAAAGACCTGTGCTAACTTCGTGCTCGAAAAACCTACACATTTTTCGTTTTTTTTCGTCAAGCTGACAACCTTCAAACTGTTTTTCAAAACCCGTTTTCAAAAGTATAATGAGGTCGCATCATTTAATACTCTTTATTCAGCCTACCGGGGTTCCTTCGTTAAAACCTGGCAGCGAGCACGTTAACTTGATCTTTAATTCAAGGTTACTAGGAACTACGAGTATAATAGTGTAAAATAGTGAAAAGTTTGTTTATTGATTCAGATGGGGGTGAAGGTTGCGGATTGTTTGGTTGTGTTAACTTGTGTTAGCTAGCACCTAACGCAAGGGCGCACGCTCTGCCCGCAATTAAGACGTTTTCACTCTATCGACGTAGAGCTAGGAGGATATAGACATGAGAACGCATTTTTTATACTATTTCCAAAATCAGTGATTTTTTTTTTTAAGTTTGTAAGTCAGCTCAGTTCGTTTTGTCTTAATGTAAGAGCGGAAAACTGAAATAAGCTGAAATACCTACGCATCGTTGTGAGACAATTTTATGGGCAGTAGCAGTACTTTAATTAGAATATGGTTTGGTTTAAATTTATAAGAGTACTTAAAATACTAATTATCCGCCGTCATTTAATAATGTTTTAATGCTTCAAAAATAAAAGAATACATTTTATTGAAGACAAACCCGGCAACCCTTTACTGCCTGAAGTTATGATGGTCCAATAAACTCTAAATTACACGGGTCTTATATTTTATACCAACATAAAAATGTGTTCTGTTTAAAACAAATACAATTTTTTTTGTACTGATAAGTTCGATAGCAATGAAAGCCAGAAAATCACATGACTCAGTGTTAAAGTTAAACGTCTTGTAATATATTGCAGTTTTAACATAGATTTATAGTTAGCATAGGATAGTGAGTGCTTAGGTTCTTACACTGTAAACTTCTATTTTCGTTAATAAATAAATGACAAAGGAAACTGGCACAAATTGAAGGACACCTATGTATATTACCCGTCAGTAACAGTGGGTAGCCAATGACCAGTGATTTTAAGCTTCGGTAGCGTATTTTGTATTTCCTCGAGTCGTATCTATCTCTTCGTAGGTCTGCAACACAGTGGCACAAGGAAAGCGTGCCCTTGAGTAGTCGCTACTAACTACGAACGCTACTAATTACCAACATTCGTACATTTCACCTCGCCAACTTTAATATCACTAACTTTGCGAAGCTTAAGTAGACAAAATATTTTTTTTATCTGTGTACGTGTTATCTAGTACTAAGTAGTCCTATATTTTTGTAACTAAGTTTGTTTGTCTGTAAATATAAATGTATTTATTTCTTTACAAACTACTTAAATGATTATTTCACTTAGACGTAAGATTTTTGATTAACGTTCTTTGGACATTACTTAGTCGTGCATATTATAGTCTTATCGTTTATAACATAGCTTGTTATCACCATCTGTGTTTATAGCAAAATTCAAATGCAAAGTTATAAATGCAATTTTTGCGTAATCCTTGATTTATGTGCCGAAAACCTACTTCAACTGCTCATTGGCATGGGTCGTAGGTTTATCTCCCCACTCGGACCCATGGGTCTGAATATGCTGAAGAATGTGACCATTATCTTCTTATTTTACTGTTTAGAGTGGTGAATAGCCTAACCTAAACCAATACCTAACTGACCTGTTAAGGCGCTTCCTAAATAAACCTTGCACTGCTATTGTATTTGTTTAGCGGTTTTGTGTTAAGCTAACATAAGTCCAATGATTTTAAAGCTAGACTACGTGACATTGCCCTGTATTCGAAGTATTTACTTTACATCAATATATTTATATGCAAGACAATCCACAAGGAATCATCTAGCCCCAAGCTAAACAGAGCTCGTGTTATGGGTACAAGATGACATATATACTTAATACAATATATAACATAGATATTTTATTATTATTATATAGAAAATACCCAGTATACAGTAAAGAAGTTTACTATCTTTAAGAATATTTTGTTGACAAAACCTTTATACCTTTTCTTTATTAACAAAATATTTCAAGAGCCTAGACTAGAATATCAAACGATTATAAGTTATTTCGTTTTCCTAAAGATTTAACCAGGTAGTTAACGTAACTTGTTTACTAATTACTTCATTAAAATAACATACCTATTTATTTATTCGACACGGAAAAAATGATGTCACCAAACTTCCTGAATTTTGTTATCGATTAAATGCTTAAACGTTTAATGCTTGTAACATTGATCAAATAATGAGAGATAAGATAGCATTCTTATTTCGAAATCAATGATTAAATACCATCTGTGATCTTCGTGAAAGTTTACAGGTTCAAAAGATAGGTACCAATTTAACTTTCAATTTTTAAACATGAATTGTTGAAACCGAGAATGCCAACGGTTGGTTGGTGCTTAGGCATTTCAGTCCGACGAACTATTGATACAATACAATACAATTACTTCTTTTTATTTCTATTATTCTTATTTCTCAATTTGATCTCTGCGCTTATTAATCCAATACCGCTACCACCCAGCACAATAACATGATAATAGTCAATGAAATCAAAACAAAATTCAACAGAAAAACTATACAAACATGTATGTAGGTAAGTATTTGACGGGAGCCGTAGTCAAGATAATGTTGCGTGTGATTTGTAGTATGTACCTAGTTTCATTAAAAGAATACTGAACGGCTCGAGTTGAGTCTGTAATGCCGTTTTCCAGTTGATATGTGTACGACAAACTTCAAGTTAAACAACGAGCAGTCTACGTAAATATCTACATTTTGCCGTTCCGTTATATGCAGGTACATAATTAAGATTAAGTTATACCTAAGGTCATTTATATTGTTTACAAGTTTCCTTTTATTTACATAGGTCTGACTCAATGCAGCGGATGATCTCATTCTTGCCTATAAATATTAAAATAGTTACTATGAACGTTAAAACTTAAGATTATGAATGCAATTTTTATCTACCTAGGTAAATATTGTTTACCACATTGAGTGCTGAAAACGCACGGTATGAGTTTTCTACAAGTAACTAATCTGCGAAAATCCACACTAGCGCAGCGGCTAAGAAAATACAGATCTTTGTGACTCAGCAGAGCTGTAATATTTTTCGAACGAAACGCATGTGCGGCGCAACACAACCGCTGCTGTGTAGAGCGGCAGCACGAATTTTTTAGGTAAAAAAAAAGATCGCAGTCGTAGAAAAAAAACCGCAGTCAAAGTGTTACTATTTGTTACGCAGCTCCTACTGTGTTATATTTTTTTAAAAACAACGTTTTCTAGCGAAGTGACCTACTGACTTAAAAAACATATTAATCATCTTATCTCACCTCTTGCAGCGACATCGTATCAAGTTAATCTTGCACAACACTGACACATATTTCCTATCACCAAAAACAACGTAATATTTACGCATAAACTTCCTACACCATTAGTTAATTAACCATTCGCAGGGAATTGTTTATTTATCGACATCGATAAAATCTATCCGTCAACAATGTAATTAGCAAGGTCTCGTATGCTCGCGCGGACTTGCCAGCTTGAACTGAATTCTCGGGTTCGCCGTGGTATGAATCCAATCAGGAGTAAATGGTACGTAACATCAAATTCGGAACATTAGTACAATGGAAGCCACGGCCGCGGCAAGGTCACGACATTGTATGCAGTTCCATTATCGCGATCTAACCAAATTATGCATGCGCTTCCAAGTTTCTTGCATTAAATTGTCACACACGTAAATTAGTGCGGCAGCGTTTCGAAAATTATAATAATAATTATAGATATCTTCACTATTTATAACACTATCGGTTTTTGTTTTGTTCGTTTTTATTCGAGGATGAGTTTTTCGAGTTTCGTTATTCGCTTTTCTTTTGTAAGTCGTCAGACGTCCTGCCCGGTAGACGTCTGAGGGCCAACTGGCTGCGATTGGTGTTTCATTTTGTTATCAGCGCGTTATCATTCTCATTACCGGCAGTTTTATTGTTACTTTTCGCACATTTTAGTTCATGAATTGTTGTTATCAGTAAATTAAACCCGTTTTCGGTCGTAATAAGAATAATCGACAATCCTGAACGTCAGAAATGAGTAACGTCTTAGCAACAAACTTATAGAATACGAAAATAAGGAGGTTCTGCCGTACCTATATGTTTGCTTTTCTTAATGTACGAGAATGATGAATGTCGATTTCTCCGCCATTTATGGACCGATTTGGATGATTCCTATGCAGTTTTATAGAGGTTCCCGGCGTGATCCCAAAACTTAACGTGAAAACCGTTTAAAATTAAGGGAAACGAAGTCCGTTTTTAGTTTTTTAAAACAAATTATTTTTTATTAGAGTTACCTACACGTTGTTGCAGACAGAAAGAGATTATTTTTCATAGGTTTGTGATTGTCACGCAATACTTTTATGATTTCTGATCAATGTTTTCAATGACAAAAAAACAATTTATTGAAAACAAACAATCAAATCTTTCCTCATTATAATATTAGTATAGATGAGACGACTTTTAAGTGATTTAAGTGAATTCTCAATTGATATAATTGTGACTGTAAGGAAATAAAATGGGCCCTACTTATTAGGAAATTGGGAACGTTTTCCTCTATAAAAAAACTAATCATAAATATTTCGAAATGTGAATGAAGCAAGCACACACATTTGGCATGGTGGGTGGGATAAGACTTCCCTATGCTTGTTGTTATGTGTTTTATTTGAACAGAATCTGATACAAAACCTTCCATAGCTTGCGCAAACTAAATTTTTCTACCCATTTGTAATTTTTGGCAATGTTGTGTATTCTTTCACAAGAAAAACCGTTAATCTATTAACGGTTTTTCTTGCGAATGAATACACAACATTGCCAAAAACTCTAGTTAAAGAGGAATAATTCTGGACTTTTAAAAATACAATTAGTTTTCCCCCTTGGATCATTTTCCAAGGTGGAAAACTGGAATAAGCCTTTCCATCTCTTTTCATTTTCTTATATTTCCCAATGTCCATGGGAATGTGTTGTAAATATTGTTTCTTGCTAATAGGTAGGTACTTATAAGACAATTTGTTGGTTATTTTGGAAGCCTAACGCGGATCCGTAGCGGATGTTCTTCGAAGAAATGTTGACCAAACAAATAACAATGGGGAGCGTGCGACTGTACATAGGTATCCTTTTACTTGACTTTAGAATCCCAGATATTTATTGTAAACAAAGGGAGAACAAAATAAATAAAATATTGGTGGAAAATATTTAAGGATACTGGTAACATCGGAGCATATCGCACAAGTTCGAATACATTTTTGGTTTTGACAGTTTTCATGCATAAATTATTAATTAGTAAATCATTCTGTCTCTCGTCAGTTTTGGAACACGTATTTGAACCTTTTCGCTGTGCGTGTGTTGGTTTTTATTTTTAGTGGTTACCTACCTTGTTGTTACCTAGTTGTTTTCAGTTATCAGTCTTTCGACAGTAACTTTTCGTTCTTAAATGTCTTTGATGACAATAAATAACTTGGGTTCTTGAACTGAGCATAGGTCAATACACTGACGGAATCACTGGTTGTTATGATAATTGATAGGTTAGGTACCTACCTACGTACATACACAGATAATGTGAGAGACAGTTTGTTTGCATATGCTAATAGTGATTATTGAATAGTAGGTATATGGAAGAGATCATGAAGCACAATTTAATAAATTTCTACAGGTGAACTAAGACTTACCTAAAAATAACGATTTCAATGCCTTGTAAGTCTCAAGTTTATATTTCCTAATGGAAATTTCGAGCAATCACCACGGGGCGCACCCTGGTTTGGTTTTCAATCTAGTCCTACATAGCAGAAGAGACGAAGTCGAATTATAGTTTAAAAAAAAGAAAGTGCATTGATTCGCACATAATTTGATGTTTATTTCAGGAGCCCTGTGGTCTATTGAAATGAATAACTGTTTGATTTGTACGTTATTTATTACTAATTATTTGGTTCATTGTGCCAGTTGTATTTATTGTGTGTTGTGGTAATTGAATGGCAGAAGTGCTCTGTAGGTATAAGTGTTTTCTTTATTTTATGCTTTAGTATTATTTAATGTATTGTGTTGGTATACGTGACGTGACGCGTGGGTTTGGTTCCGACGGAAGATCAGCGTTGTGATAGCTATGCACAATGGCTATCACAACACAATGCTGAGTCGGACGCCATTTTGTAGCATTTAAGTTTTATTTTATTTTTTTCAATTAGTTAGTAGTTATGTAGTATTTATGGTGTGGGGTAGTTAAGGAATTAGTTTAGTAAATTTGTTAACTACAAATCAAAGTTGTTTGCTACAAATAAAGATTATTCTATTATATTCAGTTCTTTCATAAGTTAAGTAGTTTTCTTGTAAATAAGCAAAAACGCGGTCCCAAAAACATATAGGTACTCTACCTACTCTGTCCCGCCACTATGAACGCGAAATCCTATACCCATCCTTTTTACAAAATGACTTGTTATATTGCTAGCTGTTGTCCGTCCTCTCTTTTCACTTTACTAATTTGTATAATATAAAATTATCATTTTTATAACATAGCAAGAAATATCTCTTTCTTATTCTTATCACATCGATAACTCCACAATGAAGTCAATTACAAAGCATGACATCACTATTGTATCGCTCCATAGATTGCGCGCCGTATTTGGTTGTAACGACCACATTTTGAGCTCGGTTTGCCCATTTGTATAACTGCCCAGTTTGCGTCGAGTATAGAGCGTGCTGTAACTCGCCAATTGGTATAATATTGGCACCATACAGCGCTTGTGTTTTGTCCATTTAGCCTATTTAGCTGATGGCTTTAGAGGTTTGTGTCTGCTGCCGCCGACGCAAGAGCCTTTTAGGTACATTCGTTTAGGAATTCAGATGATTGGGGCCAGGCTTCATTGATATACGCAACGAAGCAAAGTGCATTCTTCGTAGGTATTACTTTATAATTAGATAGTTTTTAATAACTTTATAACTTGACTTTAAATTACGAAATTTTGACACGGTTATTTTAATTTTTGTTGGACAAATACTAAATCCCTCGGGAAGTATTTTATCGGAACATCTCGGGATTATTCTCTATCCATAAAAGAGTAAAAGAAGCAATAAAATCCCTCCAATTGACGGAGCAACAAAGAGATGGTTCTATAGTATAGAATCTATACCAAAGAGATGGTATAGAATCTATACCATCGCCTTTTTTGTAGTTGGTTATAAACACTTAAATCTCCGTCGTCAGACAAAGTCATGTTTCGTTATAATATGAGTTCTTCGAAAAGATAATCAAGAAATTCAATAATTATTGCTGTTGTAGAAACTAGTTTTTAACTTGTCAAGTTAACCGAAGCAACAGCTAATTGTCTCTTAATTTTCGAAGGACACTTCCCTAGTGCAATATTTACTAATTTATCGATGGGATAAAATAATTCGAAACATTTTAATTTACCAATCTTTACTTGTATGGTTTAATTATGAAACACGAGCATAGGGGATCCGAAAACCCAAACAACCTTAGCGAAACACTTTAGCAACCTTGAAATAACTTTGCAGAACTAAAGCCGTTAAGCAAACATTAATTTGCCTAATTCTGTTTGCAAAAGTTATTTTATTTACGAGTCTGTCCAGTTTGGAAGTTGATAAGTTTGTTCAAGTGCTATTTCATGTCCGGTAAATAAATAAATAAATATCTAATGCTGGAATTGTCCAGCTTAGCTTGGGTCAGAATGATGATATTGTGTGGACTGGTGCACAGCATCATATAGCATCAAGCTAAGCAGAGCTGTGTTGTATATATATATAGCTATTCATAGAAAACAAACATCACTACAAAGTATATCTAAAACAAAGTCGTTTCCCGCCGTCTGTCTGTCCCTATGTACTTAGATCTTAAAACTACGTTACGGATTTTGATGCGGTTTTTGAGCGAAACCGCGGGGCGCAGCTAGTAACAAATATCTAGAGATAATACAAATATTTTGTTCCGGGTCCCGAGGCGGAAATCGAACCCGCAACCTCGTTGGTAGATAGATAGGTAAGTTTGGTCAGTGCTAAGTGCATCGACCGAGGAACGGTTAGGTGCGGTCAGACAGAATGTTAGTCATTATGGATGTTCATTGTACTTATTAAGTAGATATTGTATTCTGAAAACTGCAGTAATTTGAATGTGTTTGTAAGCAGTGATTGCATTTTAAAACGCGCTGACAAAGGCATAAAAGCCCTTTAAAGTTTTCAGAACAGAGTTATAAGAAGCTACAGACAACTGTACTGCGTTCTAATCTATTAAGTATTAACACTTTGACTGCGGTTTTTTTTCGACGACTGCGATCTTTTTTTTTACCTAAAAAATTCGTGCTGCCGCTCTTCACAGCGGTTGTGTTGCGCCAAACATCCGTTTCGTTCGAAAAACATTACAGCTGTGCTGAGTCACACAGATCTGTATTTTCTCAGCCGCTGCGCTAGTGTGGATTTACGCATATTAGTCACTTGTAGAAAACACATACGGTGTGATTTCAGCACTCGAAGTGTTAAGTTACGTTAGAACTAGGGGAACTTTATTTTTTGTGACGATGACGATGACGATGATTTGTGGAATTTTAAGTTTGCCTTTACTCTCTCAATTTTTAACGACTTTATGTCGCGGTAGCGGTTTGCCGAGTCTCGAAATATCTAAGTCTGCCGTTTTTTAAGACGACCTCTTTGGCGCGGTGGACGAAAGTCCGCCTGCGACACAGGAGGTTGCGGTTTCGACAATTGTGTGTACTATTTGCAGATATTAGTTCCGGGTGTTCTGGTCGTTATCTATGTAATCTATTGTATTAAGTATAACAGTCATCTAGTACCCATAGCAGAACAGAGCTTGTGTAGCTCTGCTTACCTTGGGGCTAGATGATGCTGTGTAGATTGTCCAGCATTTGTTTTACCTGCATTTCCATGGGCACTGGTATTCATTTCAATCGCACGCAGAGTATTTGAAGACTTTTCCAACACATTTAAATCAAGCTATGAACTGACCTGCTTGGTGTTCGGAGCGTCGTCAGGCCTGAGCGCGTGCAGTCTTCCCTCCTGGAACTCTGCGAAGGCTCGCACGGCGGCCGCTGCGTCGCGGTAACGCTTCCATAGGTCTACTGCTTTGTGGTACCTGGGTAGAAACGATTATATGGTTTAATGGTATGTCATATTATTGAATATAGTGGATACAATTTGCAGGGAACAACAAAAATTAAAGATAAATAATAGTACACACTAACTACACAGTACATAAAAAAGTATGCTACTAGTTTCTGCCCTTTCGCGGCTTTGCAGGCGTTGTATCTATGTAAACGTTTAAAGGTGCTTTATACACGGTGTAACATGAGGGGTGGATCATCGGTAAATGGAGGGTGGGGGACCTCAGTACCTATCGATTTAACCCGCCTGTATGTTCAGCGATATTTACTGGTTCAAAAGTAAAAGGCAAAAAAACACTAAAATCACTATTCATCTTGTTTAAAAAAAAAGACGGTCTCAGACCCAATATTTTGGCTGCAATTGCGAAATTAAGGATGAATTCTGATTTTAACTAAAATTTTACTAAAGTCCAATAACTTTTGAACCAGTGAATATCGCTGAACATACAGGGGGGTTAAATCGATAGGTACTGAGGTCCCCCACCCCCCATTTACCGACGATTCACCCCTCATGTTACACCGTGTATATGTTCATATCCCATAGGAACTGATTTATGGAATAAAAAGTATGTAATGGTATTGATATTGTCTGAATGAAGGGGGAAAGGGTGCGTTCATCGTGCGCAGCGTCTAAAGCCTCAATCAAACCGTCCAGCTTTCTATGAGGAATGCCACTCGAGTGAATTTAAATATACACTAACTTGTCACAAAGCTGCGTGAGATTCGCGCAGGTGTGTTCGTACTGCGCCGCGGCCGAGTCCAAGTCCTTCCTGAGTCCGGCGGCAACCGAGGCCTCAGTGGAGGCCTCTAGTGGTGCGGCCGCATCGCGCAGGTCTCCCACAAGTTCTCCGCTCCGCCGGGAGAGAGATTCGCTTAGGGTCTGGGAGAAGAAAGAGAGTATTAGACGTGGAAGAAAAACACGATAAAGGGGAAAGCTTAAAGCATATGTAATATGACGACCTCTGTGGCGCGGTGGGCGAAGGTCCGCCTGCGACGCAGGAGATTGCGGGTTCCCAAACTAAACCAAAGCTTGTGTAATGGGCAATAGGTAACTGATATACTTAATTACTTAGATATCTTTTATTATACATAGATAACGACCAGAACAACCGGAACAAATATCTGCAGATCGTACACAATTGTTCCAAAGGCGGGAATCGAACCCTCCTGCGTCGCATCGCGCATTAAGTTGGTTATCAATAAATGATTTGTTTTTGTATTTTTCGTAGGCGGACCTTCGCCCACCGCGCCACATCGGTCGTCAAAGTAGCCAATATAACTTTGATTACGTTATGCTCTCGAAAGATTTAAAATCTTACCTCAAGTTTCTCAGTAGCTTTCAGCAGCCTATCATAGTCCACTTGCCCCTGGACAGTCAACAGCTCGACCATATAATCCGCCTCCCGCACCGCACCTTGGACCAGCTCGAGTTGCCTCTCGAACCGTCGCCACAGTTGTAGCTTCGAGCGGAGCCGGCCGCTTAGGTCACTGCACGCTGCTTCTAGGTCGGCGTGGGTTTCCTGGGAAGATAAAGATATATAATATAACTATCCTATCCGTCCCGGCTTCGCACGGGTGCAAATGCGTGTATAACATACATATAAAATTTCTTCTTAAATCACATCTTTAAAAAAAACTGCATCAAAATCCGTTGCGTAGTTTTAAAGATCTAAGCTTACATATAGGGACAGACAGACAGCGTGAAGCGCCTTTGTTGTAGTATAAAACTATGTAGTGATAGTTATGATTTTCATATATGGTATGTATTTATTTTTGTATTGATGTTGTAATAAAGTCATATTTTATTCTATTCAATTGTAGCCCACCTAACACTAAGGGACAACGTGGGAAACTCAGGATGACATAGCATGATGAGCCTCACCTACTACCGTGGTTTTTTACTACGTTGCATGGAAAGAGAGCTATTTCCTAAGGAGTGGCAGTGACGGCCAATAATAGAACAATAAGTTAAGAAGTCTCACCTGAAGAGCAGAGATGTCCCTCTCGACGCCCGTGGGCGAGACAACAACCCGCAGACTTGTAGGCAGAGTGTGCAGCGCCTGCCTGAGAGCCAGGATATCGCTCCACTGGGCCACCAGGTCCTCGACGAGCCGGTCGCACGTCTGAGACGCTCGTTCCACCACGTCGCTTCCCAACCGTTCAGCTGATTCACATTCTTCAAGCGTCAGTCTTGCTTTACGCTGGCTTTTGTGACAACGAATGATTCCTGCTTGGACCTGAGCTATCTTCTCCTTTAGCAGCAAGCTCCGTTCTAACTCCTCGGATATCTGATCGTCGATGATTCCAGATTGAGTCAGTAAAGCACCTACGCGCTCCGCTTCTGTAGTTGGTAGCAAGCTCAGTCTCCCAAGTTCGTTCTGTATCCTGTCTATACGACCAGTCATGAGCTGTAGTCTTTCTATGTATAGGTTCAGCTCATCTTCGCTTTTGATGACTCCTTTCAAACCGTCGAGGGCAGCACGGAGCTCTCTTAGCTCTTCTTCAAGAATGTTGAACTTCTCTCCCGATGGAACATCTCTGTCGGAAATGCTTTGGATAGCGGAAGAGTGAACTTCACCTATTCTGGAAGCAAGATCACGCCACCGTTTCTCGACCTTTGCGAAGTATTGACGTTGAACCATCTCGTCTGATATAGGCAAGATTTCAAAAGCCCTTTCAAATTGTATTCCTGACTCATTTTTGATATTGTTGTGCACCTCATGTTGTGCTTTCAACTCCCAGAATCTTCTGAGGTTTCCCGTTGTAGTAATGTTCTCGGGTGTGATGAACTCAAGCTCTCTGTTGGCGATCTTCATCCATCCCTCGATCCTGTCGATTTGATGGTCATACGAGATCCATGTCTCTTTGAAAGCGGTAAGACGAGTCAACCTCGTATCGATCTCTTCTTGCAACGTTAGTAATGTTTCAAGATTGCTAGAACATTCAGTCTCTAAGCCCGTGCAAACGATCAAGTTTTGCAGACTTTCGGTTATAGAGAGAAGTCTTAGTAGCTTGGCGTAATGATGTGACACGTCTTGGCTCAAGGACTGGTAAAGATTGATATATTGTTCGTGATCCATCGAAGTCACGTTGGTGAGATCTGGTACCCGTTGTTGGGCAACAACGAGCCATTGCTGTTCTTCTTTCATTCCCTGCATCAGGAAGGTCCATCTTGAAGCAGCCAGAGTCATTTGCTGCGCACGACTCGCAGCTTTGTCAATAATCACTGTAGCTCTATCATGCAGTGAGTTATGTAGAGACGCGTACTTGTTCTTTGTCTCATTATCAAGGTTGTCTTCCAAAGATTCAAGAATAGCTCTGCAATGACTAAGGTTAACGAAAAACTTTCGGTGTTTCTGAATTTCTTCATGCAGGTGATCTAAGTCGGTAACGATGATCTTTCCGTCTAATAGAGCTTCGGCCACATCCGTTATTTGGCCGAAGTCTTGGAGAGTCTGCTCATACTCTTCAGCCAACGATGCAAGTTGCAGAAGGCGATCCCTTTCTGTGTTGATGACATTCTCAACTTGTTTGGTGTCGTCTTCGCTAGTGTAAAGTTTGGTTGGACATTCTCTGCTCGGGTTAAGCTCCAAGAGTATACGGTATAACTTAAACGTCTTCAGAATTGTCTCAAAGTTATCTACGTTATCAGACTCAATTTTGTCGAGTCTATCAAGTTTTTGATATGTAGGAATTTCAGAAAGAATAACATTATCTAAACTAGACTTGACTCTGTCAACAGACTGTGCCAGCTTGTCGGTATCTTTTAAGAACTTTACCCATTCCTTTTCAACATCTTTCACTTTCACTGAGCTTTGCTTACTCAAAGTATTAACAGCATCCACTTGACGCGTTAACGTCTCAATTAGAGTGATGATCTCTTCATTAACTTCGACAACTTCTATAATTTCTTTCAGATGTTTAACGTAACTTTGCAAAGATTTAATACGTTCAGTCTCTTCTACAGATGTTCTGGTTCCAGAGATTGTTTCTCTCTGGATCTTGTAATGGATTTCTTCCAACCAAACGGATATCGTTTCAATTACAATAATAATATTCTGTTCAGTTCCCGCCGAATCCATTCCTTGAAGGGCATTTTTTATATCATCCAATCCCTTGTTAATTACTAAGTCATAAGACTTTTCCACAGACGGTTCAATAATTGCGATGGTCATGGAATCGTCTGGAGTGCGTTTTTGAGGTTCCATTGCCGATTGAGTACGCTTCTCAAGAGCATCAAGCAGTCTTGCTTTTTCAGATCTTCGGGGAATGATGCTCTTGCTAGGTGATGGTGACTTTGACTTTGATCGTTGGACCACATCAGAATATGTCAGCTTGTGCTGGCCACCGATTTGTTGTCTGGGTAGAAGTGGACTAGCTAAGATGCCTTCATCGATTGATGACGGGTCTTTGCTGGATAGGTCGTCGCTTGTTGGAGTTTCAGACATCGACAGTTCCGTATTGATAAGGTCTGACAGACTCTCAGGAGTCTGAAGTGGAGATTCCTTCTTGGTCTTTCTCTTCCTCTTTTGTTTATCAGTAGTAAGTGATTGTGGTCGTTCAAGGAAACTACGTTCGTTGTCTAAGAAATCGGTGGTCGAATGCGGAACAGAAATCTGCGCTCGCAAGTGGATCTCATAAGGTTCGTCTGTGGATGTTGAAATGGAGTCTTCAGAATAATCTCTCGGTGTAGTTTGTTGGTGACTGTCAACGGTTATTACTTCTCTCCTTTCTAAGTCTAGTGGCGGAACTATTGGAGTTTGATCTCTGGGAGTTCTTGGTGTCCTTGGGGTTGTTTGTTGCGTCATATCCAGGGTAAGTGTACTAGTCTTTACCTGTTCAATTTCAAGCGGAGGAATTACTACTTCAGGCTCCCTTGGAGTTGTTTGCTGATTGACGTCAGTTCTGACCACTTCAGTGATAACTGGGACTTCGGGTTCACGCGGGGTAGTTTGTTGAGTCATATCAGCTGTACTTAGAACCGGAATGACCTCTGTCTCCCTCGGTGTAGTTTGCTGAGTAACATCCGTGGTAATGGTAATTTCTTGAGTGACAATTGTAGGTTCAGGCTCAGGAGTGGTCTGTACAGTGTTGTCTGTTGTTATTATTTCAGTGCTGATAGCAATATCTTCAACCAATCGCGGAGTTGTTTGTTGAACGCTGTCCGATCTCACGATTCCAGGGATTACCTCAGGTTCATGAGGTGTGGTCTGCTGAATACTGTCGACTGTCTCAATTGAGGTTAAATCGAGCTTCGGCACTTCCTCTTCTATTGGTGACGTCTGCTGAGTGCTATCAACAGTGACAACTTCTGCCCTCGGAGTGGGTACCTCAACTGGTTCTGGTGTATCAGACTGAGTGAACGTGCTAACTACAGGTACTTCAGGAGTTTGGATGCTCATTTCGGTCCAATGTTTCTCCTTCACAGGTGTTGTAGATGTTTCTTGATCTATTTGATCTTGTTGTATTGTCTGAATATTTATTTCAGTGGTCTCGATAAGCACTTCAGTGCTCTTCTCATCTTTTTCAATGATAGGTAGCGGCGATGTCTGCATTTCTCTAGCCTCTGTTTCAGGTCTTTCCGGCACTGGAGCCGGCTCTGGTTCTTCTATAGGCGATGTTTGAGCAAACTTTTCCTCTGGTGTAACGATGTCTTGAGGCATGACCTGTGTTGTTATTTCAATTTGTTCGACTTTCTCTGGCGATGGGATCCTACTCGTTTGAATTTCTGTATCTGACATTTCTACTTTCTCGATAACCTCTTCCACTGTCTGAGTATGAGCTTCCTTATCCTCCACTGGAGTTGTTTGGATTAAAGCCTCGACAAGAGGAGTGGGCGATGTTTGTAGCTCAGTGTCCAAGGTCTCAGGTCTAGGTGGAAGCTCAACCTCTACAATCGGTTCCGGAGAAGTCTGTATGGAACCTTCTTGGACAGCAATTTCTTCCATAACAGAGACAGGGTAGGTGATAGTCGTGTGAACTTCAGTATTTACCGTCTCAGGACTGCTGTGGACGCATTCTTCTACTATTTTGACGGTGTCAATATCTGACGCTTCGCTTATGGTGCGGTAAGACTCGTCTTTAGGCGATGTTTCAGTTATTTCACCCCGCTTTGGAGTCTCTGGTTTAACTTCAGGCTCCAGTTCAGGCTCTGTAGTAACATCAGTTTCTTCGGTGGCCTTTTTCTTACGCTTATCTTTCTTCTTTCTGTCTTTTTTTACGCAAATTGGTTCAATGACTTCGTGCGGAGAACCATCTGGTGTTTCTTCAGATTCAGTCGTGCTAAGTTTTGGATAGGTTGTTTCTTCACTAACTCCATGTTGTTTACGTTTCTTTTGTTTCTTTTTGCGCTCTGGTGGAGGAGGGGCCAGGGACACCTCGGCTTCATAGCCTTCTTCTGCAGGGATCGATTCAGATTCTACAAACGAATCGGGTTCCAGTTCTTGTGCGGGTTCTAAGATCTCTTCAGTAGGTTTAGGAGACTCCACGGCTGGTGGTGAAGTCGGTAGTTCCACATAATGGCTCAATGAAGAACTGTCTGTGTCAGCGATGCTCTTTTCCGTTTCAACAGCCGGTTCCGTTGGGGTAGCCTCACTACTTTCCGGGCTATGTTTATGCTTCTTTTTCTTTTTACTTCGTTTTGGTATAGACTCAGGAGGTGAAACCTCTGCCGGCGGTAATGCTTTTTCAGGTGCTTTTAATTCTTCTCTGGTTATTCTAAGCTCACTAGGCAAATTAACGTCAATATCTTTTCTTACAACTTTCGGTTCTTTAGTGTCAAAACCTTCAACTTTGTAGTCCAGCTTTACTTTTGGATCAGTCTTCTTTGTTATGTCAGTCTTTGTTATGGACAATGAAATGTCCAACGTTTGCTGAGACGTGCCTTCAAATGTGCTGTCAGGTTTTGGTTCCGGAACCGGTTTGAAGCCTCGCAAGTGTGTATCCTTACGTTCTGCATCTAGCAGCAGTGTGTTGTCATACCTAGGACTCTGCTGAACAACCGGTTGTGTAGTAAACTCTAATGAAGGAGTCTGTGTTGGGATATCTGCCTGTTCAGGTTGTCCAAACGTAGCCAGAAGCTGATTAACGCTATCTGACGAACCTTGCACTTGCGGTTCGAATTGTCTTATGTACGTTAGTTCAGGAACTTCAGGAATCTGTCTTGTGTGCGTTTCCGTTATTATCATATCCACTTCGATAGGTTTTACACCTACAGATGACTGTAATGGACCTTTAAGTGTTACTATTTCACTTGTGGTCTTTTCTGTTGTCTTAGTGGTAGTAACAAAGGTTTTAAGAGAGTCATCTTTGATTCCTTCCCGCGCAATAAACTCTACGCTAGATTCTGCAGTGCTCTTCATTTCTGGTCCAGGTGCTTGTTGTAATAACGAAACATCCACCTTGTCAGTTTGATCAGATGCGAGCTCTTTTCCTCTGATAATTATTTCTACTTTAGATTTGGGCTTGGCGTCATCAGTCGAACTATGTTCTTTAGGTAATAGAGCTTTGACCACTTCAGGAGATATAGGTTCATCAATATGGGTAGTGGTCGTTTCCGTAATAACAGTAGTAACAGGTTCCCCACTTGTTTCTTTAACAAATGGAGTTGTCACTTTAGGCGTTTGGATATCTTTCACTGATTCTTTGCTGACCTGAATTGGAACATCGGGTGTTACAACCTCTGTTGAGATTTCACTGATTACTTGAGAGATAACTTCTTTAGGCTGAACTTTAGGAGGTTTTATTAATTCTTGTTTTAGTTCTGGTTTTTCGGCCTGTTTAACGGGACTCGCAGGTATTTTAGAAACTCCTGTGTGGTCGCTTTCACTTTCGATCAGACTCTTTGTAATATCTATAAGACCAGTTTCTTTTACAGTTGTTGTGATTTCTGTTTGGGTAAGAGGACTACCAGTGTCGGCTATTTCAGCGGTATGAGTTGTTACGATTTTACCTTTCTCTTGGGGCTTAGTGGGTTCTTCTGACTGTACAATCGGTGGTTTTTCTTTTAACTCAGTTGGTCCTTTTTCTATTAACACTTCAGTTTTTTTAGATTTTTTCTTCTTGTCTTTTTTTCTGATTACTGGTTCAGGAGGTTCTGATTTTGGTTTATCTTCAACTTGTTTTATCTGGCTTGTAGAAACTGCATGAGCGATTTCACCGCCAATAAATACTTGAACGTCATTTTTTTCTATTGGTGGAGTGTCCTTTTCTTGCCTTGTGGATACAGTGATATGAGGTTCAGTTGTTTGGATGACCTCTTGTACCGTATGAGTTATATTCTCTGGTTCTTCTATCGTTACTTTTCTACTTGACGTTGTTGCAACTTGAGAGGTAGTTATTGTTTCTCTCATGGACTTTTCAGTTTCGCCAGACACTTTTTTAGTTGTTGTAATAGTGACGCCGCCAGCGGGAGTCATTACTTCTTGTATGGTAGTTGTTACTTCGGGAATATGATGTACTGAAGTCGATACGATAGTCTGTAATTCTTTCTTTGCAGGTTCAGGTGTTTTAGAGACAGTTGTAGAAGAAACAATATCAATAGGTTGAACTTCTTTGGTTTCTGTAGAAGGAAGGCTGACATCTGGCTCCTCGACTCTTGTTTGCCGAACAATTTGCATTACGCCTTGTTTGGACGTAACCGGTTGCTTTTGTATTTCTACTGAAATAATTTCTTTTTTACTCACAGGCGAAGAGTGTTTGTATGAATGTTCCGATTCACTGCTAATCAGACTCTTTGTTACATCGATAACATTTGTATCTTTTGTCTGCGGCTCAGTTGATGTTTTTTCGACAATTTGTTGTTGCTGTGGTGTAGTTTCTTCCTTGATTATTTGCAAGGGTACCGCACCTGTAATTTCGGGGTGGTTTAAGTGTACATTAATCTCAGCTGTGATGGTTGAATCGGGAACATATTCATCATCAGGCTCCTCGACAATTTGCTCGGTGACATGTTCTTTGCCGTCAATGATCTGAACGTGTTTGATTATTTTAATGCGTTTAGTTTTTACGCCCTCCGTCTGCACATTATGAGAGATTTTAGGTTCTTCTTCAACTATCTCAACATCGTCAGGTTCTTCGATAACCTCTTCTGTCACGTGCTCTTTACCGTCAATGATTTGAATATGTTTGATGATACGTTTTCTAGTTCTTGTTATTTTTCTCGTGACTTTTTGGACCACTGTAGATACATTGGTGGACGAAGACTCAAAAGTAGAATGTTGAACACCGTGGGTGACAAAAGTTGTTTGACCGTCTTGTGGTTCTTGAACCAGGTATTCCTGAATTTGAGCAGAGTCGTCTGATGGTAACACTTCAAAGGTTTCTGAAACAGTCACGGTTTGCATTGGTGAAGTTTCCCTGTCCTGAGATGTACGGACTATAGTATGAGACTTGGTCACTTGCGTATGAATGCCATGCTCACCTTCCTTCTTCATAAAATCTTCCATGAGCTTGTTTAGTTCACGCTCTTGAGAAGATTTATCGACTGATACTTTGTCACTGTCTTTAGGGGGTTTCTTATCATCGCTTTTATCGTCACCAGGTGATTTATCATCTCGCGGTGGAGATTTATCACGTGGTGGTGACTTATCATCGCGGGCAGGTGATTGGTCGTCTCGCGGTGGCGACTGGCCTGGTGGCGACGGATCGTGCCGTGGTGACTGATCGTGACGAGGTGACTTGTCACTGGGTGGCTTGTCGTCTCGGGGCGATTTCTCTTCTTCCTCCTTATCTTCGTCTTTAGAGCCAGGTACAGGCGGTTGATCACCCCTATGAGTAGATTCATCAATCTCTTCGAATTGGACGCCTCCTTGCTCTCTCACATTAATACAAACTCTTGGTATTTGCTCTTCATACGTTTCAACGTTATCAGGTTCTTCGATAACTTCCTCAGTGACGTGCTCTTTGCCGTCAATGATGACTATCCTTCTAATGATACGTCGCCTCGTTTTAACAATCCTCTTTGTAACTTGTTGGACGACAGCAGTGACACTGGACGATGAAGCTTGGACTTGCGTAGGGAATTCACCTTCAGCTAGCTGTAGTATTTCCTCGGGCTTCATTCCCTTCTCCATTTGTATAACCATGTCAGGTCTGGAGGTGAATTCTTGCACGGTGACTTCGCCTCCGGGAAGGCTAGAAATTACTTTTCCCCCATATGTTTGGTATTGCATAGTTTGTACTCCACCGTCACCCATTGTAGTTGACGATGCTCCCTTGTTTTCTCGTAGGGTAATTTGAGAGAAGGAGTGTTCCTGTGGAATGCCATCGCTGGATAGTATTTGATGCGTGTGCTGCTGAGTCTGTAGCGTCTGCTGTCTGGTCACTAGCGTCTTTCGGATCTTCTTGACGATGATTCTCTTTGTGCCATCGGCATCGACCACCACTTCTGTCGTAGTTTCATCCGGTTCGACCATCACAGTTTCGAACGATTGCGGGAAGCTATGCGTGATGTTGAGTTGAGAATCTCTGTGGATATTATCGTCTTTGTAGTTAGCATCGACAAGTAAAGTTTTCTCATCAGTCTTGAGCTCCCTGATAACAGGTCGGCTAGCTATCTCGATAGTCTCGTGGCCGCCATCGGATATAGTTTGTGTAACCTGGATACTCTCGAGAATTTCTTTCTCAGCAGAATGTGGCTCACTCGTCTGGATTTGTACTTCCTTCGGTGGCGCACATGTTATAGACACGTCATGCGTCGCGATCACTTCCGGTTGGCATATGACAGATTTATCAGCGACGGATGGTGGTTCCGACATAAGACTCTTTCCGGTTTGAGTCTCGATCGTTACTTTTTCTTCTACTTTAGTAGGTTTGCTTTCTTGAATCGTCTTCTCACTTACTTCTTGGACTAATGAGAGTTTCTCCGGTTCCTTATGAATAACTTCAGTTCTGGGACTGACAATCTCTTCCGGCATGGACGTGGAGTCGATTGTCCTGTCCGTCTGTGAGATGTCTTCCTCCGGCTCGGGCGCCCTCATCACGATAAGCACTTGTCTTAGCCTCTCTATCTCTACAATGACTAGTTGTCTCGTTTCCTCCAACGCTCTCTGCATCGCATCTAACTTTACCCTCATAGATTGACTAGATTCATCACGATTTATCACAGTGATCGACTTAAGTATGATTTCGTACTCCTCGTATTCCCTTATGTACCTTTCGTAGATTTCGATATATCTAATAATATCCTCCTCGGTGAGTGCGTCGGTTTGTACGGTCTCCTTGAGGCCGTGGTTGATTCCTTCGAGCCATTGGTCGAGTTTCAGAATCTTTGCTTTCTGCTCCTCGATCTCTTCGGCTTGGCGCGCGAGTTCTACCTTCGTGTCCTGGAACGATAAAGCCCACTTAGAAAATATACCAATGTAATATTCCATTAAAGGACTAGGTACTTTTGAAAACAGTTCCAATCTAAATCCCAATAAAAAAAAATCAAAGGCAAAGCTTAAAAGCTCCAAATTCTCTCGAAATTAGGATATTAAGGTGACTGCAAGTGTTTTCAAGACATATAATTCAAGACGGTTAGTATACAAACCGAATCCATTGATAAAATAATAATGATGCAACCATGACTCATAATCATAATAGTCCCTGGATTTAGCCGGCTTGGCAGTCACACGCGTAATTCACAGAATCGTATTTAAATCAGTCGAACTGCAAGCGGAATGTGAGTAGCCTTGATGTTTGGGAATAAGCGTTTTGTTTTAAGAAGTTATTATATAAACTTTGTAATTGATTTAACTTTACTACACTGTCCATCAACACCATTATTGTACTCGTATTGATTATAACCATTGTACTTTAATGTATGTTGACTGAGGTTATGCAACTAAATGTTATGGAGTTATGAAATTAAATTTATTTATTGAATAAAAACATAAAAAATACATTTATTCCAATAATTTGGCGTGTTTGCTTTACACCAACTTCAAATTCCTAAATAATGCAAATAGGGATAGACCAAACACAAAGCACAAAATATGGATTTTTAACGGACTTCGAAAAAGGAGGTTCTAAGTTCGGCTGTACGGATTTATTTATGTTTTATGTAAGTCCGATCCGATTTATCCGTCATTAATGGACAGATTTGGATAATTCTTTTGCAATTGTATAGAGGTTTACCGCGAGAACCCATAAAAATGTATTCCCAAGGGATTTTTATTTATCGGGATCATAACTTACAAAAACAGTTTTCTTCTACTTTAGTAGGTTTCAACAAACTAATTAGTATAATTCAATTCAATTATGTATATCAGTTATCTAGTACCCATAACACAAGCTTTGCTTAGCTTGGGGCTAGATGATGCTGCGTAAATTATTTATTAATTATAAAAATATATAAATTACCATACAACATCATCTGCGAACAAGCTTGATAGCCCCAAGCAAAGCTTGTATTATGGGAATCGGATGATGATCGATAAACTACATGATCTGTACATAAAACTACATGAAACTACATGTATATTAAATTTGGCCGGAGCTATACTCCGGCGAAATTTAAGATACACATTGTTAACATTTTTGCTGTTGATTTTTTTACAATATTCGTACAATGCTTAGTGACATTAATTTTTCTAACTCGAAACGAAACGTTTTGATTTTTGTGCATGGATTTATTTACAAACAGTGGATCTTATTAGAATGGAATAATTTAATCTAAAATTGCTGCGTAGTTAAAGCGAATGTGACGTGTATTTCATGAAAGTTACAAAATAAATGATTATTGATTAATTATTGGCCCGAGTATAAGTATTTCTATAAGGCTCTTACACCCTAGTAAACAACCAACAAAACAACCAACCATAAAGAAACAAAAAGAAACCTCTAACCTTCCTTACCTGGATGGTGGCGATACCCTGTCTCGCCTGCACCAGCAGCCTGGATATACGGGTCCGCATGGCCACCAGGTCTCGCAGCAAGTCCTGGACTTCCACCTCCTGGCGGTACTCCATGATCCTCGGCTCCAGGAGATCCGCTGCTTCGCTGCACTTCTCAAGGATCTCTATGCCCTCCTGGAAAGAATAATACAGGAGTGTTATGCCCGGTAACATAAATTACGTACTTTACAGGATAAATATTTTTAAACTCGATCTGAACACATCATTATAAAAAAATAGGTAAATAAACGCGATAAATAAATACCCGTTGTATTGATACTTATTATTATGCAGTGGGATAGTAAAGAATAAAAATAGACCTGACACAGATGTTATTCCTTATAATACCAGCACTCACGTCCATTGCTGAAAGTGCTACCCCCAAAGAGGGATTTTGTCCTAGTACGCTTGGTGGCGAATTAGTGATCGCAATAAATTATGTCGGTTTTAAAATAAACAGAATTCCTTCCTTCCTAAATTAATGGCAGCAATTCAAAGGATCATTAGGAAAAGCTAATAGGCTTTTTCCTTATTTTTTTAAATACTGCCCAAATACAGAATAATATTATAGAAATAGTATTCTTTACCCAAATATAAGATCGCGAGAATTATTTCACTTACATATAAATAGCAACATTACCCCCGAGTGATATTGTATATAAAGACTAGCGGCCCGTCCCGGCTTCGCCCAAGTGGACATTTGTTTCATAAACATTTTGCCTATTTTTTTTTTATTCTTTTTAATTTATAATATTACCATAAAGGTTTGAGGACCATAATTTAGCTCCTAGCTCCACGAAAAAGATGATCAAACTACCAGACTGTCACAGAACCTACTAACTTGCAGAACAGTATTGAGTCACCTTCCATCATGCTTTGATAACAACTCCCTATCTCATAAAAACAACACAGTAAAATAATAAGGTATGACAAACATCGTATAGGTACCTATCCTAAGAATAATTCTATATTTATCCGTGACAGACCTGCCCAGGTACCTATTTCAACGGTTATCCTCAACTAGCGACACCGAATGTTGCTTTAAACTCGTTATAAACGTCCAGTTAATCCTCGGATTTAGGGCCACAGTTGTGAAAACATCTGCTTTCAGTTTTATGAACGTCTACACGTTGTTGTGTAATTTTAAGAGAATTGTTGAATATAGCATTTGAACATTTTTACACACCATTTTGGCCTAAAGTAAGCAATTTCAATTTGTAGAATTCTGCTCGCGGCCCCACACGCGCTATGGGTTTTTTCGTTTAAAGGTTTTTTAACTCATAGGAACTGATTTATTGCGTAAAAAACCAGCTCTAGCCGTACATATAGGCAAAATTTCTACCGGATCTGTTCAGTAGTTTCGGCGTAAAGAAGTAATAAACATCTAAATATCCTAACTATCATAGAAAATAAAACATTAAGAAAATGATGAAGAGACAAACGCAGTAGGGCCTCTGTACAACCTGTACTTAGGTATATTTTGCAAAATGAAATCTTATCAACGTGGGTTAAAAATAAAAATCTGACAAGAATATTCGACCCACTTACTCATAATATAACTGACTTTATAATTTTTATAGTCCGCCAAAGATTATCGTCATCGTGTCATCACAGTTAATAAACTTTACGGTTCATTAAAACAGCTTGATTCATTATAATGCTCGTAAAATATTGAAAAACTTTATAGAACCTTAGATCATTGATCTTCATAAAAATGCAATCAAAGCCAAGATAGGTTAAACTGCGAGTACTTACTATGAATATCTTGTCATTTTAAAATCCATAAAGTCACTATCATTCCTGAAGCACCTTACATTTAAAACTGTTCGTAGTTTTCAAAATCCAAATAATATTTTCATAAATATATCGTCGTATTCGTTCGCGTATCCCGCGTTCGGTTTCGTGCACAAGTGCCCTAGAATGCGATGCCAAACACTGAACTTTATTATTAACTCTGTCGTAACTCTGTGTACTTTTGTGACATCATCATTTGTTAAAACATCACTATTCACTGCCAAGGCTGAGACCACATTTATTCAGAGAAGCAATATTCCATTTTAGATAAAAAAATGACGTAATTCCTTTTCTTACTTCGGTCAAATAAGATATGAGCTCATAGCAGAAACAACTAGCAAAATCGTTGAGGGTCAAATTTGAAATCGAGTTTGGTTGAAAACTTTGTTTGTTTACATTGTAGTCAGTGGGAAGGGCAAGATTCTATAAGCATACTATAATGGAGAGTATCTATGACGTATTTACAATGAAACTCACCTTCAGTCCTGTCTCCATGGCTCCTAGGCTCTCATCCGGCAGATCCAAGAGTCTAGTCTGCACATCCGTGATCTCTTGCAGCAGACTTTCAATATCGTTAGATAACTCATCCTGAGAACACACACATTGATTAGCGACACACTCTTTTATACAAGTGCAATGCGGAGCCAACAGAGTTTCATAAAGATCGACCATGTTACAGTTATAATCAGGCATTGTTTCATTATATTGAATTTATTTGATTGAAATCAGAGCGATATCGAACACGCTGTTTTTGCAGCCAACTAAATCATTATTGAAGATAATCTGATTCTAGTTGGAAAGCTTCCAAGCCGTTAATCAGTTACAATGTGACTCGGCCGCAACGTAAGCCAGTTGCTTGAATGAGCAAATGGACAGATGTAAAACTCAAGGACCCCACAATAATAAACGAGTAATGTTCACACATTGAAATAGCAGACATCACATGACATTTCGTTACTTTGCATTGATTTTTGAGAAATTGCTTTATAAATTGCAAAGTCTTTCTTAGTAAACGAAGGTTTAAAAAACTCTTTTGCTTCCGCATCATAAAACATCATAACAGGGTAAATCAGCAGTCCATGGGTATCATTCCAGATGCATGGACATGTTAGCAACGCATTGTACAACATCAAATTGATATCTTAAAATTTTCTTAAGATTTGGCATGACATGCGACTATGGATTAAAATTGGTCACATTCCAGTTTAAATTTCGGCACATAAAACAACGAAAACAACAAATAAAGCTTATTTATCAAGGGTGGAGTTTTTCACCAGTTCGTGACATATTTTCAGTCATAACAGGTATCTAAAGGGAAAAGATTTACAGAATATTTCTGTGGAATTTGGAACATACCAACACTTGACAGACATAGATTCTAGTGGCAATAAAACGTAAACGTAACGAAATATACTCGTATTTAATCCACGAAGAGATTTATAAAAAATCTAAAGAATTTATTTGTGAATGAGGTAACTGTGATTTATATTTGATAGATGTTTTATTAAATACAGAAAAAGATGACAGACACAAAAAAAAAATAAGAGTTCAATATAAATCCCAAAATCTATGTCTTTCATAAATATTAATAGTTAGTAGAATCAATTAATTAGGTCGGTGATTAGCGTGACAAGCGTGCCAGACACACTGACAAGCCGGAAAAAATTACGGTACGTTACACCATTATAATTTATTTTGGGCACAGAGAGCAAAAATATCACATACAATGGGATCCCAAAAATAGTCCTGTATAATACGGATCTCAAAACGGAAGATGCTAAATGCAAAATAGGACTGACCTGCCCAGAATGAGTTTAAATTAAGATAACTGCAGGGTTTAGCACAACATCCATTAGTTGCGGAATAATATAATATTCAGACGTCTTAATCTGAATCTTTTTCAAATGTTGAAATTTCAACTATAAGCCACATATCTAGAATCTAGAAACAAGATTTGGAATAAAGCGACATGTTGTCGATCGTCTCGTAGTGGCCAATTCGACTGCTTCCTATTAAGGGGTCGAGCTACCCTATAAATAAAACAATGAAAATAACAGACAATTACATTTATTATTAAAATTCATAACTTTGACAAGACTAGAAAAAAGTTAATTGTGAAAATCTCAAGAGTTAATAAACACGTTGACTAGACATGACTAGATTGCACACAAATACAATAAATACATTACAAACTAGCGAATCGAAATGCGTTCTACTCGTAAATTGCGTATAATCGCTACGTACAACAAAGTGCTCGCCAAAGTGGCACTACAAGACGAACGGCAAATTTTGCGTTGCTATACAACTCACGATACATAGCTTCGTAATTTGTGAAATTAAAAATTTGGTAAGTATATCATGCCAAACAGAAATAATAAAGTGTAAAATTGTACAATACGAGTCGGTGTCATTCACCTTGGGAGTCCTCGGGGCTGGTTCGCTGTCCGCCGGCGCCTGTAGGAGTGGGGTAGGGGCTGGTTCGGGGGGCGAGGTGGTTAGTATATCCTCCCTAGAGTCGCGCGAGAACGGCTCGGCGCTCAGGTACGAGCTGTGGTCCTGCCAGCTGCAGATACCTCCCGGCAGATCCATCGCGACGTAGTTAGAGTCGAACGGAGACCCGGAGGCCTCTTTCGGAGCTTCCTCCCCATCGGAAGAATGCCCTGAGCTACCGCCAGGATCTTTATCCTTGTCATTTTGATCAGAGATTTCTACGATAGTGTTGGCAGCTGCCGGTTTTTTGGCTCTACTAGCCATGAGCAGGAAGTACTGACATTCTGCATCGTGATATAAATGCTTTTCGGGCCAAAACGTGTCGTCGTTAATAATGTTTTCTTCTACGCTTATGCCCTCATCGATTTGGGGCTCGCTATCAAAAACCATGATTGATTTAGGCTCATCTACGCTCATTTCAATTGGTTTAATTACGATTTCACTAGGTTTTTGAACTATCTTAGATTTTTTTTCATGTAAGTGCAACTCTGCATCATCCGTAATATGCTTTTCGGTCCAAAATGAGTCCGCTTTGAGATTGGATATGTTAGTATTAAGAGATGTACTGTTAGTAGGATTGCTTTCTGGTTTAGGTTCAGATTGAACGTTTTCATGGATAGGTATGACTTGTGTAGTCGTGGTCACAGTTACTGTTGTGTTGGCTTCTCTAGGGGTTATAAGAACGTCATCTTGACTGAATGAATAAGGTTCTTCTGTGAGCCCGAGAGAGTGTAATTCAGTAATTGAAAGAGGCTCAGTATCGTCAAGTACAGAATCAATCATACTGAAGCTGATGTGCTTTTCTTCAGGTACATCGTCTTGGATTGTATTCGTTTCTTTTTTCTCCAAATCGGTTGCTAGCTCTATATCGAATTCAGCGCGAGGTGATAATTCATCTGGTTCAGGAGAAGCCAACGATGGCGACATGTTGTCAAGAAGCTCATCGTATTGGTAGTCGATCGTAGATGTTTGAGTGTCCGTTAGTTCCCTAGGAGATTCGTCTTCTTGAGAAGAATCATTCTCAGGTGATAGCATTTCTTCAATTTCTCGCTGTAAGTCAGCCATTTTATGCTCAAGGGATTGTTCATCAGTTATTTTAACCTGTTCCGTCTGTGGTACAGTGACATTTTGAGAAATCAGTGAGGTGATTTCTTCAGTTATAAAGTTATCAACAAATTGCTCCGTTATTTCAGCCGACCCTGGTTCACTCTGATTTAGATGACGGTCTTCAACATTAATGATCTCAATAACTTTACTAGATTCGTCTTCGGTTGGTTGTTGTACTTCAATAGATAACGTTTCATCCAATTGGCTCAAATCTTCAAGAGCGCTAGGGTCCACTTTCCAGAACTGTGCTTCTGAATAGACCCTGTCCTTTACCGGTGTCTGTATAGATTCAGGTGTTGATATCTGACTGTCAAAGTGTGTTTTTGTTGGTATACTAATTTGAGTCATATTTATCGGTTGCTCAGTTTTGTTTTCAGCAATTTCGTGTTCAGGTTCAATTAACGATTTTGCAGCTCTAGGTGACGAAGGCTTTTCTTCCGGAGCACTTATTTGAACCTCAATATCTTTTTGTTCCGTTGAAGTAAGGTCTTGAACCTCAATATCTTTTTGTTCCGTTGAAGTAAGGTCTACCCAAGATATTTGTTTCGTGGTCACTATTGTAGTTTCAGAAGACTCCGGAGAAGAAATATTGAGTTTTTCCAATTGAGTTTCGTCCTTTGGTTTATCTTCTTTTACAAAAGTAACGTCAATTAATGATGTTGTTGCAGCAGGATTCTGCACATGCTGTGGTTCAGTTTTCTTGTCTTTCTTTTTCTTTTTACTTTTCTTTTTAGTTTCAGATTCTGGCTGTACTGATTGGTCAGGTTTTACCTGTTCTGATTTTGTAGCTTTTTCGGGCTCAATAACTTTTTTAGGTTTATCTTCATGGTCTTTTTTTATGTCTGACTTTGGTTGTACTTCTTTTGTTTTTTCATCTTTATGTATTTTAACTTCTTTTGTTGGCTTAGATTCTTTCTCGGATTCAGCCAATTTTTCAAGTATTATTTTAGGTTCACTGATTTCTTCTGTTATTTTGGGTTTTTCTTGATGTTTGCTTGCAGCGTCTTTAGATTTAGAGGATCGTTTCTTTTTCTCCTTTTTTGGTGGATGCGGTGGTGGGTCTTCATCAGAAGTACTAGGTGCAATCTCAGCGGGCTTAGGTATAATTTCTTTTTCTTTTGAAATAGAGGAACGAGTTTTTCTGCTTTTTCTTACCTGGTGCTTGCTTATGTCAGGCGGACTTTGAGAAGATTCAGCTTCTTCTACTTTGATAGTGCTTTCCAAAGCTTCAAATCTGTTGAAGATGTCACGTTTTTGTTTCACATTAGAGCTAGACCTCGAACGATCGTCCATAGATCTGGATCTTGATCTAGATCTCCTATGTCTATCCACTGTTATAAAACCTTCGGTGTCCATTTGCACGTCAGGTACATGGTGTTCAGATATAGATTCTTCGACCATTATTACAGGAGCTGCATGAACAGAAGTATGAGTGAATTCCATAGGTTGCAACTCAACCTCAGATTTGGTTGTCCTGTCAGGTGATGGTCGATTTGCCGCTACAATTGCAGCCCAAGATCCAATCGAACGTTCTATGTGTTGTGTTTCAACATATTCTTCAACTTGACCCCTATCTATTTCATCAAAGTTCTGTTTCGAGGGTTCTTCTTCAGAACGTTTTTCGACTACCAACCGTGTCTTTTTAATTGATTTTGGTTTTTCAACTATTCCTGGTTGTATTTGTTTGACTGGGTGCTGCTCCACAAGTTCTGGCTGAACTTTTATGTCTTTAGCCCTGTATTCCAAGCCTTCGGCTAAAATTTTTGCATAAGATTTGCCATCATCAGCTGCTTTAGCCCATACGTTTATTGGTTCAGAAGCGCTTACTGCAACTTCTGTAAAACTTTGTGGAAGAACCTGGTCAGGTACATTTTCTACTGGAGCTTGAATTTCTATCTTTTTACTTTCCTTCTTCGTTTTCTTTTTACGTTGAGCCTTACATTCAACGACTTCATCTTTAATTATTTCCTTTGAACTTGACTGTTCTGTTTCTGTAGCAATAGCTTTAACAATCTGTGATGTTTGAGTCGTCAGTATTGGTTCATCTTCTGCTAGTTCATCTTTTGGTTCAGATTGTAGCTTCTTCGCTCTTAGCGCAGAAGAATACGAAATAGCAGTAGCAGTAGAGTCGGAATCAGACTCTACAGTTGTTACTTCTAAAACATCTTCAACTTTAGCAGTCTTTTTAATCTCGTGACTCATGCTAAATCCACAAGAGTCTAGACTAGTTGGGATATCTTCAGATATAGTGGTGACACTCTGGTACATATACGAGGGCGTGAATTCTGGTGCATCAGCCGATAAGTTAGAAAACAGTACTGTGTTTGTATAAGAAGGTTTGAACTCAGGAATGGAATCTATTTCAGGAAGGAGATCATGCAAACTGTGTATGGGAGACTTTTCTGGACGAGGACTTTCAGTTTCTGGGTTAGTCGGATCCGATTTTTCTGCAACTACTTCAATAATGTCATTAGTTATTATAATTTTATCCGTACTTGGTTCCAGGGTTTGATTTTGCGTATCGATAACGTTTAGATTTACGGTTTTAATTGGCTCATTTTGTTGTATAGCAGTATTTTGGATTTCACTCTGAATAAATTCCGCCGAGATAGTGTCAGTCTTTGCCGTGGGAATTTCTGAACATTGTTCAATTTGTTCTTTTTGGGGAGTATAAGCTAACGCGACAGTTTCATCGTCAAAACTGTGAGCACTTTCTGACGGATTTATTTCTTTTTCTGCCTGTTTGCCTTCTTGTGATGTTACTTGGACAGATTCAACTCTTTTCGCGAGTTCTCTTTTTCTTATCGACTTTTCCACGATCTCAGCATCACCAAAGACAACAGATACAAGGGAGTCATCTAGATCATGAATTTCTAATACCTTACTTGATACCGATTCAGGTATTATATCTTCTAGTTCAACAGTTTCAGGCTTAGTTTTATCTATTACAGAATTCGTTTTGTCGGTTTCAAGATTTTTGGCATCATCTTTATGAACCAATTTTGAATCCTCAGTAACTTCAACGTCATTTATATTGCTTGATGCAATAAATTCAATTATTTCATCAACATCTACGATTTCAAAATCAACGACACTAGGTGAATTAGGCGCTGGTTGATGTGTTTTGATGCTATTATCAAAATCAAGTAAGTTGCGTTCTGGTTCCATTATCACAGGAGATGAAACGTCGCCATAAACAACTTCAACAGGCGTGTTTGTAAGATCGTCGACTTCAAAAGATTGGTCGAGTTTTTGATGAACAGTGATTTCAGGAGACACATCCATTAAATGTTCCGACTGAGAAGATATTTGTTTTAGTTCTTGGCTTTCACTGCTTATAAGTTGAATTGTACGTTCTATATTAGATTGACTAAGAACATTTTGTTGCTCTAAAGTCTGCGACAAAATATAATTTGAAAGATCTTCTATTTTAGGTGCCTCTTCTATTACAAAGGTAGTTTCATTACTTTCAACAGTAGGTTGAACTAATGATAACCGAATAGCAAATATAGCTTCAGCATCATTTAAATCTTGGTAATTAAATCGAGGCACTTCGTGTATAACTACATGCCGCTCTTGCTGATGAGGTGTAATAATTTCAGCTGGTGACTTTTCTGTAAGGGTGCCGTTACAGAAGAGCAGTAGTCGCTGGTTTCTGACCTCGCTATTGTGGTCAGGCTGCGATTGTTGATTCGTCGTACGTAAGTCATATGTCGTAAGTATAGTCGTAATTTCATGTCCATGTACTTGATCCCCAATTTCTTCGACCATTTGAGTCGGTTCAACACTAGCTTCTCTAGATTTCGTTATTATAGTTGCTAGTAGGTTTTCCGCATCAGACAGTTCTTGATAATTCTGTTTTGGTCTTTCTTCACTTATGGCTCGTTTAGGTTTTTCAAGTTGTGGTTCTTCCGTGTCATTGGTGCATTGCTTTTGTTGATCAATAGTGACCATAACATTTACAGCATCAGTTATTTCAATATAGCTATGCTTAGGCACTTCACTAACACAGTCAGTGATGATTGATGTTGGAGGTACTTCCTTTCCACTTTCTTCAGAAGCGACTTCCTGATATTTATCTACTTTTTGTTCAGCTGGTATCATCATTTCTACTTGAGAAGTAGCTGGAAGACTTTGAGCATCAGATACATTTTGTGCATCGAAAGAAGTTTCAGTTTGTTTTGTTTCAGTTACAGGTAGAATAATCTCAGACTCCACCCAAACTGTTTTTAAAGTGCCTAATAGCTTTTCAGCATCAGAAATCTCATAGTAACTTTGTCTTGGAGTTTCATGTCGTAAAATTTTATATTTATCATGTTCAGTTGTAGTTGTTTTTGACGACACTGCGTCATGTTTTTGAACTAGTTGTTCAGCTTTTCTGGCTTCTTGAGCAACAGGAGTAAGCACCATTGTGCCTATCAATTTCTGTGGTGTTGTAGCTAAAATAGTTTCGGCATTAACTATTTCTTGATAATTGGCAGCTGGTTTGTCGTCCTTGATCGGTGATATCCTTATCCCGGTATCTAGTGGTTTTGCGCCTGTTAGAGATTGCTCTTGTGATATAATTTCTTCGCGATTCTGTTGCATCAATTGGCAGTATTTGTAATCCAGTTCATACGTATCTAAGTCCAATGAGTATGTTTTGACATTATTGGCCAATTCTACGTAGGGAATATTCGTAAATTGTTTATGTTTCTTTTCGGATTTATTTCTGTCTTGAACCGAGCCAAATATAGCTTCTTCTAAGACAAGAGATTCTGAGAAGTCTTTTTGAGACAATATTTTCATATCTTGTCTGAGACCTGAACTTGGGATAGATATTTCTTCAGCTGCGGCTCCTTCGGTAGCTTGTTCAACGGGTTCTTTAATTATTTCCATTTTTATCCCAGGTTCTTTTTCAGATATCGCTTCTTGATTAATAAGTTCTTGGTGAATTTGTCTCTCAGTGCGCTCGGTCGCGTATTCAGTTGTGGACTTCGTAGTCGTAGTAGTAGTAGAAAAACTTTCAGATGAGATAATTTTATAAGTAGACTCAGTTTGTATAGGCACTTGGGCTTTTGCAGGCTCGATAATAGGAATAGCGCTATCATCACTTTTATCAACTTCAATTTGTTTGTCGTCAAAGGCATGCTGCCTTTGTTTTTCCTTACTATTAAGTTCGGAAACAGTAGCAGTTGATTCAATTACATTTTCTAACCTAGTGGAAGACACTTCATCAGTGATTTTGTTATTTTCAGTTTGTTCCATCTTTTCGGAGACAGATTCAGCATTTGCATGTGGTTCTTCTAGAGAGTTACTTTTACTTCTGAAGACTTTTACCGTTCTAATAGGAGGTAGTTTCTTTTCTTCGTGTGTGATAAGGTAAATTGTGCGTGTTTCGGCATCCTGAATTATTGGTTCGTATTGAGTTATCTCTTGAACGATGTTGTATGTATCCTCATTAGCCACTTCTTTAGACAAGAACTTGACATTATTGTTTTGTTCATTACCTGAAGCAGACGAAGAAGATGAATCATCTTGGCTTTTCATTTCTTTAGTCTCTGTTAGTGAAATATCTGAATCTTTTGTCACATTAGTTACGGCTTCAGATACCACAGTTGATTTTTCCGATTCAGTACTTTCAAAACTTTGCGTGCTTTCTTTCAGAATTGTTACTTCTGTCGCCACTTGCTTTCCTGCGACTGTTTCTGACAACTTAAGATCAGTCTGAGTGAGCGGTTCAGCTATTGCTACTTGGATTCCTTCTTCTTCCGCTAGTATAGTATTCCAGTCAATATATGCAGCCGGTTGGACTAATTCAGTGGTCTCCAATTTATCGTCAGTTTTACTGTCTACCAGTAAATCGTCAACTATAAATGTCTTGGCTTGTTCTACTTTAGGTGAAACTTCTTTACGTTTCATTAGTTTTTCTTTGCATTTCTTTGTGTCAGATAATTCAATTTCTTTTAAAGCCTTATCAATATCATCATCGTTTATTTTAGTTTTCTTGGATTTCGCTTTTTTCTTTGAGCTTTTGACCTCCACTATTTTTTCTACTACTTCAGCTGGTTCAACTGCCTTAGTTACTTCTGATTCTATAACCTTTTTTGTTGATAATTCATCAGATTCAATATTTTTTTCGTTAGATTTATTTTTCTTTGATTTTGTTTTCTTTTGGTTAGGCTTTTGTTCTTCTTTTGGCTCTTCCGGTTGTAGTTCGTTTGAAGCTTCTGGCACTACTTTTTGTACCTCTACTAAATCAATTCCATCAGGTTCATTGGTCTTCTTATTCGATTTTGATTTCTTTTTGGATGTTTTTCGAGTATCATCAATTGCTGTCACTAAAGCCACATTGGAAATCATATCTTTTTTTTCCGAACTTTCATAAGTCGATGTTTCAAAACATTCAACATTTGACACTATGGTACCAGGTTCTTTGTTTTCAATATTAACAACAAAATACTTTTCAGATGTCGTATTTTCCTGATCAGTTGATTTTTCTTTTTTAGCTTTGGCTTTCCTAACCATTTCATCGTAAGTTTTATGGGGCGCATCACTGATAATTTTAGGTTCCTCGTGAAATTCGGCTTTAGAAAAGTCTTCCTTAGGAGTTGACTTTTCAGTTTCATTCTTTGATTTTTGAGAATCAAATTCAGGATTTTTTTCTTTCTTCTTCTCTGATTTCGATTTCTTCTTCTTTTGTTGCTCGTTTTGATTATCTTTTCGGAGTATTCCATCTAGTTGTACTTTATCAACTTCTACGGCTTCTACTGCCTGTTCAATTTGAGTTTTATCCGATACAAATATCCGTACTTCAGATTTCTCTGTTTCACTTGATTTGGCCTTCTTAGATTTATTTTTAGGTAATTTTCCTTTGACAACTTTTTCAGTAATCTCGGGATCTTTTTCGTCTATGGCTTCTACTGCCACTTCCGTCTGAGTATTGTCTAATTCTATCATTTGTACCTCAGATTTGTCTTTAATGATGTCATTTTCTCTTGAATTTGCCTTTTTACATTTATTTTTGGACCATTTATCTTCAACAAGCTTCACTTCTCCAGTAACCAGATCTTTTTCGGAGATTTCATCCACTTCTACTCGACCAGATTCTAGAGCTTCTACTGCCTGTTCCGTCTGAGTTTTATATGATTGTATGCTCTGCTTTTGAGACTTTTCATTGGCGACATCTTTTTCAATTGATTTTGCCTTTTTAGATTTCTTTTTGCTAGATTTTTCTTCAACAGATTTTACTTTTTCAGTAACCTCGGAATCTATTTCAGAGACTTCATCCTTTTGTACTTCTACGGATTTTACTCCCGGTTCCGTCTGAGTAATATCTGACTCGATAGTTTGCTCCTGGGACTTTTCATTGGGGATGTATTTTTCACTTGATGTTGCCTTTTTAGATTTCTTTTTAAAAGATTTTTCTTCAGCAAGTTCTACTTTTTCAGTAAACTCGAGATCTTTCTCAGATTTTTTTTTCATTGGTTCACTTAGTTCTTTTAATGTAATTTTTTCAACAGGCTCAATTTTATCAATTTCTTTATCTGTAGAAGAATTGGTTCTAGATTTCGATTTCTTTTTAGGTCTTTCTCTAACAGGTTCATCTGTTGTAAACATATTACATTCAATTTCCAGTTCAGATTTTTCGCCAGGCGTCTTTACTTGTAGGCCTTTTAATTCGTCTGAGTAAGTCTCTTTTTCAGATTCTTTGGAAATAAATTTTGCAATAATGCTTGTTATGACATCAGCTTTAGCACACTCTTTGGGCTCTATAGACATCACAACTGCATCCGTATCTGATACAGACTTTTGATTTTTCTTTTTCTTGGGTTTCGACTTTTCTTCAACTATAACCAGTTCTGTATCGGGGGATTTTAAATTATCCATAGCTTTACTAATATTATCCTCTGCATAACTATCCCATGATCCAATGTCAACATCACCAAGTTGAGTTTTTTGAGTCGAAGAACTTGCAACGGTGTATTGATCACTCACCACTGATGATTCAATCGTTACGAAGTCACCTATTTGTTCCGTAGTTTTTTTCGGTATCGTTTCGTTAGGTTTCTTTTTCTTAGACTTTTCCCCTTTCTGTGAAGTCAAAACGGGCTCAAGAACATTGACCACAGCGCTGGACGCGATATTTATCGTTAAATCTTTGGTATCAAGTTGCAAGGACTTCTTAGCCTTCTTTTTCTTAGATTTAGCTTTATCATCTGAAGTATCAGCAGTGGGTTGAAGCGGAGTTTCAGATATCTGATCAGCCGTTTCAGCTATCGGAGTATCAAATACTCTCAACTTCTTTTTCTTTTTAGATTCGATTTCTTCGATCTCTTTTAGAGCCCGCTGAATTTCATCTTCATTCGATTTTGCTCTTTTAGACTTCGTTTTCTTCTTCTGTTTCTTCGTAGTCACCTCTTCATCCGTGTCTTCGTCATCAACAGTTTCAATGACGGTCTCGACGACCGTGGCGCTGTGCTGCAACTTTTTGGTAACCTCCTTAACATTCTTAGCCGAGACCCGTTCTACAGTTTCAACCGGAGCAGCGAATGCAGGAGGAGGTTCCACAATAATATCTGGTTCTATATCATCAAAGTCCTGCACTTCAATGACCTTCTTTGCTATCTTCTTCTTTTTTAAGGCTTGCACGTCGTGTGCTTTCGTCGGACGTTTTCCCAGGCCGCGGCGCTGTCGGGGCATGTCCCGGGAGCGGCTGCGGAACGGTAGCTCTGGCCGCTCGGGGCACTCCGGTCGCTGATGCGAGCGATCCGGCCGCGCCGGTCGTTCTTTGCGCGTCCGTGCTTCGATGGGCTCATGCGGAGGCTCCGAGCTTTCAACCGTTATGTCTTTGACAATCTCGACTTGAGCCACCTGAGGCTGCGGCAAAGCTGTCACCAGTTGAGCCTGTCTGCGCAGTCCTAGCGCAAGGATCTCAGCGTACGATAGCTCCGCCGAGCGCGTTCGTGAGGGGCTTCGCGAGCGTCCCTCGCGCTCTGGGATGGTTAGCACGTGCACGGGCGAGACTCTAGCGTAGGGCTCCGGAGCGAGCTCGAGAGCTGGTGCATCCGTCGGCTCCCAACGCTCGACCCTAACATCCTCAAACACTTCTGGTTGCCTAAACTCGTGAGACACTAGTTCCTCGGGAGCGTCCACTCTCGGTACATACTCTGAACACTGGTAGACACTATCACTGGTGGGTTCGCACACTGGGGTCACTCTGATATCTGGGCTCGCTCTGTATTCCGTCTCGCTCATCTGGTACTGGACGCCACTCTCCCGGTACTCAGTACTCTCTAAGGATCGTCGTTCGGGTGAGCTGGATTCTCTGTCCTCGGCGTCAGAATAGCCTGGGGTCTGTCGGTGTGGAGTGGTGGAGCGGGAGGCTCCCCGCACTATCTCGGCGTAAGTGGAGGCGCCCCCGAGCCAGGCTGAGGCGGGGGGCGGCGCGGGGGGCGCGGCGCGGTGGCGGGAGGCGCGCGCGTGCGCCGCGGCCGCTAGCGCCAGCGCCGCGCCGCCCGACTCCCGCGCGACTGTCGCGCGGGACGCGTCGTACGGGTCCAGCTCGTAGACCGCTCGGCTGAGCTCCTCGATACGCCGGCCGATCTCCTGATACGCAAGTACGGACAAACAAACGTTTACTTAGGGAACTGTGGTCGCGGGATGGGGACTACCTATGATACCTAGACGTGTGTCCTATCGGAAGTTTGAAAGGAAAGTCGCTTTATGATGATTCGTGTATTCTCTATCTTAAATATTACAACTTAATTAGGTCGATACGGAAGGTACGCGGAACGGATGGCTTCATTATAATCTAGGGCGCTTTATTTGTCGCTTAGCGGATCGGTCTCGGGCGCGCCGCGTTGCTGCAGCAACTTGATGCGCTCGCGCCGCGCTGCCATCGCGCTGCGCAGCGAACTGACGCGCTCGGAACACTCCTAGCGAGGATATCGGGGAGGCGAGTTAGCGAGGCAAGGAGGGGAGAACAGAAAACAGAGATACGGTGAGTCGAGTAATCGGTGATGCTAACTGATAACTAACGGTGGGGTGTCGAAGCGGGAAATTCAAATTGAAGCTTGTGTAGGAGCTTACCTGTCGATGCGCCTGGGCCGCGTCGGCCTCGCGCGGGGCGTGCGCCTGCGCGGCGTGCCGCAGCGCTTGTTCAGCGCGTGTGTATGCCTCCTGCAATGAGGCCAGTTCCGCGGCGTAGGCCTCCACTTGGGCCAGCGCCGCGCCGAGGGCCGCCGCCTGCCGGGTGGTGCCCTCGCCCAGCGCGTCCAGTGCCGCGTGCAAAGTGCGTGCATTGGACTCCACGCCCGCTGGGAACGCACTGCCCGCCGCTACGCCGGACGCGTCGAAATGCACCTGCAACCAATGCCTATGTCAACTCTGGAACAACACCTGTAAAATAAACGATGAGACGGACCGACTTCATCAGGGCTATCAAAAAAGTCCAGCTATATTGAGATTATGTCCAGAAAACATAGCAGCCAGTTGAGACGCTCAGATAGATCGGCTGGATGCTAATGGCCAGAAGTGATTGACCTGTCTCATCGTCTAAACAAATCTAACAACAAAGTTCTCAAGTCAACGAAGCAAAACCCTCCACCAATAGAGACGAGCGACAGAACTAACGTTGAGTTTCTCCACCGCATAGGAGATCTTGGTCTTCTGCGTGGATATGTCGTTGATGAGTTTCTCCCTCAGGGCGAGTCGGTCCCTGAGGGGTTTCTTGGCGGTCTGCGGCGCTTCCAAAGCGCGCGCCGCCGCCTCGTGCCAGTGGCCGACGTCCTTTAGCTTCTTCTCACATCTCTCCCACTCTTCCGCTAGCTCTTGTAGTAGACCACTCTATAAACAAAAATCATCAATTATCTTTTATCCCAAGTATCCTAAGAAATTCACTAAGATGATGTTTACGGACCGTCTTAGCAAGTTTCTTTTCTACATCTACAGTCGCGTTCTCTGCCGCCTCTAATCTAGAAGGCAAGTCCCCTGGACTCGTCACCCTCTCGATCGCTTCAATCTCCTTCGCCATATCCGCTAGGTTTTTGGCTTGCTGCTTGCAGCTCTTGAGCGCGTTCTGAAAGCAGATGAAAAAATTAGAACATGCACCTATATGGTAAGATAATCTGTTTTAAATTGGAATACAGACCCCATATTCAGTCTGTTTCTGCTGCACTTCCTGCAAGTCGGCCAATGGGAGTGGCCGCGCGAGGAATGCACGTTGTGTCTCCACCCAAAGCAACACCTTCTCAAGTAGAGCCAGGAACCTAGCCACGGCATCGCAGGCGTCTTCTACCGCGGCCTGGCGAGATTCTAACTCGCTGGAAACTGCGCTGAACTGATCCGTTATAGCCGTCATAGTGGACTGGACTAGCTGTCTTTCCGCCGCGTCCCGACTTCCTTCGACTATAGCGCGCGCGTTACGCGTGAGTCTCTCCACGCGGTCGGCAATGTTCGGGACCTCTTGTCTGGTAGCCACGATCTTCTCTCGGTAAGGTTCAGGAGGTAGGGTGCGATCTCGCGCTGTGAGCTCGGCTGCTCGTAGCCAAGTCTGCAGATCGTCGAGATCGGCCGCGTATTCGTAGCGAGCCGTGCGCGCACGCTTCCACTCCCGTTCCTTCTCCTCCATGGCGGCCGCCAGCGCCTCCGACGATAGTTCCAACGCAGATAACTCTTGCGCTACGTCCGCGGGCGCGGAACCCCCGTAGCGCTTCCTGCTCTCCTCGGTGAAGGTCTTGGTTCGCTCCACCAAGTCGGACACCTCCTTCTGCAGAGCGTTAACGCTCTCGTCCTCGTCTTCCCCGAACACGTAGAGAGTCCGGACCTTGGCGATGGAGACCTCTATTAGCTGCCGGAGCTCCTCTATTCTCTCGGATACTCGGTCGAATTCGGATACGATCTCGTCGATCTCCGCGAGCCGCGCCGCAAGAGTCTGTCGCAATCTGTGAAAAGAGGAAAATGTTTAGTGAAACGTTCGGAGTGCGCGGTCCCATGCGAGTCTGTGGCGTCGATGCGGTGGCGTGTGCCAAAAGTCGACGAAAATAATCGTTCCGGCGCGGCGTGACGCGGCGCCCGTGACGGTGCAAGGTCGCGCCGCCGCCCGCCTACCTCGTCGTTCGTGATCGGTTGCGAGCGGCGCTCCACTCGCCTCGCTCGTCGGTCGCTCAATGAACCGATTCGATAGATTCGCTGGACGCATCTAATTTTAAATTCCACGCTCTAATGTTTGCGCGGTGACATCATAGCGCACGAGTTTTTTAGGTGCATTTGCCGGCTCGTGTTTACGTTCTGCACACACGCGCGCGTTTACCTTCCGATGGGGTGACGTGAGAGCGGGCGGCCTTCGCTCACCTAGCGCCGCCGCCGGTGCGATAGGCGACGCGAATACGACAATGTATCATCGCGATACGCTTTATGACTCTCCATTTTTTTGTAAAATATGCGACAAAATGTAGACAGCGCGAATTCTAAAATAGCTTAACGACCAACGGCAACATTCAGTAAAATTAGGCCAAAGCCGTATCGAAAATACACATCCAATTCCCGAATTTCCCATGACGTTCCTAGCCCCCCAGAAATACAACGAGACCGTGACTCACCGGCGGCCGCGGCGCGGCGCACATTTGTATCACATGCTTTCGTTTCCACCGTAATATCGCTCAAAAGTTATTCCCCTTCGCCCGGGCACGATCTAACCTCGTTATAAGTGTTTATTCACAATAATTAGTTAGTTTATTTACCGTCGTCACAAATTCCAGGGCCGGTCGCGCGGTTGGCTCGGAGGCTCGAGTGTGGCGATCGACCACGTTTTACTGTCAAACTAAAGCTCCCAGACGCGAGCCTCACTTTCATTTCGCGAACTTACAGTAAGCTGAACTCAAATCTTGCTATTTAGTGGTTAATACGAATGATCTAAGTATATTCCTGTCGCCGGGTTCTAGTGCAGACTGAGAAGCCCTGACCTATTAAGCGCTGCGATCGCGCCTGCGCAGTAAGCTCCGAAACAGTCGTCTGTCGGTTTGAATAACGATTACATGTCTCCCCTGTGCCTGACGATCGTCTGGCGGAAACGTTGAACGGAATGTAACCTTACATACAAGGATATAAGCTTAAGTTTACCCTGGCTGTGCACGGGACATAGAGGGTTGCTGTGTTGGATGCGCAGGTTGCCGATTGATTATATTCTAGACCCGATATGCGGAGAAACGCAATATTTCATGAAACTACAACATGCTCAGCTTATCGATTCAAAACTTTCAACGTGTTCTTCAAAATTGTATACATAGTATTAGACAGGGATAAAACTGAACAAAACATAACGGCTGCCATATATCGGCGCACAATCCTTAACCATGGCAGTGAACTAACCTTACACAACAATAATCAATACGCAGGTTGGGCGAGTTTGTTCGCATTCAAATCTACATTCTAGAAGTTTTGACATCAAAATGTGCATTTCCAAGCCCCAATAGAAGCAATAATTATTGCTTTGAGCAGATGTTTTCGACTTCTTAAACGAGGGAGAAGGAACCCTTCTTTTAAAGTGCAACAAAGGCTTTTATATTGATACTTTCTTAAAAATACTTGAGAAAAGATACGAGGGGTCATGATGAGCAAACATTATTTCACTCATATTTTGTTAGTTCCGGTTTAGGATGATGATTTTAGACACCCAAAGTGAATTTAAATTGAGCCTTCTCTACATAAGCATATGACCCTAGCCTCTGACTGTTTGAGAGCTTATCGGTGCTTGAAAACTATAATAAAAATTATAATATACTAGCTGCGCCCCGCAGCTTCGCCTGCGTGGAAATCTATGTGTCAAATAGTTTATAAACATCAGTTTATTAAAAAAACCACATCAAAATCCGTTGCGTAGTTTTAAAGATCTAAGCATACATAGGGACAGACAGATAGCGGGAAGCGACTATGTAGTGATATGCAATTAAATTCTGCAATAGGGCTCTCGACATTCAAAACGATGACATCAATGTGATGACATATATTCAGCGTTGAAATGCTTAGTTTCGAGTGAGGCACTAGTACCAAGGTCGGTTGGCGGAAGCTATTTGCTTCTTATTAACATTATATTGTCATAAATCGTGCTGTAACCGGCGACCTTACGGCAAGGCGGGTAAGTTGCTTATGGCAAGGTAGGTGGCTAGACTCTAGACTCAAGGCCAAGGGTGTAGGTATAGACACACCTACAAATAGGATCTATAGGAATAGAATAGGATATTCTATTTATTTATAGAAGTATGCCATATCGCCAATATTGCACCATCAATCCAACATCGGTTTGTATTGGTGCTTCAAATTCGATTCGATTTCGATTTCAAGCTGGCATATCTTTACTTTAACTTATATTTAACCATCAAGGAGCATTCTGTAGCTGAACTCAGGCGCAGTGGAGTCGCTGCTCGCTCGTGATTGGTGGATCGCCTGTGTGCGGCTGCCAGCCAAGCCATGCAGCGGACAGCGAAGTCACTTTGCTTGTTGCGTGACTGCCTGCCGCGCTAATTACTTTAATTTTAATGTTTAACCTTATTATTGTTAAGAGAACTCTAGTGTCTAGATAAACCTATGTTAGGATTTAAGATGCTATAAACAAAATGTAACAAATTTGTATCAATAAATAAATATATCTATGTATATATCTAGTTGATAACAATGATAATGTGATAGTAATGATATTTTGAGACTTTCATCTCTTTTAGGCCACTACTGAAAAAAATAATTGTCATCGTCTCAATTTTCAGAAGTTTTTTAATAGTTCGCTGAACATTGAAAATTTTCAACATGCAACTACTACCTTTACCTGTACAAATGTATGTGGAACCTGTACAGTTGTTTTTGACGTTGACTCTTACAAACTTCTTATTGTATATTTACGGTTCCCTAAAAGTAGATAAATATTATTAAAAATACTCGTGCCAACGACGCGGAAGAACCATGCGATATCTATAAAAATTTTCGGCCGTTGAGTCTTATAGGACGCCTGCCCTTGTGCTCTGCTATTGGCAATAAATAAAGGCAGTTCGCGGTTACCAAACCTGCGTGAACAGATGTTCTTTGGGCGGAAGTTGTCTGGAGGTTATAAAGGGTTTTTATTATGATACTATGTTAGTAGTACCATAATAAAAACCTGACTAGCCCTTGTATTAACAAGGGCTATGGTAAGAGATACTATAAGTATTTTTTTGGGAACCATATCAATGATATCTATTCCATTATACCCTATTGATCAAACAATCGGAAAGCATTCAAGGTTAGTTTTTGGAAGGGTATAACTTATCGACGACTCTTATACCGTATAACAGTCATAAACTCTTGAAGTTTTACCTATGCGATCAATATTTTGTTATTCAGAGAATTACTAGGGAATATCAGAAAGAGAGGAACAAACATTTATCAAAACCTGATTAAAATAATATTATCCAGCCAAAAGCTTAAGCAATCAACAGTATTTTTATAGTGCTACAAATCACAAGGCAACACTAGGTGCTCATTGCTTAAAATAAACTGTAGGTACCTAAAACTTGCTTCCTGCAGACTTTTGCACACAAATTAGCCTAAAAATGGCTGTGACGTCACTCAATGACACGCACACCATCAAATCTTTCGATGATTCAAATCTCCGAACAACTTTGTACTCTATTCTTCAGGAATTAAGATTAAAATAATCGGAAAAACTTAAGCATTCCGAGCGAATGAGTTGCGACCATGACATCATGGCCTGGGATCTTATTATTAAAATTTACTATTACTGTCATTGTAAATTGGATTTACTAATTCTCTACTGAATATTTGAAAACACATTATTATAAATACTATTGGGTACTCATAGCGTTTTTTTTCCCAATGTTAAAAAAACAACGATGACGATTAATACTCCTTATAGTAACTACATAATTATAATTATGAATATTTCAGTCCAATGAGCGTTTCTAAAGCCTCAATCTATTTTAATATACATATGTATAAAGCAATAATAAAGGCCACATAACCTGCAATACTATTAAATGCCTTTTTACAGTGGTAACATATCACACTGATTGGCAATTATTGTCAACTAAACCCTTTCAGTACAAATCAGTTTTAAAAAGCAACTTTTTATACCGTCAAATAAGTCAGAATTTGATAAAAACGACCCAAATCACGAGGCATTTTAACAAGCGCAAATGCCATGATAATCCTTGAAATAAATCAAATTAATTGACGACCGGTGTGGCGCGGTGGGCGAAGGTCCGCTTGCGACGCAGGAGGTTGCGGGTTCGATTCCCGCCTCTGAACAATTGTGTGTACGATCTGCAGATATTTGTTCCGGGTGTTCTGGTCGTTTTCTATATAATAATAAAAAAATCTATCTATGTAATGTATTGTATATGTATATCAGTTATCTAGTACCCATAACACAAGCTCTGCTTACCATGGGGTTAGATAATGCTGTGTGAATTGTCCAGCATTATTTATTATTTTATTTTTATCATTTTATTTCCCTTTATGCCACTTGGTTTCTGACCAATTAGGCACAGTCGCGCGGATCCTTAGATCTAGAAAGCAGACTAAAATTATCCAATTTAAAAATTACCTAGTTGATAATAATAGAAAAAATATTTAGATAAAATTTGTATCTGATGCGACTTGGATTAATACATAACTACAACAGGAATAGGAGCGATTTGCTTGCTCACGCCGACAGAGAAACAAAAGGAAGAATGAAGTACAGAGAAAAAATTTATTGATAAAAGAAAATTATTGATATGGATCAGTTGAGCTACCTGTAGGTAGATTGTTTGCAACATCTGCATTGAGCTCAATTGCTTCAATAGTAAATACTAGTTCTAATTTGTTTCTATTATTTGTTTGTACTTTCTCTGTTAATAAAGACCATTATTGGTAAAATCAATTTACATGTCAGGCTTTTAGAAGACTTCAATAGTTTTCCATTTTAAAACGGTCTTGATAATGGAACAGATGAGACTTTGATTTAAATAATTCCAATAGGAATTGGAGCGATTTACGTTCCGTTTCAGTGGGTGTAATGAAACTGGGCACGCAACCGTGAAAGTTGATGATTGCACATTATCTGGCTCCTTGTGGGAATTTAAAATATTTGAAGGCCGACAGTCTAAGTGCTTATTTTGTAAGCCTATCAAATCAAATGAAATCATTTATTTGCTGGTATAGATACAAAGGATTTTGAATTTATCATCATTACAACAAATCTGCGTAAAAAATAGAGACTAGAATTAAACATTTAACGCGAGAGAAACGACTACAAAACAAACCGTCTTGGAACAATAACCCACAACCCAGTGTGGTTGTGTCGGACACGTGATGTTTGACCGACTTATAAACATTGGTAAAGTAAAACCATTGTTTAAAATTCTGTTGTTGAATTGCTGTATACATTACTGAAAAACATCGCTGAAGTAAACACCCACGTTTAGAAGCAATCAATCAAAATCTCTACAAAGACATGAAACCGAAAGTCTGGTAATTACTGGTAAAGAATGCGCAGAAAATGCCGGCCCCAGAACGCTAGTCGATGGGCCTACACGATGACGGAATCGTGCAAAATTCAACTCTATTTCTAGAGAATCGTTTGTTACATTGGACGTTAAAATATAAGGCCGTCGTGAGGCGGATTTGTCCAACTGTCTATGGTGTCATCAAATGCTGGTTTATGATACTGGCGTTGGCATGAGGCAAATTCGTTTTTATTTTATGCACATAGAATTCATATTTGACTGACATTTTATGAAGAGCTAAAAACTTATATCGAAGATATTGAACTTGTCAATATAAACTACAAGGAGCGCAAAAATTGGAATAAAAAACCTAAAGAGTAGCCAGTCCTCTGAAATACAGAGTAGAAAATAAATTGCACCAGGAAATCAATGTTGTAAAATGCGACCCAGTGCGATTAATCAAAGTGTTATTTTATAAATTTTTTGAAAAACCACATTCAGTCTTAACACATAATTACTATTAGCATGATATTACTAAGAGCAAAATCGATTACACGAGAAAATGAAATCTGTAGCGCCGACCTGTCAACCATTTGAACGGATGCCAGAAACTTCCGGAAACCGATGTCAGTTTAGGATGCAAGCGTTATGCTTAATTACACTACTGTTTTCATTTTTTGTGCCATTTTTTGCGAGCGACGTCTCGACATTCGTACGTTAATTACGCAAGCTTAGAACGGAGTTTTCTCGATACTCCATTTTACTATTGATCGAATATTTTTGAATGTCTTGCGGATGTCAGGACGAAAGACACCCATTGCTCGGACTGGTCTGATATCTAACGCCCTGGAACGGAATGATGAGGCCTTTGCCATAGATTGGGTATTTTTGAAGTAAAAACTTAATTAGGCGCGTTGAACACTTTTCGGGTAAGCAAAAATCATGGAACTCGCATCATCGTCACCGAATGCTTTCCTAACTGTGTATACATATGTGTACTTTTTGGGTGAACAAAAAGCGTGAAACACTCATCATCGTCACAGCACGTTTCCGGGTGTAATAAAATATAAAATTAGTTAGTTTTCACTTCTATCGGCAGTGCCCAAAGACTGCACCGCATGTTTTTTTTTATGTTTACATTAGTCTCGACTTGCAAGACGTTAAGGGAGATATTATCGATGATGTCACCGGCAATATTTTTTCTTAATTTTGATGCAAGAAGTCTCAGTTTACTGAGGCAGACTTTTGAATATTTTCCGCGTGTACCGTGCGCTTGACTTTCAAAGTCGCTACCGATACGGTGAGTGATGATATTTACATTTCCCAGCTGCATGAATGCTGTACATTTATATTTTATATGAAAGAGATATTTCGCAATCTCCGTATATGGACAAAAATAAAATGGGACCTTTATACCTTTTAACCCACTTACCTGCTTAGGTACCTTCTTTGTCCTTCAGTTCCAGTGGACAGCGGAAGCGGCAGCAGTTTTTGAAATAATATTTCCGCTTTGCGGGTAAACATGCTACTATAGTGATTATGTTATGATTGTATTTTAAATGTAAAAAATTAAAACATCCTTTTCTTCCGAACGAAAAAATGAGACGGCAACGTTTTTATAGTTTAGTTTTTGTGCCAACAGAATCACTACTATTAACAAAAATATAAGAATTCATGTGAAAATATAAGAATGAATTTGAAAATACAAGAATTAAGAACTGTCCTCCAATACTCTCTTGTTCCACTGCCACTGAAAAAAGCACTCTAAAGTCCTTGCCATAACGTTTCTTGTCACTTCTGAAACCTCCTGCAAAAGTACTTACTTCTCATAAGCCTCCACGAGTTCCTTGACCGTCTTTTCCGTATCCTCAGCAGCTTCCTTAGAGCTGGGCTTGAGTAGTTTCACGACGAACTCAGAATGTTCTAGAAGTTCGTCTTTGCTGTCTTCTAGACCGGACACTTCGCTTTGGAGTTCCTGTTGGTAAAAAGGCAAGATAAGAAAACTGCAGGTATTCTAATTAAGTAAACGTGATGTGCATTTCTAAAGTAATCTATATCTATAAATGCTATCGAAATAACTTTTGGGTCGCCAGAATCTATAGGTGGTGTAGATATTTTGACGACCGATGTGGCGCGGTGGGCGAAGGTCCGCCTGCGACGCAGGAGGTTGCGGGTTCGATTCCCGCCTCGGAACAATTGTGTGTACGATCTGCAGATATTTGTTCCGGGTGTTCTGGTTGTTTTCTATGAATAATCAAAAATATCTATCTATGTAATGTATTGTATTTTGTATATCAGTTATCTAGTACCCATAACACAAGCTCTGCTTACCATGGGGCTAGATAATGCTGTGTGGATTGTCTATTATTTATTATTTATTATATTATATAAAATGGGATTGAAATGAGTAAGACAGCATGCTGTTCCGGTACTACACATCTACACGACTTATAACTTTGTTTATTCATTATGTATATCATCTTTATCATTATTGTTTAACAAAAATCAAATTCTTATTCTATCATACAATAAAACTCAATATCACGCCAATCGATTTCGATGATTCTTTTTTTATAACTAAGTTTGCCCATTTTCATTATTTTTGAATTTATGAAGTCGGTTCATAGTTTTTTTAAAACACGCCAAATTATTTTACCTGTAGAGCATGCCTAGTGTCCAAGGCCCGTCGCCTGGTCGCGGGATGCGCGTCCAGTTGCCGCAGTCTGTCCGAGGCGGCGGTGACAGCGGCGCCCAGGCTTCTCTGCACTGACATCAGCTGAGACCAGCGCTGGAGTTGTTGGTCGGCTATGGCCACGCGTTTTGATAGACCTGCGAGAAGAATCTAGAGTTTAGATGCCATTTCTAAAAGACCTATAGGGGCAGTTCGCGCTGTAGAAGGAAATAAGAGCCACCGACTCAAAATCACTTTTAGATTACTTTAAATAAATACGAGTAAATACATAAATTTACGAACTCTGTGGCGCGGTGGGCCAAGGTCCGCCTACGACGCAGGAGATTCTGGTCGTTATCTATGTATAATAAAATATATATATCTATGTAATGTATTGTATTAAGTATCAGTTATCTAGTAACCAAAACACAAGCTCTGCTTAGCTTGGGCCTAGATTATGCCGTGTGGATTGTCTAGCATTATTTATTTATTATTTTATAATAATAGTGAACCATTCACACATTATAGACTACTATAGGTACAGTCCAAATTGGCCGGTTTAGCGACATATGTATGTCATTATCTCAAGCCGGTTTAGAACCTGACAATAATTGAGGTAGGTCAGCTATCAACATTATCCAATCAAGATCACTAGAGCAGTCGTTTACTCGACAACACATTATGGATTTGCCACCCATCACGTGACACGTATCCAGCAATAAAGTCATTTATGCTATAAACTATTTAGTTAAGTATGGTTGGTTTATGCACGACTGGCTACTTGGTATGCAGACAGCAAGTCTGGTACTGCATAGACAATGTGGACACTTGCATCTGTAGGATCAATAAAGTTATGCGACGCGATGCAGACGATTGTAAATCAAGCAAAGCTAATGTGTAAGTAGTCCTATAGGATGCTATTCTGAAAGCGCTCTAGCTCCCTGGAGGTGATCTCCACGCGCTCCCAGCTAGATCAGTCTGCCCCCAAGCAGAGTTTGCGAGCTTCCTCCCTGCCTCTTTAAGGGTGAGAATATAAAGAAGCAGGTATTCCGAACGGACTTGTCGGTGCGGTTCAGTACGGATCGTTGCAGGCTACGCTTCATAAAGAAACAGGTAAAGTCTTTATTGACCATCATGGCTTCAAACGTTCTAGCTCGTATGACTATGTCCAGGTAGTCGGTACTGACGAGTCCTAACCTGTTTCTTTATGCGTGAGCGCATATGGTAACATTGGAATATTTTACCAGTACGGATCGGTGCCTTCCCGTACCGGTTTGTCTGCACAGGGAACCCGCCTCTTTAGGACATAAACACCCTTAGCTACAACACCAAAGTACTGACCTTCGCAGGCGAAGTTCCAGCTGTCTGCCAGCTCCCGTGTGGTGGTCTCCACGCGCTCTCCGCTGGCCGCGTCAGCCCCCGAGCAAAGCTCTCGAGCTCGCTCCCGGACTACATCCAGGAGCGGCTGTTGGTTCTGAGGGTGAAGAAGAGGATTGTGAGAAAAAGGTTGTATCTGTTGCAAATTCCAAGCAACGATTTTTCAGGTTTCAAAATGAGTATGTTTCAACTCTTTCAAACAACACGTTTTATAAAGATTGCACGTAAGACCAGCAGTGAAATAAAATTTCTACTTAACTTTTATGCGACCAGCCAATCCTATCACAATGTGTTAGGAGGATTCAACAACAGATGTTAGACATGCCCCTTAGTGCAGGCACTCGTAGTGGGTAATTTTTTATTGTATAAATAAATAAATAAAGAGATGTCAATTCCGATATCGCCAAAACTAAACTGAATTTATTTGACAGGACTAAAAAATATACCACATTTTTTATTCTGTCGTTACGAAAGGGAAGACCACCATTTTAAGTGCTGTAAAATTAGTTATTCTTAGTTTAGACGACCTCTGAATTGACACCATTACAGTTCACTTTAATAATATCACTAAGCTAACTATAGCATGAAATCAACCAACCCCTAGTTGCCCTAGTTTATTCAGGTCCATGAAACATCAATTGACCGGTGGATTCCAACTACAATATGACTTGTTGATAACTTGCGGAAATGTAGTCATGCAGACGTAAAAGGATATATTTTTAGAACGATATCATTAACTGATAGCATACATTTTGCGCAGGTTTTACCTCCCTTACTGACGTACCTAACTATACAAAGTTTAATTTTGTACTTTTATTATTAAAGTTAATTTCCAAATGCAAAAACATATACAAAGATTGTAATTTTTCAAAACCCCTTACACTTACTTACACAGGGTCAATTATGTACTTACCTACTTAATTTGCTGTTTTAATTCATAAACCTGATGAGTATTTTATTAATTTGAGATAAAGCCTACGTCAACACATGTCTATATCGGCTATATCCAGCAGTGGACGTGTGTGGTCTGATATGAATGGTGAAAGTACCTACCTATGTTCGGATTGTTCAAAATGTTTGTTAGTATGTTTTAAAATTTTCCTGTTTTATGTGTGAAACTAACGTTATTATTATGTTTTTTTTGTAGGTAAGTTCATATTCATAACAAAATAGTACCCTATAATCAAGCCAGAGCAGCAATAAAGTCGCAAACCATTCGGAAGTTACCCATTCACAATATTGAGGTCGCGATATAAGTTCAAGGTAACAAGCGGCAGCGTTCGAAATGAGCAGATTTCACTTCAAATGTCTATGCTTGTTTAATTAAAAAAATACAATTGAATATACAGGGTAAAATTTTCGCGGAATGGTCTGGGAGCCTGTGACAGATTTTCATGACTAAGTCCCATGGAATATGGTTCAAATCAGAATTCTGGAATATGCGAATTTTAATTTCTGATTTGAACCTTATTCCATGGGAATAATGTCGTCATCGCTGCCACTGCCCAACCCACCCACGAAATCGCAGCTGACGTCGTGACCGTCACAGCTGCGATTTCGTGGGTGGGTGGGTATTCATAATTTTAATGCCTAATGCATTTTACGAATTTTCGCTCGAGAGGAAATAATTGACCAAATTTGCAATAATTTGGAGCAGAATTTTTGGCAGTTCACAAAGGAACATAACACACGGTCCTCTTTCAATTTTAAATAAATAATTGGAAGGAGTTAGCTACTCCAGTTTCAATCTGTATGAAAAAAATTCATGTAGCAAATATACAACTACATACTTGATACAACAGACACGAGTACTTTGTCATTAGGTTAATGTTATTTTCGTCGGCTTCCTCACTAAGCTGAGGCCAAGGTGTGTTTAACAAATTATGCAAGTAAACTATACATAATTGGGTACAAAAACAAAGCAAGCTATATTTATAGCCTGCATTCCTCTGCAACTGCTAACAATGTTATCACGTTCATACTCCGTCTGATAACGAGATGATAAACTTAAGAAACGCATTTTACTGTTCCAGTTATAATGAGAGTTTGCACTTATCGCTTACTAGCATCAGCCCGCGGTTTTGCTCAAGTGATACTTCGAGAAAACGTAGGTACGTAACTTTTAGGCCCAGTCTTCACCAATGGAGATGTCACGTAACGTCTCAAATAGAATAAAATGACTTCATAGCACTCAGGAACATCTATAATTTATTTTAAACGTTACGCTTTTTTGTTAATAATTTCTTTTAAAATGATACTTGTCTGAGCTTAGGTATTGATTTCTTACTTTCAGATACGAGTAGGTGCTACATTCAAGCTAGGTAAGTTCCGATTAACGAAAGACCCAAGTTGCGTAGATTACCCAGTACGGACAATTTGACAAACATCACTTCTTTATGATATTAGTTCCTAGAAAATGCAATTTAATTGTCAGGTTTTGTTACGGTAGGTGATTTTGATAGTTCTCTGTAAATGTTTGATAATCTGAAACGCTCATGGAACTTACTGGTAGATAGTTACTCGTACATCGAAGTGCTAAAGTCAAGGCCGTGCTTGGTTTAGAGAGAATTTTCCTTGACGGATAACGGATATTGGTAAATTGTTAATTGTGCTTTGTTTATATAAGGAGGTTTGTGTATTTTTTTGCAAGTAATGTGCACATTTTCTTTTATTTATCCGAATTAATTGTAAATAATTGTTACGGGTCTGCGTGTTTTTATGTAGGTAATTAATAATGTAGAATATACCTATATACCTATGTTATGTAGGCTATTCGACGTTCTGTTTGGCCGCCGTGGCTGAAAGGGCATTATCTGTTTCCCATAACAATGTTAACTGTGCTTAATTTGGAGCAAAATTATATGGTGTGAAAATTCAAGCACTATTTATTTAATTTCCGTGGTTCACGAATTTAAAATACGGAACATACATGACTCCCTAATACCTTTAGGATGATAAGTCTACATAAGTATCGTACTAAGTTTTTTTTTTAATTCTCAATATTATAAAGGGCTTTGTCGCACACGCGATTATGTCGCCCTGGTGAGTTTAACAGAAAAACACAAAATCAAATCTAACTTAACTAACATTACGAGTTTGTACAGCGCCTTAGCTGCGTCTGAGACAGGCTCAGCGATCGTACGAGTACTAAGTATGAAATTAAGAAGTCTTACAGCCGCTGATTAGTTCAGTTAATAACAGCCGGCAGACAGTCCTTGACAGGCAATAATGATAGTATATTCTTAGCTTGGGAATTACTCTGGGAAACACCTGATTTAGAACATTTTTTTTACTTTAATGAAAATAGCTGTAGAATCACTTTAATTTAGCTTTAAATTCTTAATTAGAATTTAAAATGCATGAAAATTTACAGCTGTCTAACGCGGCTATGTAAATATAAGAATTTTTACAAAATATATCTACTTTGGATTAATGTTGCCAATCAAATACCTATTAAATAAACGCAATAATTAAGGTAGGGACCCGCTTTTATGAAATGATATAAACTTAGCCTAAAGAAGCAAAATGATAATATTAAGAGAGGAAACCAAAAGTAGGCAAGAAGGCCTATAAATTTATATTACTACGAAATGATGACTTCATTCGTAATCATAGCCCTCGTGGGCATCTAATTGACTCAAGAACACACGTGTTTAACATAGATACTTGGTATATAGCCGTTTTCTGTTTAACCATCACATGTATCTCTAAATTTAAGATGAAAAATACTTTAAAAAAGTATCGACGGTTTGTACGACCTTGAACTGGACCTAAAAGGAAAGCAAATTAGGCATTCTGTCATTGACAACAATGCTACCTGTATGTCAGACAGTGAGTCAGCCATACCAATTACGAAGAATCGCCGGTCCGGGCCGTGTCGGTCGGTTTAAATAACACACGCCTGAAAGCCGAAACGAGTTTAAGCGATTTATGGCCAGAATTGTAATTAAAATATAATTGAACTAAAGAACGAAAACCTTCTTTATTTTGAAACAGTACGGTTTGAATTACAGTTTAATTTTCACAGTTAGAGAGTTCAGATTACAATCAAATGTTTTTATAACATTCAGTGATTTTTATGGTCGGTGAACAGACTTATGTTATAAGAATATAGAAACGTGCACTTTTATTGTAGTTTTATATCGTTACTGTGATAATGGCGAATGCGTTTGTAGTTTGAGAGTTTTGTATTTGTTTTCTAGAAGGTTCGGAGATGTGCCTTGTTGTTTATAAAGTGCTGCCAGAGACAGTCAGGTATCTTGAATGTACTTGTGACATTAATTGAAACTGAAACAACTCTACTTTAGAATCGCTTTATCACATTCATAAGGTTAAGTTGTTATTTAGCATTCATAAGATCTATCGAGTTTTCTAGACTGAAGTATGTTTTTCAGGAAAACGCGTAATAACTCGCAACCGTGTTCTCTGTAAACCGATAACAAGAATTATTTGTGAGATAAACGACTATTTGCATTTACATTTAAAACGCCGGCCGGTAACTAAGTGAAAATTATACAAAAACACGTTGTATCTCTTCATATCAAGGCAATAAAGATCGATAATTCCGATAAACAATTCAAACTAATCCACGCCTCTAACACTCTAACAAAAAACATAAACAAATACAAACACGTGTGTACTCACCTTCCTTTTCCGCGGAATTTTGAGATCTTACAGTTATAAGCTAATGAAAATAATGTAATAAATAGATAAATGTCTAAGTAGGGGTTAAAATATCACACTTGTATATATTTAGTAAGAAATGAGAGGTAATTTGTGTATGTAGAGTTCTCATTTCGATGGCAAATACAAGACTGAGGCTGGCGCGAGCTCGCGGGTTGTATGACATCACGCTCTTAAGGCGAAGCGGCGCGGCGTTCGGTGTTGAATCTACTGATGCAAAACGGAACATTGTGCAATGGAAAATGTGCAACGTGCATTGTGCGTCCAGTTATCGGTGTGGGTGAATAGTACCTACTATTTTCTAACATTGTAAGGCAAACCGGATGAGATTGGCAAAGGACCGTTTGTAGTTAAAAATGATGTGTTACGGATGATGACGATGGTGACTTTTATCTTTGTAAAATTGTATGAATATTACTACCTATGTAATATTTACTTACAATACAGTCTTCATTCATAAAATTTACTTCGCATGAATTTTGATACGATACATTTTAAACGTTATCTAACAGTAAATACCTATCTCTAAAACTTGTACGTTTACAAAGGGTAATCATCGAAACATATGTATATTCCGCTTTAAAGACAGGTTTATTGTATTGAAATATCTATCTATGTAATGTATTGTACATCAGTTATCTAGTACCCATAACATAAGCTCTGCTTAGCTTGGGGCTAGAATTTATTGTCCAACATCATACATATATTTTTAAGGAGGCGTAAGCCTTGTAATGCCCTTCTCAATATAGCAACATATGTATTTAGTGGCTTTATAGAGGAGGCCTATTCTCAGATGCGAGCTTATTATAACCTTGCAATTTATTCTTGAGTGTTTAACTCTTGGCTGGCACTACGTGCGTAATGACGCCAGCGGAATTTTATATTAGCCTGAGGCTTCGTTAATAAAACAAAGTGTTCGAGACACTTCCCCTTAACGCAAATAGCGAGTCACCTTACCGACACTCATGAGCGTGTTATGAATTCAATATGGGTTAACCAATCATTTTAGCAGCCGTTTGGCCTTAACGAGGCCTTGAAATCTCTAACGCAAGTGCATTAACCTAGAGACGTGAGACGATGATGCCGGGTGCCGGCTGAAAGGAACTGACGACAAAAAGTCGTTAGATTTGACGGCAAAAAGACGCCAGTTTTATCGGCAAAAAGTCACTACATTAGGACTGCAAAAAAGTATACATTTGAATGCTAAAAAGGTCTTAAAGTATTGGTACCTATCGTTTGTTAAACTTTGTCGCTCTTTGAGTTTTTGTAAACTATACGACTCAAATGTGACGTCATTCAGACGTTTACAAAGTTTTTTTTTGTTTGAAAACGAATAACAACGGCAATGGCAACAGGTCCAGCCTGAGCTTAATTTTACTACCACCAGAGGGCTGTAACGGAGCTGGTTTTCAGGCTGAACCTCTGGATGACGTCACATTTTGAATCGTATAATTTACAAAAAAATCAAAGAGCAACAAAGTTTAGTTTCAATTTAGTTTTAGTTAACTGATTTCCTTTTATAGCACTTGTTTTATTATGTCAGTTTATTTTATGCAGTATTGTAATGTGTTTAGTGTAGGATATTTTTGTTGCAATCTTTTTCAGTTTTTTGTGTGTATGCTAAATAAACTTTCATTCTATTAATTCTTGTAATAAATCTAATAATATAAGATGCATTCATTACTGCGTCGTGTCACTGTATTCAAGAAGTATATACCTACATACGTTCGATTATCTTTATGTCGTGCAATAGATACAATAATCGACTTCAGTTATTTATTGCATTACTACGAATTTTATCAATGAATAATGTAATTGTGAAGTCAACACGAAAAATATTCAAGAATTTATCATTATCACCATGATAATAATTTTACGATGACAGCTCTCGTAATTTCTATCTAAAAACCTCTGAATAGCAAAATAATGTAATTTGAATTTGCTTCACTGCTGGCCTATTGGTGCATAGCTAAACAACTAATTGCATACTTTATAACCACTATTATATATCTAGACCTTATTTCATATGGGTGTTTCTTTTCCGTAAGGCCATATAACGTAAATGACACAATAATTTGTAATTTAAACTACGTGATTAAAACTCACCTCGAGCTCGTTCTTGGAGTGATTGAGTTTCTCCAGATGCAGTCTCAGCGCGTCCACCGACGTCACCGCCTCATCAGGAATGGAGTTCTTCTCCAGAATAGCCTTTATCTTCTCCACCAGCTGACAGAAGTCCTTCCAGATCTCCAGATCTTGTTCCAACTGAGCTTGCCTAGACTTCGCAGAGTTCAAGGTATTTTTCAGAATCTGATTGTGTTTTTGATGGTCTTTCGATAGCTCGTCTTGTTCCGACGCGGCTAGGGACGCCCAGATCTTGTCAACAATGTCTTGCATCTTCTTCCCGACTAGATCTTTCATCTCTGGTTCAGATGTGTTGAAGAATGACTTGTGTTCTTCTAAGTCAGCTTCGATGTTCTCGAAATCTGTTCCATTCTTTCCCATATTGAGACGGATAGTGGATTCGTTTATCCAAATATTTAGTTTTTCAACGAGTTGTATGTATTGTTGACGGTATTTTTTGTTATCTTGAAGATACTTCTCTCTTTCCTTCAGCTCTTCAGGCAGAGAGTTGTTCAAGAAGTTGGCTACTGAGACCATTTCGAGGAGAGAACCAGGCACGCCATCGTCGCTCTTAATAACATCCATGATTTTTGTCAGTTTGGCCAAATTTGCTTGTACGTTTTTGACTAAGGTGGCGTGTTCGACGAGTTTCTTGTCAACACTCGCGACATCTCGGTTCAACAGTGGGCGAGAGTGAACGGTAGCTTCGTTGTCGTGTAGCCAATTGATGATCTCACTAAGGTCTGCAGCAAGTTTCTTATGCTCTGCCGCCGCTCTCTCGTGTTCTTGGCGTTTGGACTCTACAGTCCTTCTGAGAGTTAACAGCTGTTGTTTCAAAGATTGTAGCAATTCTGTTATGTTATTTCTATCGATGACCGTTCCTTCGGCTGCGATTTGCTGTCCTTTGTCGGTGGCTGTGGCTAGGAGAGCCTCGCAGCCTTGGATCTTGCCAATGATGTCATCGTACCGCTTGATCTTTTCTTCAAGAGTATCGTTAGACTTCTCAATCTCTGTGGTAAGGTCCGTGTATTTAGCGATGAACTCTTCGATTTCTTTGACTAGCGCGAAGAATTGCTCTCGCAGGAGCAGGAGCTGTTTTAGTTTGGAGATTTGATCATCGATGGTGTTCATTAAATCGTCTTGTTGTGTCACAATGTCTTGTAAATCATGAAGGTTGCCTCCTTGTAGTTCGCTTAGCATTGCTTTGTTCTGTTTTAGGTCAGAGAGAATAGATTCGTATGCCTGTATGATTGGCAGTACATCCTCAACTTTGCTGCCGATAGGTTTGTTCAAAGCTTTGAGTTTGTTTTGTATTTCGTTCAAGAATTCAAGAGCAGCGGCTATTCGCGCTGCGGCGTCTTTGTATTCCTTGATGTGTTTGTGGAGAATGTTTTTCTTGTCGTTGATGATTGCATTGATGCGTGCGAATCTATCAGAGAGGATGTTGACTTGCTCCTTCAGTTGTAATTTGTTGGAGTCTGAGAGCGTATCAAGAATATCCTTCGATTTGTCTTTGATTTTGTTGATATTTTTTTCGACATCCTCGGCTTCCTTGCTAAGTTTCTCGAATTTAGCTAACTGTTCTTCCAATAGTTGAAGACTGGTAGTTCTAAGTTCAGGTGTAGCAGCTACTTCTGCTTCGTTCAACCAACTCTGGCACTTAGCTACCTCTGATTCAAAGTCGTTTCTTCCTTGTAGTAGTTTGTTCAATACTGCTAGCTTATCATCAATGTCAACTTTAGCTGTTGTGTATGATTTGTTCAGGTCGTCTAGAATAGCTTGTAGTTTGACTCTGTCTTCGCTGTTACAATCTTTAGATACAGAATTGCCTTGACGCATGACTTCGGTGAGTGTGTCGTTGTGGAAATCAGACAATTCAGTTTGATGTTTCTTATGAACAGCAATTTCCTTCTCAACTTTAGATGCCTCTAAAGGAACTGGGCCACCCAGTTTCTTTATCTCAGCAAGTTTGACCTTAAGCCAGTTTTTAGCTTTCTCGATATCATTTTCGAGTTTCTTCCGATCATCAGCGGAGGTGCCTAACCTTTCAATCTCTTGTTTTATCAATGTAGCCAGTTGCTTTTGCTTGGATGAAAGTTCAGACAACTCTGTTTCCAATTGCATCTGTTCTGAAGGTTCTAATTCAGCTTGAATGTTACTGACTTTCTTTTCGAGGGAATCGATTACTGTTTTCTTACCATCCGTTTCCTTTAGAAGATTGGCTACTTTCTTTTGTCTTTCTTTGACAGACTTACTTTCATAGCCGAGCGGTTCAGGGTGCACTATGTTATCAATCTCTTTCTGCATCCATTCGTTTTGCGCTTTGACTTCGCTCTTTGTGCCGTCAATAGCCTTGTATGTAATCTCCAGCATTTGAAGTTTGCGCTGGATCCTCTTAGCAATATCATTGTATCTTCGTTCCACTGATTTCATCTAGAAAGAAAATAAACATTACTACACATTCTGTCGGAAGATTTTGAAAATTCGTAGTTAACAATAGAGTTTAATCTTACCTGTTCTTCAACCTGTTGTGACTCCAAATTGCTCACAATATTAATGACCTGTGAACCAACTGTCTTGATGTTGTCCACCTTATCCTTGCCAGCTTCTCCAAACTCTGAAGACAGTTCTTGGAGCGCGTTGAGTTTCTGAGGACATGGCAGACCAGAGCCTTTATCAGCCAGGCACATCTTCTTGAGGACAGCGTCGAACCAGTCGTGGATTTCTTGGCATTTGTGGCGGAAATCATCGATGACTCCTTGGTTGCCTTTTTCACGCTCAATAGCGCGGAGGATGGCTTGTTCTAGCTCGTCTAATTCTTCTTCTAGATTGATCTCGTCTTCTAGACCTAACGATAAAACGGTTATTTTATAATAACTGTAACGTGATGGAAATGACAAGTCCTACAGACACCTCTGTAGGACGAATTCGTCATTTCCTTTGTTAAGAATAAAATTGGCATGACCATTATTGTTTACACAAGTGTTTAAAAATTCAAACATTTTGGCAGTAACATATAACTGTTCCAAGATCGTAATTTTTAAAAAATGGCTTTATTATGTTTTAATGCCAACAACTGTACAAAACAGTGGAACAAGTGTAGAAATTATAAAAATTTCGATTTTTTCAGATTACTTAACCCATAACGATTTTCTACAATCTGAACAATTCAGAAAAATCAATTTTATGGTCCAAAACTTACCCTCAGTAGGTATCTCAGTCAAAATCCTAGTCCTCTTCTCTGTTAGCGAGACCAAAGCATCATTCATGGCTGCAATGTCCTGCTTAGCGGCCTCGGGCCTCAGCTTGGACGGATTGGCCAGCCAGTCCTTTGCTAAAGCCTTGTGGACATTGATCCAGTCTTGGATCTCCAAGACTTGCTTCATAGCTTCTTCCATGTCATGGACGGTGTCGCCTAAGGTTTCTAGGTGACTTTGTACCTAGGGAGAAAGTCGAATTTAGGAACTAGGTCTAGAAATATTTTGTATGGCTGTTAACCTCAGTCGTGCTTAGTTATGTCTTTATAGGTTTTTAGAAGAAAATAGGTATATAAAACTAGCCCTAGTGCTAGTTTATATAAAAGTGATATGCAAAGTCTACGAATAGACTTCTGAATAGGTTATGTCACAAAGTGTTTTACGGTATTTTGACACTATGCCCATGTTTTTGTCCATTTTGTGACTGTTTGCGTTTCGTTGAAATCTGCATTATATCGTGAATTACCTTACAAATATTTTGTTTAAACTTTTTGTTTGTAAAACTAACATAGAATTGCACGACCGAGGAAAACAGATTAAAGCAATGTTCTTCGTCTTTTATTTGTTCCAAATATGCATTTTAGCCAATCTAAAAGCTAAGTTTATTGTAAATTGACGAGTCTTACTAAGAAAAGTCTACCAAGAAAAACAAAGCATCAGCACCCAATTCAAAACTATTCATTGAACTCTGAGTGCTTCTAATGTCGGGTAAATATTTGTGCGGTCCAAAACCAAGTGCGCATTTTACCATCGACAAATAACCATTACCAAGAACTATAATTACAAATATCATGACTTATGTTTATATTAAGGTGATACTTAAAGACAATGTTGTCAAATAACCACTAAAAGACTCACAATATTTACAAATAGTCGCATTCTGAAACCGAATTAACAAAGATGTAAGAATTTACGTAGCGATGGATCTAACCGTATTATGTTTTATTTGACATCAATTTGACTCTACGCAGGAAATAACGAATCTCGTTTTTGAACTTGATTTTAAAATGCGACCCAAAATATAATTTCCTTATAACTTTTACACAGAAGTAGTCGATAGTTAGTGCATGCAAAGCTTTACCTTTTGCTCGAAACTCGACAGTTTCTCCATGAACTCTGGCGCCTCGGCATTCTTTAGTATAGCCTCGATCCGAGGCGCGCGCACGCCTCGCACGTGCCTCTACAACAGACATGCGTGCTCACAGTGCGGGTTAGTGCACGTTAGTAGTGCACACTAGCACACGTTAGTAGGGGTTAAAGGTAGAAATTAACACATGAAAACTGCGAAGTTATTTAGTGAAAGGGTTTTAAAGTAAGTAATGTCAGTCAGTCTGTACATCTCGGATAAACAGCAAAGGTAATGTTTTCGCGGTATGCAAAAATACATTTATAGATTTTTAATGTCTCTATGTGTGGATTGTCTAGCATTATTTAAGTATTTATTATTTAACGCCTTCACTGCCAAGCTTCACGGCCGGCGTTGAAACAAGTTGTACGACGTGGGCCTTGAGAGTGTTACTGAATAAATCAGGTAGTGTTTAGCAGATATTTCAAGTGATCTATTAAAGATAAATATGCTTTCCTTGGAACAAAACTCTTTTAAGTTGAATGTAGTAGAACTGTAGGATTTTCCTGAATTGACTCCTACGATTTATGTCTTCTAATTGAGCTCACTCAATCACCCAAAAGTAACAACTGGCCCACCAGATCAAATATTGGATTTATATACCTACCTGTTCGCGAAATAACACCTTTGTTTCATTATCAGTTCCGAGAAACTTTGGCAGTTGGTTTAATTTCTATCTTTAAGACGTGACTTTAATAAAGGAAGGTTGATTTTAATAAAATTGATTTTATTGCAAAGGATTCGCGTGCCATGTTAGGCTTATAAGGGCGAGTTCACACTGATTTTTGCCACTACTCTAGATAACGTAGTGATACCACCCCAACTCTAGAGGCTTTGTCATTATTCACTGTTGTACCTCTTTTGTAGAATTTATGATTTATGAAAATGTTTACTTCAGTGTAAGCACACCCTTATAATATTGGATGATTCACAATGGACACCTATACCTTACCTACACGTGTAAAACTAAGGGCTTATCCATAAATTGGTAGTGGGGTGTACAGCTGAGTTTTGAGATTATTATTTATCGTATACCTACTTATATTATTGTGCGCTGTAGATATTATAGGTATTATATATTTTTCATAAAAGAAACTCCCATAGAATCAAGTATATATACAAATAAATATTAAGATTATCTATACTTGACTCGTTATCTAGATTGACTTGATTTGTTTCACTCTGGGAAAATTGTGTTTTTATTATTTATTTATTTTGATTCAAAAACGTATGGATAAGAGAACTTTATATTTATAAATTAACGATTCTTTGTTCGGATGTACCTACATACCTATGTACATATGTTTATATGTGTTCGTCGTTTTATCCGTCGATTAAAGACAGTATCGGTCGGTGGTTCCATACAAAAGTCTCGAGGCCCAATATTTTTCCCGTAAAACTTAAAAAACAATGAAATTCTGAGGAATCTGAAGTCGGTTTTAAGTTTATTCATAAAGTAATTTGAATTATAACAATAAAGAATAATCTCAAAACAAAACCAAGTGCGCAAAAATTACATTTCCAACGTGAAGCCATTACATTGATTACAGATAGCTAAACTACACTAACTACCGTTTAGTTTAGTAGTTAAAATATCTTACTTTGTCTTATCTTACGTTAAACCGTAACGGAGACATAACGTTGGTTCTGTTCTTTTTGACGACCTGGGACTAAGGCATCGTTAGAATAAGGCACTTTGTATATAAAATATAAAATATAAATAGTAGAGAAAACATTAACGTATACAATTAACAACTTATAAATAGGAACCAAAGCTTTTATCAGTTTTTAAAATTTAACGTCCTACATATTTTATCCATACGACGAATTATACCAAAAGTTTTTTCGCTATTGTACACATATTCGATGCTGTAAAGACGCTGTGAAGCATTAAAAATGTGTTTACTACACATACAATTAAGAGGGTAATTGTATTCTGAAATTGTATTTTTTATTAACACTTTTATGCCCCAAGACGCGCCGCCGAAGCTAGGCAGTGAATGCATTGTTAAAGTTTAGTTAAACCTCTATTTTTTTTTTGATGAAATTTGAAGAAATCTATAATAAGTGACATTTCAACAACTTATAAAAGGCTTTGACAGTTATTCAGAAGCAGTATAACTGTTAACGCATAAGAGGGTTATATTTAAAGGATTTAAGTACAATCTAGAATCATTGAGATTCAACCACTGAAACCAGAATCTGAATAAACATTTGTAATGTGGATTTAATTTTGATTCAGTAGATTGTACTAAACCTTATAGAAAACACAGAAAAAAACAACATTCACTGTTAATAATCAAACTTTTTACTCCCTAAAACACTCACCCACTTTCTGCGAACACTATGAACTTTCAAATCAGATCCTCAAATCTCGCACTGACTGCCACGCTTATACTTTTCACACACATAACCAATATTCAATCAAATTCAATCTCAAGCTCCGAACACTGTGGTTTTCTTAGTGTTATTATTAAGCTTTTATTTTTTAACATTATTTTAAGTTGGTAAATAAATAATAAACTTACTAATCTGATCCTAAAATCTCGCTTAGATAACCACGATTATTACCTTCACACACATAACTAACATTCTATCAATTTCAAACTCGTAACTTTAAAGTTCCGTTAAAGCCCGACTTCCTAGAACAGTCCCTGAGGCCGCCATTACCTGGTCGATGAGGTCCTCGAGCCTGGCTCTGACGTGCAGCTCCCTGGGCGGCACGGGCAGCGGCGCCGAGTCTGCGGGCGACGAGGGGCGGGAGACGCTGGCCGCGGCGGCGGAGCACGCGGCGACTGCGGCGTGCAGGCGGGACTTCTCCGTTTGGAGGCGGTTGTGGAGGGACTGGAGTGAAAGACATGTATTAGTTATTTAAAGAAAAAAACTAGACAATTGAGCTAAAAAAACAATTTGAACCGAAATAGCGCTCTGCTACGGATGGCGCCAAATTAGATTTTTTTACACGTTGACTTTTGACAAACTCATAGCCTAAGTGTCCAAATAGAAGATCTATGATTGGAACAATATTGAAATTATCCCGAGGCGGGAATCGAACCCGCAACCTCCAGCGTCGCAGGCGGACCTTCGCCCACCGCACCACATAAGTCATCACAATCGTCACAATGATCCTAAAATAGTTAATTATATAATTTAAAGAAGTAAAAACTAAGTAAACTCACCCTAGCCTTATCCAACAAGTCCCTGCCATGCGACAGTCCATCCACGGGTACATCCAGCTCCGTGATCGCCGGCTCACACTCATCCAAGTTATTGAGAATACTCTCCAACGTGTCTTCGTACTCCTTGAACTTCGCCAACCCTTCCCTCAACCTCCGTTCAATCTGTAGCGCTGTAGCGAGCAGGGACTTGTGACTGTCGTTTACGTTCTTTAATTGTTTAGCGACGGTTTCACGGATCTGTGGGGAAGTTTTCTCGTAGCGTTCGATTTGAGCTTTCCCTTTGCCTTCTAGCTCGTCTAAAGTTGATCTGTACTTTTGGATGTCGTCGAGTAGGATAGCGTGTTGAGCTAATTGTTCTTCTGTCTGTTCGCGGTTGGAGATGTATAAGGAATTGTGTGCCATGAGTTGGAAAGATATTTGTAGAAGCCATTTCTCTGTGTCTTGTAGTGATTGGTGGTATTGGTTGTAGTCTTTGATGTCAGATTCGAGCTCCGCTTTCTTGGCTGCGCATTTAGCTCGCAGCGCTTTGCATTTGCGCTCGATTTCTGTGACTGATTCTTTGACGGCTGGTTTCTTTGCCCATCCGCTTAGTTCTACAGCTTCTTTCTTCAGTCTCTCAAGTTCTGGCTTTTTGTTATCAATCTCCTCCTCGATATGCTTGTATTTCTCCAGCAAAGTCTTCATTTCACCCAATTCTCCACCAGTCGGCGGAACCTTATCGAGATTCTGTTCAGTATCCTTTATCCATTGGTTCATCTTGTTCTTTGATTCCTCGAAGTCTTCCCATTTGCCGATAGCCGCTTTAAGCTGTACGGTGATGGAGTTAAGGTCGATTTTCAGTTGGTCCCAGCTCTCTTGTAGAACCTTGACGTCGTTGCGTAGACCGTCTTGCTCCTCGGTGGGTGTATTGTTGAGGGCCTTTTTGAAAGCTTCTTGTAAAACGACTAGTAAATGGTGGCCTTCTGTCATTCTGTTGTTAACGAGTTTGACAGTTTCTAGCTTGTCCTTTGTAGTGTCAATATCACCAACTCCAATAGAGTCTTGGACCGTTCCGTGAGCTGTTTCCAGCCATTTAGTAAGTTCATCCTTGGCTTTGATGAACTCAGTGTGATCGGAAAGGTTCTTCTCTCCGTTGGAAACTAGACCTTGTATCTTGGTGAGTAGGGTCGTGTATTCTGTCTGTAGATTGACGGTCTTGTCGCGTACCCAGGCGCAGGCGCTGAGTTCCATGAGATTCTCGCATCTGTCGTTTAGTTCTTCTAGGACGTGTTTATGTCCCAAGGCCTCCGAAAGCAGTTCCTGTAAACAAATAACACAATAAACAACGTTAACATCACATTTTTCCCTATTCGACCCGTTCAATTTGTCCCGTGACTGTGACTTACGTACTTAATTTAAAGTTCCCCTTTTTCCCCACGCGTAAACTACTGATTCTTACCAGTACTATCCCAAAGATGGGAAATAAATATTCTCTTTATTATGTCTATAAATCAAAATACCAATGTATTTTTATTAAATGCCATCAACCAAACTAACTTAAAATCTCACAAAATAACCTACAATGTTCCAGGAAGAACGTATTTAATGATAATACCACTAATTATACCACATTTCTTATTTCGTGCTATGGTATGGTGATATTTTTTTTTATCTAACCTATGTTGTCCCACTGCTGGGCAAAAGTTCTCCCATATTCGCCTGCCTCGGCGTCGTCGCCCGTCTTCGAGTACCTACTGTGTGACGATGCGAACATTTCAGTGAACATTAAATTAATTTAAAAAAAACTATGTATGTACAACTCCCTCATACTTACGCGGCACTTATCCAAATGCTCAGGCGTGATCTTATCAACCTTCTGCACACCCTTCAGCTTTCCATCAAACTCTTTCACCCACTTGGCCATCTTATCCGACGTCTCGATGAAGTCGGACCAGGCGGACAGACATTTCTCTAGAAGCTTCTTGGTGTCTTTGCAGATCTGTTGGAGGTTCTCCCATTCGATCTTGAGTTGTTTGATCTCCTGGTTGATGCCGTCCTTGCCTTCTATGCCTGTTGTTTCTAGAACCGCTTCGCTGAGCTTGATGGCCTGTTGAAGTTAGAAAAAGTATTTTATAAAGTTAGATTAGTATTTTTACTTCTTCCATCATCATGACCCAAACTCAAAATGCCAGATTTCCAACGTGTAACGTCTAATTCCCAATAAGATATTTACTCATGCCTGTCATTATCTATGAGATGGGCACTTGACGTAATCTTAACAAAATTATATTGTTTGTTTATGAAGGCCCAGTCTACAAATGAATCTGTTTTGGTGCGTAGATTTTGTTGTGTTATGCTTGGACCTTGTTATCTTCGCTTTGGACCGGCGGGCCTTATAAGAAGACATCAGTTTTGTGTATACGAATCAAACACTGCAGGCGCGCAGCATAATAATGTGCTTTCAAATATGGACTTAAACTTGTTATCCTTAGATACACTTTACAGTGAAAAACTTTTAAACGAGTGGCCCACGAACTATCGTTCATCTGATGCTGTCAATATGAAATGCATCTAAATGTTACGAGTTAAAGTCCATAATTTAATGCTCATTTTTGTGTTATGCGGTAGGGGTGCAGGTCTGATCTGTGACAAGATTTACCTTCTGCAGTAGCTTCTCCCCCTTAGGCAGGCTCTGTATAATGGTATCAGCCAGCGCCAGTTTTTGCTGCACGGCCTCTTTCTCTCCGTGCGAGTCACCGCACTGCTGGATCTCGAGCTTGCAGGCACGGACCCACGAGTAGAAGCTGTCGTACGAATCCTTGTATTGGATGTGAGAGTTCACATAGTCTTCGAGTTTCTAAAAAGATGATAAGATTTAAGATTAGTTCGGCGTTAATTGTGACGCAGGCAGGCCTTTGTTTAGCCAGCGATGAAGTTTCGCAATTAAACTTATATTGAAATTGAAATTGAAAATTGTTTATTTGTAGAAAAAGTATTATATGCTATAACTATATAAATTAAAGGCGCAAGTTTGGATGTTTAGATGGGTAATTTTTACTTATTCACGCCAAAACTATTGGAACTGGTAAAGCTGATAATTGAAGCACATAATTATTAGCTAAATATAAAGAAAATATACATGGTATGGAGGAGGTACAAAATTCCCAGGACATTGGTACCCATCCGGCGACTAGCACATTAATACAAACTAACTACAATTCAAAAGCTTCTCAGAAGAGATTGAACTAAAGCCACCGTTTGAATAACTTTAGAATAATAGTGCTGCACAATTATTGATGAAATACAATTAACTTGCTTATAGAATAAGACTTCACTCTGTATAAAATCAACCTGACATACAAACACAAAATCAAAAAATCACTCACCGAAATCATATCACTAACAGTCTTCCTGATCCCATCATATCTCTTCAGCGTATCCTCAATCCCCTTAGACTTCAACGAAGCATCTTCTAGAAGCTTCTCATTGAGTTTCTTCACGAGATCGCTGTGCGAGTCTATGTCTCTGTTGAACGTCTTGAACTTCTCTAACTTGGCTTTCTTCTCCGAGAGGTCGTTCAGCAGAGAGTCGTCCGATTGGATCTTCTGGTCGATATCGTCTAGCCATTCTACTAGGAGTTTGTGGATCTGTACAGGTAATAAACATAAATATAATATTTAGATATAAGGTTTTATTTTGTTATGTTTTAAATGCAATAAAGTGTTCATTCATTCATCCATAAATAAATAAAACTGGTGCAAATCACACAGCATCATCTAGCCTCAAGCTAGGCAGGGTGTGGGTACTAGATAATTGATAAACATATCCCTTAATATAACACAATATGGATATTGTTTTTTTTTACATAAATAAAAAAAGAACACCCGAACTGAATATGTTAATCGTACAAACATGTGTCCCGAGGCGTGAATCGAACCCGCATCCTCCTGCGTCGCAGGCAGATCTTTCGACGCTACAGACATCCTCATTTTTATTTATTTATTATATACTAACACCATGACTGATTCTGCCATGGTTGGAACAAAGGTTGGCGGTTGACTGGCACATAATCTTAAATCTATAGCTCAAGCTGACTTTATACCACGTGGACTGTCTGTTTCGTCAACTACTAGTACAAAAACCTGTCCCATCTCACCTTAGAAATATCATCGAACTGAGCGGCCCTGCTCTGCAGTTTGTTCCTAACGTCCTGTAGATCCGCGATCAGTTTGTCGAACTCTTGCTTCAAGTTGTCCGTGTCTTCCTGTATCTTGGCAGCTCCGGCTTGTTCCGTGTTCATGATCACCTTCTCTTTGAGTTCTAGGAGATACCTGTTGGAAGATATGAAGAGATTAGAACTCCTGGCAAGCATTATCGTTGTTTCTGTTTCAGTTATATTATTGATAACGTTTATTATGTCACATGTTCAGATCATGTTCGGTCGTCAAATAATAATAATTAGAACAGGTCGTTTACATTTTAATTGTGTCAATGAGAGCTACTGCCGACCAACTGCTGCACAGTTTGGCAGAATCGATATTACTGTAATGTAGTTTTAAATATGGAAATAAATAAATATAAAAAGAAATGAAATGGCACGGTGCTTACCTCAACTTATTCTGCCCCTGTTCTAGCGACTGCCTCAGCAGCTTCACAGTGTTAAGCTTAGCATTGACGTCAGCCAACGTGTTGGGAATATCCGCGCATTGGTTCAGCTTCTCGCGCGTACGGTCCAGCCAGTCTTGGCACTCGCCGTACAGCGCGTTGTGTTGTTGGTGCTCCTGTTAAAATAACAGACTTTAGGTGGTGTGTTCTATGAGTAAACGTAAATATAGTACGGACAGTGTTAATAAGTTCTAATCTTGGCTTTCAAGTTCAGTGGAAGCGATTATCTATTAATTGTACTTTATTTGTAGGTATGCTTTTTCTTGCTGAATCCACAATCACGATATTCGTGTCCTAAGGTTATTTTTAAGTAGTCAGTTCTTAGAAAGTTTGCCCGCGACGCGATATATCTTTTAAAAACAGTCGAAAATCCATTCTCGCTGCATGTCTATGTATCGTATTCCTAGACAGACACGACATAATCACAGCTTCCGAGGGGCTGGTCATAACCCTCAGCTTTAATACTCAACTAAAAATACTTTATACTCTCTATGGTCTTATGTTCGAAAAAAAAGAAGATTTTTTGTGTTATTCTATTATTGCTCGGTATGTGTTTTGTGTACCTAATAAACTAAAATAAAACAACATAACGTTACCTGGTAATGCAGTTCGAGCCGCTTCATGACCTCCTTGGCCAACGATAGCAGAGCGTTGTACTTGGTTGTCAGCTGCGTCACCCCGTTGGAGATGCGCGTGTCCGCGCACGTCTCGAGCAGGGTCTGCGCGCGCACGTTCAGCTTGTCCAGGTCTGTCTGCCAGTCGAATAGGGTTTGGAGGTGTCCCTGGAATAATGAAGATTAAAGACGTGGTGTTACAATAATTTCCTGGTCATCGGCGCAAGGGCTAGTAGACACATTTATAAAAAGATATAGATTATAGAAAGTCGATTTACGTGAAGCTAGTAGCGAGAGTCGAAGGCGAATTTTCCGCAGACGACAGTCAAGACAGGGCGCTATGGCGCTCACTAGGGGAGGCCTATGTCCAACAGTAGACAGATTGATGATGACTAGCTAGAGTCAGCTCTAAACCAAGATGCTTCTATATAAGTTCTTATAAGCCTCTATATCCAATTTAGGACTTCAAGCAAAAGAAAAACGTTAGGTTCAATTAATAACCTAGTCTCATCAAGTTCAAAATTAAAACATAAGAAGAATAAGACAAAATCTCACCTGGAACTCCTCAAGCACGACCCTCTTAGATTCCAGATCGTTTTGTAGCTTGTTGAACGATTGTACTAGCTTCTCAGTCTTAGACAACCAGTCTAGGGCTTCCTTGTACTGCTCTTCATACTCGGTCCACTTCACGATACCGCCCTCGATGAGGGCCTTGGTGCTGTTTAGCTGCTCTCTGTTTGTGGAAGAATGTACTTTAGAGCTGATGTATGTAGGTTCGATTTTGAATGACATTGAGATGGCAAGTTACATTGGTTTAAAGGTTTATAGATTCAGCTTAAAGTACTCGTATTAGATGCGAAGCTATAACAGAAAAGTACTGTCTTCAAATAAAAATAATATGAGAACATGATAAATTAACGCGATTTAGGGACAGGTATTGAAAAAGTGCAACGCATTGAAAAAGTCGAGCATTATTATTATTATTATTTCTAACACATTGCTATCGTTCTGATTGGTATAAAACCAAAACTAACTAGCCTAAAAATGCTGATATTTTATTTTTCGATGGTTAAAAAGAGAGGACAAAAATTTATAGTTAGTTAAGGTTTTGGTGCCAAAACATTGACAGCATAATCTTATTATAAAAAGTACCAAAAGTAATACTCACACATAAGTATCGTACTCTTCTTGCATAAGAGCCACCTCTTCCTCAATATCCTCTCTATCATCATCATCAGCGACCGCGCAGGATATCTCGCCCTGTTCCAGCGCTTTTTGCAGTTTCGCTTGACCTTGTGGTAGCTCACTGGCCAGAACCTTCAGTTGAGATATCTTACTGCTAAGAGACTCTTTGTCTCCTGTCGCATCTGAACACTTTCCTAACCGCTCTTTGGCAGCTCTTATCCATTGTACAAAGTCTGATCCAGCATCTAAGAACGCTTGGTGTTGTTCAACAGTCTCTCTCTGTTTTTCGTAAAGGTCTTTCGCCTGTTTGCTGAGCGTTTCGTATTTGCTAGTGATCTCAGACGCTGGAGCTTGCTGCATAAGTTCTGAAGCCTTAGAAGTTACAGACTGAATCATTGGTTCAAACGAAACGATATCTTGCACGATATTGTTTGTTTGACGGAGTGTGGCCTTCCTCTCGCCAAGACTGAGCCCGGTGGTGAGCCCGGCCAGTCTATCTTGTCCCTTTTTGGACTTGGCGACTTTCTGTTCACACACTTCTTGTAATTTTGCTTCTCTGTCAGAGATCCATTGTTGTAGTTGTGAATAACTGGAACTGTAGTCGGCCCATTGGAGCAGCGACGTTTCGAGGTGTACTTTTGCAGTTGTCATCTTCTTAACAAGACGGTCCCATTCATTTTGGAGCTCTTTTAGCTCTGTGTTGATTCTGTCTTTGCCGTCTGATCTAGTGTTGCGGAGCACCTTCTCCCCACTGTTGACCGTAGCATGCACGAGATTCTGTCCCTCTTCGCGACGTTTCAGTAAATCCTCGATTTGTTCTAGGCGTTTCTGTAAAGCTTCCTTGCTGCTGTTGCTGCCAGCCTCGCTTCCACTGCGAGTGATCTCCCAAGCATCGTCGATCCATTTTTTGGTTTTCGCGTAGTTATCGTCGTAGTTTTGATGCTGTTCGTAGTTGGTTTCGACCTTCTTCAGAACGTCATTCGCCATGTTGACTAAAACTTGATACCTAGAGTTGAGATGCCTCAACTGGTTGTTGACGTAGGTGTCGAGGTGTGAAGACAGCAGTCCAGCAGCGGATGCGTTGAAGTTGTCGATGTCGGCTTTGCCCTTGTTTAGCTGAGCGACGATCTCTTGCACTTCATTGCATTGAGCACCTTTCTCCTTCGCTGTTCCAAGAAGGGTAACTTTGTGGTTCTTGATAAGAATCTCCTTTTGCTGAAGCCAGTCCGAAAGCCTTTCATATTCGTCTTTGTACTCGCGCCACTGGCTTACTGTTTCTTCCAGTTGGCTCTTTTGCTGCTTAATCTCGTTGAATAAATCATCGAAGCTTTCCTTCAAGGCTTTCATTTCATTCTTGATGATGGTCTGACCTTCAGGAGAGGTACTGGCGAGTGCTACTTGACCAGTATGCTGCAGATGTTCAAGTAACAGCTCTCCCTGAGCTTGTTTGTTGATCAGAGCATCAAGAGGAGCAACAGAGTTTTCGATAGCTAACTTGTCACTGAGAGGTTTAGATTTCAAAGACGGGACCTTTTCTCTAGCTCTAGTGAGCCACTGAATCAGCTCATCGTGAGCTTCTTTATAAAGACGGTGGTCCTTATATTGTTCTTCGCGATCAGCGAGAAGTTTCTTGATTTTGTCGTAGAGATTGTCAAACTTATTTAGGGTATCCTGCGCTTTGGACGCGACTTGGTTTTGTTGTCCGCTAGCGACCATTTCACTGGCCTTAGCTTTCAATGTGTCGACATCGATACGATCGCACCGGGCTTTCTCTTCGACTTCCTTTAGTTTCTCGAGTTGTGCTCTCTTGTCGGTCATCGAACTTTCGAATGGTGTCAGTTCAGCTAGCATATTCTCGAGCCAAGCATTGCTCTTCTCAATAAGCTGGATTTGTTCGAGGAAGCCCGCCCATTTCGTTACGGAGTCATCAAGTATGTTCTTTGTCTCGATCATTCTCGACAACAAAGCGGACCATTGCTCTTGCAGCGCAATCAGAGATTCGTTGATAGCTTCATGGCCCGCCGGGGCCGTATTGGCCATGACGTTCTGGGCCAACTCGACCAAAGACTGCACTTTAGTGAAACCTTCATCCTTCGTGAGCAGAAGGTTTTGAATCAGAACAAGTTTGGTTTCCAAGTCGTCCTGTGAGCAAGAGCTTAAATCAGCACAGAAGTCCAGCTTGTCTCTCAACTCTTCGATCCATTGTGAGCATTCAGTCACATTGCTAGCGAATTCTTGGTGAGTCTTCACATACTGTTGCCACCTGTTGGTTAGGTCCTTAACTTTCTGTGAGAGAGCTTGGTATTTCACAGACAGGTCTGATATTTGTGATCCTCGCGGTCCAAGCACGCCTGTGTACAGATTTTGAGCTTTCTCTGTTATGTTGTCGATTTCCAGCTCCTTAGCCCTAACTTCGCCTTGAAGTTCTTGGAACTTGTTGAATTGTTCTTGTTTCTCTGGCAGAGTCGCCTTTAAGTCGACAGCGTGTATTTGATTGTCGGTAGTTCTGATCCAGGCGAGGCATTGATCTTTCATATTCTCATACTCGTTCCATTGTTGAATCTTGTTCTCGACGGATTCGATTGTCTTGTTAATGAAAGAAACAAGTCCTTCCCATTCTTGATGCGATGCATCGATTTGGTTCCTGATGTTAGCTTGTCCGTTGCTGATTGTTCCGGGTAGTACCTTTTCACCCAGAGAACGAATCTTATCGATTCTATTTTTCTCTTCAGGTAAACTGAGTTGTAGAGACTTCAGTTTCTCGCAGTTACTGCTTAGAGCAACGCGCTCCAAGTTGACATCACCCCAAAGTTGTGCAGTGTTGTGCGTAGCTTCAACCCATTCTTCGAGATCCTTAACTGCTTTGGTGTATTGAGTATGGTTATTGACAATAGCTTCGTATTGTTCGACGAAGGACTTAGCTCTGTTAAGGATGGTCTCATGGCGTTTCTTGAGCTGGTTTATTTCTTTCGTAATGTCTTCAGTAACATCGGGCAGTGTTTGAGCTCTGCCTTCCAATTCCGCGATATCTTGTTGATGAGCGATAGCGTCTTGTAAGTATGTTCTGTAGACATTGAGTTGATTGCGTTTCTCGTCAAGCGTTGCTTTCAGTTCGATATCTTTAGGCAGATTCTTCTCAGCAGTAGACAGCCAGGACTGTACAGTTTTCAGGTTGTCATCGAATGACGACCACTTGTTGAGCTCAGAGTCGAGATCTCTCTCGGCCTTTGTGATGTTATCGTAAAGGTTATCAATGGCTTGTTGGATTTCATGCAGCTGTTGGTCAATGATTTCCTTGCCCTCGGGGGATGTTGATGGGTAAAGTTTCTCCCCCAATTCGAAGGTGTTGTTGACTAGAAGAGTAGCGTTACGTCTCTGGCTCAGGAGATCGTTGAGGCTTTCTCGTTTAGCGCTGATACCTTCGGGTGTATTCGACAGGTTTTCTTTGCATTCATCAAACTTATGCTGAGCTGCTTTAAGCCAGTCCGTACACTGAATGTACTTCTCCTGGTAAGCCTTGTGGTCAGCCACCGCTTGCTCACATTTCTTAACCAGCTCTTTAGCAGTTGATTGAACTGATTGGAACCGTGACGTCATCTGTTGCAAATTCATAGTTATTCTTGTGTCATTGCAGTTTTCGATGAGGTCACTAAACTCGTCGGTTACTTTGTCTACGTCGTTTTCTGTCTTCTTCAAGTTAGCCAGAATAGCCTGAAAATATAATTTTGATTAAGAATTAAGAATATTATAGATTTATGTTATGTTAAATCTAATCTACGACAACTACCATTAGTGCTATTGTTTTAAAGTTACCAAAATAATAGTCGAGTTAGATTTGTGATTGTTTCAAACCGTATTTGGGATTAGAAATACCGATACCCAACCACCGCCTCCTCCAAATTAGTAGAAAAGTTATGCCAATCGTAGAACATTAAATCTAAATACACCATAGTAGTAGGTCATTTTACCGCCTATGTTAGATTCTAAAATCATTTCGTGTAATTAAGTTCTACTGAAAATTAAACAGTGCTGATATAAAATCAGTCTGTCTGGAATCTTACTTGATCCAACGCTTCGCCCAAAAGGATAAGCGCGCTCAATTCATTCTCGTGATTATCAATCCCTCTACATAAATCCTGTTCAAAAATCAAACATGAATATCACGCAGCGAGAAATGTACAGCAAGTGTGTTATTTTGAAAGAAAGCTTACCTGATATTTGTTCAGCTGATCCACCTTTTCTTCCAAGGTGGCTTTTGGTGTGTAGGTCTTAAGGCTCATCTCAGTATCGCTCAGCCAGTGCTGCAAGCGGTCACTGGCGCTGTCAAACTCGATCCATTGCTGAATCTTATCCTCGATGCCACGCTTGACATCGTGAACAGTCGCTGTGAACTTCTCAAGATCAGCTCTTAGCAAACCAAGCTCTCTCGACATGCCTTCTTTACCCCTAGGAGAAAGCTTCGTGCTATTATTGTCTATCAAATCTGAGAGGATCTTCAATTTGTTGTTTCCGGTGGGAATAGCATCCAACAATTCTTGGATCTTAGCCAGCTTGCTCTGTAGCGCAGCTTTGTTGCCGGTATGGTCTGATAAGAGATGCAAACGATCCCATAAGTGCTTCTGATAATCTTGAAGCGATTTCTGTTGGTCTGAGAACTGCAGGTAGATTTCATATGTGCTCTCGTGCTTGTCGATTAATCCCGAAAGTCTAGCTGTGAGTGCGTTGTATCTGTCCCAGACCGATTGAATAATGGATGTCATTTCATCACTTTCACCTTTACCGGAGTGAAGAGTAGCAGCTACGCTCTTTGCTTTTTCTGTGACTGTTTCTATCACTCTCTTATGGGAATAGATTTCTTGCAGCAAAGTTTTGTTCTTTAGCACTTTAGATTTGATTTCCTGAGCTGAGTTGATTACGGCCTTTTCTTCGGCGCTTACTATTTTCTCTTTTTCATCTAACCAAGATAATGTTTGTTGCAATACGTCTTGGTAGCTTGACCATTGTAGAGTCTGGGACTCGTATTCCTTCTGTTGTTGAAGAATAGTATCATTGAGTTTGTCCCATCTTTCTCTGAGTGCTCGGATCTCAGCACGAATGCTTTCTCTGCCATTTGCGGCGGTCTCAGGCAGTACTTTGTCACCTGAACTTGTGAGTATACTGATTTTATGGTCACCGTTATCCTTTTCCATCAGGAATACCTGAAGTTTGTTACCCTTACTTTCAATGCTAAGTTTGTCTTCTTTAGAAACCATTTGTGAAAGCTGTTCTTCCAGTGGCTTGAGCCATGAGTCGAACTCATTGCGCAGTTGCACATATTTTCTGTGATCAGCCACTAGTTCAGTCTTGTGATTAACAATTTCTTTGGAGATTAGGTGCAGTTGTTGGTATCTGCTGCTTATTTGTGTCACAAGAGGCTTCAAACGGTCAACGCCACTCAGCTGAATTAAGCTGTGAGATTCATCAACGAATGCATCCATCTCCTTTTCCTTAGCGTTGATGCTGTTCCTTACATCAACCGTTCGTTTTAGCTGAGCTTCCTTCTCATCCAAAGTTGAGCATAAGCTCTGGTCACGGCATTTTGTTTCCATATCCTTCAGCCATTCAGTAATAGACTCAATTGAGGAGTCGAATTTGTTCCAGATATCCAAAGTGTGTTGCAACTTGAGCTCGGATGAATCGATACTCTCAACGGCATTGCGTAGCTGGTCCATAAGATTGTCGATTTCAGCTTTGATAGCCACATTACCAGCCTCTGAAGTGCTTTTACTAACTGCTGCAAAAACAGACCTTATTTCGTCTAACTTGTTTGAGCCAACTTTTTCGATTTCTTTGAGCGCAACAGCTGAATGTAACTTTCTGATGATTTCTGGCTTTTCGCCGGTAGCATTTTCAATGTCAAGCAGCTTTTCAGACTGAGCTCCGAGCCATTCTTTGTATTGTGTAATAAGACGCACTAAGTCTTCGTGTCTCTTTACACAATCTTCCAGGTTTTCTTGCAGGTTGTGAGATTTAGTTACGATGTTTTGGAACAACTGCTTGATGGATTGCAGATAGACATTCAATGAAGCATCATGTGTCTGATCAACTAGCTGTTGCGCTTTGTCGCAAACTGATTCGACTAGTGATTGATGTGTCATGATTTCTTGATGCATAATCTTGTGGTTTTGTAACTGAGCCTTCTTTTCTTCTAAAGAAGCCTTCAGCTCTGTATGTCTTTGCATGGCCCTCTCGACATCCTTCAGCCACTTTGTCAGCTGTTCTTGAGCAAGAGAGAAATCGGAGAATTGGAGGAGACACTGATCCAATTTGTTAACAGTTTCTTGGAAGCTGTCTCCGAAACTATCCCACAGGGTTCTGATCTTGCGAATCTTCTGACGAATGACTTCTCTGCCATCTGGGCTTGTGTGAGTATATAATTTCTCTCCTAAGCTGAGGAATTCTTCGAAGACAGGAGTTTTTTTGTTTTTGGTCTCGTAAAGCTCTTTAGCTTTGTTTTGTTTCTCTTGAAGTACAGCGTAGTCTCCTACTATTTCATTAAGGTCTTGAAGTTCGCCTAGCATATTTAACAGCCACGATTCCATACTCGAATATTCGTTTTCAAACAGTTCGTGCTCAGAAACAAACACCTCGTATTTGGAAATTATTTCATTTACAAGATTGTTCAAAGTATGATATCTAGTGGCAAGTTTTGATGTTTTGCTTGTTAGTTCAGACTCGCTAGATAAACTTTGTTTGGAATCTGTTAGAGCAGCAAAGTCAGCGCTTCTTGATGCCAACTCACTTTGGATTTCCTTGACTTTTTGGAGATGAGCAATTTTAGCTTCAAGGTTGCTCTTAAGGCTTTGGTCTCTTACTTGATTTTCTTTAACCTTCAGCCATTCTTCTAACTCATCCAAGTTCTTCTGACTTTCGTTCCATTGGTTGAGCGTCTCTTTGAGTTTCTTGTCTTGCTCTGTGCATTGTGTGGCGAATTGATTCCATGATGATTTCAGTTGTTCGTATTCATTGATAAGAACTGGGTGTCCGTTCGAGCTTGTGGATTCTAATACTGTATGAAGTTGCGGTTTCAATTTGCTTAGAACGCTTTCAATGTCCTTGGCTTTCGAAGTAACTTTCTCAATAGCAGCTATTTTAGCGTCAACGTCTTCTTTCTGAGTGACGACACCGTAATTCAACATGCTGTTTTCTGCCAGCAAGTGGTTGAGACGGTCACGAGCTTCCTCGAACAATTGCACGTATTTCTCGTGATCTACGACGTGCGACTCGCATGTAGCGATTCTCTTTTCTAATTCTTTAGCCATATTGCTATATCTATCGATAGTCTTTGAAAGGCTCTTTTCAGCTTCATCATCGGGCATGAGCTTGATTTTGTCGCTAAGTTGTGCGAGCATCGATTGATGCAGTTCAACCTCTTGGTGCAGCAGCTTATTGGCGTGTAGCTGGGCTTTCTTCTCTGGCAACGTTGGGCTCAACTTGAAATCACCCAGCTCTGCTTCTTTGTCGCTTATCCATTTCTGGACTTGATTGAATGTGTCGTCGAATGAAGATCTCTTATTGATCGTTGTTTCAATATCCTTGATCACGCTGTTAAGGGAATCGACTGAATCTTCAAAGTAATCTCTCAAGGCTCTTAGTTCGTTTCTTATTTCTTCTCGACCTTCAGGGGTAATGCCACTGAACAAGGCTTCACCAGATCCGATGGCGTTATTGAGTAATTTTTGCCCCACTTCCTTGTTTTCAATCATTTTCTTCAATTGCTCTAAATCAGCAGGCGATGGCTTAGCGTGTTTGCTCATTATAGACAAATCCTTGATCTTTGCATTGGCATCTTGAAGCCAGTTTTTAAAGTCAGCAATGGATTTATCATATATTCCTTTGTTGCTTTTGAGGTCTTTCAACCTGTTGAGATGGCTATCAACAAACTTCTCAACAGTTTGATAGCGTGTAACTAAGTGGTTGATGTACTGTAGCACCCTTGAGTCTGGGTTTTGAGCCAATATTTTTTCACCAGTCGCTGTTAGCTTTTTGATTTCTGTGTCGTATTCTTTAATTTCTTTGTCAAGTTGTTCGATCTCTTTAATTTTTCCGTCGATTTGATTAACATTGAGTAGGTTAGCTGCCTCAATTCTAACTTTGTTTTCTTTTTCTTTAAGCCATTCCGAAACATTCTCTTGCAAAGCTTCGCAGTCTTGCCAGGAATCAATATTTTCTTTCAACCTGTTTTTAATTTCCAACAAATTAGCCTTGAGGACATCTAAGTTTTTCTTAGCTTTTTCTGTTTGTTGTTCAGCTTCTAGAGCGGATGCAGGTTCCGCAACAAGTTTAAGGATTTCACTGGCTTCCTTTAGTTCAATAACTTTGCTATTACAATCAGCAATGCCATTCTCGACGTCAGCTAAAGCGGCGCTCTTCACCTCTAGGTTGTATTTATCACTGTTGACGTCTGGCATACACCATCTAGTTTTATCATCTAGGATCTTAATATTTCTATTGAACATCGCCAGTTTATCGGTAAACAGTTTTTGCAGGAATGTTAGCAAAGTAATTTCTGTCTTATTCGCATGTATAAGAACGCTCTCAAATCTCTTCTGCAAGGTGCTCAGTTCTTTTGGTACCAGTGATTCGTAGAATCCTGGGTAATTATCGTTCATTTCGGAAACATTCTGAGTAAGATTATCAATTTGTTCGCTGAGATTCTGCAATTCAGCTTTGCACGCCTGGCATTTTTTCAGGCGATCTAAGATCTTGGCGTTGTCTCCGGTCATGTCATCACATTTGATGATGTTATCACGTACTTTACTGACGTTGTCTGAAAGCTGCTTGATACGGTCTTTCAGTTTATTTTCTTTAGATCCAAGAGACGAGAGTGCCTCTTCCAAGTTTTCTGCCAGTTGCTGCAGAGCTTGGAACTCGTTATCTAAATAGTCGACAATTGATGTGACTTGTCCAGTTGGTATACTCTTGTTCATGTTGGTGATTTGTTCACACTTGGCTGCAATACTGTTCTTAAGTCCTTGATAGATAGGAAGTTCTTCCTTGTACTTCGTCAAATGACTCTGACCGAATCTGATTTCCAAATTATCACAAGCATTTGATAAGTTCTGTCCGGTTTCGCTCAACCAAGTTACCACCTGGTTCTTTGTGTCGTCAATTTGTCGCCATACAATCGCTTGCTGGTCGAGGTCTTGAATTCTATTGATGATGCCATCGTTGGCTTTTTCCCAGCGTTGTTGTGAGTTTACAAAAGCTTCTTCCAGAGGAGCTGTATCAAATCCTCCCAGATGTGAAGCTTGATTGATAACTGATTGTTTGATGACTTCCATTTGATCAAGAAGTCCTTTAGACCTCTTAAGGATTTCATAACCTTTTCTTGCACGGTCAAGACACTGAGCTGTTTGGATATAGTCGTTAGGTGCTTCCCTAGCTTCGTTGAAAAGCTGTTCAGATCTGCTTATTTCTCTGTCGAAAGCGACGGTAAAGTTCTTCAGTTCTTGTAGAGTGGAGGACAAGAGGATGTATTTGTTTTTTTGATCGCGGACAGCATTAACTACTTGGTCCCAATTGTTGTCTGCGACTGTAAGAGCGTTTTGTATCGTACCCATGTTGGGTTGGTCCTCTCTCATCAGATGTAGACCTTCCTCACGAAGTTCTTTTCTGATTGACTGTTTTTCCTTGAGTTCAGCATCAATTTTGTCTAGCTGTTCTGTCTTGTCTTGGATAGAAGCTTCTGTCAAAGGTACAGCATTCAGGGCCATATCGCTAAGGGCTGATTGCACGTTTTGCAAAACATCAACCAAAGCGTTATGTTGGACGTTGAATTTGTCCCATCGAGCTCCAACTTTCTGTACCAGATCTCTTTTTGTTGTTACTTGGTTTAGAAGCGCTTCTGCTTTTACTTCGATCTCCTTAACCAGGCTAGTTGGAGACATTATCCTGCCGGTATTTTGATCAGTGACCTTGACTCTTGAAGGTCCGTCTAATAGAGCTACGTTGCTCTTCCATTCCGGTATTTTGGTAATGACGTTCACGAGTTCTGTTCTCAAGATCTCGTAACTCTCAGGAGTTAGCTTTGGACCTTCAATTTGGTACTGGATATGGCCCAGTTGTTGTTTGGTGTCGTCGTACCAGTTCAGAAGGTCAGACCACTTTTGCAGAACTCCTTTATTTTGTTGAATGTTGCTTTCGATAATCTGGTAATGCTCAGCAATGTTTGAGTAAGTATCACTGAGTGCTCGAGATTCGTCAGGATGTGATGCAAGAGTCATGTTCTTGATTTCGTTATAAATATCAGTGAACTCTGGCGTTTTGGCCGCGTGTTCTTGTAGCAACACATGCATGGATTGCAGGGTTGGTTCAACCTTATCAGCGCCAATTTGGTCGTAGCTTTCAGTCTTTCTTCTGAAGTCTGTGATCCAGTTGTCAAAGTTGTGCAGTTTTGTCATGAACTCCTGTCTTACTATGATCTTATCTGACAGTTCGTTGACTTTGGACCTGACTGTCTCAGCGAGGTTGTTCGTTCGCTGTTTGATATCAGCGACTTTGTTCTTGAGTACAGAAGCGCCTTCTGGTTGGATGCTGTGGCAAATATTATCACAGATTTGTGATATGCTGATTATTTTAGCTTGTTGTTGTGAGATTTCGTTTCCAAATGACTTAAGCTTATTAAGTTCCCTGTCCAGCTTTTCAACTTGCGGTGAGTCGATAGAGATACTACGGCTGCTGAGGAGTTTCTCTCCATTTTCAATCCACGATTCGAGTTTCTCCGCATCGCGTTCAAAGTTCTCCCAGTTGAAGACTAGTTTGTCTAGCTTATTGTTCCATTGGTCTGCCAAGTCATGGACCACGGCCCAGCGGGAATGAATAGCATCCACTTCATCTGGAGCACTTGTTTTCCCCGATAGTTGATGACTGACGCTCGACAGAATCTGCAGGATGATTTGTTGCTTATCGCAATCTGTGACTAAAGCCTTCGATTGCTGTTGTAATTGCTGGGCTTCCGGTAAAGTCGAAGGCTTAGGCAAGCTTCCCAGTTTGATCTCGGATTCTTCGATCCAGGGTTTGATTTCCGCAACGCCGGCTTGGTATTTCTGCCAGCTGGCAAGATCGTGTTCGACCACCTTAGTTTGGTGTTCTGTGGACCTTTGGAGATCTGCCATCATTTTCTCTAGAAGTGCGATTTCTCCTTTGAGTCTAGTAGCGTCTTGCACTCTGTGTTCGACCGCTAATTTAGTTCCTTGGTCTGCTACTCCGCGAATAACCTCCAACTTCTGAGAAATAACCTTCTGCAAAGCTTGTGACTTTTCTACTCTATCTTCAGGGGTTATATTATCAGCGCGAATCTGAGAGATGAGAATAGGACTTTCCTTCTTTATCCATTCACGGACATGTTCCAACTTCTGTTCGATCTTCACCCATTCTTCATTGAACTTCTCGAGGTGTTCCACTTTATGTTGTACTTCATCTTGTACTTTAACCAGCTTGCTTTCAATTGTGCCCAATTCTTTCTCAATAACAGGTTTAGGTTGGTTTGCGGTTAGCGTACGCAGTTCGGAGTAGGCATGTTGTAGTTGAGGCAGTCTTTCCACCTTAGCCTTTTCAAGGTCAGAGCTCAGTACTTTAGTCTCTTGCAGCTCACGGCCGATGTTGGTAACACCGAGTTCTAGACCCGGGTGAGCGACGTAGCTTTCGATCTTCTCCAAATCTGAGAGTAGCTCGTCTTTTTGGAACTCGTAGTTTGACCAGACCTTCTGCGTGTCTCTTAGTTTGTGCAATCTATCCGTAGAGCTTTCGTACGCCGTATTCCATCCGCTTTCTAGATTCCTAACATCTTCGCGAACGAACGCGGGTGCGTTGGCATCCTTGATGAGATCTTTGCCTCGTTGAAGCATGGTCATGACGGACGGTCGGTGACGGTCCAGTTTCTGCACCGCTGCTTGTTGTTCCATCACTAATTGTTCCACATGTTGAAGAGATTGAGGCTCTGGTTCGACCAAAGCCTGTTCTTTGGCACTTTCGAGAATACAAATAACTTCGTGGACTTCTCTCCTGTAGGTGTAACATCTTGTGTAGGTTTCGGTTTTAATCATAGTGATTTCTATGGTGGGTATGAGATTCTTGTACCTCGCTATGAGGTTTTCTAGTTTGACTTGCTCGTCTTGAGCTTCTAGCTCGGAACAGTGGTTGGTAAGCATGTCAAGGGTTTGTACGAGCCATTTCATGTCTTCGCGTTTTTTGTCGGCCTCGCGGCAAATGTTCTAGAATGGGAAAGAAATATTGTTAAAAATAATCTATTGTCAGGGGAATATAGTAATAGTGTTCAAATCACCAAGTGTAAGAGAATCTGTGCGCCAATAATGTACAAAACTAGTTATTTACCATGAGTTCTCTCAACTGCGTCCATTGATAGCAATTTGGAAAATCAAATTATTTTTGTTAGATCCAAAATAAGTTCTGACTAACTACTTATACAATAGACAAACAGATCAAACTATAAATTGCGTAATTTAGGGGTCTTAATGTAAAGAAAAATAGGTTCAATTAATCAGAACCGGACTTGAGGCCGGTTGATAATAGTATAGTAGTTGGATGATCGTGTCGTCTCATTTTTCCATAGGATTTGTACAGTGCCTCTATCGTGTGGACAAGAAACCACGCAAATCCCATACAAAAATGAGTTCACGATCACGTCTCGATACTATTGTAAACCGGATTCGGGTGAAGTCTTTATAGGCCCTCCACATCATGCCACAACGTGCCTTCAGCCATTATATTCTGAAAGCATAATTATGTTTTTGTCTGTAAACAACATTCAAAATCCTTTACTTATGTTTAGACCTGATAGTTTGCCTAGCTTGATAGCAGGTGAGTGAGTTTGGTTATCTGGGTCAAACAAACTCCGTCGAATTATGGACGGACTGTAAAATAAATAGATGTATTTCCCATTGCAATTTAAACTCTAAGCCCACCTGGAATATGGTCTTCTCCCGTTCAAAAGCCTCCGCCGAGTCGACCTCTCTCACGATGCTATCCATTGTTTTGTCAACGTGCTGCATCCATTGCTCCATTTCTTGGAACTTGTGTCGGTAGGCGTCCCATTTGGCCGGTATGCGTTGGAGTTGTTGGCGGAAATGCTCCACGCTGAAAGAATATGTTGTTAATTTTTTATTATAGTAAAATATATCCTGATTACGGATAATTCAGATACCTCCACTTTTCCATGTTACATTAAAAGGTCATGTTGCTTTTATTCGCATAAAGCGTACCTGTAGTCCACCATGTACACAATGATACAATAAAATAAATATGAATATAATAACAAATCGATTGATCGCTTATACATTAAATTTAGTTTAGATGCTACGGTGAATAGAAATATACCAAAAGACAAACATACACACATACGTAGAGAGCTCAAAACGTAACGTAATGTAATTAATAAAATATTTTCTATTATATTCTATCTTTCAATTAGACTATGCCGTAGTTGACTAAAAATATATCAAATATTTACAAAAAGAGCTCAGTAAAATGTCTGAATCGTCTACAAAACTACTCACCGGTGCACAGTAGACTCCCACATGGTCTCACACTTCCTGCAGGCGTCCTCCAGACTACTGTCCGTAGTCTGGTGCGTGTAGCTGACAGCTATCTTCTTCAGGTTTTGGAGGCAGTGTTCGACTTGCATGACCTTCCCTTGGTTGCGGAAGTATTCTTCGTTTCTGATTAGGATTCCGTCAGCGTCGTCACTTTGGTTGTAGGCCTGGAATGAAAACCAACTCAGTGAAAACATTGAAGAGTTACAAAAGTATAATAAAAAAAACACGAAAAATTATCCATGAAAAAATAACTAGATCAAAATCAATACGAAGAAGGGAAGGGAGGCCTTTGCTCTGCAGTGGGACACTCGGGGCTAACTTAAAAAAAAAACAATACATCGGTTTGAGAGCTACCATGTCACAGATAGTACAACATATTTCTGGCAAAACATGTTTCTGAATAGAACTTGCAATAATACAATAAACTTTTCAACGAAGTTGATATTTTCGACTCAACTGGCGTCACGTTTCGTAGAAGCATTGCAGCCTTTGCTGCCGCCAATAACTAACAAAACTAATTAACATTAGTTGACATTATTTGAGTTTGTCTTTAGTTTTATAGTTTGAAATAATGATTTATCTCTGTTCATTTTTTTTTTTGGATTTTTTTTTTAAAACACTGCTGTACTAAGTTTCTACACGATACGTTGTTTTATAAGTCTGTTCACTAGTTTTATGTGTATTTTTGTTTATTGCGGAGACTTCACTGGTCTATGTAAATCTTTATTGCACCTCTTTATATATATCTCTGTACTGTCTGTCTTCCAAATAAAAAGTTAACTTTCCAAAGAACTCCCAAGAAGTACCAGGCGTTCATAAGGTGCAAGAAGATCTAACGTTTCAAACAACCTCCCAATTCAAAATCGCTTACCTGTTCTTCATAGACCAGTTCTTTCTCAATATCCTTGATACAGTGCTGGAAGACAGCTTCATCCAGCCTGAACTCCAACTTCATAAGATGCGGAGGTGCTTTTTCCAGCAGTCCACGCCAGCGCTTTTGTAATTCCTCTACTGTTGAGACGATGGCGGGTCGGTCAGCTTCGTTCACCAGCTGGTAAATAAATACAGATTAGACAAAGGTTAATAAGGTTATTAGACAAAGGTTAAACTTTCCGTAAATAAGTTATCAAATTATCGACATTTTTTTGGTACTTTAATGATTTCCTCGATACAGCCTAATGAAGAAAACAACAGACAATAATTACAATACTAAATAATAATAGCTGTATAAAACCAACATATTTAGATAAGAATGTGTGTCTAATGTAATTTTAAATTTTTGCATTTTTGCATTTCAATACTACAAACCTACAAACAACAGCTACAAACCGAGCTATCTGAAACGAGCTAATAAGGGTCATTCTATTGTTATGTTGCTAATAAGGGTCATTTTAACGAGCTAATAAGGGTCATTCTATGACAATGTTTGCGATTTCTATGTTCTCGAGTGTATTTTTTTAAATGTTGTATATTGTGTGCTTATAGTTGAATAAATATTTTATTATTATTATTCACCTCAATAAGCTCTCGGCCAGATCGAACCAGCTCCGCGACTGCCTTCTCATCAGCCCCTTGGAAGAACCTCTTATGGAAGTCCACAGCCTGCTTGCTATCCACTCTTGTATCCGCCAGCAAGGCTTCGGCCCTCGACGCCCATTCCTCGACGGTTCGCCGCTTGATCTCGAACTCCTCCCACGCGCGAGCTAAGCGTTGTAGTTCGGCCTCGCGTCGCGTTGCTTCTGATGATACGTGGGCGAATCTGGATGATGAAAACAATTGACTTATTTACTATTAGAAATGTTGGATCCTTTTTGAAGTGTAATAGGGTGGCCATATCATTGAATTAATTAATGAATCTACTCTTTATTGTATGACAGCAGGTAGATGCTGGATGCGTTAAACTGAAGACAGGGCGCTATGGCGCTCATTGGGGAAGGTCTTGGAATGTCCAGCAGTGGACTAACATAGGCTGATGATGATGATGATGAAGAATGATTATAACCCACTACTGACCTGTCATTCAAATCCCGCATCAGCCTGAGTTGATCCGACACATCCGCACTTCTATCCGCATCGGCGGATTTCACAATATTCTGGAACACCTTGTTCTTGCTTTCCAACATGGAGCGGTAGTACGTCGTCCGAGAGAAGAATGTGCGGTGAATTTCGTAGCGTTCTTCTACTATCTCGCTGTTGAAAAGAATTTGGTTAAAATAGTTACGGTGAAATGACTACAAGTACAATATATAAAATACATATAATATTCTCGTATAATTAAGACCACTATGCTATTATAGGCTGCCTTGTCTTGATGCCTTGTCAAAAGAGTCAGATTCTGATTTCTTTATTGTTAAATCAAACATATCAAAGAGTACAATATAAAGGTAAATTATGCTGAGACTAAGACTCGTCAAAACATTAAAAAAATAAGAATATTTTGCTGTATATGGGCAAGTTGAAGTCTACGATTGCCAATACTTGCCTCCAGCTGGCCGACCTATATGTCGGGCTGCATTGGCACTTATAGCGGCATGTGGCTATAAATCTGATGATTATGAATTTTTTCAGGGGGAAAACTCGAATGATTATCTTTTCTATTGCAGTTCTCCCCCTCAGAGGGGATTTCAGGGGGGAAAACTGGAATAACCCCTTACCGTCTAGTCTGTCCACTGGAACCCAGATTCTCCTCAGCCTTGTCCAGCCAAGCTCCGATCTCCTTCTGCCCGCTCTCAAGGGACTCGTGCTGAACCAACAGCTGTCTGTATTGGTGCAGCTTCACGGGCACTGTAGCTCGGACCCTCACGAGAGCTTCCTTCTGGACCTTGAGCTTGCTCATGTTGGTTTCCACTTCGTCACGGGGAAGCTCGGCGATTGCGTTTTGGAAGGTTCTGTAGGGCAAAGGGTTGTATAAGAATTTGTGAAAAAACAACGTTTTATATTATATTTGTAACCGAACTGCGGCTGCGTCTTTCTTTTGTACAACTATGTGGCTGCTGTGTTTTGAACAGTTCTTCATGAGTCTCCACTTGTTTGTTCAGTTACTGCAGTTGATCGATGTAGGTCTGTATATCGCGCGTGTCACGACGTGCGACATACACAGACAGCGCAGTGTACTTGCGAGCAAGTTGTCTGTATGTATGTCCTCACCTGCTGATAGTCTTGAACAGTTCTTCATGCGTCTCCACCTGTTCGTTCAGCTGCAGCAGCTGGTCGATGTAGGTCTGTATGTCGCGCGTGGTGGCGCGCGGTGTACTTGCGAGCAAGTTGTCTGCGTGCTTGAGCCAGGCGTCGAGAGAATTGACCCCTTTGGCGAGCTCGCGCCGGTGTCGTAGCGCGTCGCCGCCGCGGACGTACCTGAAGGAGTTAAAGATTAATCACTACATAGTATAAAACAAAGTCGATTCCCGCTGTCTATCTGTCCCTATGTATGCTTAGATCTTTAAAACTACGCAACGGATTTTAATGCGGTTTTTTTTAAAGATAGAGTGATTCAACAGGAAGGTTTATAAACTATTTTAAACATAGATTTCCACGAAGGCGAAGCCGCGGGGCGCAGCTAGTTATAAATAAACTGGAATAAACCAGACTAAACTCACCTCTCCGCTTCATCCCAAACGCGCTCCCATCTCTCCGTTATCTCCACATACTTCCTCTTGATCTCCGAGCTGATCTCATCAGCACACGTCGCCGCGAGGAACCCTGCAGCATCTCCCAATCTCTGGTGCTTCTCCTTCCAAACCGTCAAGTCATGGAAGAACTCTAATCTTTCATCTTCGGATACACGCAACATGTGCTGTGCTTTATCCAACCAGACCGTAAAGTCGTTGGATAATGTGTTCCAACGCTCCCAATGGGATATAACCTCCTCCAAAACGCTTCGAGAGCAACGAACGTCTGAGGAAACTCGCTTCCAAGTCTCAGCGACGTCTTTCAAGAACGCGTCGATTTCCCTCGCCTCGCTTCTGTCCAGTTGGCACACGCGTTTGTATTCTTCAGCCACTTGTTTTATATCGACATACGCTCTGTCGAACTCCTGGAAAATCTTATTCTTAGTGACAAAATTATCGTAATCATCTAATAAGGCACGTACGTGGTCTATGCGACCGTACTTTCCGGTCCAAGCGGATAGTTTCGCTTTAGTAAGTTCTGTGAACGCTACTATACAGCATTTGTGTTCTAGATACTTTAATCTAGCCTTCCTTTGAGGCGCTCTTCGACTGACCGTCTCTAATCTATCTTTCATATCGTGTAACCTCTCCGTGGGTATTCTGCTCGCGTCGGTCGAACGCAACGCCGCTTCGAACCGATCAACAATTTCGGGTAAGCCAGCGAAGAACTCGCTATGTTCTTCCAGCTTCTGGCTTATGATCGCTGCCGTTCTTTCATCCAGCTCTGTCGGGATTTCATCGAAGTATAACAAGTACTCCGCACGAGCGAGCCACTCGCCTACGTTTCTGAAATCTCCGGGTAGATCTGAGTCCAGCATCCATAGCCACCTTCTGTGTAGTCTTTCCAACTCTACCCATAGAGAGACTAGTTCTCTCCAGGACTTGGGCGCTATGGCGACAAGGCTGTTCGTATACATGAGTTTCTCCAGCTTGGTGTATGTGGGTTCTCTAGCGAGGCGGTCGCTCTCGGCGCGCGCGTAGTCGTCGAAGTTCCGCGAGAGAGTTCGCGAGTCGTATTGTCTCTGTATGAGCGTGACTCGCTCCGTGAGCCACATTCGAAGGGTTTCGTATTCTTCTTGCACTGCCGCCACGGCGTCCGGCCCTGTCGTCTGGAAAAGCACAGAGTTTATGGTTAGAAACTAGGTAAACTATCAGAATGTTCACAAAAGTTATGGAAACCTAAAAGAGTTGGACGTAACTAGTAAGTAGTCTTATATTTCTGTAGCAAAGTTTGTTTGTGTGTTGTGTCCAATAAATAATTTCTTTCTTTCTTACGTTTTGAACTAAGAACTTGTGACTGTCTACCGAAATCAGTTTGTATTTCGGTATTCAGTGTCGAAAGTTAAGTTATAAAAAACAAATCTTTTAGTGTTTCAGCCATAGCGAAATTTTATCGGGAACGTTAAAACCGAGTAGTGTCTAACAAATCGAATAACTCTCACCTTAGGTTCAGGATACTTGTGCAAAAACTGCGCCACATAAGTCATAATAGACCTCTCATCCGGTTTGTCCACATCCACGTCCTCCGCATCCAACAGCCTGGCGATCCCGAGGGCGCTCTCAGCGACGTCGAAGGCGTGCTCCAGCCGCTGGCGGTTGGTCTTGCGCTTCATCTCCGCCAGGTTGATGAGGTTGGCTTTGATGGCGTCGATGATGGCGAGGAAGGCGATACCGTCGCGCCAGGATGGACCGAAGTCTGTTACGGAGATGTTTGCGTCCCTGGGTACAAGATGGATGTTATTAGGGAAATGATAAATAACATTGGACAATTTCACACGCATTATCTAGTCCCAAGCTAATCAGAGCTTGTATTATGGGTCTAGTACCTATAACACAAGCTCTTAGCTTAGCTATAACTTAAATACAGGTAGTTTACTGTATTAAGTTATAGATAGATATTTTTTGATATACATAGAAAACAACTCAGAACACTCAGAAAAATTTCTTCAGGTCGTACAAACATTTGGCTCGTGGAGATTTGAACCAGCAACCTCAAAGTTAGAAAATGCCTTGAGTATCCCTCAGTCTTCCTGGCACCCTGATAGATCACCGTAGGACATAGTACTCATTTGAGCAGTACGTTTAGGGTATTGTACTCACTTGGGCAGTGCGTTGGCCACCCATTGCAGCAGCGTCTTCCTAGCGCCTTGTTTCCAGCGGTCCTCTGCGCGTGGCGTCGGCGTCGCCGCACCCGACTCGTACGACATCGCCGACGCGCAGCGCGACCCACCGAGGTATTCCAGCGCACGGCTGTTTTCTTCGATCTATAAGCAATACAATAGTTTGAAACTCGAAAAGGTTGTATGCAATGTTTATGGGAAAGATACAACGTCACCTACCGGTCGGGAGTAGGTATATTTAAAATCAGCGAAGCATGTTTTGGCATGCAACACAATGCTGAATACTCCGTTTGCCTATTACAAATAATTTATTTATGTGTTTAATATTAGAAGAAATTTATAGACTCATTATTCTACTTCATTTATTCAAATTCTCGAACCGTGAAACTTAAAAGACAATCGAATACAGGCTACTCTTGTTTTCGTGCAAAACCTACGCCTATGACACTTAGATACGATTGCACGACGTTTTTTCGATTCACAGTAACTACAACACTCCGCCTCAATTATTCATTTTTGTCTATTCCCAAGACCAAGCAAAAATAATTGGAAACTCTTATTAACAAATATGAAATTAATAAGTATCCTATCGAAGTTAGGTAGGTATTGTAATTTGCTTATAGGTTAGTTGGTACCTTGTTGTCTTTAAGCCAAAGGGATACTCCCTTTGGCTTAAAGACATGACCGCAAAACACTATAGAAATTTCTAATAAATTAACGCACAGGAACAATATTCAGTACCTAGCCTATATAATACAACATCATTGACCTATTATAGTTTAATCCAATAATTGTGTTTGCTAAACTAGTCAGTTGTAGGCAGCAAAATCCCTAGAAAGTAATCCCTGGCACGAATCCAACGCGGATATTATCCTAAAACGCTCGAATATATCAAAAGGAACGTTAGAATTTATTCTGCAATAAATATGTTCAGTAAAAGTTAATGGTAACAGTTCACAAATGGTTAGTAAATGATAAAGTGTTAACAGGTACCCGACGCTTTATTAAAAGCCGTTTGGAAATAAAATGTTTTAAAGCGTGATAAATAAATCAGAGTAATAGTCTGGAAGAAACTATGGGGGGTTATTTGTAGTATAGCAACTGAATTGCTTTTCGAACGTCTTTGTGAGTGTGTCCATCGCAGAATCGTTTTTTTGAACGTGTAAGAGCGACTCCTATTTGTAAATAACAAAATAAAACATTTACTATAAAAATTTAACGGTAGTACAACGTTTCTGCGAGGGACTCGCTTATACAGACGATCGAAAAGCAATTTCGCTTGCAATCAAACGCTGATTGTTACAAATCTGATATAAACGACCATCGAAGTGTGTAAGTGATTCGAATAAATTTTGCTAACGATCCATATTTTTTTAGAATTGCAAGAAGACAACTAAATCGGTGAAAATGTAACAACATAATAAGTGTTTACTTACCTTGAAGACATCGACCTTGACCTTGGATGAAAACAAATGAAAAACACAAGAGTAGGTGTGTGATTGTGTTGAGTGATTTTGTGCTTCTAAGTGCCAATTCGAAAGTCAACCAATAGCAGTTGGTGATTCGTACCTAACTACCACTCATTTTGCTTCGGCAATTTATTACTTTTGCTATTTATAAAAGCGCAGGCAAAATATTAATTAATACTACTAAAGTATTGCGTAAGTATCAAACAATTAGGCGTGTTTTAAAATACTATAAGCCCACTTCAAAATTCTATACATTACAGTTGACGGAGAAATCCATGAATATACTTAGGTACATTAAAAGACATACAGGCGAACATAGAACCTGCTTCTTTTTGAATTTTTGAAGTCGGTTAAAAAGGTCGCTTTTGTGCCCAAATCTCAATAACTCCAGGAAAAAATACATATAAGATTTAAAGCATTTGTGTAAAGCTTACGTACGTGGCAGAAAGCAAACATACATGAAATTATTTCTTCAATATGTCAAAATAACTAGCGTCATTTATATCCAAGATATTATTATTATTATATTAGCCCGGGGTGTCCCACTGCAGAGCAAAGGCCTCCCTCCCCTTCTTCCACTCATCTCGGTCCTCAGCAAGGAGAACCCACTCTTTATTGTATAGGTCGAGCTCATCCCGCCATAATGCATATCCAAGATATGCATTCAATATTATTTTGGGTGCTTTTATTTACATCTTTTCTTTCCACTAGGTACCGTGTAAATATTTTAATCACGATGAAAAAGAAAATCTTATGTATCGATAACAAAATACAAAATAACGGGCAACCAATAAGAGTAACAGGCGCTTTGAAGCCAGAAAAGCACTAAAGATACCACTCAATAGACTCCACTTTCTTTTTGAACATCAAAGCGGTAATACTATATAAATACTGAAGCTCTGTCGTTTACCCACCTTAGGCAGCCTGTCCTGTGGGCCCAATATATTGAGCGAAGCTTGCGCAAACGAAATAAGTTCAAGCCGATTAAATGAGAATAGACCAAGTTCTTTCATACGTTACAATCAATTTTGTATAAGGTTAAACCAGTAAATATGTAGTGTATCCTCATTTTTCTGAAATTTTGTGGGTTCTAATCAACTGCTATATATAATTCTAAATCAATTTACTTATATACTGTGCATAATGCCAATTGTATTTATCTTAGATACAGCTACATTGTGCAAAAATAATCTTTATATTTTAACAATACCATTCTCTACGAAAGTAGTAATGAAACTGCGTATTTTTTATATTTCGCTGACTGCGTCTGCTATTGGTTGTACACAAATTTAGATAGGGCATATTAATTTTGAAAAATATGGTATGTTCTTGGGAATCATGGTACACATAAATCAGATATAGAAGGGGATAAGTAAGGGTTTTACAACAGAAATGCAATTATAGGAGGATGTACCTGATTCCTTCGACGAGCCTTTTCACATCGTCTCGAGGAAGGTTCTCTTATATAGTTATACTACCCATAAGAGTTGTAATTATCTATACATATAGAAATAAAAAGATAAAAAGAATTATAACCCTTTTTTATCTTAATTTCAAGTTCCATTTTAAGTTAATAAATGTTACACAACATGTGACATGTAACAATGGAACCAACATAAAGAAGCAAAAGCCCTGTACCTAGATTACTTCAAATTAATGGGGTATTAAATCATCTAGAGTACCGATTAAACAATAAGTTGATGGTAAACAACAGCTTCTGTGTGGAGGTATAAAAGCTAAAGTTGATAACAATGAATTACAGCACTGAAATATAAGATTAACTGTTTTAGAACTCATTACAAATGTACATACATATGTTTCAAAGTCATCTAAATTGATCGGCAGGTATAAAATGCCTCGCCATTTGTACTTTAGTGCAATCAAGTTTTTAAAGAAATATTTATAAATAATTTTAATTTCTTCATCATGAACCTCTTTGCAATATCATTATCAATACAATTATTTTAAATACTGTTAACTCTTTGTAATCTCCCACAGCTCTAAGTATAGGCATATTTTATTAATGGCGAACTTTCCTAGCTGCGTTCGCTTTTGAAATACGAGTCACTCGAGACAATTTTAGTACCCCAAGTTAGCCCAATCTTCAAATAGTTTTTGAACCCTATCGATACAACTTGAACAACAAGTATCGAATACGATTCGCTCTAGACAATTTTAACACCCAAAGGTTAGCTAAAGCTTTAAATCGTTTTTGAACCCTACCCTTACAACTTGAACAGCAAGTATCGTCCAATGCATACCTGGAAGTACAGGATGATGGTCCATATCAGGCCAAGCACGACAGCCGGTCGACCATCCACCAGGTCAGCTGCGTTGATGTTGACGAGCTTGATGCGCTTCCCGGCGAGGAAGCGAAGCGCTGTGTTGGCGTTGGACAGGAAGTGAGGTCGTCTGAGGACGCGACCGCGTTCCATAGGCTAGAGGACATAGTTGAAAGTTAATAAACAGTGCAGTGGTAGCATGAATACGCAATTTCAAGACTATCTGACAATAGCTTGATGTTTCAACAGGTTTACACACTGTCGTGATCACGGGATGACTGATATAAAGACCCGTTAAAATAGTCCGTGTAATTATCTGTTCTGATTGTGAAAGACCTGCTTGACAGAATAGAAGAAACAAATAAACTGTAGCGTGTTTATTTGTTTCTTCTATTCTGTCAAGCAAGCCAACATGACGACCATTATGTATATCAGTTATCTGGTACCCATAACACAAGCTCTGCTTAGCTTGGGGCTAGATAATGATGTGTGAATTGTCCAGCATTATTTATGTATTTATAAAAAATCTAATCCAGGTGCGAAGTTACACTACGCCTCACCAGTTTCTCCCCCGACAGTACTTCCAGCAGAGCCAGCAGCTTGGTGCCATCGCGCAGGTCGTAGATGAGGTCATCGATGCGCAGCGGTGGTATGCGCTTCGACAGGTGAGAGTTTATCCAGTTTACGAATGTCTTCTTCTGCACTCTTTCTTGTTCATCTGTAACAATAGCAATCAATGTTTAAGATAGTATACATAATTATGTATTTTATTTTAAAACTATTTTCAAGTGTGTAGTGAAGAAGACTTTTGTTCTACAGTTGGACAATACAGGCTGAAAATAAATAAATAACAAATACTACCCAAATTATCTAATATCTATCAGTAACATCGCGGGGCGAACATCGATCAGATTGGCGTACGACCGTGTGGAATGGCACAAAAGCTTGGAGGTCTATACCCAGAGGAAATCCTCTAAAAACTGAAAAACCTGTGTAAATACTAAGGAAATTGAAATCAAAACGTAGCCAAACACACAAACCCATGCAGTTAAAATGTGTCGCGTGGCCGTGCGCCGCGGTGGGACAGCGGCTCAAGTTTCTTATGTTTGATATCTCTCGATTGATTTGCTATGAACAGAAACTCACAGGTGACGATTGACCTAATCGATTAGGCAAACAGCGAGACGCATATAAACAGTCCGCTGTATCGTTTACATCCGATTAAACGTATCAACTGGACCAAGTCTCGGCTCTCGCAAGAGCAAGTAGAATGTTGATCTATAATGTAAAGTTTGTAAAAGCAATTTACAAACTTTACATTATAGATCCTAAGGGTCTGACGTCTTGAAATAATATAACATTATCATTGATAACACGGATCCATAATTGGGTTTATCTATATCTAAGTCTTATTTTGTATAAAATAATATAATTATAATATATTGTTAGCTATTATATTAATACAATGTTTATTTAAATGTTTGTACGCCTAAGCGGCAGAATCTAAAATAAGACTTATATACTGACTATCAATTACCCTGATTCACAAACAATAAATGAATAATTAATTATTTCTATGTTACTTAAAAAAAAATAGGTATTACATATGAACCTATTATAGCAAGTTTTTTTAGTAAGTACAGCAATGCAATGCCTGAATACAGGATGTTGTTGGTCCCACGGACTCCGCTCAGCAGTGAGGCTATGTTCGAAATGCCTAAGATGAACAATTTTTAGCTTTACTGCATTCTTTCACGAGCATTTCACTGCATCTGTCATTTATTCGCTACAATTTAGTTAGAAACGTCTACTTTTAAAATACCAAGAATCCCTTCATCGAACCCAAATATAGATCGCCGTGATCTAATGCAGTTGGATGGCATGAATCACTTTCATTTGAAGCCAGCTGTTGGCAGGTTCAGTGCACCTATAATCTGTAATATTATGATGTTTGTCGGTGCGCCGCCAAAACGGATATAAATGAGAAACCTTTGCCCGGTTACGGAAGATCTATTTTGGGGTTTTGGCAAGCTTGCGTGTGAATTGTTCTCCAAAAATACGTATTATGCCACCGGAAGTTTATATGCCACCCTACCTTAGCCCATTAGCATACCTAAAGATACTCGTAGGCGGAAGAAAATACCCCATAATGCTTCTAATATTACAAATGCTACGGCAACTTTGTCTGTCTGTTTGGTACGTTTTCAAAATCAAACTCCTCTTGCCAAGAAGATGGGTCTTAAGGTTAAACGAGTCGCCAATCTTTGGGCGAAAATAAATAATAAACCGAGAAATAAACTCCAAAATAAAGCCCCTTTTCGACATAGCTTAGTTACCAAGTGCTGAAATTTTATTTTGAAAATATACACTTATTAGTTTTTTCTATAATAATAACCCTTGTGCTTAAATTTTGTTCCGATTTTTTTCGTGGTCGTTTCAGGAATTAATCATTGTGAATTTCATAGCATACCTAGCGCGTTTCGCACACTGTCAGGTGAGATAGGACAAATTTAGGCCCCGCCTACCAACGAGTTCGCACCGTTAACTCATTTAACCTTAAGAAACTCAACCACCACCTATAGCCTCAATAAATAATAAAGATACCAGCGAGCGAAGCCGAGAGCAAACGCTAGTTGAAATAATTCACCTAGTCAGCAGATTACGTGAAATTAGAACGAGGTCAAACAACAAAGTTCAACGACCGAACCACGTGGAAAGTACGCAAGTACTCATAATTCAGTAATCCAGCTTCGGAAAATGCATTCCCCAAATCCGGACATCCATAAAGTTCCTGTCAGCACTATCACGCACATCCGGGACACGCACGGCGCCGCCTGGCACCAGGGTGCTCCAATTAGGGATCCATCCATCTGATCATATTCCGTATTATAGCGAACTGATGGTATCATTGAATATGGAATCTGCCAGTTTGAACAATGCTATGGATTCAGAGAGTGCTTCGCTTAATTATGGGGGTGCTTTTTTATTCATATGTGGAAATTTCGAATAGAATATTAGTTTACTGCACCATCAAAACAAAAAATAATAAAAAAGGAACTTAATACTATCCTATGAAGGACCTGGACGAGATTGATCATATCTGTATAATACAGTTATGATAGGTACAGATAAAGCCGCGCTTTGTATTTCCCGTTTCCCGTTATTTCCTCTTTTGTTTTCAAAGTCCGCCGCGAACCGCAGGAACCGCCCTCGCCGCAGTCATCGCATTTTCTAAATCTTTATATGAAATAGTATGCAACATCGCGCACCTATCCGCGCCGAACGAGCCGCATTTCAGTAAAATCATTTCAGTCAAAGTGTGGTTCCTGCGGCGCGGATAGATGCGCGTTCAGCTTAAGTCTCCTTTTCTCAAGATTTCTTTTCTAATAAAATTATCTTTTAACTATTAACATCTACATCTATATTAGTATTCTTGCGAAAGTTTAAGGTTTCCACCAAAGCCTATTCGGTTGTTTAATTACCGTTCACTAGGCTTTGTTCCATCGCGTGGCTGAAATCTTCATGAATCAATTCAACGCTATCTCGCCTAATAGACTTTATGAACGATGGTAGTTTGTACGGTTCAATTTGAAATCTAGAAACAAATACTATTTTATCATGAGTATTCTTTGCATTTATTTTTGTATATACATTGTACAATACATGGATAGATATTTTTTATTCATAGAAAAACCACCAGAACACCCCGAAACGGTCTATCTGCAGATCGTACAAACATTTGTCCCAAGGCGAGAATCGACCCCGCAACCTCCTGTGTCGCAGGCGGACCTTCGTCCACCGCGCCACAAAGATCGACTGGATGATAAGACGAGTAGATTCGAACAATAGAGATGAGAAAATAGAAAATGTGTCAAATACGATGACTATAACAAAACATTATAATAAGTAACAATCGCTCCCCACGATCGTCTAGAAAGGCCCTAATAACAGGGTCACGCTGAGCCCGTAATGATATATTATGACGTCACCATAGCGCCACGCCATGATTGCAATGTCGCGTGCCCGGTCAGTAGAATGTAGCTTTTATCACCTGCATGCGAATGACTATTTTGCAACGTAATGCATTACGGTCACCTTGATTAAAATGTATTGTAGGACATGCGATTTGCAGAAACGATAGAATAAAGTTATGGAATAACCTTGTTTTTCAAGTTAAAAGTATACGAATAAAGATATCTTCATATGGTCTAGCACAGGAAATCATTTATAGACTACTTTTTACAGACGAAAAGGACGTGCGCAGCCTGTGGCAGAAGTTAGTAACGATACAAATAAGGGTTGTTTTTATAGTGCTTCTAAGAAATTAACCATTAATCGATCGCGTGTGGTGTATAAGTTATTGTATTTCGTTTAAAATAATATTAAATATTTTAAAAAGTTGATTAGCATATAAGTTTAAATGTTTTCAGTAACAAAAGTCTGATTTTGCATGAATCTTTTAGTTTTTTAAAGCTCGCCACGCGAGCACTAGCAACTACGTAAAGTTTCAGGGACGAGTAACTAAAGGTGAAATATTATCCTCAATAATATTAATATTATTTTGTTACTGAAAACAATTAAATAATTTCCCATCGAGCTCCAAAATTTTTGGGATATAATTTAACGAAACTACTGTCAATGTTAGGAATCATCAAATATTGTTTTTAGTAATATTCAAACTAACACACATGTCACGACATTTCATACGAGTGACAAGGTTGCGCTCAGCATCGTACCGTTTAGAATATCCTAACCTAATTCTCGAGCATCAATCAATTCCCACAAGCCAGTTTCATATTTCAGTCGTAGACCTAGCTCTGGCAGTTCGTTGTCTCAATAATTCAAATGCTAAACGAAATTCTTACTGATTATAGACTACTTTATACTTTCCAAATAAGCAGACAGATATATCTACCTTAAACTATGGTTTATTTTAGGGGAAATAATGAAAACAGGATACTTACCTAGGTAAATATAAGTAAATTAAATAAAAATAAATAATGGCGGCTAATTCACATAGCATTATATAGCGCCAATACCTAAAAAGATCATGTATTTGCATAAACATGTGTCAATATAAGATTTCCTAAACAGATATGTGGGTATCAACATGTTTTACCGATTACTGTGTCCAAATTGTGAGAAATGGCATGCAAAAGAGACAGTAACTAAAATAATAATTGAATTGTTAGAAATAAGTTAAAATGTATCATTTAGAAAGTCGTCAATATTATTATAACATTTTTCAATTAAATTTAGATTTAAATTCACAAAAAACTTTATACTCGTTTATAGGATAGGATCCGAAAACTCGCCAAACTATATATACTTAGGTCTAGCATGTAACTCATTTAGAGGAAATGAATTAGAGAATTAACCACAAACTCGCCACAAAGATTATTAAGCAGGTTTAATAGACCATAAAATCGAATTACACACCAATTGCTAGAGCACGGAGTCAACAAGGGGCAATACGTATTTAGCACTGGTTTCAGAATAGCTAAAAATAACGTCAAAACTATACCTACTACCCAAAAGGATAATTTTCCAGAAATCAGAATAAAGAAAATTTACCTAAACTCGCTAAATGTAAGGATAACAAAACTCGGTTTGTAAATATGAAAAATGGATTAGGTAGGTATATGCTCAAATCATCGGAAATGAATGTGGTAAGAACCTACACTGCATTGGTTGTAATTGCAATTACGTATGCACCTCTATTTAAAGAATCATTGAAAGTAATTAACCAGGAAAATAAGACATCGAGCAAGAGTTGAAACACCGTCAAAATGATCTCAGATCTGTCTGACCTGTGCACTGACAGAAATAAATGTTGCACACATGCACATTTGAGAAGGCCTCGGCCATATCGATGTACACATGCAAAATAAAAGCTTGGCAAAAACTCTCACAGGCCCAGCTGACGAACATAATCTGTGGCAAACGGATGCTACAGACGAAAACGAATCGATGCCAAGGTCGCCGCTTGTAAACAACTCGGATTCTGTGTCAGTAACTCTTAGTTTGTTGTTCTGAGCCTAGTAACAAGACTTTTTATATAATGTTAGGTCCTTACATAGGAAATGCGTTTTCTCAAACTGGCCGAATTATATAATTCGAATAAAAGTAATTCTTTAAGGAATGCTTTGGTTTTTTGTCGGATGTTTTCTTTACGAAACCTACCCTTCCGAAAAACTTAGCGAGCATAGCTCAACAGCGCAACGAGCATACCTCTTTCCATACCTCGGTGAGCTGATAATAAAGAGGATAATACACTAAGGCTCTAAATAATTTGTAATTTATGCAACCTTTCAGACAACTAATTAGATTTGGACATTTATACGATATACTACTACATAATGGTCCAAAAACCTACTAGTAACGTTGAGTTTAGATATTTAATTAAAAATGAAAACACCAAGTAACGCTGCTCAAAATAATCGTTAAGGTACTCGTTTAAATGTTTCTACCGACTAAGGATACAAAGATTTTCCTAGGGTACTTCATCAGCCAGTTAAAGGATCAGATTACCAAATAGGTAAGAATAATTGAGCAAAATAGTCGTAAATCAATAGAAAAACCGTTGAAGGCAGCTAACCACAAGTCGATCGATGATCTAACTCAGCCTTGTAACTAAACGACATCTTGTGTGAGAATGTAAAACAGACAATTATAATAAAAACAGATAATAAACTGAGAGGCAGTAAATTTAGAATAAAATTAGCGTTTAATTACTCACAAGATTAAAACAAATTACGCTGGGGAAACTGGTATTTATGAAATGAAATGAGGTCTAGAAGAGACCTTAGCTCGGCAATGGCAAAGAGAATATAATATATTACTAGGCAATGGTACGAGTAAGTAAATACCATGAGATATAGATAGATAAGTACATCTCTACTGTTTCACTTCTACTTGGATAAAATAAAATAATTTCTGTAAAATAAAAATTTACTCCTATGCTATAACTTTGCCTGAGAGTTGATATCATGACTAGTAAAGGCTAAACTAGCAGCAAGCAAAGATCCAGATTGAGTGCCCATAGTTCACATGACCTGTCCATATTGGAGAACGTATAGAGCAGGGCCCTTGCAGGTTGCACCGCAGAGACAGGGCAGTGAATGCAATAGACGCTGTATGTAAGCATCATTCCTATTGTTATATCGCCATCAATTGTTTCACGGCCTCAATACTACGAAATTAGCGTAGTAAGGAAGTGGGTTTGTTTAGTCTAATTTATTTTTTGTCATGAGTTGGCTCGTGCGGCCCTTGGCGGTCGTTGGCGCGATGACGTCATAATCATACGAAACGACAACGGAACCGCGGAACTAATAGAGCGTTATCAGGTTTGCTTGAGAGTTTATATATTTATGTCTCCAATAACCCTCCCTCCCCGGGGAGGTAGGCCTTTGCCCTGCAGTGGGACACTCCGGGCTAAAAATAAATAATAATAAAAATATAATAACCCTACTATGCACAACTATCAATCACGCGACTAACTGTTTGAAAAATATTTCCTCCCGTCTGGTCCCTTTGTCGTGGTCCCTTTTCAAAAAAAGTAGGTAGATTATTGTGAGTTGATAGTTGATGCTGGTTTTCTTGATTCATTCGTTGAAAGCGAATGATGACTTGCTCGATTATCTAAAGTTCAAGTCCAATCAACTAACTAAAGTTATAATCGAGATGACACCTTGCAAATCCTGAAATCCTACCTAAAAACCATCTTGTCCGTCTAATCATTATCCAGGATAATAATTTCATGACCATCACGTACCTCTAGCAGTTTCCAATATATCCCCATGTCATAGTTGTCAGAGCAATTTGAAATAGCTTTCGCACCGTGTCATGTTTATTCATTCCGGCCCGTTGCCTTCAACGGATCCCTAAGGCTATAAGGCTTGCCAACACTATGAATAACTTAAACACATAGGTGGAGACTAAGACGTGAGTTTCCTAGGTTTATTCAGCGGCCGCAGCTTTTAAACTCTATGTCATGCTGATATAACTTTGAATAACCAGAGGTTATTTTATCAGATTTAACTTCTCTTTACCTTTACCTGCATAAGGAGGCTAAGTACCTTTGGTTTTAGTTGTTAACACTTTGACTGCGGTTTTTTTTCGACGACTGCGATCTTTTTTTAACCTAAAAAATTCGTGCTGCCGCTCTACACAGCGGTTGTGTTGCGCCGCACATGCGTTTCGTTCGAAAAATATTACGGCTGTGCTGAGTCACACAGATCTGTATTTTCTCAGCCGCTGCGCTAGTGTGGATTTACGCATATTAGTCACTTGTAGAAAACACATACCGTGTGATTTCAGCAGTCAAAGGGTTAAAGTGCGTGAGCTCTCGCACTCGAGGGAATCTTTATGAAATTAAATAATATCCCAAAAATCCCCATCAAAAATCAAGTCCCGCCCAAATCGAATTTTTGGGATATACCAGTCTTTGTCTAAAGTTCAGCAATAGTGTAGCAATTTTTTTAAAATATTTTTTCAGGATGACACACATCGAACACAAGCTATACCTATTTTTAATATTAGTAGTTAGTTCGCCTTAAATAACAGGCATATTAAGCCTGAAATAAGTTTCAAAATGATCTATGCATCTCAGCTTAGTTTACGCGAAAAATTGTCTAGCCTTGAGATGTAATAAAAAAGATTAAGGCCCAAATTACTAGGTTGGTTTTCGTTAGCCTAGAGGCACAAGCTTATAGGCTTCTTAGCCTTGGAAGTGCTGGGGCCTGACTAGGATATATCGAATGAGTTTAATTAAAATACCAATTGGATTTTGTATGTGTGCCAATATCAAAAGGTTAAATTTAAAGTGATGTTTTATCTGCTGTAAGCTCAGTGGTCAACCGATTAATATCACTTCATAGCATAAAACAAAGTCGCTTCCCACGGTCTGTCTGTCCCTTTGTAGTGCTTAGATCTTTAAAATTTGGCATGCGAGTAATGCAAATATAATGCAGATTGTCTATTATTTATCGATATTTTTGTTGATTGTAATCTTGTAGGTTATCTGTTTTTTTTCTGTATCTATTCTTTGCTTGTTCACATTTTTTATATTTCTATTATTCTTCTTAGTCGTGAAAACCTCTTAATAGCCTTCTATTTTCTTATTTTTAATTTACTGTATGTGCTGCTGGTTTTCCTTGTAATAAATAAATAAATAAAACTACGCAACGGATTTTGATGCGTTTTTTTTAAATTGATAGAGTGATTCAAGAGGCCATTTTATAAATCATTTAGTACATAGATTCCCATGCGGGCGAAGCCGCGGGGCTAGTAAAAATATAAAGCAAAAAATTTAACTTTTTGTCAAATGCATTGGTATTGCTAAACGTATCATCGTGATAACCTCTGGCGCCCAAGTAGTTTATCATCTTCTCCGAAACATGTAAAGTATGCTGAACGATATTGTGTCATTCATATTTTTAGATCACTGACTGGAATATGACGTAAACATTCACGTCATACCTAAAACTATCAAAAAACTTATCATTAGGATTTTTTTAATACTTTATTATGTTATCTAGATGGTAGAGCGATTATTTATTAGATTTTACATCCTGGTTTGAAGTTTCGACCGACTTTCGTAGTCTGCAGAATTCTACATAATAAAATTTTCAAATGTTTACCACTTTCATTTTCAAAAGTTCTATTATTTTTCTCTGTATCGACAGTATTGATTATCCTTACGTTATTTGAACCTGTAAGTCTTACTCAAGGCTTTCATATATCTACCTCATTAAAGCAGTGACCTTTCGAATGATTTATCTTCATCTACGGGCTTATAGAACGAAGTCTATAACGGAGTCGTAAGAGTTAATCTAGCCCGATCAGTAAACGTTTAAATGCAGTTGATTACTATCTATGTCCATAAATAAATAAATATATTTTATTTCGATTGTCTGAGAGAAGATTAGTTTATGCGATTTATGAATGTCAGGGTCTGCGATGCTTTTATCTAGAAATGTTTGAGAAATTTGATAGTTTCATCATCATCATCAGCCTATAGCAGTCCACTGCTGGACATAGGCCTCCCCCAAAGAGCGCCATAGCGCCCTGTCTTCAGCTTGCCGCATCCAGCATCTACCAGCAGTCTTTCGCAGGTCGTCATCGCGGGATAATTTGATAGTTTAAGATTTCGTTTTTTGAGCAACGGCTGATGGGCTACAAAAATAACATGATACGAGGAAACGCAAGTAATAAAATCAAAACACTTATCCTAATGGAAAATCTTAGTAGATGTTACGCGTCTGCGTTCTTCTGGTGGTGACAGGTGAGCCAGGACACCAGGCTAGGACTTAAAAAGAGTATGCAATGTTTCATATAATCTCATCTTAAGGTCATGAGAACCCAAATACCGAGGATCCAGATATTTTTGCTGTTTGACTGCGAAATGACAATAACATGATGTCATTGGTGGTCAGTGAGTTTACACAACCTATTATAATGTTGGTTAAACTTATCATGATCGTCAATTGAGAGTCAAGGTCGGTAAGAGGCTAAAAGATAGTTGAATCCGTTTTTATTTCATTGTCATTGTCATTTTGATGAACGGAACCATTATAAACATTTTATGCTTAGCAGAATCAGCAAAAGCAATTTATTTTATTTAGCTACACGATTAAAAACATTACAGCACTGTAAAGTAATTCTGTGCTACATCATGACCTCATAGGTCTCTTACGGAGCTTAGCCAGTATTATGCTGAGTCAGAGCCTTTTTATAACAACTCTATACATGAACCTATTCTATAAATGTGTCTTTTGTTTTTATAAATAAATGTCTTTCTATTCTATTTGCGTAAAAAGTATATTTTAAGAGCATCAAAAAATTATAAATATAGCTTGAGACGACAAGCTATTAAATTTAGACATTGACAACAAACCAACTGATAAGAACCTCAAAAGAATCAATCAAATGTCAGGACCACAGCAAGTAGCTAAACGAGCAAGTTGAACTTGCGTAAGTGCAGTGCCGATGAGGTCATCTCACGCGCATAACTAGAGGCAGAGACAGCCAGACAGAAAAACAAGCATTATGAAACGGAGAGTGTACTGTATACAAATTAAGCTTTGCAAATACCAAGACTATATTTAGAATGACCATAAAGAGAAGACGAGAAATGCAGGTATGTATCTGTAAGAAATAGGAATGGGTATCCATTGCTTAGGATAGACAGGGACAGAGTGACGAGAAAGGACGAAAGTAAAATTAAAAGAGTTTATCTTGAGTCTCAAGGATATTGATAGTACTATTATGTATGTACAGCTAATAACTATCAAAATGTAAATCTGATAATTATTCATTTATTCGGTGTGACAAGTGCATCGTGAATATTATCTTTATTTTATTAACCTATCGAAAACCTGTAATCGGTAGCATACTTATGGACTTATATAGGTAATGGTGTATTTAAAAAAGAACGTTTCCTACTCTTTATGTCGTTTCTTACGCGTTAATATGTTTATAATGGGGACATATTTAAAATTTAAATATAAATTCCTTTCAGCTTAGTAACACTAGTTTTGCAGAAAAAAAATAGTTAAAAACATTTGTGAAATATTGAGTGTGTGTAAAACACACATACAAATAAGACAAACCGTAGTTCTTCCTGATAATTGGAAACAACAGAAGCTGTTCTTACTGTAGGTAACATACAGTGAAAACGGTAGAAAGAATTGCCTCACGGTTTATGAGTGCATGCCTTATCTTCTTGTATAGAGAACCGATTCAGAAATGTTTTTTTTATCTGAATAGGTAGAAACATTCGCTATGGTACAAGGTAAAACTGGTGGATAAATTAAAGCCCGGAAAAATAATAAAAGAACTGATGCTGAGGCCTTCTACTATTCTAACCGCCAATATTGCTCCTGATGATGAGTCACTAATGAGAAAATAATAAGGGGTAAATAACAAATTACGTTTCATGAAAAAGTTTAAACCAGAGTTAACTATTATTGAAATCTAAACACAATAAAGATAATGTAAATATTTAGTAAGAGCACACGATTGAGTCAGAGTAGAGTATTTACATGTTGAGTTCACTTACACTTTGGCGTTTCCTAAAATAGTTGTTCTTTGAAGTTTAAAACGTAATTAAGCTTCAAACAATAAATAAACTTATCGTTCCGAAGAAGGAAAGCGGTTAATGTCCAAGCAAAGCGAGAAAAGCATAGAAAGAAAACACGTGAAATTTTCTAAATCTCTATCTATGATTTAGAAAATTCGTATTATTTCATTCGGGTTGAGTAACGCAATTCAAACTCAACTTATTTATTAAATACAAAACACAACTCATTATCAGATATTTGTGTGTGTGACTGCCTACCGCACTAATTTCCGATGCATACATTTTATTTACTTCAGTCTCTGGATAAACCTATGTAAGGATTTGTAACGCATTTGTAACAACAAATAAATATATCTGTCTATCTATTATATGTACATAAAACGAGATTAAGTTCTCTACAAAGAAATCTTTGAGTAAGCAGAAGGTTCCGAGGACATTGAAGCAATTCAAATGCAAATATAACGTTTGTCGGTGCCTACCTAACTGCTGTTTGTCACCGTCGACCATTGTATTCAATTGCACAATCAAACGCCCAGTAAAGCGCAACTTATAGTACCTACAGGTGTACAGCGGTGCTAGCCTGTCGGAGTCTGACATCATTAGTGCCAGATAAATATAGTCATTACCTAGTAATTGTGCAATTACTTGTTATTATTCTATTAATATAGTAACATTGTTGGCATTGTTTGCTGGCAATTAGGGACAGTGAATGTTTTCAATGATTCAACGCCCCATTTGGGGATGATGACAAATGTGTGTGTCTTGCTGATTGACCACTTCAATAAGTAAATCATGAGGACAGCTTCTGCCCGCGTCTTTGTCTGATTACCGGGGAACTGTATTGAACTGCATTCAGGAGTCAGTGAAAGTATTTCCAAAAATCAGAGACTATTGGGGTGTTTGTATAGGATTTGCATTATGCAGCATGTAAATAATGCAACGTCACTTTGTTTTCTAATTAAGAACTTGCTAAATTTAGCTAGACAGTTAAAGAAACTAAACCGTCTCGTTTAAAACGCATACCCAGGAACCGGCGACGCACACACTCATACTTTTTTGGTCTTAATTAACTAACTAAATCAGACAATTTGTCTAACCATTGTCTAGAGTAGCATCGTAAACGTATGCATCCAACCATAATATCAAAGGCAGTATATTTTCCAGTGGAGTAAAGTCATAACAGACGGATAGCTGCGGTTATCGTCACATGACACTCGGCCTACATCCTACAGCATCGCTTTAACGGTGAAGTGCATTTCAGTAAGCAATAACCTCTTGTTTATATGGTCACTTAAGGTTTCGATTTAGTATTTCAGGTAGCTTCTAAATAGTTAGCAAAATTTTTTTAGTAGTGTTATTGCTAAATATTCATTAGAAAATAAATTTGCTTTGCGCGATCGCGATCCTACTCGTGATCGCAGTTCCGATTTTACGAAAGTATTTTTAAATATGCACTTGCCTTACCAATTTAAGGTTAGTTATTACACTCTTTTGACGGTTTGGATCTCGTCAACCGACCGTGGCAGAATGGACCTCGTCACGGAGGATCGGATTGGCGCTCAATAGCGGAGACCTTACCCAGCAACGGATGCTCACGGGCAGCAATATCTAAAAAGCACCATAGTAGAACGTCAAAAGTAGTAGGTGAGTAATACATTTTTATGTTCTTATCTAAACAAGTCATATTTTGTGCAAGGCAGAAAACTTGTTTTATACTTCTTCAGTTCTTTGAGTACTAGGTTGTTGACACCGTCCTTACATTCGCCCTATCTAGGATGCGTAGGCGAACGGGCAGTCTCTTGGTCTGTAAATAGTTCGAAGATAGAACAAACTGGTTTTCGATAATAAATCCAGGAATAAGACCCAGGTCTTTTGAATTCTGTGAATACCTTTTCTTGCATTTTAATTATTTTTGACAGTACTGTTTAATTGCCTGCATCAGGTGGAAAGCCACCTGATTTAGGTAATGCTGGAACAGACCACGATGGAAAACCCGTAAAGCTCATAGCACATTTTCTAATCATGAGTATTTTTGAGTAGGTGTCACATACAATTAAAATGTACTCTATGGTGTACCTATTTTAAATTCAATTGTCGACTGACTGGCACAGAGGACATAGATGTTCACTTCCGATAATAACCAGTACATCAGTCCATTAAACTACACTTTAACTTAACAATAGGCGCATCAATCAGAATATTTAGATCCTCTAGGTGTGCCCACTGACCATAGTGTGTATGTATATACATAGTTTGTACATTGTGTGTGTGATGTGGTGATGTCACCCAAATCTCACGATTGTCCAATATAGGCCTTATCAGCTGTAGTTCAAGTTCGAGACCTTCCAACTCCTCGATTGTTCTAACAATGTGTAAAACATTTTTTTATATTGGCTCTGTTGGCCTACGCCTACGGTATCTTTGAGGTCAGATGCAAACTGGGCTTCTTAATAATCGAAACAGACGAATGTGCTAAAATATTCCTAAATTTTAGCGCATGCGTCTGATTGGGCTCTTCTTTTATCAAAACTTAATGGTCAAGTGTACAAAATACAAATACAAAATTCATTTATTTACCAACACAACAAAAATACTTATATTTTACTGGTGGTCCCCGCACTAGGTTCAGAACCTGTATCGCGGGAGGCCGGATTACAAAAAGAATTACTAATAATCTAGACTGTAGTAAACAGGGCAGCAGTTCACACTAAGAAAAAAAACTTTAGAAATACAAAAGTAAAAAGCTAATACTAAAAATAACAAAAATAAATGGAAGTGGAAAAAATAATGGATAATATAAAATTTGATCATAAGTACACAACACACTAAGAGTGGGACGGTTGTGGACCAGTGTAATCTCCTTTTTCAAAGATATTAATAATAATGAATCAAAATCCATTTTTTATATCTTTAGGCTTACAAAATAAGCACTTAGACCAGGCAAATGTTATACTATAAATTATTATCAAATAAGATTATTATGAATGCGTTGCGGTTTCAGTTTCCAGAAGTATTTGCGGTGTTTTCGGTTTTGCGTAGCATCAAAGGCTTTGTATAGAGAAAGATTGTTTGAAAGCCCAGATATTAATGCAAGAGTCTTAGATCAATAAGTCTGAGTCTTTGCTCTTAGCTTAATAAGCTTAAGATTGAGTGTAGTGAAAAAATCGTACATTACGATAGATAGAAAACACTTTATTATACCATAAAAAAACGAAAAAAACACAGAAATAAATACCTAGAATAGAGAAAGTATTATCTTCCAGGCAACCTTAGGATGGACTGAACATGAAGGAATAATATAGACGGTGGTTACGATTTTACAGATTTTTTTATTACTCTACGACTATCCGACTATAGTCTTCTTCAGATAGGCCTGTTTACGCCTTTTTTGCCACTCGCTCATCTATCTTATCTATCGCAAACAACATCGTCTTGCAGGCTTTCATAAATCTTGTACACTTATAAATGTACATATTCAATTCAGTTATTACCCACTTTCAGATAACTCTGAGTTAAACCAATAACCTCAACAGCCAATACAGATACGCTGTGCTTACTAGTTTGGATTCATTCCAAGCTTTAGTTTAATTACATTTAAAATTCTGATGTTCATCATCATCATCAGTCTATAGCAGTCTACTGCTGAATATAGGCCTCCCCTAATGAGCGCCATAGCGCCCTGTCTTGAGCTTGCCGCATCCAGCATCTACCTGCAGTCTTTCGCAGGTCGTCATCCCACCTGGTCGGAGGGCGTCTTACACTACGTTTACCGAGTCGTGGCCTCCACTCGAGAACACGTTTGTCCCAGCGGCCTTCAATTCTGATGGTGGTGTTTCTTATTAATAGCCATTCAACATTACAGTATCAGTTTCCTTGCTATACCTTTTCTTAGTCATAATTAAACTTTAATCTCGTCAATATCGTCTATAAATACAATTTGGCCTATATTTTATCCTCACTTTCTCGTTTAGGTCCAATATGTTATAACACCAATAAACGACATATGTAGATACAAGCTTCTCCCTAAATTCCTATCAATTCCGCTTTAAATTTGTAATACAAAGCACTTACAACCATCAAAAATGCATGTTCAAGTGCGCATGAAATTCAACGAGGGAAACTGGCTTTTTATCAAAATGCACCAGTCGTGACGAGATTTCCGAATCAGAGATGTCTAATTACATTCACTGCAAGGGCTATTTGCCAGTAATTAGGGTCTTGTTAATTTTCTCTTGGAAATCTGCCTCTCTCTTTTTCAACCTTATACCTATCTTAAAGATTGAATTTCACAATATTAACTAACATCTAACCACAAACTTATTAAACCATTACTAGCAGAAGCCAAGAAGTCTAATAGATAAGTATAACCTAGTAATACATCATCATCATCATACATCATCAGCCTATAGCAGTCCACTGCTGGACATAGGCCTCCCCCAATGAGCGCCATAGCGCCCTGTCTTCAGCTTGCCGCATCCAGCATCTACCTGCAGTCTTTCGCAGGTCGTCATCCCACCTGGTCGGAGGGCGTCCTACACTACGTTTACCGAGTCGTGGTCTCCACTCAAGAACACGTTTGCCCCATCGGCCGTCGGTTCTTCGCGAGATATGGCCGGCCCACTGCCACTTCAGCTTGCTAATTCTTTGAGCTATGTCGATAACCTTGGTTCTCTGTCGGATGTATTCGTTACGAATCCTATCCTTCAGAGAAACTCCGAGCATAGCTCTTTCCATAGCTCGCTGAGCGACTTTGAACTGGTGGACCAGCCCTATCGTGAGTGTCCACGTCTCAGCTCCGTAGGTCATAACGGGTAGGACGCACTGATTGAAAACTTTAGTTTTCAAGCATTGCGGTATGGATGACGTGAAGACTTGACGTAGTTTCCCAAATGCTGCCCAGCCCAGCTGGATCCTCCTTTTGGCCTCCTTCTCGAAACTGTTTTTACCCAACTGCAGAATCTGCCCAAGGTAAGTGTACTCGGAAACAGTTTCGAGAAGGTGACCATGTACGACCACCGGCCTTGGATCAATGTGACCATTGATCATGACTTTGGTTTTATCCAAATTCATGCCAAGACCGATACATCGGGAGGCTGAAGCTAGGCCGTCCAGCATCTGGTTCAGTTCCTCAAGCGACTCCGCCATTAAGACTATGTCATCAGCGAATCGCAGGTGTGAGATGTACTCGCCGTTTATATTAATGCCCTTTCCTTTCCAGTCCAGCAACCTAAACATATCTTCCAATGCGCACGTGAACAGTTTCGGGGATATGACATCCCCCTGCCTCACTCCTCTGCGCAATTGGATGGGTTTAGACTGCTGACCCTGTACTTGGACACTCTAGTAATAGTACCTTCTTAATTGTAAATTTATGAATTTTTAAGATGTATTAATTAATGGCCGGTTTTAAACTCGGACTCTGCTTTATAGACATAGATGTGCATTTAACACTTTGATTGCTGAAATCACACGGTATGTGTTTTCTACAAGTGACTAATATGCGTAAATCCACACTAGCGCAGCGGCTGAGAAAATACAGATCTTTGTGACTCAGCACAGCCGTAATATTTTTCGAACGAAACGCATGTGCGGCGCAACACAACCGCTGTGTAGAGCGGCAGCACGAATTTTTTAGGTTAAAAAAAAGATCGCAGTCGTCGAAAAAAAATCGCAGTCAAAGTGTTAAAGACAAAAGTGGTCGCGGTATTGCACAAAATGTTCACCAAGCAATGATGATAGTCAGTTGATTCTTCTCTCTACTTTAAAATTTCGATCATACAAACAAAACGTATTTATTTGGAAGACAGACAGTACATAGATAATATAAAGAGGTATGAACTATGAAGTTGATACTTCATACATACGTTTTGTTTCATTCAACTTCTTCGTTATAGATATACATATTTATCCTTAAGTAGTACGTGGTTTTAAGCATACACAGAGATGATTTAACATCTCTTTATCTATTTTAACTAGTTTGTCCTTCATTATTTTAATATGTAAAGCTATTATAGTCACATCACACAGTCACCACAGAATTTGTACACAGTTGTTTCTATTACTCACTCCTAACTAGTGACCAGCCAATTCTTTACACACATTCCTATGTGTACCATCACTACATAGTATAAAACAAATCGCTTCCCGCTGTCGTCTGTCTGTCCCTGTGTATGCTTAGATTTTTAAAACTACGCAACGGATTTTGATGCGGTTTTTTATAATAAATAGTGATTCAAGAGGAAGGTTTATAAACTATTTGACATATAGATTTCCACGCGGGCGAAGCCGTGGGGCGCAGCTAGTTTTATTATATTATGGCCCACGATAGAGCATGTCACGAATGAAATAAATATGTTTCTAGGCTAGATAATTCGTCACACATAGAGATTAATGCATGCTGAGAAGAATTAGATTCACTTTATCAAGTATGCTACATACGAGCACTTATAATACACATAGAGTCAAGCGAATATAATCATTACATTTCACCGATCATCATCATTTGCTGTTGGATTACATCCTCTGCTGTAAACGTCGCCCACAGATTACTGATTATATTCATTAAATGATTAAAACGATTAAACGATAACTGATACATTCAGTAGTCTATGACTTCGCCACGGTTTTGCAGTGCTAGTCTCATCCAGATCTTTATTATTTACATAATTCCTGATATTCCATAATCTGTTTTAGATACAATGATGTTATATATACGTAGATACGTTGTAACGAGGTCTGCGTGGCAAGACGAAAATCAGGTAATTGTCTGAATTGAACTCAGTCCGTCCTGCTCCTGGCCGCGACGCGGACGTACGTTGAAGCACGACTTTGGATTTCGGAATATAAATAAAACACTAAAATGCCAAGCTGTGTGTTCCGAAAGCGCAATACCTTATACTACGACGGCTGTAAAACGCAGAAAGGATGTATTTTTTATTTGTAAGTACTGTTTAAAATGTAAAATCATAAATATTATTTTACTCAACAATCATTGCCGCGACGGCGTTGCCGCTTTGCCACCTACATACACGAATGAGACAAGTAGTGCGATGCACTTGTGAGTGACAGAGAGAACGACATAATGCCGGGTGTAAAATATCGCCATGTTTATATTTCTTTTAAATGAGTATGACGTCTCTATATGTAAAATCTCATTGTTTAGATATAAGTTTTTTACAGATTACATTCTGTTTGAATTATCTATATATCTATCCTGTTCTGACGAGGTATTTCTATGAATGAAAACTTTAAAAAATAATCTCAGTCTTAATAAATCAAGCGCCACTTCACACAATGAACTCTAACATTATTATTACAATGTAACACGTTAGTGATGCTAATTCTAGTAAAATGGTCAGTGACAATGACATCATACCAATTACATGTTCTATGAGTCGTGACGTGATTAGCAGATACAATAGGGCTGTCAATGGGAAGAAGACTGCAGAGCCTTTTAAGGCGGTACCCTGAGGCAAACTAGCGCCACCATCTATTTCATTCTAATCCCAAAATTAAAGTCATTTAGACGCGTGTTTAAAGTCTGTAAAATATTCCAAAATGTTGAGCAACACTCAATCAATTAAAATTTCTTCATAAATAAAATCAATTGTCAAAAAAATCGAATCGCTAAAGCATTAGGACATCACTAAAAGATTGTCAGTCGAGCTACCAAAAATAAAATAGTTTCATGGGCCATTGTCATTTACAATCAGGTTAGATTGTGGTAATGGGAGTGGTGTACGTGCTGATGATGATAATAAAAGGAATTTGTAGTCGGTTTCGGTCGTACTTGTACTACATCATCATCATCATCAGCCTATATTAGTCCACTGCTGGTCTTGTACTATAAAACGTCGTATTATGTCACAACATAAAACAATATGGCGTATTCGTGGAATCAACCCTGACGAGTGAAGACCCTATAGAAGCGCGTCTAGGTTCTGATAAACTCTATGCAGCGTGTTCTAGGAATCGTTCATGTTATTTATAGGCTCTTGAAATAGATATTTATAAGTATTATGTAAATTAAACTAGCAATAAAATGGAAGTGCGTGTGATCTTTTTTAATATCTCCCTTACTCCCTTAATATCAGCTATTAGAAAGAAGAAAGAAAGAAAGAAAATGTTTATTTGTGTTTCAAATAAAAAAATAATACAACTATTAATACAATATATTAATAATTATGATGGATAGCGCACACATATAGGCAGGCAAATATGCGAGTGTCACATAGATGCTAGGTTAGAATCTTCCAGTAGGTGAATCTAACTCTCGATTTATCTTCCTATACCTGGCGCAGCGCATCAGCATTGCCATAATGAAAATAAAAATGATAGTTTTTTTATTTCTTTAAGCTTACAAATAAGCACTTAGACAGGTCATATTTTAAACTATTCATTATTATCAATTAAATTATTTTATAGTTTTATAGTACAGCGAGGTAATAAGGCAGCCAAGCGCAGCGTTTTGAGGACGCTTCCGACTGGTATATGGATCAGTTGAGCTACCTGTAGATAGTTTTATTTTTTTTTTTTTTTTTATATGCTGGACAATACACTCACCATTATCTAGCCCCAAGGTACTCGTAAGCAGAGCTTGTGTTTTGGGTACTAGATAACTGATATACATAATACAATACATTACATAGATAGATATTTTTTATTATACATAGAAAACGACCAGAACATCCGGATATAGATCGCAATAGTTTGCAGTTAGCTGAATTGTTTCAATTTTAAAAGCTATTATATATTATTGTTTCAGTTTTTGATTTAGTAATAGGGTCCTGTTTTACCCTTTGTACGGAACCGTAAAAAGACATAGGGAATTTCTATCTCGTCCCTGTGTATGTATTTTGAAATATCTCACGCCATATTAGGAGGCCGAGCAAAATCTCACGACATCACACCAAGGGGAAAGAGAGATCGAAAAATCGCAAAAATCACCTCACGTAATTTATGGAGGCGTTTTTAGAATTCTCAAAATGACAAAGCAACAAAAAAATATTGCGTTACCAATAGTTGAAGTGGGCACACGATAATATTTGATTTAAAAACGTTTCACTGCAAAGGAATGTATTCTTTATCACTATCCTAATAAGATTTGTTATATAGCTAAGTGGGTAGGTACGTGATTGTATTGATTAGTAGGTACCTAGGTGTAGTGCGATAAACCGCATTTTAGCAAATTAAGCAGCTACATATGTAGGTATCTCTGTTTAAAATAGGACAAGATAATTTGACTGTTTTCATAAACTCTTCTCATTTTCTTCCACTGGTGGACAAAAAATTGAAGTGAACTATAAAATATGACCTGTCTAAGTGCTTATTTGTAAGCTTAAAGAAATAAAAACTTTTCATTTTCATTTTTTCATTTTCATTTTCATTTTCAAACAAAGAACACACTTTAAATTCTGGCTTTTTAAGTTCTTCGGGACAAATCTCCCTCGGCAATAAAATTATTTATGGAATTCACCTCGAGATCATTCTTTATAAAAAAGCGAAAGAATTATCCAAATCGGTCCTTAACTGACGAAGTAATCGTTCCAGCTAAGTGCTTATTTGTAAGCTTAAAGAAATAAAAACTATTCATTTTCATTTTCATTTTCATTTTCCAGCGGGGGCCGGGCAGCAGCGTCTCCTACAGAACAATTGACCACCGAACTGCGATCCCCAACCCCGCAAGCCCAGCGTGGGAATTATGGGCATTAAATTGCCCTTCCATGAGATAAAAGCCAAAAAGGCGTTTATCAGGGGGGAGACCTGTGTCCAGCCAACCAATATAGGCTGTTGAGGTGAGGTGAAATGAGGAGCAACATTTCCACCACGATACACAGCAACGCTGATCGGATACCAATACTATTATTTACTTCATGTAACAACAACACAATATATACTTCCATTATTTCAATGGTAGAGCTACATAAACGAATTTTACTCACTCACTAGTTCAATGTCAAGAATAACGAAACGACCTTGATTACTTAATCAACGTGTGAAGCAATAACAATTTACAGATAAAATATTTTAAGTGCGTTTTCAAGAAATGAGTCCTATAGTTATTTATTTATTTCTAAGCAATCGGTAACAGGTTCCTCTCAGAAGTTTGTCAAATCAATATAATTAAATAAGGTAGTAACAAATCAGCTTAACTAATCAACATCAAAGCCATAATAAGAGCCAATAAAGAGCACCATACGCATCCCATTGCAATAGCAATTTACAAAATACAACATTCGAATAAAAAAACCAAACCGATCCTATCGCCCATAAAAACCAAAAAATTAGACTTCCAAATACAGTGTGTTTATGCTCAGTGCCAAGGTCGTTCTGACATTTACCCAAATCCAAGAGCAAAAATGACATAACCACGTTCGGCATCGCGATAGTAATAAAACCATTAAACCTTGTTTATCACCTTGGTTATACGGGAACAATTAGATACCTACCTACAGCAACATACTAGCGGATCCGATTGATTTATAACAATTAACGCAAGATTTTATTATATTCTCGAAATATTTTCCGTGACCAAGATTCTAACAACAAGTGTAACTTACCGCGTAATCCTGCGATGTGAGAATCATACTCCGATTTGCTCCTCATGTAATCCTTTTTCTGACCAGTCTGGAAGGCCTGGTGCTGGTACTCCGAATACCATTCGTGTTGCGGAGAGTCAGCGCGTTCTTCGTGAGACTGGACGCTGCTGTGGGCTTCCGTCACGGTCCTCTTCACCGTCACCCGTTCAAATTTGACGAAGCGGACACCAGCGGCCAGGTCGCCCTCTTCGACCTGCCTCTCGTGCCGCTCCACCTCCTCAACAGGTGGTTCCACATGTCGCAGCCTCAGATTCGGAAATGTAGATTCGTAACTTTTCGTTGGCGATTCTGTATCGCGAGTTTGCTTAAGTTTAACTTCAATTTTCGGCGAGTCCGGACGCCGTTTACGCTGCTCGATGCGACGCTCTATCTCGTCTACATCGGTGGCAGCGTCGACGGTGTCGTTGCTAGAGTTACCAGTCCATACTTTCTCGAAGAAGCTGACGCGGTCCCGAAGACCGCTTTGCGACGGTGAGTCGCGTCCGTCTGACATAGCGACATGACCTCTCCGCGTGGAGGCTCGCTCGATACTGGCCGCTAAGTTAAAGGCTCCGACCGCTCAATGCGCATGCTCGCTCACGTGCCTCCGTAGACGTCCTCCAGACGAAGCCGGCCGGCAAGCTTTCGGGTGCTTTCAACAACACTTTTGGGGCGACTGCCTAATGTTTTTAGGCAACATTGGGCTTTCTTCGGTTACACCAAATTATACCCCTAGCTCACCTTATCAAGTGAATAATAAACGTCTTTCTGACATCTGACCTTTATACACATCGATTGTACGTGTAAAATATTAACTAGGTTTCGAGTTCATAAACTAACATTAATGCCCTTATCTTAGGAGTTAGAGGCCGCTGTCATAATATAACTGTATCAATGTTGCTAATATTACGTGAAGATTAATAATGAGTCATTATCACGAAGGTTATGCAAGAGATAGAGGAATGCAAAACAGATAAGAGTGCAAAAAATGTATCTAAAGTACTCATTTCCCGTTCTCTTTAAACGTAAAAAAATCGGATTTAGTTAGATTTTCCATGCTACGAGTATCAGATAGAGCCAATCCACCTCGTTGCTTTCCAACTGTATCCCTCATGTCACTTCGCCGGCCCCTTCTGAACCAGTTATATTGTTCCGAGTCACGAAACCGCGTATTAAAATACGGCCGTTGTCATTGTTCAGCGATACTATCAATTACTGCCAAAAAGAGGGCATGTTTTAAAGGAATCGAAGCTTTGTAGCTCTTTGTTGGCTTCAAGAGGATTAACGAGTCGATAAATAAGAAGATATGTTGAAGGGAGGAGTCAACACGCATGTCCTGAAATACGGCGTCGTCGTGAATAATTTGTTGGCCATTGCACTTTGCTCCAAGAATGTTTTAATGAATGAAGATATGGAGGAGAGAAGGCGTTCCGCATTTACGAGGACGTCGTGCAATTTTCTTTAATAAGTTTGATCCTAAATAATAATAAGATTTAACAAGCATTGCTTAAATAATGACACTACATTTTGAAAGAATAAATACACTTACAACTCATATTATAATGTAACAAGTTTATCGCGTACCTTTGTTACTGCCCACGGCTTCGCACGCGTTTTTGTTAGGTCCAGATTTACGTATAAAAATTATCATAATCAGCTCACTATATCAATGAAGATTATTCTATCGCCTACTGTAATTCCCAAGCAACACCTGAAGGTAATAATACAACAAAATACTGAATAGAATAACTGAACCAAGCGCGATCCTATAAAGATAAACTTAAAAGCACAATACCCGTTCTACATTCTCCAGCCCAGTTGCTACTTTGTAAGAAACAGCTTAGGTGATTTCACCCCGGTGCACAAGTGAACCAGTATCAAACTTCGTTGCACTTTTAACTTTAAGCCGGTGACTTATGGTCTGTTCTGCTCATCTTTTCTCTTGAACGTTTACTGTACTCACAGCCAGCGTGCATTAAATGCCAGAGGTTTTGAGGGTATCATTGTATAGTCTGGCCCCAAGCCTCTGCCCACACACGTTGGTACAGATTTACTATGAAGCTGTACTTTATTATGAAGCTTCTCACAATACTTCTTGGTGCTGGAATTATGGTCGTTATCGTGCTTGAAGCCTTTAAGGCGATCACGTAGGAGCACTTTGTTTGCCTACAAGCCCTATAAGGTAACTGGAAAACCAACGATCTGACTATGAAAATATCTTAATAACTCCATTTATTATTTGCATGGTTTCCGTCAATGTAATATATTCAAGAGGCATTTGAATCCCGTCGTTTGTCAAAATTTAACAGGGTTACAGTACGTTAAACATAATTGGGCAATTCCCAAAAACCGTTGATCAATTCCCAAAAACCGTTGGGCAATTTTCGCGAAAACATATAAGTTCCACCCTCAAAGCCTGCGAATCAGCTGGCTCTTCTATCTTTGTTCCTCATCAGTAACATCTGTCGCTATCACAAACGTCAAAGGGTCGATGCCTCCGCCCTTGGCCGCCAGTGACGCACTGACCTATTTCGATGTCTAATTGCCGAAATTGTACATCGTGCGTGGTCCGTATCGTAGTAATTAAGTTCATGGTTGGTTAGTATTATCATGTTAAGGCTTTTAATTAGGTACTTTCGACGTTGTAGGTAACAGATATTCAATATTGGACTAAGCAAATTCAAACAATGGACGTCATCATGCAGTCGTGGAGTAGTACTACGCACGTGCAAATTCGCGAGAAGAATTATTACTCTTACCCAAAATGTTATTTATAATGTGTTTATGTAAACATAAACCTGTCGGTATTAATCATCATAATTTCAGCTAGTTTCCGCCTTCCAATTCGATAATATTATTTCTTGCTAGCCGCATTTAGGTTCGATTCCCAACAATACTTTTTGATGTCGTCGGACCATGTAAGAGAGTGTTGGAACGCATCTCTTAGTATAAGTCTGATAATATTGTTATTATATTACTTTAACACTTTGAGTGCTGAAAACGCACGGTATGAGTTTTCTACAAGTGACTAATATGCGTAAATCCACACTAGCGCAGCGGCTGAGAAAATACAGATCTGTGTGACTCAGCAGAGCTGTAATATTTTTCTAACGAAACGCATGTGCGGCGCAACACAACCGCTGTGTAGAGCGGCAGCACGAATTTTTTAGGTAAAAAAAAAGATCGCGGTCGTCGAAAAAAAAACCGCAGTCAAAGTGTTAAAATTCTAGGATCCAAGGAGGTAAAACACCTCTACCAGCACCAATGATATATCACTACATACGAGTATAGTATAAAACACAGTCGCTTCCCGCTGTCTGTCTGTCCCTTTGTATGCTTAGATCTTTAAAACTACGCAACGGATTTTGATGACTTTTTTTTAAATAGATGGAGTTATTAAAGAGGAAGGTTCTTTAACTATTTGACACATAAATTTCCAAGCGGGCGAAGCTAGTTCACCATAAATACCAGATTAAAATATATTTTGCATTTTTGGGTTCACAAGACTTCTTATTGGAATCGAAATTGCTGTTTATATCCCAGTAGAGGTACGTACAGTCAGTCAGGTATAACATCTCGTCGGTAACTAGTATCGGACCGGTTTCAGGCTGATGTCACCCTGAACATATCCTAACGCCTTCCGATTCACATGCAAATTCGGTGACGTTATAAAATAATCAGAATAAGAGTATAAGGTACCTGATAAGCAACTAGTTTAGATCGTGTCAATAAAATTGAAGGTACAATATTACGTTGTTATTTTTTGCAAGTTTTAAAAATATAATAACTGTTCCCCGCGGTTTCACCCGCGTAAAACTCGAATTCACTTTATTAGGTGACTTTTTTACACCTTGGGTTACATTATTGAAGTTTTAGTAAGGATCCCTAACTTTTTGAAAATATAATATAGCCCATGTTCACCGGGGATAGTGTAGCTTCCCGACGGTGAAAGAATTTTTAAAATCGGTCCAGTAGTTTCGGAGCCTATTCATTACAAAAAATCAAACATTTCCTCTTTATAATATTAGTATAGATTACACTTTAATGGATTTTTTTATATTAATGTTCTTTTATTTAAGGGACTTTGAGTTATTGCTATGACTATGTCAGTCCCGTATTTTAACAAAAACTAAATTATGTTTCCGAAAACTTTAGTGTTTCCGAAAACTACGTTTGTGTATAGAAATTACGAGTATATAGTATATGGTGGCAATGAAAAATAGGATTCAAGAAGTAGAACTTGATAACAATTCTGATTAGGTAAATCATCATCAGCCTATAGCAGTCCACTGCTGGACATAGGTCTCCCCCAATGAGCGCCATAGTGCCCTGTCTTCAGCTTACCGCATCCAGCATCTACCTGCAGTCTTTCGCAGGTCGTCATCCCACCTGGTCGGAGGGCGTCCTACACTACGTTTACCTAGTCGTGGTCTCCACTCAAGAACACGTTTGCCCCATCGGCCGTCGGTTCTTCGCGAGATATGGCCGGCCCACTGCCACTTCAGCTTGCTAATTCTTTGAGCTATGTCGATAACCTTGGTTCTCTGTCGGATGTATTCGTTACGAATCCTATCCTTCAGAAAAACTCCGAGCATAGCTCTTTCCATAGCTCGCTGAGCGACTTTGAACTGGTGGACCAGCCCTATCGTGAGTGTCCACGTCTCAGCTCCTTAGGTAAATGTCAAGGTTGAAAGGTTTGCTTTAATTTTGAAAAACGTTATGCAACACGAGTATTCAAGTCCTCCAGACAACATAATGTATGTTCTAAATAATGCATTCTATATGTTCCAGACGACTCGAAGCGAGTATTATGTGCGTAGAGGCACAATATGCAGTAACTTTGGTGCTCCGAGACTTAAATAGAAAGCCGTTCTGCCGTGACCGAGTCTTAGACAAACCAGACCTTGGTAAAGCCTTAATACAGGCATGCACAAAGTCTTTTTGCTAACTACTACGTTCATACAATACAATACAAAATGCTAGGTCATCTATTTATTCATCACCCATAGCATGATTAGGCCGCTTCTTTATTCTGTGTCACCCTCATCCACTATTTCCTGGCTAGGTATCTATATGACGACCGATGTGGCGCGGTGGGCGAAGGTCCGCCTGCGACGCAGGAGGTTGCGGGTTCGATTCCCGCCTCGGAACAAATGTATGTACGATCTGCAGATATTTGTTTCGGGTGTTCTGGTCGTTTTCTATGTATAATAAAACATATCTATGTAATGTATTGTATTATGTATATCAGTTATCTAGTACCCATAACACAAGCTCTGCTTACCATGGGGCTAGATAATGCTGTGTGTATTGTCCAGCATTATTTATATAATCAAAAGATTATATATAAAAAAAAAAAATATATATATATATATATATATATATATATAATATATTCACTTGTTCATGCCCAGGACGCAGATGTCGTTCTCCAGCCCCGTAAAGCAGAGGCTGGGCAGTGAATGTATTGACATGACAATCTCCAACAATCTTCTTCTAACTAATGTCATCATCTATACAAGTCCTAGCATTAGCCTATATACTAAGTCCACAGCTGGACATAGGTCTCCCCTATTGAGCGCTATTATAGTCTTCAGCTTGACGCAGCCATCATCTACCTGCAGTCTTTCGCAGGTAATCCCACCTGGTCGGAGGGCGTCTTACACTACGTTTACCGAGTCGTGGTCTCCACTCAAAAACCCAAGAACCTTATTCAGTAAGTACTATTCATAATTCGCCAAAAAAGTTGTTTTTTGTGTAAAGAATTACAAGAAGAGAGTCACTCCAAGACATTATTAAAATGGAATTAGAAATGTTCACTTTTGTTTTTGCCTGTCCATGTCTATCAGCCCGTAAAGGCTCCATACAATTCATGATGATTTACTGTTTTATTTGCAGTACCTAACATGAATAACTTTCACGTTCGTTTCTAAGAAGCCCAAACTGTCTAGCTTTTCGAAAAGCTTATCGACTTAGTTCATAGATGTATTACTGTATTTGAATTACGTTTTTTGCCTTTAAAAAAATAAAACAATACGATGATAATAAGCCGGATAGATATTAATAATGCTGGACAATTCGCACAGCATCATCTAGCCTCAAGCTAAGCAGCGCTTGTGTTATGGGTGCTAGACAACTGATATACTTCATACAATAGATTATATGTATAGATAGATATTTTTAGTATTCATAAATAAATAAATAATGCTGGACAATTCACACAGCATTATCTAGCCCCATGGTAAGCAGAGCTTGTTATGGGTACTAGATAACTGATATACATAATACAATACTTACATAGATAGATATTTTTTATTATACATAGAAAACGACCAGAACACCCGAAACAAATATCTGCAGATCGTACACACAATTGTTCCGAGGCGGGAATCGAACCCGCAACCTCCAGCGTCGCAGGCGGACCTTCGCCCACCGCGCCACATCGGTCGTCGAATTCATAGATAACGACTAGAACAACCGCAACCAATATCTGCAGATCGTACACACAATTGTACCGAGGTGGGAATCGAACCCGCAACCTCTTGCGTCGCAGGCAGGCCTTCGCCCATCGCGCCACAGCGGACGTCAAGATAAAGATCGTTATCCAGAATAACATTGTATAACAAACATGCAGGGCCGAGTCGAACATTGACTCCCCTTCGCAATGTCTAACATAAGTTTACATTGCAGAACAACAGCGGGATAACAGAACGCTAATAATAGAACATTATAAATAGCGAATGCAACTTCCGTAGATTGAACAGATGCAGATGTGGCAGTAAATATGCTTGAACTAGCTGCGCCCCGCGGTTTCACCCGCATGGTGGTAGATATTTTGGATAATATACATACTATTGTATATCCAAAATCTTTATGATAATGTAGCCTATGTGTTATTCTGATATGTAAGCTATATTATTGTGAAGTTTCATTAAAATCCAGTCAGTAGTTTTTGCGTGAAAGAGCAACAAACATCCTCAGAAACTTTCGCGTTTATAATATTGGTAGGATAGGATCAGTCAGTGCAGCTACATAAGTGAAGGCCGTCCTTATATTAAAAAAAAACATGCGGGGCAGTCTTTAGGGACTGCCGATAGAAGTGAAAACTAAGTAATTATTATTTTGTTTATACTGGGAAGCGTGCGGGACGATGACGCGAGTTATATGATTTTTGTCCATACAAAAAGTACATACAATACACAGTTAGGAAAGCGTCTTCAGCTTGATGATGACGCGCGTTCCATGATTTTGTTTTTTCACCCAATAAGTGCTCAGCACATCTGAAGAAATTTTCACTTCAAAAATTTATGAAATAAATTTATGAAATAAATTTTTGAAATTGACAATGAAACAGACAACATGGGAAATTGACAATGAAACAGACAACATGGGTAAAGTATGCAAAAGTCGATTTATGTGAGATCATGACCAGAACAAATTTTTAATTAATCCTAATCAAATTTATTGTTTTTTTTTTATTCTTGTAATTTAAAAAATAATGCTAGTTCACATATTTATTTAATTATTTACTTTTAAATTAATTTCATAGTATTTGCTTCACATAGAACTCTGCTCTTTGAAATGCTGTGTACATATTTAGGGATACAGTCTAGTTTTAATTATCGTGTACTTCTATTTGTATAATATTTGATAGTATTCTGTAGTGTGTGCCAAATAAATAAATTTAAAAAAACTAACCAGGTTTGTTTCAATATGTAAAATTCTGCAGCGAAACTTTTATAAGAAACTATATGGAAGAATTCGCAAACTTTATACAACTCCGTGCAAAAATTAGCCTCAGCACCCACCCGGGTCTTTGAACTATTCCCGTGCCAAGTTTTCTACTATCCATTTAGTGATATTGAGCTTTAACACTAGGAATATAAGAACTGTAGTTCTCCGAGAGTAGAGTTATGGGTGTGGTGCGTTTATGGCAGGACAGGAGGTGCATGTTGAGAATGCGGTACTCGCTATGTTACGGCAAATTTGAGAAAATTATTGGGCTGTAAACATTTTACGGCTATTTTAGTTTCCTTTCAGCAATTATTATTGATGGGCTTATAATTGAAAGCTTTGATGAGGATGAGGATTGCATTCAGAAGAAAGAATATGTACATAACACAGCCTAGCAGGGTCTATTCTATAGTGATACTTAATTAGCTATCCACATATATTATAAAGCTCTATATACCTATGGAATGCAATAAACCATTGACTATAGACGATGGTATTTGTACCCAATCATCTTTATTTTTATCTCTTTGCGTAGACCTGTTTGTGACGTCACCTGTACGTGCTCTAACAGGAACTTAGCCAGCATTATGCTGAGAGCCTTTCTATAACAACTTACATGTACCTATTCTATAAGTGTGTATGTTGTTATAAATAAATGTATTTCTATTTTATTCCATCAAAGATAAATCCAAATGCGATTCGACATTGTGCTAAAAACGACTTCTGCACTAAATTCTAAAATTGTCAACCAAAAACATTATCTGGAGACTATTGGTGATCGCAAATGCAAATAATGACTCTCCACCATTCAGCCATTCATACTGCGCTGGATTTAATTGTGTGCTCAAGGGTCAGCCAGAAGATTACAAGGATACGAAACCAAGGTTAAGATAGGGTTGCTTGCTTTCAATGACAAAGAACTGACGACCGATATGACACGGCGGTGGCGGGCGTCAGCCTGCGGATGGGTGTTCGATTGCCGCCTTGGAACAAATTTTTGTACGATCGCGTTGAGTAGTAATGAAAATATACATATACCTATATAATGTACAAGAGTAGTCGTTTCAGAGTAGAAATACCAAAGTGTTTTTAAACTGGTTGTGTGATGGATGATGAATGAAATATTTGCGTAATGTATTCAGATCGATTATGTACGACGGGGCGTAGACGTTTATTTCAAGTATTTCTTGCAAAACGAAATACAATTATTCAGGACAACTGTTTTTAACATATGAAAATATGTGTTACAGGTGTTCTCGTCGTATTCTATATTCATAAAATATATATCTATCTATGTTATGCATTATGTATATCAGTCATCTAATACCCATAACAAAATCTTTGGCTTAGCTTGGGGCTAGATGACGCCGATTTCATATAAAAGTTTGATAGCCTTATTTTATGTCTATGTATTATATTATTAGAAATACAGAAATAAAATTTATTGGTAAAATCAATTTTCATGTAAAATTTTCGCAAATTGTATTTTTACAATTAGTACCTAAACATGATTTAAATTTAAAATCAAATGATAACAAATAAAAAAATTGATAAAAAAAAATTAAATATGGAAATATAATCACTTTGAAATACAATTTACTTTTTTAGTAGCTCGTTCACTGAATAGAAATTCTGCTCGACAAGCCAACGTTTCAACGAGACGACAGGGCGTCCGTCTCCAGCAGGTACTCCACCAGCCGACTGCTCAGACCATTCTCAAAAATTTTCGCAACATCTGGTATGATCGAGACTGGCCTGTAGCTATCCATGTGTTCGCGCCTACCTTTACCTTTATAGACGGGAGCCACCTTGCTCACTTTTAGCGTCTGCGGGTAAGTACCTTCTTCGAGGCAAGTATTAAATAGGTGAGCCAGTATTGGGGCCAGCGGCACTATTACGACCCTAAGCAGGTCCATGGAGATTCCGTAGATATCTTTGGACCGCTTGGGTGGTATGCGCTTAGTCACGCCATGCTGGCCACCTCTTCAGCACCGAACAAGCGCAGCACCAGGCGGGGGCCAGCATGCGGCCGCAACGCCGCCGGCCGCCAGCGCGCGGGAGGCCTCCACAACGTCGGCGATGGGCGCGCCGCACGCTGCCGCGCCGCATGCCTGAATTTATCGCGTCTACGGCTTGCTTTGGTCTAGGAAACCTGGCTCCCGTATCGTCCCTCAGAATAGAAGAGAAGCCTAGTGGAAAGGAGTTATCTTTCCCTCTTTCTTTATTCACTATCTTCCACATAGCCTTGGACTGCTTTTTACTACTTGTAATTAATTGTGAGTAATGGTAAATTTTAGTATTTTTAATCAGAACATCAAGTTTGTAATTTATATTAGAAATAAATATAGAAATAGTATCGTCAAATAAAATTGAATAATTAAAATTTTGCATGTTAATGATAAGAGATTTCAAGTTCATTATTTCAGAATTCAACCACGATGAGTCACGTTTTTTGTTGTTAACCCGCTTCATAGTGAAGCAGTTATCCAACTTACCTCTCATAATATTAGTTAGGGCCGTAGCCAGACTGTCAGCTGTATTATGGTAATTCATCCTCGACATGCTTCGGATGAGGCGAGTACGGGGCTCCATGAGCCGTCGAGTACACAACATCTCAGCACGGAATGCTAGGTGTTAACTGCTAAGTGATCAGATCACTCAAGTTAGTTACCACAGGTTCCGTTCTAATAGCGGCGGCCGCAGGCAAGTTTGCGTACAAGTGATCCAGACATGTTGAAGTGGTCGCCGTTATCCTAGTCGGGAAATCCACAAAGTTAGTCATGCCATGGGCCATCAGCAAGTCTAAAAGTTTTTTACATTCGGAAGTCATGTCACCCATATAATTTACATTAAAATCGCCGACGATTACGCAATCTACGCCTAGTTATTTTATCGAGCACACTTTCTAGGTGAACGAAATAATTCGTTCGAGCTAATGAGGTTCGTTCTATATAAACAAATGATTATTATTCCAAAATCAATCAAGTCAACCGCCGATATTTCACAATATTGCGCTTGTAATATAGGTATTATGGCAATATTATGCTTATAATATAGGTATTATGGCAATATTATGCTTGTAATATAGGTATTATGGCAATATTATGCTTATAATATAGGTATTATGGCAATATTATGCTTGTAATATAGGTATTATGGTAATATTATGCTTGTAATATAGGTATTATGGCAATATTATGTTTGTAATATAGGTATTATGGCAATATTATGCTTGTAATATAGGTATTATGGCAATATTATGTTTGTAATATAGGTATTATGGCAATATTATGTTTGTAATATAGGTATTATGGCAATATTATGTTTGTAATATAGGTATTATGGCAATATTATGTTTGTAATATAGGTATTATGGCAATATTATGCTTGTAATATAGGTATTATGGTAATATTATGCTTGTAATATAGGTATTATGGCAATATTATATTTGTAATATAGGTATTATGGCAATATTATGCTCGTAATATAGGTATTATGGCAATATTATGTTTGTAATATAGGTATTATGGCAATATTATGCTTGTAATATAGGTATTATGGTAATATTATGCTTGTAATATAGGTATTATGGCAATATTATGCTTGTAATATAGGTATTATGGTAATATTATGCTTATAATATAGGTATTATGGTAATATTATGCTTGTAATATAGATATTATGGCAATATTATGCTTGTAATATAGGTATTATGGTAATATTATGCTTGTAATATAGGTATTATGGTAATATTATGCTTGTAATATAGGTATTATGGCAATATTATATTTGTAATATAGGTATTATGGCAATATTATGTTTGTAATATAGGTATTATGGCAATATTATGCTTGTAATATAGGTATTATGGCAATATTATGTTTGTAATATAGGTATTATGGCAATATTATGCTTGTAATATAGGTATTATGGCAATATTATGTTTGTAATATAGGTATTATGGCAATATTATGCTTGTAATATAGGTATTATGGTAATATTATGCTTGTAATATAGGTATTATGGCAATATTATGCTTGTAATATAGGTATTATGGCAATATTATGTTTGTAATATAGGTATTATGGCAATATTATGCTTGTAATATAGGTATTATGGTAATATTATGCTTGTAATATAGATATTATGGCAATATTATGCTTGTAATATAGGTATTATGGTAATATTATGCTTATAATATAGGTATTATGGCAATATTATGCTTATAATATAGGTATTATGGCAATATTATGCTTGTAATATAGGTATTATGGTAATATTATGCTTATAATATAGGTATTATGGTAATATTATGCTTGTAATATAGATATTATGGCAATATTATGCTTGTAATATAGGTATTATGGTAATATTATGCTTGTAATATAGGTATTATGGTAATATTATGCTTGTAATATAGGTATTATGGTTTACAGTGTAAGTATTTTCTGTAAATATCTATTCAAGTCACCGTCTACATTGTTTCTTCATGTCCAGTCTATCCTAAGGTTGCCTGGAAGATATCACTTTCTCTCTCCTTTTACTTCTTCTATACTAAGTATTTATTTCTGTATTGTTTCCTGTGTTGTGTTGTATAATAGTGTTTTCTATCTATAATTTACAATTTATGCCGTTCCCCAGAAAGTCCCAACCCTGCATTAAGAAGTGTGCCAATCCGGTCCGACCAGTCTGAAATCCAAGACGTTATTGTCTGCATTGTTATTTATACTTGAACAACAACATACAGATAAACAAGCTTTATTTATACGAGTATACCACACTGACAAGACCCCTGCGCCAGCAGAGAAGCCATTGAAGGGTCAAAATGAAATTCAGCTATACAGTACTTAGAATATGTTTGAGAATAGATTTCGGTGTGGTTGGGGATGTGGATCTTGTTATGATGATTAATTTGTGCCGGATGGTTCACTTGGCGCATGCCTGGAAGATGCATATTCTCTGCTGTTGAATGATTCAGTGCTATGCATACATTGTATTTTGTTGTGTTGAACCGAATATGAATGAAGAGTTCATTGTAACTAGATTCTGGTGGGGATATTTCTATACTTCCTGCGTTCTTTTGTAATCTTACATATTACTCTACAGTAGAGCAACTAGGTACCATATCTTCTTTTATGAGAGAATAAGGAATTTTATTGAATTGGTTCTATATGATGTCAATGAATTAATAGATCTTGCAAAAAAATTTTTTTTATTTATTTGACAATAATTATATTATGAATAGTATCAGTATCTGTATGGTAGCCATGACAGGGTACAAGGCCTTATCCCTTATCCACTTTCCGCGGTCTTCTGGGACCAGACATAACTAGGTTATTCTGCAATTTTTCATACATATTTTAGGTGCAAATTCGAACTGAAACCAAACCGCAAACAAATTCTATAAATATGTCTTAAAATATCCCAAAAAAAGCAAAGCAATAAATTCTCCGCCATTCCGATTGCAAAAGGAAGATCCAAGTGTCCTGCGAGTCTTAACGCCTACGCGTAAACAAGGGCAGGCGACATTGCCTTATCTCTGGCAAGAGACCGGTTCTACGGGGTGAATACTGGACAGGCCAGTAATCTGAGCCGCTATTGTGGACTGGAACTCTAGGTCATCTCAATAAGCCTAGGTCCGATGAAAATAAGATCTACAATAACAACTGGGAGAGTCATCTTCCTACCACAACAATAGCCTATAGGCTATACCTACGAGCGTCTGTTGGTAGACGTGAGTTCTAGATTATCGAACTCACATTCCAGAATGTTTAAATACAAATATAGTTTAAAAGATCATATCAAGGATATTATGACATTTGTGACGCCTTTCAAAACTATAACAGCAATGTTCCGCAGCTCTGCTCTGCCTTTTATTTTTGCACAGACTGATGTTATCTTGTGAATAGTAACTCTAGCGTGAACAGTATTTAAACTAGGGCGCATCGCATGACTATGAAAGGCTACACATATAAGAAATCTTTACTCCTATAATCGAAAGTAATAAATACACACGACAGAAAGGAAAAAATAGAAAAGATTGAAAATAAAATACTTTCTTACGTTTCAACAGGTTTGCACTCTGTCATGGTCGCAGGATGACTGGATAAACGCGATAAATACCATTGTATCAATACTTCAGATCGCGTTAGTTTAAAAATATCGTCGGTCGGAAACAGTAATGGAACATTTCAAAATTCATTGTTCTGAGTAATAGACGGTTAAAGTTTTTGAAAATATTCAAATGTTAGTTTACTTCATGTAAAGATCATTGAGTGTAATTTTTTTAATTAAATTATATACAGTTTATAGACAAGTTTATTGTGTGTTACTAAGATTTAGGTATCATGTGTAGTTTTTTAGCTATCCGTAATTTTGTGAAATGTTCCATTAATGAAGTGAAAATTTCCTGAAAAATTAAGGAGTAATTGGAATATTCCTGATTGAGTCAGTAATGAAATAAAAAAAACAATCAATTTAGAAGTCATCATCATCATCATCAGCCTATATTAGTCCACTGCTGGACATAGGCCTCCCCCAATGAGCGCCATAGCGCCCTGTCTTCGGCTTGACGCATCCAGCATCTACCTGCAGTCTTTCGCAGGTCGTCATCCCACCTGGTCGGAGGGCGTCCTACACTACGTTTACCGAGTCGTGGTCTCCACTCAAGAACACGTTTGCCCCAGCGGCCGTCGGTTCTTCGCGAGATATGGCCGGCCCACTGCCACTTCAGCTTGCTAATTCTCAGAGCTATGTCGATAACTTTAGTTCTCTGTCGGATGTATTCGTTGCGAATCCTATCCTTCAGAGATACTCAGAGCATAGCTCTTTCCATAGCTCGCTGAGCGACGTTGAACTGGTGGACCAGCCCTATCGTGAGTGTCCACGTCTCAGCTCCGTAGGTCATAACGGGTAGGACGCACTGGTTGAAAACTTTCGTTTTCAAGCATTGCGGTATGGATGAAGAGAAGACTCGACGTAGTTTCCCAAACGCTGCCCAGCCCAGCTGGGCCACGGTAACGGCGGGGCAGGGGGGCTAGGAATCCCCGGGCTACATTAGACTACCACACCCTACATAAATTGACCATGGCAACGTTTAACGGACGCACTCTTAGGCTTGACCATCATCTAGCGCAGTTGGAAGTGGAGTTAGAGAACATCAAATGGCATGTTCTGGGGTTATGTGAAGTCCGTAGAGAGGGGGAGGACACCGTAACCCTAGACTCGGGCCATCTTCTCTACTTTCGCGAGGGTGATAAAACATCCCAGGGTGGCGTAGCTTTCCTCGTCAATAAAGCCCTCTCTAACAACGTCCAAGAAATCTCCAGTGTGTCGACCAGGGTAGCGTACCTGATCCTTCGGCTGTCCAAACGGTACAGCATGAAAGTCATCCAGGTCTACGCACCGACCTCGGCACACTCGGATGATGAAGTGGAGGATATGTACGAAGACATATCCAAAGCCTTACACAACACCACTAAGGCCCACTTCAACGTTGTTATGGGGGACTTTAACAGCAAGGTGGGAATCCAGACTGGCAACGAATCCCGATTAGGCCCGCATGGTTATGGAGTTAGAAATCACAGGGGGCAAATGCTTGTCAATTTCCTTGAGAAAGAGGGGCTGTTCTTAATGAACTCCTTCTTTAAGAAACAGCCTCAAAGGAAGTGGACATGGCAAAGCCCCGACACTGTGACTAAAAATGAGATCGACTTCATCATGACGGATAGCAAGCACATATTCAGAGATGTCTCAGTGATCAACAGGTTCAATACCGGATCTGATCACCGACTCCTTCGAGGCTCTCTGAATATCAACATTAAGCTTGAAAGAAACCGTCTGATCAAGTCCACGCTCCGACCTGACCTAATCCAAATCATGGCGGGCACCGAGAAGTTTCAGCAGCTTCTCGGGGATCGATTTGTTGCCTTGGAACCAACTGATGACGCTGACGAGACCCTACACAATCTGGTTGAAACGTTGAGGGACGAGTGCATCAAATTCTGTCGAAAGCATCGTACTGGCAAGAAGTCCAAACTCTCGGATGAGACTCTTAGGCTGATGACAAAAAGACGGGAGACCACCCAAGCGACTTTGTCAGAGAGGTCAGACCTGAACAAGCGAATTGCGAAGATGGTACGGCACGAACTCCGGAGCTCCAACACGCACCTCATTGAAGAGGCGATAGAGCGAAACCGGGGGTCCAAAGTATTCACTCAGCAGCTTGGCAGGAGCCACCTGACAAAGCTTAAAACGCACGACGGAAGGACCGTATTGTCGAAGCCAGAGATCTCAGCCGAGATAGAGGATTTCTATGGCCGTCTATACGCTGCTCATGCCCCTCGTTCCCGACGAGACAACCATGATTGCAGAGCCACCCTGACACGCCACTACACCGACGAACTACCTGACATCAGTCAAGACGAGATCGTGTTAGCTCTAAGGCAGCTTAAAAATGGAAAAGCCCCCGGTGAAGACGGAATAACATCCGAGCTCTTGAAAGCTGGAGGAGCTCCTGTTATACAGGAGCTACAGAACCTCTTCAACGCCGTTCTTTTGTGGACTATGAGAAGGCCTTTGACTCTGTCGAGACCTGGGCTGTTCTGGAATCCTTACAGCGATGCCAAGTGGACTATCGTTATATCGAGGTTCTGAGATGTCTCTACGAAGCCGCCACTATGAGTGTCCAAGTACAGGGCCAGCAGTCTAAACCTATCCAACTGCGCAGAGGATCACTCCTCTGCGCAGTTGGATAGGTTTAGACAGGGGGATGTCATATCCCCGAAACTGTTCACAAGCGCGTTGGAAGATTTGTTTAAGACTCTGGACTGGAAAGGTAAGGGCATAAACATAAACGGCAACTACATCTCACACCTACGATTCGCTGTTGACATAGTCCTATTGGCGGAGTCGCTAGAGGAGCTGAACCAGATGCTGGACGGCCTAGCTTCAGCCTCCCGATGCATCGGTCTTGGCATGAATTTGGATAAAACCAAAGTCATGATCAATGGACACATTGATCCAAGGCTGGTGGTCGTACATGGTCACCTTCTCGAAATCGTTTCCGAATACACATACCTCGGGCAGATTCTGCAGTTAGGTAAAAACAATTCTCAATCTCAATCGAGAAGGAGGCCAAAAGGAACGGTTTAATAATATCTAGAAAATAAAAAGGGATCAGTTTAATTCTTAAAATATGAAGGTTCTTCAAATTAGTTGTTTTCGTTATGCTCATCGGGTTCATGGTGATTGTCCGCGGCCTCCAAACTTAAGTAGTAGTCTCGGTACACTCTTGGTATGACATTTGAATCACATAGGGAAAGTAAATCTTTCTTCTTCAGGCTTGATATCTTTGGTCGCTCTTGGTACTTATTTCGCAGTCGTAGTTCTACATCTGCACCTCTTCCGCTAGTTTTGTTGCGCACATTTAAGCACTTCATCGTTGCACTCGGATCATAGGTGTCGTTATAAAAATCCAACCCTTTCTGACCACTACACTGAGCGTTCAAAGCGCGACTGGCACTAAACACGAATAAACAATAATGAACATAAGAATTTCAGAGTCATACTGGAACATTTCAAAATATTCTATTGATGAACCACGGATGCACTGTATAATTTAGAGTGGCAGCGGGACATTTCGAAATAAACTGATACTGAAAACGTAGAGATTTCTAAAATTATTTTTTCTTTACCGGAATAAGTAGTTTTCTGACAATTAGACCCAATGTTTGAGTTGTATCGTTAGTGATTTGGAAAAAATATCCAATTCCCTACCATTCTGCATACTTAGCTCAAAACACGTGTTTTCGGAAATGTTCCGGTAATGAATCCGACCGACGATATTTAAAATACTTTCCATCAATCCCACGTGACATTTAAACAATGCGAGGACTTATCGTATAACTGTAGAACGTGTTGAAATAAAGGCAGACGGTTTTCCGCGAACACTTTATGCATAGTTGATGGCTTTGGTGATGCATGATGACATCAGCTAAGGGCTTCCAAGGTTGGCTGGTATGAAGGGTCAACCGATGCACGCGATATGCGCCTAATAGATTTATACATGTGGTGACGGACAAGGTTAATGCGAGTGAATAGTTTTGCTTAGTGTTTACTTACTCGATTGAATTAAACTGAGCAGATCGAAATATTTGCTTGCTAGTTGATTAAGTTGCCGTAATAGACTTTGATTGGGATCTTGCATTGTTTCAGGGTTCTGTAACCATAACCAGGAGCAATAGCTTGTTTATTCAAGATTATTGATCGGGTATTTACCGCGTACCTACCTTTTGATTTATTTTCAATTTATCGACGAATTTAAAAAGCGTCGCTAGAGAGATGCACTTTATTGTCATCTAAAAGACTGAACCTTAGTGCATTGCATAGAAGCTTTTAGTCTCGCATGGGACATAAAAATATGTCACGATCATTATTATACAAATTGTAAGCAAAGCGCTTTTGCCACTCGATTGTAAGAAGTTCTATTTATTTTGATCGGAGGATGACCTCCATAAATCATTTAATAACTGAAAGAAACTACGATCAACATTCCTATGACTCGAGACGCGAAAATAGATCACAGTGGGTGCGTTTTCCAATATGCAGTGCAATATTCAACAAAATTCATAAATAATATCAATAAATACGAAGCTGACAAATTAAAACGATGTTTATCTTACTGCCGCTCCATGCATTTCACCTTTTACATGTACAGTCTAACTTCAGAAAATCATTTGATTCACATTTTGGTTTGAATTAGCTTTCTAATTCAAAACAGTTCGTTTATTTTGTTAAATTGATTCAGCATTTTGCGTAGGTACCTACGTCTTATTACCGTCTGCTTCCCTGACATATCAATTTATAATAAAAGCAGAATAATATATCTTTATTGAAAGTTATTTTAGTCATATGAGAAAGAGTATCTAATAATAAAATAAAATGTTTATTCCTGTTCAAAGAATTCAGGTTACAATTACTGATTATATTATTATGCCCCTAAAATGGTTTTTATTTCTAATTAGATATAATTAATATTGATATTCTCCTGAGACAGAGAAGCTGACACTCCAAATTAATTTCAACCAATACAAGAAAATTCTGCATACCTCGTAAATATTTTGGGGCAAAATAATATTATGATGTTGACTGTAATGTAGCATGGCGGCTATACAGACAATAAATCAGGTAAAATAAACGAACTACCCGATTTTTCCGAAGAATTATTACGAACCCAGTTCCTGATTATTCTTTTACTTGACTTAAATCCAGAAATTAAGGTTCATGAAATACCATAAAAATATATAAAATCCGTATCCGTATTGTTGGATCCGAAAAACTCACGTACTGACATAAAACTGTCAACCATGAACATCAACATGTCATCAACAGCAGCGGAAGGTACCAAGGAAAGGTCAATGTTCTTGGTTATCCTAAAATAGTTATTCTACTGAGACTCCAAGACGACGTCGTGGCGGTCTACAACGAAACGCGGTCACGGCGAGGTAGACGGATGGACAGCTTTTAGATTAGCTTTGCATTATGCCGGATAGATACCAAACCAATTTTGAAAAAGATTAAGCCTTTAAAAATATTGTCGTTGTTAAAAAAGTCCTTCGTAAAAGCCTAAATGGCCTAGTATTACCTAAAACTACTAACATTGCTATGTTGCTGACATTCTTCTTTCGTCTTTGAACATCGTTATATTCAGCAGGTTCTGTAGAGCTGTTAGACCGTCTTGTCATTTCATATTTTATCGATGATAGTTGATTTGTGAAGTATTAAGTAGTAGATAATCTTTAATTTGTACGACAGATACGACGAATGCTATTTACAAAAGACTTACAACAACATGTTGATAATGACAACTTAGTAGTGCAAACAGAGTTAGTAACCAATCCAGTCATCTAACCAGGAAACCTCCCGAGACTTTATCAGGGCTATAAATACACTTGGCAAGTTAAAACTAAGAATTAGCTATAGATTAGCGATAGCAGCCGAACATGTGATGGTTTTATTTTTAGACATGACAGCGGTAAGGTTGAGGCCGCCGAAATAGACGGTGAAGCGGTTGTAAATATTGGTAGCTCTGATTATACCTCTACTGCTCAGATCATGGATGGAATCACCTACTTTGGTTTCAAAGAACAAAATCATTATGAATCAAATACATAGAGTAGAGAAAATATTTTCAAAAACAACCACGATATGCATGAAGAGAACTCTGAGACGAGAGAACAAAATGTCAAGATTTCACAAACAATTTTAATTCGTAGTCTGTCTGGTCTAGATAGTTTAAATAAGTTGTCATCGCTCTCGTTGCTACGATTAGCTATTTCACCACACTTTCTGTAACTCACAAAGCTGACAACGTCACAGTCATTTAGAGAGTATATATCAGAAATAGTTGTCTACATGCCCACGTAGGCGTCTTAGCCGACGACGCGTTACTATTATAAACCCTTTATTAATAGACTACCCTCTAACGCTTTTTCACAACGTATCAAACAGCTTTTTCTACAACACTGCTGATCAATCGAAATGAGCTTTCTCGCGGTGGATTAAGATTCGATATGCCTTGTTTTGGTCCAGCTGTAATCAGACGCATCACATCAAATAGATACTTCAATCGTGGCTTCAAAATCGCTTACAAATTTTCAGTTAAATTCAAAATTCGTTCAAAGTTGTTGAATTGACTCCTATTTGTTCTACGACCACGTGCACTGAAGATTAAACGCCCATTAGACATGGAAATGTACGCCCTATTAGTAACATGTTTAGTATCACATTGCAGTGATATATTATGAAGATTATTTTGGTATAGGAAACGAGAGCGGAGTTCTGATTTAGTCAACTTTAATGGGCTGTCTTCAGGAGAAATGTTTCAGTCTGTTAGTTTTAACTCTTCGTTTAAATGTAGCGATGTAGGTACTTAGGTAATATAGTACGTTTGGATGTGTGATGTTTGGATCTTTATTAGATACTCCTTCACGGATCGTATTGAACTGATAGATTTAGTTCAAGTTTTCGAATACATCACTATAACTTGGCTACTTTTTATCCAGGGAAAGGGTAATCGCGTGCGATGTCGCGGGCTAGTTACAGTTGCAGATAAAGTATGTGTATTCGTTCGTCCTATGTACCTATATAATATGTGTATAAAATGTTTCTTGGACACACACTCCAGTATCATTAATATCGTCACAAATATTCAGACTATTAATTGCTATTGAACAAGAAGAATTACCCTCCATGAATCTTAGTACATTAGATCAGTTCTCTAACACTGCAAATGATGCATGCCAGTGTCATGTTTATGGCACAAGTCATCAGTCGGTGTGTTTCAATGTAATTTGTTTATTCTTAAGAAATTAAATAGTAACCCAAAAAAATCGATTTTGACATGATTAACCCGCGACCTTAGTTATTATTATCATCATCATCACTACCTGCAGAAAGAAACACCCAGAAAAGATTTATGTCTGCGTCATCTTCATCATCACCGGAAGAGAAAGAGAATACGAACGCAAAGAAAAATACAGGAGAAAGCTCAAAACATCTATCCAAGAAAAATAAGTCACGAGAAATTACTAGTTATCTTCGCTCGTCGCAACTAAATCTTAATCGAACCTCATCGCAAGGAAACGTAGACAATGTTCAAAAAAACTAGCAAGCGCCCAGCCTCTCCACCTCCCCCAATCCGGCAGGTCACCGTGGGGGAGTATGACCACCACCCTCCAATATTAAGCAAAAAACTACAGAAGTACTATATTTCAACATTTAATGGATTTCAGAGATACGAAGAAAAGGATATCGAAGATAGAGGTGCTATGTATGCTATTACAGCGAAAAAAAAAAAGAAGAAAAAGGCGTTAAAAACAGAAAAATTACCACTGCTTAACTTTAGTCGTCTTAGTAGAAATAAAAATACAAGAAAACATATGCCACAACAGAGAAAGCTAAAAACCGAGTACCTTGGAGGAGGCTTTCACGGCTCCAGGCGGTCCTAACACTACCTAAGTAAATAAGCTAGTATATAAGTAATTTAGAAAGTTTTTTAATGTAAAAAGAAATAGTAGGTATAGGAACACGTGTCAAAAGTGTCTTGGTTGACTGAACTATTTTATCAATCTTCCCGTGCAAATAGCACCGCATACACTTTCTAGAATTTCATTCAACTTTAAACAATAGATACCATGGTCAAAATTCGGCCGTTAAACTATCGACCAAGAGTCTGCAACTAAACACAACGCTGTTTTGATTAACGCAAATCTCTTTCACAAACATCATTCTACAATTTACATGTTCAAAGTATTTCTACATTCAGTCGGAATCGCAAGTAGGTCAGTTGTTTCATAATTAGTTGGAATCAGGGAAGTCCGCAGTACATAAGTACTGGCAGTTGTTTAAGAATGAGCTATATCGGGCGCTTCGCTAAGGGATACCGATTCGGCACACATTTCTGAGTTGTGGTGGTACGTGACGTTTCGAACACTCGTTTACATTTCAGGTATATTTTCGGAGTTGTATGTCACCAGCGAGTCTAGCGCTCGTTGTGTGTAAGCTTCGTGGGTCCGCCTTTAACTGGACAAGCAATGTATACTTGCATTCAAAACAATCATGCTTTAAATAATTCATCGAATACAAGATCTACTTTCTCTGAGGTTAGATTATACTGTTCAGTTATTATTATTTATTGTTTACTTTCAGTTATCAGCAACAGATATGTATAACTGTGTGGAATTATGTTTTTTTCTGTCTTGGTCTTGTTATTAAACATATTGAAGTGAACAAATAATCACTTTACTTGTGTTATTTGAATTTTGTGATGTTTCAAGGGTCATGTAAGGTCCAAAGGAAATAAGTATTTTGATGTTATTGATAAAATGCGTCTATATGTCTCCATTAAAACATTTCCAGATATTGTAATGAGAAAGAATGTTGCAATAATTGCAAAACATATCTGAATGAAAATGATGCAATCCGCAGTCGGCAACATACGACGAATTACAATCATAGCATAGCGTTTAGATTTAGACACCGATATTATATACATATTGGTGGAGCGGGCGCCGCCGGCGCTGTCTAAATAACATTGGTCTTTCGTCAATTTCATACTACAATAAATTAATGTATCAATGCTCTAATACCTCACTATACCAGAGTACTATATAATTATGTAGTTATAGTTACTTAGATTATACCCTGCCAAGTACTCAATATGAACACTGACATGAAAACAGGATGCAGAAGGGGGCAGAAGCTAGTAAATGCATATTTGAGTTATAAATCAGTTTGGTTGGTGATATAACAGTACATATATTAGGAACGTGCTGAATGTTATATTAAAATAGAACTAACCAGCCGCAATGCGCTGTGACTTGCGGACAGTTTTGGAGCACAAATCTTGTTGGAATGCGAGGGAAATGTTTTAAAATTTAGGACGTTTCGGAGGGAATTCAAAATTCGAAGAATCTTACAAACAGACATGAACAAAACTAAAGATACATCTAATAGTTGTATGAAATATTTTTGTTAAATAATAAAAATATTCATTAGTATGGGGTAATACTTTTGTTATTCAGCTTATTTCGTCCCATAACGCCCATACAAGGGCCACACAATACTTTATTAACAAAGAAATTACAATCAAAGAATAGAAATAATTGACGATTAGTATTGACGATTGAATCAGTTGAGTTACTTCGAGATTGCTTAGTTGCAGACAATCGAAATTTATCAAGTAGCTAAATTTATTTTAAATTATTTTCGTAATAACAATTTAAGTGATATTTATTTAATTTTATTCTTTATCTTAGATTTTTGACGATGATCAAAGATGAATTCGTCGACAATAACGCTAAAAGCCCAATAAGAATCAACCATGCACGTGCAGCGTCCTCGAAGCTTCTTTTGCTAATAAACGATCCGGTGACGTCAGAGCGTAGGTGGCGGACGTCACTATAGCATCAGCTGGTACCGCATATATATTAGATCGGGATATATTAATTATCGTGACAAGACTTTGGACGAGATTGATCAAAACGAGAACTTTGAGGGAAGTGTTTAATATTGGAACACACTTTTTTCTCAAAGCAAAAACGGTGACTTAAGATGATTCGCTGTTTGATTCTATCTGAGATAGTCTCATCGTTTGACGGATGCTTGTGTCACTAACTATATGTATATAACAGAAGCAACAACAGTTTTAACGCATAATATTGCTGAAAGCCCGTTAATTAAGTCGGTCATCTTAAAAAATACTGACATTCCAAGAAAATTTAGTATCAATTCACTCAACAGCCTTTACACAAAACACGCGCGTGGAATGCAAAATTAATCTTCATTTGCCATCCCAATACGTGACTAGGTTCTGCTAGTCTAGATGCTGAATGGGCTAGTCGAGGAAATGTCTGGCTGGCGGAGCGCCAAGGCTTGGGGTTGTAGGGGAGAACGCCGGCGCCGAATCTTGGCAGACGTGTGAGGGTTCAGATTCAGAACCGGGGAATGACTTGTTCACAAAATACTGTACAGCCTCAGCTAAAATCGAATATGAGCAGGATTGAGACGAGATGTGTCTGCAAAGTTGGGACAGTAACGATCGAGGCAGTTGGTTTTTACACGAAACATTTTAAACGAATGTTGACACTCCCTGTGCCCATAAAAGTACCTACGAGTGTTGACCCCAGGTAAATGGAGTATGAAACATCTTGATTTGACGACCTCTGTGACGCGGTGGGCGAAGGTCCATCTGCGACGTAGGAGGTGATGGATTCGATTGCCGCCTTGGGAAAAATACATATTTGTATGATCTATATATCGTTTTCTATTTATAATAAAAAACCATCTATCTATGGTAATGTATTGTATTATGTATATCAGTCATTTAGTACCCATAACACAAGCTTTGCTTAGCTTGGGGCTGGATGATGCCGTGTGGGATGTCCAGCATTTCTATTTAGTATTTTTATATTATATTTATCAAAAATCCTTAAAGATCACAGCGGCTATAGGCAGCTGTTTTATCAGCAAAACATTGCCCTGTTTTCAAATAAATGTTTTAACTTTCAATGCAGTTCTAACGGATCTCACATATTACGAAATTTGCGACAAAGCTGATGGGTGATGTAATGTAATTTTATCCCCAGTATCAAACTATTTTAGAAAGGAAATAAACACTCGATAGACTGCAATTAGAAATCCACGAAACGGTGTAACTAGAACCCGCACATTTCATGAAATCAATACCCGTATTAACAATATGAACAGCGTATAACACCGGAAACAAACGTCATAGTCGTAAGAACAAATCTGGCACAAGGTGGATGATCTCAGTGCAAGTGGCACTGGGGATTTGTAGCATTCAATATTTGATACTAGGCAGTCAGTGTTTATTTTGGAACATTAATCAACGATGTTATCATTCGGTGGGCATTTTTAATGCGAAACGAAGTGGTGTTGATGTATGCGGCTCTGATGGAAGGCAGACAGAAATATAGCAGCTTCAGATTGCTAAATTGCTCGATGGGTTTGTTGCTTATTGCTTTTAAATATTGGAGCTTGCCCACACGTCAGCTGTCGGTCCATTTAAAATCTTTCAGTTTCATGCTAATTTAATAGAGTAATTAATGATGTTTGTTAATAATCCAGCATTGGCATATAGCACACCAATAATATTCAGCTTTTTGTACAGGATTCTCTAATATGAAATGTATATTCTGTACCTATAAATACAGATGATACATTTCATGGGTAACAACTACTTGATTTATTGCTATGAGGGTAAACATTTGACTAAACTGTTTAAAACTAAAATATTTTTAAACTTACGCGATCAGAACACATAATTACAATTACTATTTTAACGGGTATTTAATAGGCAAATAAACGCGATAAATGCCAGTTAAAATAGTACTTAAATTATGTATTAAACTAGTAAGATCTATAAGAAATCGTCAGCTGTGGTCGCTAGGAGTCTTTATTATATTATACATATTATTAGTAAACATACAATAAACTACGTCTTATTCCTAGGGGTTGTTGAAGGGTGACGTCATTCTACGCCGCGGTTTAGTCAGAGGGGAAAACACAGCACTTTGATCGGTATTTAATGTTGTTGTTACGACAGTGTAACATTGAGCGTAAATTGTTATTGGGGATTATGATTTTGATATCTTCCGTCTGGACTAACTCATGTGATGGCTTTACTATTACTACAAGACTGAGAGAAACCCACTTGTTAATATCAGTTTTTATTGAACATCGCTCATTTACGATAAGCTTTATTGGAGAAGCGGAAATAAAGCTCGATTTTCAACACGAATTTGAAATCAATAATCCGGTGTCTTGGTTCTATTGGTCCCAAGGGAGACTAGCCATTGGTTATTGATCTTATAGAGATAGGTCAATAACGTCGGTATAAATTATTAAGAACTAATTCTGCCCGCGGCTTCGCAGGCGTTGTTTCTATGGAAACGAGTTAAGGTTATTTTTATCCCATGGGCACTGATTTATGGGATAAAAAGCCTATGTTTTATTCCGGGCCTGGAACTACCTGTATGCAAACAGCCCGATCCGTTCAGTAGTTTTTACGTCTAATAAACATACAAATATTCGAGATTATAATATCAGTAGGATAGAAAATATCTGGTCTACATCTGATTTTATAAAATTGTAGTCAGGTAAAAGAAATCGTTGCATGCAGAAATTCTCCGCCAGTTCGCTCCGTCCTGGTTGACCGATGATTGACAGTTGCAGTACTCCGCTGACACAGCCGAGTCTACAGAACGCCCCCAAAATTATTGTCTTGGCGTAGGACCAACGCGATAACAGACCAAACAACTCGAGAACTCTCGAACATATTATGAGGGGGTGTGGTATGCCAGGCAAAGCACTCTGAGGATGCCAAAAATGTGAACGGCTGAATGGTCTGTGTTGTGTTTCATAAGTGGACTTCTAAAAGCTCGTTTGTAATTTCGACGCAAACGCCGCAATGCAGAAGCTCTCTTCTTAAAATCAGCCTGTGGTTGATTTACTTATAAGTTCACTGAAGAATTGCACACGACGCGTTTTAGACTCGTGTGCAAATTCTGCGTGTCTTTTTTATGAGAAATGGGTCAAATTGTTGTTTCTGTTTAATATTATATTGTCTTGTCAAACATTTCAGTAATAAAAGAGAAATAACGAAGAAACATCTTACTATTCACGTCATGCCAATGTTTTGATATCACGAACGTTGACTCGATCTGAGAATTATTTTCGTGGCCTTCAAAGAAAGGAATTCTGTCACAAGAATCTCAATGAGCTTCGTGTCCTTGAGATAAACCGAAAACACCTAAAATTCATGAAGATAATCGTAAAAAGTTGCAAAAATACGAATGAAATCATTTGGCAACTTTATGAAGCAATTTAAGGGTAATAAAAATTTGCTCGTCTTTTACTATGGGGTATTAAGTAAGTAGGTCTTACTAAAAGCAAGGAAAGCATTGATCAAACAAATCATATTGACAAAGTTTTATGGCAAGGGTTTATCAGTTAGGCATTGCGTGAGAACAAACAATAGAGGTCCCAGATATTCGATACTATGATAAAAATATGAGGAAAAATATCGCTTCAGTGAAATAAGGAGGGCATAAACGGATAAAACTTGTTCCTTTTCCTCACGACAATAAATTTCCATGAATATTGTATGCAGTAATATCGTAAAGTGTGAAAATAACGACAGAAGACAAAGTAACATGTTGTTAATAGTCAACGATCTTGTTAAAACTTCATCAGTTCGGCAGATGTAAAAAGATACGGTGATAAACGTCACAGTTTAGAATATTGGCCAGTATATTTTATTGAAAGCCGTTACGAATTAGGTAGTTGATGAAAGAAATAGGTGGAACACGAATTGTATTAATAGTAATGAATATGCAGATTTGTAAACAACCAATCAACAAGCGCCTCGAGCTTTTAGGATCACATCTCATAGTGTACGTACTTACATGAATAAATAAATAAATATTACTTAGATATCTTTTACAAATATTTAGATACTTATATCAACAAATCCGCATAATTGGATTATGTATAATGGTAAAATGACGAGTGAAAGCACTGATCTAGCCTCCCTATTAGGCCATATTTGAAAAGTGTATGTGTGTGTACAAAAAATGGATTACTAACCAATGTGTTCATGCAAGAACATTAGTCTTTTGAAGGAGGCCATTTAATTGAGTTTTGTTGACTTATACTAGGGCTGTGCATGATAATGCTGCCTGCCTGATATTAGAGTTGTTTAGTACGACATTTGAATTGTGACGAACAGACAACAATCGCTGTGTTCACTTAGCGCTTGACAGTGATAGATAGCCATGTCGTCTACGATTTTCTGATGTCAAATATAGAGCCAAAAAGACTAGAAACCCTTATTTACGACGACATGCGTCAGACTTCGCTATAGGTCAACCCGTCGTCGTATTACAAACAAACTTTATCTCCTTTCTATTTCCAGAAAATACATGTTCCGGAAATGCTAAAGAATATTCAAGCATTGTATCACAAATGCCATGACAGAATGCACAAAAATAACAGTGGTACTATAACAATATCATCAAAACCAATTCTAAAGCTCTCACAAAACACCTGTGGCTTCGAAGCGGTAAAAATAGTTGACGGGCGTTTCACCGTGCCATTCGACTTCGCATTGTTTGGCGGACGCTTAAAATTCCCGGAGTTATAGGTTTGCTGATGACTTTTGAGATTTAGTACTAGCTTTTATTCGTTTTCTCCGGAGAAGGACTGCACATGTATATTTAATCAGCATTCCCTATTTATAGTCTTTTATAAGTAGGTACGTACTACTTTATGCTATCGATCATAGAGGAAATTTCCTAACACGTATGGGATAATACATACCTTGTAACAATTGAATCGTGGCTTGGTACTCTGCAAGTTTCTCGTCCACGTATCCCTCCTGCGACTGCTGCGCGATGATCTCCGCCGTGGAAGGCCCTCGTTCCTCCTCATCCTCCTCGTAGATCATGGGTCGCGGCGGTGGAGGCGGCTCCAAGGGCACTCCCGCGTAATCGTACTCCCTCACCGGCTCGTACGGGGACGAATAATAGTACTCCGGACTCTGCCCCAACGTCGGCGACATGGGGTAAGGGGAAATAGAAAAATGAGAGCTAGGTGATGGAGAATGCTGTCGGAAATGAGGGGAGTGTAGCGGTCTGAAGGGCTTCGGGGACGGATGGACAGGCGGGGGGGTTACTATCGCTGTTGAGTGTCTCGGGCCTGATATGAGAGGGGGCGGGCTGGGGGCCCATGGCGAGGGGGGGCGGTAGTTGTTCAGGGGGGAGGGGGGACCCGGAGGACGCGCGCGCCCGCGCCCTGGCGGTGCGGACATTTCGCGGATTGAGACTAGTCAACCCGGTGTCACGCCACCTTTTGCATCGCTGTAACAAAGAAAATAACCCAATAAATAAACAGATATTTGAATTCTAATATGAACTGTTTATAAACCAAGATATATACCCAAGAGACGTGCAGCTAGCCTAAATATTACAGGGAAAAAGCAACACATGAAACGACAAATTCAGAAATCTCTATGGCAACAACAGAAAAGCAGGGGTTAGAACTTTCAAAGTAAGAAGTCTTTAGAAACGTTGCTCAAGAAGTTATCAACAAGAAACGTGTCTGTGTTATAAAGAAGTCATACAAAGTTCCGAAACTAATCGAATAAGAAAAACTGTTTAGCAATCAAAGAAGCCAAGGAAAAGCACGACCTTTTGAACGAATAACTTTGGAAATGTTTAAATTTTCTGTACAATTTAAATATTTTTTATTGTTAAGCAACAATTTGAAAAAAAAACTAGTAACATTACCAGTATTTTTTTTTTTCAAATTGTTGTTCCTTACCTAGTATTTTCTTACATCGTAAAAAACTCCTGACCCCATAAAGGGTTAGCAGAACAGATTATCGGAAAAGAAGCAACGGTCAGACATTAACCAGATGCGGTACTATTAGCAGTTTGACCTGTTGTATGTGCTGTTTATTTGTATGAGAAAATATACGCTTCCTTTGCTATTATGAGGACTGGCTTCATCCCGTAGGTTAGTTTACTTAGAGCATGGATAATATGCAGCCGATATAGATATCCCCGATAGATAGCACTTGGGTTAACCAAATCTTCGATGAAGCTGTTTCTTTAGAATGGATGGAGAAAATAATCACAATTTACTAAAATTTTAAATTAACTTTGTCATGTTTATGTATATTTCAGTATCATTCACTATATCTCTTTTTATTGTTTAAATGAAACATACTTTTTTATTTTGTTTACGGAGGAGGGCGCCTGACTCCGCTACACAATTATTTAACTTTTGCGGTAATCAGCCCACCATTGTATCCTATATAATACATTTTTGATTCAAATACAGATTTTTGTATTTTGTATTAAAATAAGAAATATAAATTTAAGTTTAAAACACATTTTTAGTAAGTAAGTAGTTTTTTTCCTGTTTGTATAACAGTTCTTTAAACAGTACCCAGACCGTTAAATTATCAAAAGCAAAGCCCCCTGGCTACTCTCCAAACATGTCTAGTCTGCTCAGAACATTTCTTTTAATATTATTGCAGTGCTGGAGAAGCTAAGCGTTAATGACGAGGAGGTGTTATCAAAATGCTTAGTTGAAGACTGAAGCGAAGAAATTTTTGGATAGACATGGCTGCTTTTTAAAGGAATCGGTGGGAAAGTCAAGCGATGCTTTTGTACAATACGTCTATCTAGCTGCGTCTAAATCTACGTGTCAAATGGTTTATAAACCTTCCCCTTGAATCACTTTATCTATTTAAATAAACCGTAACAAAATCCGTTACGTAGTTTGAAATATCTAAGCATATATAGGGACAGACAGACAGCGGGAAGCGACTTTATTTTATCCTATGTAGTGAATAGTGATAATGATAACCGTAGTTAAGATAGCAATACGTTTTTTCTCTATACAAACACCGTTTGGTATACACATCGACTAGTAATTATTATGTGGTCTTTAAAAATAAAATGAGTAGAGCTATAAAATAAACACTCCAGAGGAATCATCAAAAGTTGCATGGGTTTCCACATAAAAGTATTTGTAACTAATTATTAGAATTCAAACATATTATTAAACATAGTACCTACGTAGGCGTCCAAGCGTAGGAGACTAGATACATCAAAGTTAAGAATCCATCGCTACTCCCATTATGAATTCTGAAAATTATCAAGCACTACTAAAAACATAAATTCCCCTCCCTCACATTTGAAAAGCGGAAACTAAAAAAATTTATTCAACGTAAAAGCTGTTACCTACAGATAAATTTGAAAATAAAACCGTTTACATAAATAACGTAAATTGTAGATAGCGTATGAAGAATATCTATAAACTTTTCATTAAAAGCTCAGCTCAGGTGGAGTAGGCCCTTAACCAGCACACATTTCCGCTCCATTCTAGTCAGTACACATGCCCTGCACAGCTTCAGTGGAGATATCCTAGCTGAAACTCCACTACGGACATCTCCGCGCATTTCTGCTTTGTTGGAGTCTGTGCCTTACGGCTCAAGAACCTTGACAAACGTATAGCAAATATAGACGCACAAATCACGGATGATATTGCCAAGAAGCATGAAATAATGCTTGCGCAAAGGATAAAGACAGGCTATCCTAAGGAAACGCAAAAGAAAGAAACACAAACAGCAGACGTTAGAGATTTTCTAATTTTATCGATTAAATCACTGAACTCAGCAGAACGTTGATGGCGGTGTGAAAATAGCTAGACTATTGACTCGGAGCGTATAGACTAGGATAGATTTAGGTTTAATGGCCGGATAGTATTTTGATGAGACTGTTATTAGCGCTTAGATCGTGATTCAATACTGCAAGGCCATCGATAAATAGATAAAAGTCAGTAACCTAACAATGGAATTTTTCAACATTATTATACCTCGGTAAAAGAGGATTTTGTGTAGGCAGATTTTACGCAAAAAAAAACTAGGAATCCACATTGAAACTTTGAACACAAATAATTTATTTTGGTATAGCTAATGTTACGCAAGATGATGATGAAAACTTAAGTTAATTAGAGGACGATTCTGATTTTATTTTTCTTCAAGTTCATTGACCTCTGCTTACGTTTAAGTAATGACGCAATGATCACAAATTATACATTAGATTCTTAAATAAATGTTCAAAGCGATTAATTTTCTAGAAACTGACTGAAATTATATGACGTTTGGATATATTCTGAGCTGCATTAAAATCTTCATACAAAAGTGCTTTATGGTTTATGGTTTCATCGAGATGGGTAGTGGGTGGGATCATTTTGAATATTCCAGGAACCATAGTAAGGACGTACATACATCGCCGTGGGCTGTAGTTACTTATAAGTTGACATTAAAAAAAAACGCTCTTAAGCATAAGTTTACACTTATGCTTAAGAGCGTTTTTTCATACTTTTTAGAGAGGTTTTTTATTCAGAATCATTTGCGTAGAAGAGGGCAGCTCCACACAAACCAAAGCTGCGCCTCCGCAAAAAGTAAAGCGAATCTTTATGTACCTATTTCGAACTAATTTACTTGCGCAACACGAACTTTTTGCCATGAAAGAAGAGAATATTTATCTTAATGCATGAAAATGTCTTCTAATTTTCCGGATTAAATATAGCCTATGACACGCGAAAATAACGAGGCTTTCTAATGGTAAAAAATCATCTCAATCGGTTCAGTAGATCCAGAGATTACCCCCTACAACCTCACTGTGCGCGGCTGCCAAGCCATGCAGCGGACGGAAGTCACTGTGCTTGTTGCGTGACTGCCTACCGCGCTAGTTACTTTTATTTTAATTTTTAACCTTTTTATTGTTTAGAGTCTAGATAAACCTATGTTAGGAACTCTAGTGTCTAGATAAACCTATGTTAGGATTTAAGATACTATAAACAAAATGTAACAAATTTGTATCAATAAATAAATATATCTATCTATCACAAACTCGCTAACTTTACCTTTTTAAAATATTAATATAGATTTGTATTATAAATTAAATAAATATAATATATTTCATCTCATTATTCAGTATCAATCCTCGAGAGATGACAAGGACGAAGTCAGACATGTTATCATCGACCCTCGATCCACGCAACATTAACAGTAAGATGAACGTTAATTTCTCATTTGCGACAGTTCAATAACTAAATCCGTTTATAATTTAATTTGGCGGGTAGCCAGTGGTTATGCTTCGGCTTACTGAACCTACTGAACTTCTTGCTGAACTTCTATTATTTAATCGTTTGTGAAAATAGCGCAACTCATTTTGAAGTCCAATGGAAGAAAGTTACTTTAAAAATATAACAAGCTACATAATAATCGAAACTAACCTAAAATATATAAATAAACTAGCTGCGCCCCGCGGCTTCGCCCGCGTGGAAAGCAATTTCACCATATTTTCTCAACGTTTAAACGTTCCCTGGACTACGAAAAAGATTTCAAAACCAAAATCAGTAAAATAGGCCCAGCCGTTCTCGAGTTTTAGCGAGACTAACGAACAGCAATTGATTTATATATATAAGACTAAGGTAATGCTGGACAATTCACACAGCATTATCTAGTTCCAAGCTAAGCAGAGATTGTGTTATGGGTACTAGATAGCTAATATGGCAGCAGTAGAGTTCGGTAGAGTAGCTATGCTATGAGATGTTATTTATTTTGTCAGGTGTTACGTTTAACACGTAACGTGTAATACACGTCCATTGCATCTGAATATCGGATTGTTTCCTAGATCCTATCTATGATCTTGTGAAGGCATTGGTTCATTCGATGATGATCTATCTTTAATCAGGACATATTAATATGTATGTAAGTTGCATTATGAAAAACTCTGTAAAAACACAACTTTCACTGAAGTGCAAGAGATAAGTCGAAAGGTTTAAAAGTAAAGTTAGGTCACTTCTTAGTCATTGTTTACAGCCAGCAACCGATGAGGTGATGATCAGTATTACGCAGAACAATATAAATTCAGCCCGAAATGAGGTGTAGTCATTACGAACGATTAGCGAACCTGTACGAAGGTTGTTTTAGTTATATGCAAGGAAACTGGTGCGAACGAGGCAGATGACGAATGCGAATGGAAAAATTGGCAATTTGATTTAGTTTTTTGTTTAAGAATAGCTACTCAAACAACAGAATTGTAGAGATATTAGTATATATGTAGAGATATAGTATAATCATCATCATCATCAACAACCCGACACCTACTGCTGGGTCTACTGATAGGTCTCCAAACTTTTGTGCTACTCCACACGGTCCTACGCTAGCATCATGCAGGTACTCCCTGCGATATTGATGATATCGTCCCTAGATATAGAATAATCTAACATAACGCCAAACAAAATTCCTATTGACACGAGCTTTCTTTACCGTCACAGATGGAAATTAGGTCGAGAAAAGTTTAATATTTATGAAAAGACAATAATGTCATAAATCAAAAGAGCCCCGAAGAAATGGTAATGGCAAACCACGGAAGGATTATTAACCCAGTAGGTATTCCTATCGCGTGCCCGTCAATACTGAACGGCAAATCAAAATTGCTATGGAGAATGTTTAAAGGTATTTAAAATGTCTTCGTAAATTTTGAAAGATCGCTGAAGGGTATAACGCAACACTGACAATGCTGAAGGGCCAGCCTTCAGCTAGGGTTAAAACAGGTACCTATGTAGTCTATGTCGGTATGTCAATTTCAGGTTTTCATATCGTCTGAATCCCTTGATTGCCATCATTTTCAAGCTCCCATAAATTCTAATACAGAACACATCCGGAAACTCTAAGTAATATTTAGAAATCCTACGTCCTTTAAGCTGTATTCTAAAAAACAAACTAGGAATTAAAAATATGAATGGTTTATTTCCCACCTCATTGTAAACATCAAAGCTAGTCACTCATTCGATTAAAAGTCCAGATGACCCCGTTTTAAAAAAACTGGGTCATCTGGACATTTTGGAATTGAAATTGCAAAAGTGACACTTTATTAGCGCACTGAATTAATAATTTTGCTGTAGAAAGTGTTTCACCAATTAGCAAAGATGGGATATTGAGAGGGAATGATCAGGTAAACATCTTCATAGTTCATTTGCTAAGAAAAAACCTAGTATTCTATCAGAACTTCTAAGAGTACTGCAGGAAACAACAAGAAATGTAGGATCGATAGAGGCCGATCTTGCAGACAGAATCCACTGAGCCAGACAGACGCAGACATGTTACAAACTAGGAGGAGCACGTCCACCGTCGCAATGCGGATATTAATACCACCAGCACACATAAAGAATGCACTAATAGCTTTGTTGTTAAACACAATATCCCAAAGCTTTCTACCTGCAGTGTAACGTGCAAACTTTGAGGTTAGAAAACTGCCGGCAAAAGCGAACGTGCAGAAAAATATAAAGAAATATACAGCACAGAGAATGACGAGGAAAATAATTTTGGAACGGCAGGCGGACATATTGAAACTCAATACTCCCGCTCCAGAACACGTTGCCGGCTAATCTAGAGTTAGTACTAATGGACTACAGATTAAAAAAATACATCCAGCTCTACGTTACCGGTAGCACGGGAAAAAAAAGTTCAACGGTGCACAACACTTTCACTTTTTCCACCGATTGGGAAATTCGGGTTCACTTAATATTTTCACGGACGCGGTCCAAATAGGGTAGTTTTAAATGAGGGTATTGCCGTTTGGAGTGTGATATGAGTGAGCGGGTATGGTGCGTCCGTCTCCGCGCGTTCGTTGCGATGGCTCGGGAGCACCGGAGCGGCAGTTAGCGATGGACTGAGGCGGGCGGGCGGAGTCGGACGCGATCGGCTCTATTCGGCCACCTTTAAATTTAGAATTTGGCTCTCTCCCCGGTTTTATATAGCAGTGAGTACATCGCGTATAAAGCGTATTCGAGATGCGGTCGCCACCTTTATATGTAGCTATAGGAATTACGACTTTTATTGAGTGGATTGTAAATTTTTGCAACCGTCCGTTGGTAGGATGAAAGGTATTTCTAGGCGGGCGGCGACTTTTTTGGCAATGTTGGCGAAAGTTCACCCACACGATGCATACTTCAGTTTGTCAATAATCGAATAAATTCGCGCAAACTGTGTTATAGCTCTACCTACTGCATCTAATCTATCTACGAATTCGCGTTTTGCGTCTACGAGTTCTCGAAATAAAACTGATACTACGAAAACGAGATGCGGATTAAAAATCTGCGGTTTAAAAGAAAGCTAAAGTTTACGCGAACGTGGCCACAAGAAGGTCGATTTTAACGTTTACTGGTGGGTAAAGGTGGTACCTACCTCCGCCTACATTATGTATGACTCCTTCGGCCGCCTATGAAACTGGAGGTTCGTAACCAGTTGCTGTAGAAGAAAAATCTCTTTTTACGATACTAGGTATTGGAAGATAGCCGACTGCGACAGGAAGTTGTGGGTTCGGTTCCTACCACTGAACAAATGTTTCAATTACCTAACTGCAATGGTTTGTCTCTCCCGAGTCTCCGGTTCAGAGCGCATTCTAGCGCACATAGGTAAAAATTATTAACAATAACGTACAAGTCATGTGACTTATAGTGATGCAGCGCGGCAGGGATTCGAACCCATTATCTGTAAGCATCCCAATAGGTGAACTGTAGGCATCCCAATAGGCAAACATACGTCGCTAATATCTATCGCAATATTATCATACTGGGGTATATTTCATTAGTTTAGGACAAAACTGTTCGAAACTCAACTTTATATTTAAAGCAAGTAATGTTTCCGCAAGTTTACTAATTTTCAATTCATAACATCTTCGCGTCATTTATCCATACTTTCGCATTTAAAATACCTACAAGTTTCAGCAGGGGCGGCTCTAGCCCATGTAGCGCCCGTGTGTAACTTAGACCCAGGCGCCTCCCTTTAGTAGACGCGCAATGATAATGGACACGTACCAAGGCCGTCTTAGCAACATCAGTGGCCGAGGCGCGAAAAAGATCAAATAAAATAATATTAACTTTTTTTTTTTTTTTTGTTTTGCCTGTTTTTTCCCTCTGCTGGGCAAAGGCCTCCCCCAAATCTTTCCACTCAGTGCGGTCACGTGCGATCTCCCTCCAATCTCCGAGGAAGGCGTTAAGGTCGTCTCGCCAGCGCTTCTTCATCAAAGTCATTCAAAGTCGCATAGGAGATATACTCGACCAACATCAACCACCAGAACAAGTCGGCTTTCGAATAGTAACTTAATCAAAAAAAAAATGACGATGAACGAACACGCTAAAATGTCTAATACTGTTGATTAGCCAATCTGGTCAACACTCTGACGACCACCGCAATGATCGTGTTTGTTAGTTAGTTTTAAACATGCCAGCCCTGCCAATAGCTATACCATTATGAAAGCCATAGAAAGCATTGTTGTGTATTTCATATTCCTATGGTATAAACATCAGAGCTTTGTAAGTCTCGAATTAAAATAAACAAAATTGCACAAGTTCGCATAAGAAAAATGCCCACCAATTGTGTGTGCGTAGTCACTACTCTCAAATTGGTGTAATATCTACATCATCACCATCATCACCATTGCATGCATGGTTTTCAAGTTAGGAATCAAAGGGGGTAAAAAAAACTTCCTTATGAAAGATTTTCATAATGCTGTCCTTGTTTATAACAAAAACAGGCCTAGCCTAGTGCGGGGGTCATTGTAAATTCTATATCCACCTTAACTAGAAACCACTCAAATCAAAGACCTATGTACATATTAAGGTGTTTTTTGTAAGCTTTTTTGTGAATAAACTTTTGAAATAAACTTCAGAAATGGACCAAGGAAGAGGTCATGGCGCCCCAACACTGTGACTAAAATGAGATTGACTTTATCATGACAGATAGCAAGCACATATTCAGGGATGTCTCAGTGATTCCTGGGTGCATGTACCTAGTGACAACATAACTAACCATTAATTTCGACCTAAGAATAAGCAATATTGTTGCTTATTCTTAGGTCGAAATGATCAACAGGTTCAATACTAGGATCTGATTACCAACTTCTCCATAGGGCATCTCCATTATGATTGATAGTTCTTGATTTAGTCACATCACATTACCTAGGTACTATGAATTTTTTCAATTATATCACCAAAAATTGGCAAGCTACAACCTGTCAAGGATAGAATATGATTATATGTAGGTACTGTTTATAACAGCAAAAAATATGCAACAAAACCTAATTGACATGCTTGCAGGTAATTTCTCTACTCGCAGTAGTTACCTTCTTGCCTTTTGCCTATTCGCTGGTTTATCATCATACATCATTCAAGATTATAGGTACTTACATAAGTGTTCTGCATCGAAAGTATTATTTCAAGCTGCATTTTGTTTACAATTATCTTGCAAGTTCTTCGAAGTTCCTTTTTGAATTTTTAGTAAGATTCATGAATGTCGCAAAAGTAAGGAAAACGAAATAAAACAAAACATACAAACAAAATTTCGCGGTCTCAAGAAATCAAAACAAACGATTTTCCTCTTTGACGTTTACTTGGTGTATTACCAGATCTTATTAAAAGTCCAATACCAACAAAAAAAGATATCAGCCAAATGCAGAATTTGTAACTTTTGCTTTTACTAATAATTATCTGTCATCACCGCATTGATGTTAGTAAATAGAAATTTGTATTTATTTCCTGTTTCTTTGATTTAGGACTCAAAGAAACAGGAAAGAATCAGATCAACACAATATCAACATAACTGTTTCTGAATTAAATGGACGGTCTGGCCAAAAATAATTCGATACAGCAACATTTAATAAAGATTTTGGATTTGACAGTGAAATTCATCGATCGAAGTGTCATGTCAAGTCAATGTCAGTTTGTCAGCAGTTGATGTTTGTAAATCTTAAAAAATATTTAGGTATTTTCTTATTTCTGTAGTTTTTTCTTTTCTTGTTTATTTGTGTCGAATAACGATTAAATAATGGCTCGTTGATACAAAATAGCTGTGGGCAGCAATTTTAGATCCACAAGGACATTTCGGGGCCGTGCAATGCTAAATCCCGATATAAACGATTATCAGCTTACTTCAATAATAACAGAGTGCTGTGGTGGTGTAGCTGTGGTCTACTCCGCCCAATACAAGCCTACTGATAAGCATGTCGCCATCAAGAGGTATTTTGTGGATGAATGCAAGGAGAAGGCTAATCTCATTCAGGTAACTTTCATGTAGGTTACAGTGTCAACACTCAGGACGATATCATTACAAAGTATTATTGTTTGTCGACTGATAGGTATTCTTAGTTTACCCTTGACACCAATGAGAAAAACATCTTTCTCGTTACAGAATAGGCAACTGATAAATATCAACTCATGGTATTTTACTGAACCCCTATTGTTTCAGCAAGATATCCTGATAAGAAAAGAACTACAGCATCCCAACATTTTACCATATCTCACGTCATTTGTGCATGGCCGGGAGCTGTATGTGGTGTCTCCACTGATGACCTTCGGCTCCTGCCGTGATATCCTCGATGGATACTTCCAGGAAGGCTTGCCGGAGCTGGCTTGTGCTCTGATACTGAGGGATACATTACAAGCATTGCAGTATTTGCACAAACAGCTTTATATTCACAGGTTTGTCTTTAAGTGTTACATATAATATAATCTATGTGTTATCTAGGATCCTTAATACAAGCTCTGCTTTCTTTAATGTGGTGTGGGGCTGCAGTAAATGTGGTGTGGGTTTTCCAGATTTTTTTTTTTAATTTTAATTATTTCTCTCAAAGAGCTTACTCAGGTAAATACCTTATTACTCCTGTGACTTGTAATCCTGAATGACATCTAACACAGAACATCCCTAGATATCTAGGTACTTATAAACATTAAATTTCAGATTTAAATAACTTTATTTTCTAAGCTTAATAAGCTATTAGACAAGTCAAATTGTTACTCAATATAATCAAATAGAAATAAGATGTTATTGATTTTCTATTCACTTGAAAGTTTTATTGATCAAATTAACAATGTTTAAACTGTATTCAAAGTGAATATTGATTGTTGTAGTATGTTACCTATTGTTTCTTTGTTGTGTTGTGGTATGTTCACTTTGAATCCAGTTTAAGTAAATAATATGTGCATAAACAAAAGACTTTTGTACATAAAATTACTCTATACCTACTGTATGAAACAGGGCTGACCACAGGCTCTTTTAGCAAAACTAGTTTAGTGAAACTCAATTAAATACATAGAGAAAGTTGCAATAAAATAATAGAAACAAATTAGAACTAGTATTTACAATTGAAGCTAACTGCAGACTGTTGCAAACAATCTACAGGTAGCTCAACTGATCCATATAAATACCAGTTGGAAGTGGCTCCAAAACCCTAGCTGTATTGCCCCACTGTATGGTAATGCTGATGCGCTACGCCAGATACTCACCAGCTCTCGGATCACGCGTCACGTCGACGAGACGTTCAGATTTTAAAAACCCGGCGAGCCTCAGTACCTGCATATTTTCCCCTCTTGTAAATCTTCGACCAAATATACCGCTTCACCGGCCCACACCAATGTCTAGCTATGCTAGGACATACAATACAAAAATACTTTATTGTGTTGTGTGTACACCAGTTACAGATCATTATAAAAGACATCACATGATACAAGTACAATGGGCGGCCTTATCGCTTAGAAGCGATCTCTTCCAGGCAACCTTTGGATGGAACGAATTATGTGAATTTAAGAAAGGCAGGGGGTGTACCAAGGATAAGCTAGAATAAATATGGACATATTACGCCTCACCTAAAGAGTACCTACCATATTTTGCAGAAGCGTCAGAGCAAGTCACATACTAATCGGCGCAGACGGCAATGCGCGACTAACTGGCCTCCGGAGCGCTGCCAGCCTCATGGTGGATGGCAAGAGACAACGACATCTGTACCGGCTGCCTCCGCAAGACCATGACAATGCTAACTTAATGTGGCTGAGTCCGGAGTTATTGGAACAGGTAAAAACAAATATTGGTGACTAATGAATTTTGATGTTTACTCATTAAAGGTACACCAACAGTATACATATTGGTTTGTATTAGTTGACTCAAATAAATCTGGACCCTGGTCCGTACAAATACTTAGTTCCAATGAAAAACCCTCAGAATACATGCGTTCAAATCTATAAGTCTTAATAATGATGCTGAATCTTAGCCTGTTAAACCTAAACGAAGATCTTCTCTACCTGCTTATCTATATTTTTCAGAACCTAAAAGGCTACGACGCCCGTTCCGACATGTATTCATTGGGCGTGGTCTGCTGCGAGCTCGGCAATGGAGCGGTCCCCTTCGCAGACGTGCCCACCACGCTCATGCTCACTGAGAAGCTGCGCGGAAACCGGCCGCAGCTTCTGGACTGTTCTACCTTCCCGCAGCCGTGTCTCGACGATGCTGAGATGAAGAGTGAGTATTCGAAACTTTAGTTCGGCGGCCATATTGGGCGCCATATTGGGTTGAGTATGACGTCACGTAGAAGCTACGAAATATCATTGTCAAACGGTTATAGAAATAAATTTTGTGTATTTATTTATTATTATTTCACGTCATTTATTAAAATTCTCGTTAAAACATAAATTTTTTACTATAGAAAATACAATAAAAAATTATGTATTCTACAGTAAATATACATATTTCAAAAAGGTATATCATCGACCGCGAAGCTAGGCTCAAGCGGCCGGTGACTAGGGCTGCAGAGAAAGGAACTTCCTGACGACGACACGTGCCGAGTCCAGGAGTACCGCCTTTTGGATCTGGCCCTTGATCCAACTTCCTAGCGAGAGTCTCTTCAGATGATGTTACTAAAATTATGACTGTTATTATTGATTTTGATTGATTATTACTTAATGCTGCTCTAATAAGAAATCTATGTGTCAGATGGTTGATAAACCTTCCACTTGAATGACTCTATTTATTTAAAAAAAACCGCGTCCAAATCCGTTGCGTAGTTTTAAAGATCCAAGCATACATAGGAACAGACACAGATAGCGGGAAGCGTCTTTGTTTTATACTATGTAGTGATATTGACTGAGTTAGGTACTCTGCTTGTAAGTTATTGGCTTACTAATAATATTGCAGGTATGTACAACACAGACAGCGGAGTAGGCGACAGCGCGGACGCCGTGTCCCGGCTCCGACAACTGTACTCCAGCAGGAAGTTCTCGGATGCCTTCCATCAGCTCAGCGATCTGTTAATACACAAGTAAGACTATATTATTGTAGACTCCGATTTGTTAACACTTTGACTGCGGTTTTTTTCGACGACTGCGGTCTTTTTTTTTCCCTAAAAAATTCGTGCTGCCACTCTACACAGCGGTTGTGTTGCGCCGCACATGCGTTTCTTTCGAAAAATATTACAGCTCTGCTGAGTCACAAAGATCTGTATTTTCTCAGCCGCTGCGCTAGTGTGGATTTACGCATATTAGTCACTTGTAGAAAACTTATACCGTGCGTTTTCAGCACTCAAAGTGTTATAACACAAGTGAGACCACAGATAACATAATACATACTGTGAGACTATCTGAGTGTTTACTAAATAGTAGAAAACGTAACATGTAGAACATATACAATGTGTGACCACATTTCCCTTAGCATGATTTATTTATCTAGATCTAATAAACTCAAATTCTTTATTTCCAGACAACAAAAGTCCATAAAAAATACAAAAATACAAAATGACAACAAATGAAAATGCAATTACAGCGAAGAAAATAAAACCAAAATAACTGAAGTGTAAAAGTAATTTCACCCAGTGGTGTCGTATTGGACTGTCATGTTTACTAGATATGACTAAATAAATAAATTATGCTAAACAGTCCATCTACACGACATCCCCACTTGGGATATGGATAAGAAATATTTTGTTCCATGTTTCGCTATTGTACCTAATTAGTTTAATTTGTTTATTATTAATTTTTCTTGTAAATTTTTATTACAATTTGTATACTATTCAAACGTTCAAATAATTGATGAACCCTAATAAGTTCTTTTCTTTGCCCCAAGCTAAGCAGAGGTTGTGTTATGGGTACCTACTAAATAACTGATATAAACTACATATATAGAAACATTTATATTTTTTATTAAACATAGAAAACAATCAGAATAATCTGCAGATCGTACAAAAATTGTCCCTAGGTGCAACCTCCAGCGTCGCAGGTGGACCTTCAACCACCGCGCCATAGAGGTCGTTAACATTACTTACCTACTTTTTCACAGAGACCCGGAAAAAAGGCCGACAGCGACCCAGTCGCTGAACCACGCGTTCTTCAAGCAGATCCACAAATGTGACTACCTGCCTGGGCTCATCGGACGGGTGAAGCCCATCAAACCTGACCCTAGTGAGTATACCTACCTTACAATTAACTAATAAGGTAATTAGTTAATAAATAATAGCTATGCTAGATAACTGATAGATATTTTTGATTATACATAGAAAACTACCAGAACACACGTAATAAATATCTGCAGATCGTATAAATATTGTTCCGAGGCGAGAATCGAACCCGCAACCCACCGCGCCACAGAGGTCGTAAATAATATGAAATACAAAATTTGTACTAGTCATTTAAAACGGGATATTTACCATGATTTGATTTTTGAGTTATATATAATGACTTTAGTATTAATAACCATGATAGTTTCAAAAGTTTTATTACAAAATTTGTGTCCTTTCAGATGATATGTCGGCCTTACTGCTGCAAGAAAAAATGGCGGAGATGGACATTGAAAAAACGACTGAATGGGATTTCTAGATTAGGTACAAATTTACTTATTGTCGGGATGTAGTTCCTTTTTATCCCACTATGGATTGAACCATTGGTCAACACGATCTTATGTCTTTTTCTCGCACAGAAATGACTGGGGAAATGTAGTTAACCATATTGAAAATGGTTGGCAAATGCACACAGTCACAAACATGACTTTGTAAGTAAAAAATGTGAAACGGTTAATTTTCTGTGTGAGGTTGGGTTAGAGGATGCTTTGAATGAATTTATTGAATTTTAAGGCTTTTAGAGTCGGTTCATATCGATTGTAACGTGTCGCGACAAAGATTATCTGTGTCGCGACACGTTACGTCGACCGACTATGCGTTGCCGGAAACAGAACAGACGCTGTTCGCTCGACGCACTAACGCATCATCGGTTCAGTGTAAAAGGTTTAATGTTTTATTATATATTTGCCTTTACGTGACGCATTTTCCGTCAGATATGAACCGACCCATAAGGTATAATTACGTCCGAAAAGGCGCAAATATGAAGTGTTATCTGAAAGAACTTCAAAGCTAACCATACTCTTAGAAAGTTTTAAATTCTAACACAGTTAAAGAATTAATATCTTTATTATTCGTGAAAATGTTCACTAAGCTTAGATATCTCAACGCCCATTTGGTTATTGGGTGATTTCTAAACGATTTTAGATTTTAAATAATTCGAAAATAATTATTTATTGATTATATAGTATAGACAATATTTGAGACCAGATTTTGCCACTGTGATCAATAAAGAACAATTATTTGTAGATATGCAGTTGTTTTAATTACTCACAAATGTCACAAGCTCTAAACAATAAATAAGGGATCTTCGATTCTTAACTAGCGCGCGGCTTAACCGATTTTTTAACACTATTTACATAAGAGTAAAACTAGAAAAATATCAATAAAAAGCTTTTAAGCAACTTATTAAATACACAAGGAGTTTTTAATATAGTTTCGTTGTGATATTACTAAATAAATGCCATCAAATACATCTTGTATTTTAAATTTGAATTTTAGTCCTTATTTACTTTTACTGGTGGTTAGAATCAGAGCTATATTTTGTCAGCGATATGGTGTAGAATGGCTTGCAGCCACACGGCCGTTGCTCTGGCACCTGCGTCTTCGTCGTGAGTGTAACCACTGGCCACGTATGAAGCTCGCCCCGCTCTGTAGAAAAGAAATAAATAATAATAATGGATGATCCACACAACATTATCTAAATAAGTAACAGATAAAACTTAACAACGTATCTAACATCCACTCGTATGGATTTGTATTGACCATTTGTATGGTCACGGACATTATGGGAAGTGGATGTGATGATGTGGGCATCGCATAATAGTCAGTAATGTGAAGTTATTGAGACCTTATGACTTTCTTGTAGGTTGGAAAATAAATAAGTTTTTTATACTGGAAAACATCATCATCACACCAAAATTATAAACTAGTTTCTGCCCGCGACTTTGCACGCGTTTACTCTATGGAAACGTTTTAAGATTATTTCAGCCCGATCCGTTCTGTAGTTTTTGCGTGAAAAAGTAACAAACATCCATACATAAACTTTCGCGCTTATAATACTAGTAGGATGCGAATGTTTGGATGTTTGTTACCTCTTCATGCCAAAACAACTGAACGAATCAGGCTGAGATTGCGCATACAATTTTACCCCATAAACCAGTTCCCGTGGGATACAAATACGAATTAAACATTTCCATAGAAACAACGTGTGCGAAAGCATGGGCAGAAACGAGTTCCGATTAAACGTACTTAGCTATCATGTTCTTAGTAGACAGCGCGCCGCTCTCGGCCGCTTCTGCCGTCTTCTTCAGCAGGACCGCGAGTTCTTCTTTCATGAACCTCTCGAAGGCTTCCGCTGCCACGTGGAGCGTGTCTAACTGAAAACAAAGATACCGGTACAGGTATTGTTCAGTCTCGGATTGAAACAACATACTTTAAACGCTATTAACACCTTGCATGCCGCTTGTGATTTCACTAATTTTACACCCTTAGAAATGTTGCGTTTAAACGTAACTGAGATTTGATTAAACATGGTTTCTAATCGCGAATTTTGTTAGATTTTATTATCAAAAAATCTCGAACTGTGACGGGAGTTCACGTTCCATTCGATATAATTATCACAATCGAATGTCGCGCTTACAGAGCAACTTTTATTGTGTACTAGATGACCACGTGAACTTCGTTGGCGGGAGTTTGGAAAATGCGTATTTTATAGATTTCGATGTGATCTTTCCGAATTTGCCATCTCGTATCTCTGCCGCTCACTCCGCCATATTGAAAAAAATGGCGCCTAATTACAGCTTGATTGACAATATCTCCTTTTAATTTTCCGATAAAAATATTAATACGATATCCTGTGTATTTCGGCACCAAATGACTGGCCTAATTTCCATAGTCAAACAAATAAGAATGAACAAAGAAGCATCTAACTGTCCTTACCATAGTTCTGTCTCCGGGCTCTGCCCCTCCGTATTTTGTGATGGCGGCCATAGCACTGTGCCATGCTGCCAGCCATGCCGCAGCGTCATTCGACTTCGCACTGAAATAAAACAGGTACATATTGCAAAAATACACTCCAACACTCAACTAACACAAACGAAACACACCGTGGTATCCGCCAGATATGGCATGCATCGTTTGATAAATCTATTTGAAACAAGAAATATATGTAAGTATTATTTTACCCACTTTGAAACTTATAGACTATGCCACTCATCGATTTATATGTACTTCGTAGTACATTTAACTCAGTGATGCCACTACTATTACGTACTTGATCTAAAATTAAAAGCGTTTATGCAAAAACAATATGAGAAAGAAACAGATTTAGTTCGAAATTTGGTTACTTCATTGAACAGCCATGAAAGAATCAATCCGTCCAAGCGTCTCAATACTCAATAAAGCCAAATATCGCAGCTTACGTTCCGTAGTAAAAAGCCTACTGCACCCAATCATGCATAACCGGAAATCCATTTTCAAATTCAAAATAATGTATTTCTTTAGGCTTACAAAATAAACACTTAGACAAGTATTTTATACCATAAATTATTATCAATAATAAATAAGGTGTTTTTAATTATCTGGTCACTTCAATTTTTTGTCCACTTGTGGAAGAAATGAAAAATAAACTACTAGTACATTCATGATCACTTACCTATTTGTCAAATACATGGTTGTTTTGCCTACCTTTTTCCACTTCGAACCCTCATGACCTAACCTTATAACTGAGATTTAGTAGAGAGAACTCACAAAGCGATGGCCTGCGACGCGGCCGCCAGCCCCAAGCTGTAGATCCCGCCCGAGGTGCCCCCCATGTCCTTCTCCGCCATCTCTGACAAGTCCCAGAGCACATTGGATATGTACTCCAGCGAGGCTGACTCCAGGTAGGACAGAATTGCTGAAATATTTAAGATATTTGTTTAAAACTCTAGCAATCACTTTGCAGTCCTGAAGCTTTCGGTGCCGCCAGGTACTTTCCTGAGCTTAGAGAAAATTTGTGTAATTTAACTCATAAGCAGGTCAATTCAATTTAAAAATTTATTTTGAAAATTATTTTGAAACACAAATCAGATCTCGAATGTGTCTTAACATTTCAGACACGTTCATTTCTTTTCATTTAATTTCTTCACCCATACGAATTGGCATGCAAACATTTCTAAATGTAGGTTCGTTGTAGGTATAATAATGTAATTTTAAATGATTTTAATTAATAAGTTATAAAATAGATTATGTCAATTATTTACTGCTTAATTCTCAAATTTAGACCCATGAGTTCTTTAACACTGTAACTAAATGTCATCGAATTATTGCTCGTTTTGGTTCTAGTTTATAACGTACCGTGCCCAAACTTCTTGAGCGTAATGCCGCAGTCTCCGTCCCCACAGCCTGAGTCCAGCTTGTTCAGCAGTCCCTCGTTTCTGATCAAGTGCTCGGCGGCAGCCGTCAGGCTTCCCTTGAGGATCGCCTGGTGGGTTGGAGATAATGGTGGCCCGGCCGCTACCTGAAATCAAAAGATTTTAAAATATTATTAGTTCTGCCATCAAAACAAGTTCTGTGTTAACATTATATGGGGCTTCCGTTTTACATAAACATCTCATCCATTCTAATCTTCATAATAGTCTAACACACAAAAACGCAATCCTCAAAAACATTTCATCTAGTAGCCGTAGATTTTATCACGCGATAATCAAGAGTATTTATTACCTGTGGTATTACTCTGTTTTTACGCATATCGTCTAACACACAAAAACACAATCCTCGAAAACATATCATCCAGTAGTTATGGTCCAGACAGACTGATCTTACAGAGCAACTTTAAATTTTGTCATGATGGATTCATTTATTTTCATGATCAGCACTTACCTTCCTCCCATTGCTCCTAAGCAGCGTTTCATCATCCACATGGCTCTCATCGCTTGTCCTCGACAGCTCACTGCCAGTCCAGCTCGGTGCGCCTGTGTTAGCATCGACCAGGTCCAGCCAAAGGTCTCCCATCTCCTTGTTCAGATGGAGGATGCAGATTTGGATGCCGTGCATCTCTAGTGAAGTCTTGAACGGACCGGAGACTAGTCTTTCGACTGTTATTTGTTTGGATTCTGAAATTAGTAATGAACTGATAAACTTTGAATCAAGTTCTAATTCTAATTGAAAGATTCTACTACTCAAATACATAAGATACTAGCTGCGCCCCGCGGTTTCACCCGCGTGGTGATAGATATTTTGGATAATATACAATATTTCTTTATAAATTGTAGCCTATGTGTTATTCTGATATATAAGCTGTATTAATTGTGAAGTTTCATCAAAATCCATTCAGTAGTTTTTGCGTGAAAGAGCAACAAACATCCTCACAAACTTTCGCGTTTATAATATTAGTAGGATATAGCTATTTTTCTTAGAATTGATGAAAAAATCCTACCAGAATATTGATATACCTCTCTTTCTTTGTCATCCCTCATTGATAGCATTGTCTTTCCTATAAATCTTAATAGCCTTACCTAAGTATGCTCTAGTTTCAGCAGCGACGATATTCATCTCCATGAAGGACGTGCCTCCTAAGTTGTCGATCATCACCACAACTCGGTTGCCTGCGACTAACTTCAGGTGTGCTATTATCTGCAATCAACAATCTTAGATAAGAACTTGAGTGGTATAATAATAAAGTCATTTATTGCCTATTAATTTCTTAACCTAAACTAATATTAAACATAAAAATAAATATGTATTGTGTAACAGGCAAAGGGAGTTTATTCAGCATTGTGCTGCATGCCAAGACATGCGGCGCTGGTTTTCAGTATACTCCCGTCGGGTAGGTGTGGTCACCGAGAGGATGGGACAGCGGGCAAAAAAAAATTTATAAATTATTAAAAGTAGGTTACTGTACTTATTAATATATTACAATTGTACTTAGAAAAACTACGTCTGGAAGGTGCATTTGGTTAACTCTATGTGTGTTCATACATTTACATAGGTAGGTACATAAAAAACAGTATATATTTAATAATGATTCATACATAATACGTTATTATACTTATTGGCACTTGCTTGTATTGTTTTATTCAGTTTTAGTGTTATTCTATTGTTACTAAAATTTTTCCTAGTGCACTTCATTACCTTACCAGCAAACAGTTTGTTAAAATGTTTTGATGCCCCGCGAAACAGGCCTAGCCTAGTGCGGGGGTCATTGTTAACTGCAATACTGTTAACTGCAACTTATAGATACCTCTCTTGGATAGACATGCCTTACGGCTAAAACTTCTTTTCAAGTACTTTTACCGGTGTTGTCAGTATCTTCCAAGTTTAAAACATCAACCATAGCCATATAGACATAATGCTTTGTACTCGCCTGATCAACAATCATGGAGACGACTTCCTTAGCCGTACCCATCTTCATCTTCTTGATGCCAGCCTCTCCGTGCACACCCGCTCCTAGTTCCATCTCATCTTCTGCTATCTCAAACAGCGGTGGTTGTCCTGTTGTTGCAACGAAAGTTTATTTAGTTTGTGTTTTTTTAACCAAACTTTTTATTTGTCACTGGGACTCTTAGTGAATTGTCGGTTGTCATGGTTCTTTGCCGTTTAACGCGGTCTTTTTCGCTAACTTCGGCCGGTAGGCCTTAGTCAATTTCGGGCTTCTTTTCCGCGTGCATTTTGTTCAAAACCCTACCTTAAAAACAAATCTTTTTTTTGTAGCGGCGCATTCCAAACTATACCTACCTACATACACTATGTCTGGTATCTATGACTTTAAACTGACCTGGTAACGAACAAGCACTCAAACAGACTCCTAAAGTCGCCATGTACTTGTTGGCTTCTGCCGCTATGCTGGCAATCTTTGAAATTTCGTATCCTTTCAGTGCCATAGCTCCACACAGCTGTAAGCAAGAAATGTTTTATCAACAACTAGCTAAACTCAGTGCCATCAAAAGTGATGTCCTTTATCATCGTCAATAGCCGACTACCCTCTGCTGGGCTATGCTCTCTTCCGTACTTGCATTCCCCTTGGTCTTGCGCCAATGCCATCGGTTGGAAGCCCTTTTTATGTTTTTTTATTCCGGTAGTTTTAGCACTTAATATCAGGTAGGTATGCCATTTATGTATTGCCATTGCTTGTTCCGGCAAAATGTACTGTGAATCAACGTTAAATAATGTAGAAATTAAGTTTGAACAGATAGGTAGGTAGGTACCTTGTAAAACATGACTTCTCCAACCATGCTGCGTCCACCAGTCTTGTTCATACTCGACGCTACATCTTCCCCTACTATAAGTCCTTCTACCTGCAATCAAAAATTACACTATAAGATTGGGTTGAGAGATCAACTGCATGGCAAGCCTGTATCCTATCAAGCCAACTATCCCACTGTAGAGATATTCCTTTCATTCATCTCAATTTCTAGCCAGTTTATTTATTTATTAAAGGTCACCAAACAGTATACATATTGTGCTTTATATTAAACGTTAATATGAAACAAGTTCTAATACCTATACATATATTATATTTATGCTTTAAAAGGTGGACACAACATTCAATAAACTTATTACTGTTACATAGGTTTAATTACTAATATTTCACAATCTGAGATCAGCTTTACTTAAAATTACAATTACTTTAATTTTAAGGAGTTTAAATTACCTGAATTCCCGCAAGCTTAGCTTTTTCTATAGCCTTGCCGAAGTTAAGGCGATCTCCGGTGTAGTTTCCGATTACTACTAATACTCCACCTAGAACATTAATTAGACATTTAAGATAGAAATAACTTCTCATTAAATCACATGTTTACGAGATTTTATTGGTTTTTTTTTTTGTATTAAATATTTTAATTTTTTTGTCACCGAATTGTCGTCCGTAATTCCAATGAGTATTTAAGGGTGAAAAACAGCGCTGATCATAAAATGTTCAGCACACGCTGAACCAACCCCTATTTCGGCGCAGAGTCATGGAGACAGACTTATTTTTACTATCACACTTATGTGTCACTTATCTCCATGTTAATTAAACCACTTTGTTTTCCGTTGGTTGATTCTATGTATTTTGTACCAGTGTTCAAAAAATGCCTGCATCTAAATGATTACATCTACTGACCTGAATGGTATTTGTATAGTTGTGTTATTGCGTATAGAACGTGGCCAGTCGGTGGCGAGGCGAACACCCCACCAGCTACCACTCCGTCCAACATCCCTGGGGCCACAAAGCCTGGAAGTAAAGTATAGATAAACATAAATTAATAAATAATGTTAGAAAATACATTATTCAATACATGTATAATAAAAAATAAATATTTATGTAATCTAATGTATTAGGTAAATATATCAGTTATCAAGTTTTGACGACCGATGTGGCGCGGTGGGCGAAGGTCCGCCTGCGACGCAGGAGGTTGCGGGTTCGATTCCCGCCTCGGAACAATTGTGTGTACGATCTGCTGATATTTGTTCCGGGTGTTCTGGTCGTTTTCTATATATAATTAAAATATCTATCTATGTAATGTATTGTATTATGTATATCAGTTATCTAGTACCCATAACACAAGCTCTGCTTACCATGGGGCTAGATAATTATGTGTGAATTGTGCCGCAAAAAAAAAAAAAAAACTATTACCCATAACACAGCTAGCACACTATGTTTAGCTTGGACTAAACTAACTAGAAATAAAAGAAAAACCATACCAGAAGCGAATGGTTCGTGGCCCGACCCACCGCCACCGAGGATCGCTACTCTCTTTGAGTCATCCTGAAAAATTACGTATTAGGTTAATCTCCGAAACTACGGGAGTTTCTTCGGCTAAGTTATAGGCTCCGTTTCGTCCAGCAAAATCACAGCCGAATGCTAGTCCAGAATAAAAGACGCGTTCGGCTAGATGATGCTGTGTGAATTGTCCAGCATTATTTATTTATTCATTAGTGATATCGAGAAGGTGATGAAACCAATGAATAACAAATGAAGCCCTAGTCATAATAGCACAGCTACCTTATAAGGTACATAATTATCGCTAGAATGATTTACCTTATCTAGTAGGTATCCCTATAGAGCTGCAGAAGAGGATGTTGTTTATTAGGATGGATACCATTATAGGTAGATAATGGATTCTTCATCATGAGTGAGAGCATTGGTTTACCTTCCGTCTAACAGTGATGACTCTGTTCTTGGGATGCAGCTGTAGAGTAGGATAGGTCGCGATCACTCCACGTAGATTGTCATCTACGCAGCTCTCGGGAGAGTTGATCAGCTTCTTGGTTATGGGAGCGGACGCCATCTACAATGTATTATTGTAGACTTATTAGGTGTAGGTAAATTGTTCGGCAGAATTGACAACATCTTTTGGAGTTTTGGTCACTTTGATTTATAGGTACCTATCCTTCGTCACCTATGGCGCATCATTTATTTACATATGTATGTACATCTGTTAAGGTGGTTCGATTCAGATTCGCACGAAATTTAATATTATTATTGCGTTCTAAAAGGAATAAAACTAGCGGAGAAGTAGTTTGCGCAAATCGTAAACATTTTTAACATTTCGTTGCAAAAAAAACACAGGACTTCTACTCAATTATGGGACTTTTGAAGCAGTTTGAACTTTATGTACGTCCAGTACATAAAGTTCAAACTGCTTCAAATTATTTCCAAATATCAGACAAATTAATGATGATATGTGATTGAAAAAAAAAACATAATTATTAACTACTGTAATAGGTATTTGTTAATAATTATGGCTTTTTTTCTCAGCCTATTGCGTTTCTCTAGGTAAATGCTTCCCCCAAATCTTTCCACTCCGTGCAATCTTGGGAGATTTTTCTGCTTCCTACTACCACAAAAAAACACTTGCCTACTTATTAATTGTTTAAATAACTTACCTTGATACACAAAAGAGCACACAATCACCACCTCGCCCACACAGCCACTAAATCGACCATTCTTAAAGTAATTTCCTAAGATAAACGCTTATCACATCACAACAAGGAGTTTACGACCCTAGCATTCTTATCTGAGTATAAATAAACAATTTCTGAACAATAAACACATTTTGAGCAATTTTTAAACTGTAGAAATAACTTTGTATGTATACTGTTGGCGAGGCACAAGCGATGTTATGAGACTGAATGCTCGTTCAAGAATCGACAATGTTTCTCAAATATCTATACAGCACCCAAACTGCTTTAATAATATTTGTAAGCAAACCGCCCATAGGTACATACTTAAACTAAAATTCACACTGTTGCCGCGTCTTTAAATACGCAATTTACATTACCAGTCGGTTTCAGATCTTTTTTGATTACAATTATATCTGAAACTTGACGCCAAGCAAGTGAGATTTAGTATTTTGTGTCTTGGTTTGTTTACAAACATTTTGCATCGAATGTGACTGGTGTTGTGGTCACGGGATGACTCTACAGTGACAGACAGTGAACAATACAACAATTAAAATGTTGTTGTTGTTGTTGTTGACAGACAGTGTGTAAACAGACTGTTGAAACGTCGGGAAAAATATGTAAATAAACGCGATAAATACCCGTTGTATTTGTGCTTATAATTATGTGTTGTCAGATCGCGTAAGCTTAAAAAGAATTAGAAAACCTAAGTTGTTAAGTAGATCCGGATGCTCATGGCACTTGCCATGACGCTACATAGATCTGGACTAAAAGTAGTTAACCTACATAAAATAGTTATGTGTGAGATTCAGCGATAGAATTCGAACTCGATGAGATCGGAAGTCTTTGTTTTTTTTTTACACACATTAACAGACCCACCAAAAAGTTACCCACACAGCAACTTTTTCTTAATCTGAAAATGTTTGAGAAACAGTGTCTGTTGTAACCAATCACAACACTAGGCACACTAGCATAGGAACTCACTACCGACCTAACCACAGCTAAACCAATTTATCCAGTGAAAAGCAAAGAAAACGAACGAGACACATTGCATAAGATCGTATCTGCATAAACTCGCAGACTTAAATGAAACTTAGTGTTACAGATATAAGGTGTATTGTCATAGTTTTAATCAGTTTGTTAAGGTCGACATCTCACTATGTAGATAAGCTAAATTAGGATTAGAGTGATGTATTTTCTAGCTAACATGGTTATTCTATGCGCTAAGTAATTACCTACTGATGCTTTTAAACGAAGTACCTACCTAATATATAAAGGGTGATTTTTGCCGAGTCATGGGCTACTTTTTTCGTTAGACTCAATGTCCTAAGTGTCACTGTTGATTAAAAATGAAAGGATTTTGAATGATTAGAAATGATGAATTAAATGCGAGATTTTGTGTGTTCTTCAAAAAACTAAAAAAATCATGTCTTAGCAACCGTGAGTGACACTTAGGACATTGAATCTACCGGAGAAATGTATCCCATGTCCCCGCGGCTCGCCAAAAAAATATGTCGGTATATAGGCATGTATAAGAATTACTCGCCTTTCTTCCACTTCGTTTGTTCGTTTGCAATGAATCGAACACCCTGTCTGTAGGCACCTGTACCGTAGCACCCATACATACCTTCAGCCTACGCTACGCTACGGAATACCTACGCCTTAGCATACTTCTATTATAATATTTTATGCTAATGCTAAGTCGTAGCTATGCTACGGACGCACTGCTAAAACGAACTATGAGAGCAACGTCAGCTGTTAGGTATATAAAACACTACCTTAAATTAATAATTTGAAGCATGAATTTAATGAAAAGCATCACAATGATTCTATATCTTATTGAAGCATCATTAGGAACGTCAACTGCTTTACATAATACTTCCTTAAAATCGACCTGGATCTCAATAATTTGAAGTATGCATTAATTCAATGAAAAGCATTTTAGAAGATATTATTTTATTGAGTCGCCAATAGTAAACACTCTGCTAGTGCCAGTGAACTGAGATACAGATCCGGTGATGCCGCGAGAGGCGCCGTTGTAAGTGATTCTGTATGACGTCAGCACTGCGTCTTCTGGAATCTTCCACTCGAAGGTCACTTGGCTTGTGCCGAGGAGGGTGGATGTGCGCTCCCACATGAATCTGGAATAAGAGAGGAATAAAATAGGATAGCCGTAAGGTTACGTAGCTTCATCGGTTTTTAATAGTATTTCCCATTTTTTTAACTTTTGGAACGAGTAGAATATTTTTTAGAATGGGCATGGTTCTTGGCTATAAATGGACTTTATAAAATTTAAACGATGACAATGATAAACGCATATATGTAATCACACTTTAGTTAAATCAATAGTCTTCCTTCCTGCATTTCGGAAATGTCATAATGCTTTTCAAAAAAATTAAAACTGAAAGAATTAGACGACATTTGCAGCCGTAGTTTTGGTACTCATTTCTGGATATAGGACTCCCCAAGTTTTTGCTTAAACAAATATATAAATATAGGTATGTATTAAGAAACTTTGTCAAAAGGAAGAACTGGACTAACAGGAAAAATCAACGCGACTTACTTGGTATTCCAGTCAGCGTCATTGGCGATGACATTCCAAGCGCCCAGCTCTAGTCGCTCCACGGCTGCATACCCTGACTCTTGACGAAGGTCGTTGCGAGGGTTCGCTCCGACCTGGAGCCAAATAAAATGTAACATTCATTATAATTAACTAGAAGTAACTATTCAGCAGTAATGCAAGGAGCACTTTCAGAGCTGGAGTGTTGTAAACCAAGCACATTGGATTATGACATTATTTAGGTGGAATAGAGAAAAAATATTTCTTAGAGATTACCCTGAATGCGAGGGCTTACGCACTATAGTAATAACAAAATATGAATCCTTATAATCACAGTTCTTACGGTATCTACCTTCTGCACCACTGCCGGCAGTTCCTACACCACGCCCCGTAGGTAGCGCCAAGCGTGACGCATTTAGGGACTCGAGTTTATGACTAGAGATATGGGGGTAAGAAAGAGAAGACGCAAGAATCCTTACAAACACAGCCCTAACGGTGTCTCCCCTCTGCACCACTGCGGGCGGTTCCTCCACCACGTCTCCGTAGCTGGCGCCGCCAGGAGTACGGTCAAACACGACTGGAGTGATGAGGGAGAGCGTACTGTCTCGGTGGTCGGCTGGCTCCATGCCGGGGTCTACGTCATCACCCTGGATGTAAGAAGGAAAGAGTTATCTGTTTAATTTTTTTTCAAAGTTCTTTATTTAACACAAATTTTTACAATCGTAGATTAACTAAACACTATTTAGAACCTAACAAGATACAAAATCAATTCATTAATAACTCGACAGGCTGAACGCCTTTAAAAGTTTTTTTATAAATTACTATTTATAATAAATAACACTTATTAAATCATTTACTACTAAAATTATACAAATTTTAAACACAAGTTACATAAAATAATTACGTCGTATGAGCACTTTGTAAAGCGCGCATTTTTATAGTTAACTTGTTCAAGTTTCGTAACCTTTAAACAAATAAGGTTATTCTTGATAAAATACAAATTTATATTTTATCTGTTTATTGAACAGAGTAATGAAATAATAATGTTATACTAGTAAATATAATGTATTTACTCGTATGTACTGGATATATTGATGATCTCTGTGGCGCGGTGGGCGAAGATCCGCCTGCGACGCAGGAGGTTGCGACTGCGATTCTGCCTCGGAACAATTGTGTGCACCATCCGCAGATATTGGTTACGGGTGTTCTGGTCGTTATGTAGAGGTTGTGGAGTCTGACTAAGTCGCTGGTTGGTAAAAAAAATATATCGAAGGACCTTAGATGAAATCTGATTAATGCTGTACGACGAGTAGATACCTAACCACAGTAATAAGGGAATTTATAGATCTTTGCTCGTTACACAGGGTAGATAAAATAGCTAGACCACTGACCTGAATTCCCGAAACCATGTGAGGATCCAACTTCCAGAACAGCCACAGCACTACACTCGCGAGTGTTTAATAAAGTTTTTAAAGTTATTGCGGCAATACACAGTATTTGAAGAAATGGAAGAAATGTTCAGATTTATAAGATTTTTGCGTAAATATGTCCACCTCGTACGACGGTTATGCTTGAACAGGGGTGGGGCAAAGTCTATTTCCTTCACTCGTTCGTTGGCAGGTCGTTATTTTCCAAACAGAGGGTATCAAAAGTCGGTTGACAGCCTAACTAAATTAAACTACCCTATGTTTTTCTTTGAGCAAAGATCGAACAGAGGTATTATATCACTTGTGTTATGGTATGTGTAATGATATCTTCTTAATTTGCAAGGAAACATCTAGAAAATAATAAAACGATTGCGCTTACCTCTATTGCAGCTATCGTGAATTCAACAAATTTGTTGAGAAAGATGTCGAGAGAGTTTGGTCCGTAGATTGTTGAAGCTGCTTCGTATCTTTGTACCTGAAACAGAAATCTTGAACTTAACCCATTTAAAATTAACTACTTATGAACAAAGATAACGTAGAGACCACACAACAATAGTCAATAGTGATTTTACCTACCGTCAACTTTTAATTTATATACTTATTATTTTAATATTTTCTGTGCTGACCGTAATTTGTAAATAGTTTTTGTACCTCCTAGAACACAAGTATTCTTTACTTAAAAGGAGGCTTCAAAATATTATGTAAAATAATTATGGACATTGTGAACGAAATAAAAACGTGTATATTGTATTGCCAATCATACTCCAAAGCTGTCGTACAAATAAGATATGTCAGTGTTCTCACCTGATACTCCTCCCTAGTCGCCACATAGTGGATATACTCATTGGTCAGGCCAGACACCACGACTCTCTGCTCGAAGCCAGCCTCCTTCATGACGTCACCGGCCGCCTGCCGCATGCGCCGGCCCGCCATCGTGGTAGGCTCGCCAGGAACTCCCAGGATGAGCAGGTCTGCTAGCCAGATGGTGGAGATTGAGATGATGCGAGGGTGCCAGGGGAGGGGGAAGTTTGCCTGGTAATAAGTAGACACAAATATTACTGTTTGAACATGTATCATTTTATAATTTACTAGCTGCGCCCCGCCTCTTCGCCCGCCAGGAAATCTATGTGTCAAATGTTTTATAAACCTTTCGCTTGAAGCACTCTATCTATTAAAAAAAACCGCATCAAAATCCGTTGCGTAGTTTTAAAGATCTAAGCATACATAGGGACAGACAGACAGCGGGAACGGACTTTGTTTTATTTATGTACTATTATGTAAAGGAGGATCCAGCTGGGCTGGGCAGCATTTGGGAAACTACGTCGAGTCATCTCGTCATCCATACCGCAATGCTTGAAAACGAAAGTTTTCAACCAGTGCGTCCTACCCGTTATGACCTACGGAGCTGAGACGTGGACACTCACGATAGGGCTGGTCCACCAGTTCAAAGTCGCTCAGCGAGCTATGGAAAGAGCTATGCTCGGAGTTTCTCTGAAGGATAGGATTCGTAACGAATACATCCGACAGAGAACCAAGGTTATCGACATAGCTCAAAGAATTAGCAAGCTGAAGTGGCAGTGGGCCGGCCATATTTCGCGAAGAACCGACGGCCGCTGGGGCAAACGTGTTCTTGAGTGGAGACCGCGACTCGGCAAACGTAGTGTAGGACGCCCTCCGACCAGGTGGGATGACGACTTGCGAAAGACTGCAGGTAGATGCTGGATGCGGCAAGCTGAAGACAGGGCGCTATGGCGCTCATTGGGGGAGGCCTATGTCCAGCAGTGGACTGATATAGGCTGATGATGATGATGATGATGACTATTATGTAGGTAGTGATATGAAATCGAATAATAATTCAAAAATTATCGACTTAGATGGAACTTGAATCCGCAACCTTCCCTCAAGTACCTGTACAAAGTCCTGTCAATTTAATAATTCTTTTAGGATATAATTTGACTCCAAATTACCCTGAGTATGAGAGCTTACTCATTTTGGTACACACAATAGCAAAAACCTTATTTTATTTTTTGAATAAATAACGCGGGTTTCAACTGAAAAACTCTGAGCATCATGTTCCTTAGAAAACCTTCTAGTTGATAAATGGCAACAATTGATGTAATGCAAAGAGCTACTCTTCGTAGCACAGAGCTATGCTAGGTATTGTCGTAGCAGATGTAGCAAAGAGCTACGCCAAGTAGCGTCGTCGTAGCAAAGTGCTACACTTCGTAGCTCACACCGTAGCAAAATGCTACAGTTCGTAGCAAGCGTTGTTGCAAAGAGCTACGCAAAGTATCGTCGTAGCAACATGCTACATTACACAGCAATAAACTGTCAACATAGAAGCTCCTTCTGAAGACGGTTAAAAATAATGGACTTACCCGCCCAGTAGCCAACAGTATCGGTTTAGGAAGGTGACAGGCAACGTCCTCTTCCGTGGCTTCCGCGATCACTCCGCTCACGAGGTCCAGCAGTGGGTTACCTTCTATCGTGCCCTAGTAAAACATGTGTTAAGTGTTTTTATTTATGTTAATATATATAAACTAGCTGCGCCCCGTGGCGTCGAAATTATGTGACAAATGCCTTAAACCTTCCTCTTGAATCACTCTATCTATGTATTTAAAGAAACCACATTAAAATCCGTTGCGTAGTTTTGAAGATCTAAGCATACATAGAAACAGACAGAAAGCGGGAAGCTATTTTGTGTTATACTACATATGTATTGATACATATAGGCCTCCTCGTCGATTTCGATGACAGCGACCCTAGACATTACGGATTCTTCTTCCAATCATGAGCCTTAACACGTCGACTGCGACCTTTTTTTTAACCTAAGCTATTCGTACTGCCGCTCTACACAGCGGTTGTATTGCGCCGCACATGTGTTTCGTTCGAAAAAAGATATTACGGCTGTGCTGAGTCACACATATCTTTATTTTCTTAGCCGCTGCGCTAGTGTGGATTTACGCATATTACGCATAACATGAGTGTGAGCCCCACACATGCGTCACTTGTAGAAAACACATGCCGTCTGATTTCAGCAATCAAAGTGTTAATCAGGTTCGCTAGACCGATTTAGACCGTGAATAATGCCTGAAAAGGCATTCACGTTAAAATGCGCCTTAATATGCGTTAAAATTTGCCTAATAATGCGAGTTACGTCATGTATTAAATAGCGTGGTATTCTGCTGGCCAACCCAAGTAGAGGGCATTGACTAAGAAAGACGACTCCACTACCATGTGGTTAACACTTTGATTGCTGAAATCACACGGTATGTGTTTTCTACAAGTGACTAATATGCGTAAATCCACACTAGCGCAGCGGCTGAGAAAATACAGGTCTGTGTGACTCAGCAAAGCCGTAATATTTTTCGAACGAAACGCATGTGCGGCGCAACACAACCGCTGTGTAGAGCGGCAGCACGAATTTTTTAGGTTGAAAAAAAGATCGCAGTCGTCGAAAAAAAACCGCAGTCAAAGTGTTAAGAGGTCGTGTGTGGTCGTCTCTTTTTTGTGCCACACTATCTATACCTGTGTTATGTTAAGTGTGTTGGCGCCATCTATAGTTCCGGATGCAAAACTGTAGCCCATAGCCGGCGCACAGCCGTTCACCAGCTCGTTCTGAAATCAATAATACACGACAATATAAAGTATTTTCAGAAACTTTAGAAACTTATCATCTCGGTCCAGATCCCAATATAATTAGTTAGCAGTTAGTACAAAATGATATTCGTCCACAGAACAATATATCCTAATAATACTATTTATAAATAACGTCGTTGCTCAAAGCTTCAATTATAAAACATAGGAACTTAACGGACACTCACTGTGTTTTTCGCATGCAAAGCTAGCAAACTGAATTAGAGGGAATTGACTGCATTCAAATTCAAAATTGGTTACTGTTCATACTCACATTATCGAAAGTGCCTGTAACCGTGTCATACTTAGGCACCACTTGTTCCGGCATCTCTACGAACTGGTGAACCACTGCCAACTCTCCTCGCAACTCCTCGCCTGGCGCGTTTAGTGCTTCCTGGAATAATATATTCATATTTTACGTTCATAACTCGCATGTTGATCGTTCTGTTGAGGTAATTGCCTTTAACTTATCAAAAATCAAAATCAAAATTCGTTTATTGCGTGAAATACATGTTATAAAGTTCTTATAATGGAATAGGTCACAATGTATTCTGCCCTATTGGGCGTGCAATGATATAAAATTAACAATAATTAGCAACTATACATTCTTAAAAAATAATACAAAAAATTCACAGACAAATAATAATAATAAAAAAAATACAGAAAAATAAATGTCAAATCTACAATTTATCGGTCATAAATTCATTAAAAGAGTAATAGCATTGTGGCTACTTAATATCATCATCATTGTATCTTTCATAAAACCATTTCTATATATGTACCTATAGGCTTCCTTCATTCGCGTCTACTTTAGATGGACTGTAGCCCTCGACATTCAACCATGGCCTGCGTTTTGGGGTATGCCGTCCCTCACTCTCTGTCTATTCTAGCAATGAGCTAGCCAATAAGCCCCTTATTGCCATAATAGACAGGGAATGGGGGCGGCGGCATACCCCCGACGCTACTTGGCTCTTTGTAACGACTGACGTGTGCTACGAAGTGTAGCATGAGCCATGAAGCGTTTGGACGCGAAAACCACCAAAAAAATATGGGTTGACGACATCAGACAACACGCAGGCCATCTCCACTTTCGCGTCCCAAACCTTTATTTTTGGATCTGATCCACTCATTGTGTTTCATCATCAGCCTATTTTAGTCCACTGCTGGACATAGGCCTCCCACAATGAACGCCACAGCGCCCTGTCTTCAGCTTGACGCATCCAGCATCTCCCTGCAGTCTTTCACAGGTCGTCATCCCAACTGGTCGGAGGGCAACCTACACTACGTTTACCGAGTCGTGGTCTCCACTCAAGAACACGTTTGCACCAGCAGTTCTTCGCGAGATGTGGCCGGTCCACTGCGATTTCAGCTTGCTAATTCTCAGAGCTATGTCGATAACTTTGGTTCTCTGTCGGATGTACTATTGTGTTTACGATCCAGGAAATTCTTACCATAGCGCCTTCATAAACCGCCTGTCCAATGATCTTCGTGCTCTCGAACATGTCGGCCCCTGGTCCTTGCGAGTAGCAGCGCTCGCCCGCCGCGCAGATGTGGAACTGGTTGTCGCAGTAGTTCCCGCTGAACTCGCACTCAGCCTCCGACAGGTTGGGGGAAACGTCCCCGAGGTTGGATGAGAAGAAACCTGCTACTACGTGGGCCTGAGGAGAAAGGGATATTACGATGTATATTAGGTTTATGGAAATATTTTTGAAAGGCTTCACTAGTACAATAATGTCACACACTTCTGGAAAAAGTGAACAAAAAAAAACCTGTTTTAGGTATTTCAGTGAATATATTAACTGATCTGGATTGCCTCATCGTCCACAATAACAGCTACCAGCACACCGCGCGCGGGGCTCTATGACTCCGCAGAGAATTCTCAAAGTTTGTAAAACATCAATTATGTAGCAGGTTTGTGTGTGTGAGGGTGCGTTTGTGTGTGCGTGTTGTATGCCACGTCTCACCTTCCCAGCCAAAACTCCGGGATTCAACTCCTGTTCCATCCTCAACGCAGAGTATCCCAAGTTGTCAGACGACACGAGATGGTTACTCATGTTCATGCTTGTGGTGTGGACAGCGAACCAGTTGAGGACGCCGTGGATGGTCCCGTCTTCTCTAATTATCCGCACTTGGGTGAGGGTATCGTCGGTGTTACCGTTGTATCTACGGAAACAGTAAAATCACCTCACTACATAGTATAAAACAAAGTCGCTTCCCCACTACGCACAAAGGACCAATCGGAGTCTAAGTGCGAAATAAGAGTACACATACCATAAGTCGCTTCCCGCTGTCTGTCTGGGGTCTCGTACTCTAGTTCGAATGACGTTAGCTCGATGTTCATTACCTCGATTTCTCTACCTCGACGGTAATTTTCGTCGGTCGTTACTTCGAAAGATCATTAGCTCGAAGGGTTTCTAGCTCGACAGGTCTCTACCTCGACGGTACGTTTCGTCGATGGGCAATGTATGCTTAGATCTTTAAAACTACGCAACACATTTTGATGCGGTTCTTTTAATAGATAGAGTGATTCAAGAGGACGGTTTATAAACTATTTGACATATAGATTTCCACGCGGGCAAAGCTGCGGAGCGCAGGTAGTAAAATATAAAAACACCTCCGAAACGGATCATGAGATGAAAATAACAAACTTTTGTTATGCATTGAAATTAATAGCTACCCCACAAAAAGATGAAGTTAACGCCACACGCTTTAGTTTACTCGAGCAAACGCTTCACGTAATAAAACGCTGAAAACATATCAGTGTGATAAAGTTATATCTCAAGTCAGGTTGTTCTTAAATCAGTGTCAAATTAAATGATTACCAAATAAAGTAAGACATGTACTAAGTACCTAAGGAAATTAAATACATAAATTAATATATCGAGAGAGGAGACGACAGTTGTGTGCGTGTGTTTAAATGATTAGACAGATCGGAAATTAATCAAAATAATGTCAAACTCTGAATATTACCATGATGAACAACCTCCTATAAATGGCTAGTTGATAGATACCAAATGCTACTTGTATTAGTACCTACATTTTGTACCTATTCACTTTTTTATATTTTGTCTGTGCTACGTGTTTTCTAGTAAGTAGGTACTATGTAGTCTTATACTATAATGTGTCTTGTTTGTGTGTTGTGTTAGTGTTAAATAAATAATGTTATTTCTTTCTAGATAGGTACTCACTTAGCCCTTTCCTCCTCAGGGTTATAGTTGTAGGAGTAAGGCGAGCGGTTCTTGTGCGCCTCTTTAACGGTAGCCGTGCTGTACACGAGCCGGGCTGGCACCACGTTCTCGTGAGCGCGGATTATACTCTGAAAGACGGAATGTGACAGCAAATTAAGATTTCTAGGTACTTCATAAAATCCTAGAGTAAAAAGAAATTGTTTTGCCAGAAAAGAGAGGAATAGTATACATACTCGTATAAATTAACCTTAAATGAACAGAGAAACTGACAAAATCGGTCTCCACTCAGCATGTGCTATGGTAGAGCATATCATACTATAGCGCTGGTCTTCCGTGGAGACCGTGGTGCGTAAGGTGGCCTAATACACGCATACACACAATAAACGAAACTAAAATGTAAATAAATACACTTAACAAAACATAATTATCAGTCGGTGCATACTACATAATGACAACTTAAATTCGATCGGTTCTAGAATATGGTTATTATGACGATGGGGCATTTTCAGTGGTCATTGGAATTGTATAACAGTTTTCAATTAGAACGAGCATGCAAATATTTACTAGAAAACGTTAGGATATTATTTGCCCTAAGCCTCATGTCTTAATATCAGCAGCCTGTCTCACCCTGGTGATCCCCTCAACATACGCGTCGAAAGTCTCCCTGGAGAAGCCAAGGATGCTCACATCGAGCAGGAAGTCCACCAGATACCCTCCCGGGGTGCTGTGCGTGTGGGTTCCCGTGACGATCACGTTACGTAGTGTGTAAGTGTCGCCGTAGCGTGCTTGGAGATTCCTTACTACCTGAAACATTCAAATTTGACACATGTCATTGTAAAATTACGTTCTCTCTCTTCATCATATATATTTTTATTTTATTTATTCAGTTCCACCGTAGGTACACATGTTACACTTGATGTCGTTAGGTTATATATATATATATACATATTGTGTGCCCAGCAAGATCTATCATCATCATCATCAGCCTATGGTAGACAACTGCTCGCATAGGCTTCCCAAGAACAGTTCTATATATCTTAAATAAAACCGGCAAGTGCGAGTTGCCGATTTATTTATTTAATTTTTATTATAGGTTTAATTTTTTTTCCAACAATTCATGCAATAAAATATACCTTACTTTACTTTACGTTAAAAATAGCAAAACATACGTTTTTTGTATGGGAGCTCCCTGTCATTTTAATATTAATATAATAATGAATATTTTATTATGCAAGACAAATACACATTCTGTGACAATTTCAACTATCTATCTGTTACAGTTCATGAGATACAGCCCGCTGACAGACAGACGGACGGACAGATAGACGGAGGCTTAGTAATGGGTTCCCGTTTTCACCCTTTGGCTACGGAACCCTTATTCGCTAGATTATAATTACCTCTGGAATATTACACATAATGCAATAGATGATTGACTACTGAAAATGGTAAGAGATGTTACGTCGTCGCCTAGTATTTTACGAGACGAACGCTTGGAACTGGTGTCCTAAGCGTTGCCAACTTCTAAGGCGCAACGCATTAATCTACCACATCGTGGTTAAACTGTGGATTTATTTTAAAATACACGGAGCAAACTGTCATAGTTATAAAGACAAAACACCTACTTTTTGTTGATTCATGAAGATTCAACTGGAGATACCGTTTTGTTATGTTTATATTTCTACCTAACGAATTATTGATCTCTGCTGAAACTGTTAAACTCTAACTTGTTAAACCATAAGTTGACCTAAGAGGTAGTGACCAACCACACTCGTTCCCACTGTTGCCATGGTTTTTATTATCGAAATAATGAATTGAGATTACAAGACATTAATGTAAAAATGCATTATCTTGCGACGCTTAGTCGATATTACGAGTATCAGTCTTGATTAGCGTGAAATAATACAGATATGTGTAAAATCATGTCAACCTCATAATAATAAACTCAGTCATATGGGGAAAACACGGACGATGAACAGCGTCATGAGAGATAGATAATCAAAAATAGTACCTACTTTTCTAGGAGGTCTAACAAAGTACAATTTTTGATCAACGATCGCTGCCGATCTTCGCGAGAAACAGCACAGAAATAAACTGTAAGAAGAATTAAGAATTCATGCATTGCAGACAATACATACAACTTGGGTTGCTGAACCATAAAAGTTAGTAGAACTTAGCTTGTAGCTTCAAGTTTTTCCTTTCTACGAAAGCTTCGTTGGCTTACCTCTCGTCTAACAGCGATTCCAACAGACTGCACTTCAGCAGTAACAAGTACGATTCTAGTATCTCCCTTCTGGAATATGAAAGACCTGGCAAACTGCCGTAGGTGGATACCCTGGCCTCTTTGTGATACTTCTGCGTAGCCCATCTGTGGAAAAAATAATCATTTAAGTGACCGAATCGATGCACAAATCAATAATCTCCCAAAACTATTTTTCATCTCGCAGAGCCTAGCTTTTCTTATTGATGTTATAGTGACACTTTGAGTCTAATAACGTAGATATATACACATCTAACGTCGATATATCTACATAGCAGGTTTTCAAACTTTTGATTTTGGTATCTACGAGATTATTTTGATTGACAATCCAGATGTTTGTTATGGTGTTTCTCGCTTGGTAGTTCAAGACACCGATGTATATGGCGTCCTAATGAGATAGTTGCCTCATAAAGAAATCGCGTCATAAAAACAAAATCACCAACTCTCCAATGTCAACTCTACAGCATTTTTATGTATGTAGTACTCGAATAAAATCAGCATTTTTATGAATGTAGTTTACTCACAAAAGCTATCTCCACACAAGGTCCAGTCATATCAGCAATTCCAACACCAACTTCATACAAGATCTCTGTATTGTTGGATGGTAGTTCCGGACTATCAGGATCAGTGCTCTCTGTTATGTTACTTTCATAGTTTACCACTTGTATTACAACAGCGGTCATGCCTCCGGCCACGGCAAGGCATACGACCGCGATGACGATCTTACCGGTTAATGATATCGCCATTGTCTATGCAAATTGACACAGGTTTATGTATAAAAAAACTGTTATTAAATCAGTTCAATTGATTAAAAGAAGTAAATCTAATATTTTGCTTAGCATTACATATATCTACACACTGGTGTAGCGCAAGGGCATTAAATAGGATCACTAATGTTTATTATTCACACTGACAGTCACTGTTTATTTGCTTAAAATTCATTCACTGTTTTATGAAAAAATATAACGTTAAATAATTAAAAGTATACACGAACTATCGAGTTCATATTGAAATAATGACAAAAAATCTACGGATTGACATTGATAATTTTAATCAGGCTCATTAATCTTAATCTGGTTTAAGTATTATGATATTAATGTTCGAAGATATCGTATGAAAGTGTTTTGGTACGGTATCTTTATCAAGGGGGGCATAATTTTTAATTCCTAAATACCTTGCTTTAGCGATAAAAATGCGATAGCAACTAATCTGGATAAATTCTTGATAAATATCCACGTTTCAGTTGGGTAAAATAATTAAAACAAGGTTTGCGTAAGTTTTTATTAAAAATTTTAAGTAAAATATACAATAATTAGAGATTTACAATAAAACTAAGCTAGTGACTAAAAATATAGAATGGCTAGAATAAGAATGCTTTTACATAAAGTAGGATGCAGAAAATAAAATATTTAATAATATTCTATCAGCAAAATATAAATACCTACCTACTTTGGTATGGCAAAACAGTTTTCAAAATCTTAACTTACAATACCTAAAACTAAAAAATGTGCTGGTTTATAAAAGATCGTTCGTCTCAATTTTGGCTTCAACTCAGAATATTGTGTAAGTATCACAAAGTTAATAAACTTACCAAAAATATTTTTTATCAAACTTATAAAACTCAGTTTTTATCGGCTAAGCCACAGCCTTTAACATTATGTATGAAAAAGTCATAAAGACGACACTTTGTTCACTTCACACTTTACTTTACTATGGTATCTCAGTTCGTATGCGGAAAATTCGCCGAGAACAATTCGCCGAAAACTCAAGCTAGGTTAGAGTATGTTAAAATTAGGCAAATTGTGTTTTCGGCGAATTGTGTTCAACGAATTGGTCTCGGCAAATTTTCCGCAAATCATCTCAGTCTGGGTAAACTTAAGTGACTTCAAAACTATCACTGAATCCGTGGTAAGGGTAAATCCCTCCGAGCACGTATTTGTAGTTGCCGTAGTGATGCAGCCTGTAGGTTCCCTTGGGGGTACCAACGGGAATCTCCCACTCCAGGTCCGCGTGGGAAGTGCCCAGGAACTTGGAGTCTCGGACCCAGATGTATCTGGAAGGAATTAGTTTGAGACAATCATGTGTGTTTTGTTTTTGTTTATTGAGTTGTTGGAAGAAATTACAATGTTTTAGACGTCAAATACACTGTTTTAGACAAACATGTATATTCTCATTCTCATTTAGGTGCGTTCCCGCGTCTGTGTCGTGACCACAATGTATCGTTGGACGATAATCGTCTGTAACTGTTACCATTATAATAACAACTGTTCCTGTGATTTTCTCGAGATTGTGTGTCGTCGATTTTTCTATCGTATATATATATAGTTCGCTTGTCAATCAGCATAATTATTGCAAATCAATCCACTCAAAAAAAACGCATCTAAATCCGTTGCGTAGTTTTAAAGATCTAAGCATACATAGGGACAGACAGACAGCGGGAAGCGTCTTTCTTTTATACTATGTAAATTTTGTTACAAAGTCAATAGGAAATGTGTTCTTACTTGGTCTCCCAATCAGCGTCAGTGGCGACGACGACCCAGGCGTCATCTTCCTCGCTCTCTAGCTTCTCGACCGCCATGTACCAGCGCCCGTGCCGGATGCCGTTGCGAGGGTGCCCCGATACCTGACAATTTTGTATTTTATCTGTTACTAGCGGACCTTCTCGGCTTCGCACGGTTTTAGTACGGACACAACTTTTTTGAAAATATAATATAGCCTATGTTACCGGGGATAGTGTAGCTTCCCGACGGTGAAAGAATTTTTCAAATCGGTCCAGTAGTTTCGGAGCGTATTCATTACAAACAAACAAAAAATCAAACCTTTCCTCTTTATAATATTAGTATAGACATATAAGTGTTCAGAGTCATGTGGCTATTTTGAGAATAATGAAGATTTTTTTTGCATAATTCTAGGAGCAATAAATTCCTTAGGGTGTCATCATAGGAGTTCTAAATGTCATTGCATGCATCAACTAGTGTTATGTATTGTGTTTTTTTAGTGTACCAAGAACCCCTTTGTCCGTCATTTATGGACTGATTTTGATGATGCTTCTATAGTTGTATAGTGAAAGATCCTTATATTTTTTTATGAGCATTTATCCTGCAAAATATTAAAAAAAACTGTTTTAAACTAAGGAGTTCGAAGTAGGGTTTAAGTTTTGTTAAAACTATCAAATTACCAATAGAACTTACAAAGCTCGCTGTAACGACATCTCCATAGCTATAATGTTTCTGTGGCTGATGAGTGCAGTCTCCGAACTCCTTCTTCCACGGCGCCGAGTCCCACAGCACGGGCGGCACCAGTGTGATCAGCTGATTGCTGAAGTCTGGCGGATCTGGACCAGCTTCGGGGGTTTTACCCTGGAATTTATAGATAGTTATTCAAAAAGGGAATTTGTTAAAGGGCATCTTATCAGATATCTTTAGAAATGTAAAAAACAGCAAGTGAAAAGTACTCTTTTGTTATTATATTATACACTTAATACAGAATTTTGTTTAATAGAAAACATCCGGAACAAATATAAATACAATACAATACAAAAATACTTTACTGTAGGTATATACGAGTACACTAGATGCAGGTAATTACATTACATGCGACAAATACAATGGGTGGCTTTATAGCTTAGAAGCGATCTCTTCCAGGGAATCTTTGGATGGAAAAAATATGTGAATTTAAGAAAGGCACAGGGTGTATCAAAGATAAGGCGAATAGAATAAATATTATGAATATAATTATCTGCAGATATTTTAATACTATGATCTTACCGTTAGGATAGCTTCAGTGAGCTCTACGTATTTGTTGAGGTAAATGTCGAGCGTGTGCGGACCGAATATTGTGGAGGCGGCTTCGTAGCGTTGAGCCTGAGGGAACAAAATAACAGAATTGAACACACCACTTCAGGGAAGACGTAAATATAAATAAAATAAAATAAGCTTAATTTACTACCACAATTAATTACATTTTTATCTATGCACTGAATTTAAACTATAGCTCTGTGCCAGTACCACTTAGAGTGGTGAAAGCCTCCTCCAGGTTCCGGTCCTTCCATGCTTCTCTATCCAAAGCCAGTCTGCTCCAAGTAACTCCAGCTACTTTGACTATATCGTCAGTCCAACGTTTTATCCCTCATTACCAAAAACATAATGTGTGACAGGTAGTGTCGATTTACCCTCTTATCGGAGTATGGGAGTAAATAATAGAGAGTATCTGTGATTGCGAACACGCTTGTGCACTAAAATATCAACGAGTTTTTGGAAAATTATTACAATCAATATAACATGAAATCTGTAGTTACCTGACATCTCTGTAACATCGCCTAACCGAGTGATAAGTTACTATTATAATTTTAAGAGACTTTAATGTGAAAAAATTGTATTTTTTGTATTTTGACGAGTCGTAGCCTCAGCACAATTAAGGTAGGAACCTTCATATTGTACACTTTTATATGTTTTACTAATTGTTAGGTGTGCGCGAGCTGCAAGCAGCTCGCGGCGGTTATGTATAACAGTTATTTTTTATTAAGAACCCCTTTTCGTAACCTTTGATTTTTTTGTTTGAAATCGATATACATAAGAAAATTTTGCGATGAAAAAATGTCAGCCATCTTGGATTTGGAAATGGACATCGTTTTCGTAATCTACGAGTTCGAGTTATTCGAAAACAATAACCATATTATGTGGGTGCCCGTCTCAAAGCGAGTATAAATCGGATTGCGTTTCGCTTCGCTCACCGCAATCCGATTTACGCCAGGAAATCAGGAAGCGCGGCTCGCTTCGCTCGCCTTGCTGTGTGACGATGTTCGCATTGCAATACGACTCCGCTCGTGCTGCCACACAGCAAGGCTCGCTTCGCTCGCCTTACTGTGCGACAGGTGTCGCATTGCGGTTCGCTTCGCTCACCGCAATTCGCCGTTATCAAATTCGTAATCCTCACCCCCAAGTTAGTCAAAAGGCCCTAGGAGACTTTTAGCTCCTTTAAACGATTCTGTAAAAAAAACATACCTTCCCATCCACCATCAAGGCGAACAATTAAGTCAGTCAGTGAGTGGTAATCCAGCTTTATATTATAGTAGAATTTATGACAATATGTAAATATGACTTTAATATGTCCTGCCGAACCCGAAATTCGGTTAGGAAGATAACATCAGCATGTGTGACAAGTTACAACTCATCATCATCATGCAGTCACATTTTACCCACTGCTGGGAATGAAGTTTATCCGGCGCGTTTATACTTTTAAACATAATAATGTTCGCAAAAACTGAAACTAAAACCAACTTACAGTATCATTATTTCATCATTGAGGAAAAGTACAAACGGAAACTGCTATCTTTTTTTTAGTTTCACGGTCAAAGTACTTATATGACCTCGCTATAGGTAGATCGATTCTTGATATTTTTTCTACCAACTAATAATACTAAGTTAACTTTGACTGATATATTCTCATTCACACAGTTTTGAAAGCATTTTTTTCTATAATAATTCTTTAAAAATCATTAAAAAACCTAAAAGTTTCTTAAATTCAAATTCAAAATCCTTTATTTCTATAGGTACAATAAGCACTTAGTCAAGTCAACTTTTTTACCATAGTTATAAGTTATAAACTATTATCAAATAAGAAATAAGGTGTTTTTGATTTTCTGTTCACTTAAATTTATTGTCCAGAACGTCGTGTTATACAAAACCAACTGACCTGATACTCCTCAAACGTGGTGATATAATCCGAGTAAACATTAGAGAGGCCAGCCAACACAACCCGCTTGGCCTCCGGGGCGACCTTAGCGATGAGGCCGCGGAGCCTCCTGCCGGACATGGTGGTGAACTCCCCGGGCACCGCGGCCAGGAATAGGCCTCCGATGCGGGCCACGGCGCACGACACTATCTGGGGCTGCCATTCGTACGGGAACTTGGCCTGGAATCAAATATAAGCAAGATCACTACATAGTATAAAACAAAGTCGCTTCCAATAAAACTTTTGAAACTATGATGGTTATTAACATTGGAAAACTCAAAAATCAAATTATGGTAAATATTCAGTTTTAAATTTCCTTTTTATGACTTCTACGACATAAACACTTGAAGGGTTGCATAAGCAGTACCTTACTAAAAAAATTAACCCTATCAAGTGTGGAATAGAGACTCACCCGCCCTGTAGCTAATAGGATCGGCTTCGGCGCCTGACACTTGACATCCTCAGCGGTGGGTTCAGCTATGAAGTCTCTGACAGCGTTCCAGAGAGGGTTGGAGGTGGTGGTGCCCTGCGTGAAGTCGAAGGCGCCCGGGCCGTCCGTGGTACCGGCAGCAAAGGAGTAACCCATGGCAGACGCGCAGCCGTGGACTTTGACACTCTGGGAAAAATAATAATACGTCAGGAGGTTCCTTTCTGCAGCCCTAGTCACCGGCCGCTTGATCCTAGTTTCGCGGTCAATGATCGTTTTGATATATTTTTTACAGTAGAATAGTTTTATAATATTGTATTGGATTTTCTATCGGTAGTAAAAAATGTATTTTCTACGAGAATTTAAAATAAATGAGTGAATAATAATAAAATCATTTATTTCAGACCAGTTGATCCATAGAAAAACACAATTATAAATTTAAATAAAATAAATACAAACACAATCAATCAAATTAAAAAGGAACGATTTATTTTCAAATAAATACAAAAGAATAACAGGGATTTATATTTTTAAAAATAAAAGAGGCTTTGTGATTCTTTGTGACAAAATAAATGAAAAATAAAATTAACTATTTAAAATAACTTCGAAGACTAAAATAATTAAAAGGCACGTAAACAATCTTATATTTCTGTTGATAGTATTGTGTTCTTGCTGAAAGTACAAGATGACGAACACGTCATGAAAGCGCATGTAAAGCATAAAAGGAGTGTAACTGACTCAAAGTTGAGACTTTCGTTTCTACGATCAATTATTTTATAAAATACAAATTTTCTGAATTCTTCTAAAACTCAATAACGCGGCATTAAAAACATAATATCATTCCAAATGTAGGGGATCGAAATAAAAACACTGTTTCAAACGACAGACGACAGAAATTGGTTTGCAGGCAGAATTGGACATTTATAGATGTGCTTCTTGACCACTTGTTTAGTGAGTGATTTATATTGCGACGCGGCGCCACCTCCACACGTCAGAGAGAAAACTACCCTCTAATGTGGTAAAAAATTCATTATTTAAATTTTGCGTGCACCCACAATCTCGTCGTATTTATTTATAATTTTAAATGATGCCAACAGATGGCGTAACGTGTTGAGATATTAGCAAAATCTTATATCTAACATAGCTTATTATTTACAAAACGTGTGTCGTCTACACCAAATATGAGTATTCGACTAACTACAGTGTCGATATTGGTTCCTGTCAAATTGGGTCTCATATGGGCATGTGAGGTTTCTCAAATACACAAATAAAATATAAATATAATGAATGTTATTTAATCATTTTACAAAGAAAGTTTCGGTTATAATTATAATGATGTGTAATAGAATCGACACCACAAAACCTACAAAATAAAGTACCTAAGTAAATGTCAAAAATCCTATTCTTCGATGATCTGACAAGAGCCATCATCAGCTCTTTCGTATCCAGTTGGGCAATCGGGGATGTCGAACGCACCCTTGGTCCAGTTTGTATACGATTTTACATTACTTCTTTTATAAGACTTTCTAGGTCTCTTCTCAGTTATGATTTCTTCCATTTCATTAATTTCATTTAGGGATTCATTGTTTATTTTAGAAGTCATTAAATTAACGAGAGTGTCAATAATATTTATATAACTGTCTTGAATATCTTCTTTGTCATCACGCACTAGAATTGTTTCTGGTTCACTATTTTCTGCCAATATTTTTGCAATAACACAGTTAATACTGAATACACAACACAGCGGAATAATTAATTTCATTTTTGTTAAGTATAAATTTACGTCTGAGCTACAAAACCTCACAATGTTAAATATGATATTGATAAGTTTTGACCTATTATATATGTAAATAAACAGCGATAAGCTAATTCCATGAATTTTGTTTGGTATTACTACGCAGTAATCGATTACATAGCTCGATTCATAATAATCGAGCTATGTAATCGATTACTGCGTAGTAATACCGATTCGACCCAGATTGCCAATTAGGAAAAGTTTTTTTTTAATATTTCGTCTTTTTATTCGATTGATGTAATGCAAAAACACCAACGAATAAAAAACATTAACTTAAACTTTGATAAATTCAAATAAGGACCCTATGCATATGCGTATCTAGGTCTTAGTTATTGAGCTGTAGGTATACGATATAGATAATGATTCATTTATATGATAGCCTTATGCAGTTATAAATATTTGCCTTTGAATAGAGTACATTTATTTATATTATACAATCATAAAAATCGCGTTATAATAAATAGCATGTTCCGTATACTTACAGTATTAAAGGTCTGCGTGACAGGGTCATACGGGGACACCTCCTCATCCGGCATCTTCACGAATTGATGCACTATCCTCAGCGGCCCCGTCAGATCTTCACCCGGCTTGTTTAGGACTTTCTGGGACAGAAATTTATTTATTATTCATTAGAACGGCTCAACACAGTAATCACAATTAAATAAAACTACAATTACTTTATACCTCTAGAATCTTGCAATTCTACAACATGACGTATAACTTCCAATGTTGTAATGATGAATAAATATAAATAATATACAAAATATGTGCACTACCTATATCTGCATTCTGACATTACAATTATAATCATAGGATAATCATAAAAACCTAGAGAACTATAAGATTTAACATTTTCATAGAAAACTTCCAAACGATTGTCATTGGCGCTGCTTAAATGTATATAAATAACTTTTATAAAATAAATAAATAATGCTGGATAATATAATCACATGAATATTATAAATGCGCAAATTTGGATGTTTAGATAGATGGATGTTTCTTCACGCGAAAACTACTGAACGGATCAGCCTGAAATTTTGCACAGATGTAGCGTTAAGCCTAAAATCAAACATAGGCTACTTTTTATCCCATAAAACGGTAACTGTTTTAGCCTTGCTTAGCTTGGCGCTAGATGATGCTGTGTGAATTATCCAGCATTATTATTTACAACAAAGTATTTTAATGATCCTAACCTCAAGTTATTGTTGGAAGTACGAGTATATGTGAGGTACATAATAGTGTACAGGTAAATACAATTCGTCGAGAACAATTCGCCGAAAACTCAGGTTAGGTTAGTATGTTAAAATTAGGCAAATTGAGTTTTCGGCGAATTGTGCTTTCGGCAAATTGTTCTCGACGGATTTTCCGCAAATTAAATTAAATACATGCGATAGAAGGTAACATACCATGGCAGTTTCGAACATTTTGGTGGCAATTATCTTGGTACTCTCGAACATATTTCTTCCGGGGCCTGATGCAAAACACCTGAAACGAAATAATTAAGTATTAAGTACCGTATGTTAGTTCGTAAGAAATCAACCGACAGAGAACCAAAGTTATTAACATAACTCAAAGAATAAGGAAGCTGAAGTGACAGTGGGCCGGCCATATATCGCGATGAACCGCTGGGGTAAACATGTTCTTGAGTGGAGACCGCGACTAGGCAAACGTTTTGTAGGACGCCCCAGCCAGGTTGTATGACGAAAGATTGCAGGCTTGATGAGGCAAGCTGAAGACTACTACAAGCTAAAGTCAACCACATCTTTTATACTTTCTACGCTACACTATAAAATTAAATAGTTAACATTTTTGGTTCTTGAAACACCGTTTTTTACTAGTTCAGCCTATGGACTCGTATTGCCTGTTTCACTGTCTATTATGTCAATAACTTTTTTACCTAAAGTAGAGTAATATTAGAAACATACCTTTCTTTCTTCCCCGTGCAAAGTTTCTTCTCCTGGTCGCAAGGTTCGCCGGAGAATTCGCAGCGCGGGCCGGCCGTGTTCGGGGACACGTCGCCGAGGTTCGTCGACGCGAACGCACATACTATACCTCCCTGAAACGTTCAGACAGGTTTAAAAACCGGTCAAGTGCATTTATTTATTAGTAAGATAAAGATAAATGATGTTACCTTCCCCGGCAGAGTGGTGTTGCCATTGAGCTGCTTCTCGCACAGCACGGAGGCGTACCCCACGTTGTCTGAGGATATTAGCCGGTTGGTGTTGTTCATGCTGGTGGGGTGCACCGGGAACCAGTTGATCACGCCCAGGAGCTGGTCCGAGGGGGTGAGGAAGCGGACCTGCGCGAGGGTCTTGTCTGTGTCGTATTTGTAACTGAAAATATCGATATCGAATTGATCAAAGAACTGATTGCAAATCCAGACACGGTTTGTTCAAAGGTTTTTGTTATGTGCCTGCGATCATGTTATGTGCGTAAGCCGTCGAACTCGAGGTAATCTCTAAAAATTAAATTATATCCCAAAAAGCTCATCCGCTCGTCACCCAAATGTAATTTTCTTTTACAGCTATTAGCCCAAAGTTCTCTTAACACTTTGAGTGCTGAAAACGCACGGTATGAGTTTTCTACAAGTGACTAATCTGCGAAAATCCACACTAGCGCAGCGGCTAAGAAAATACAGATCTTTGTGACTCAGCAGAGCTGTAATATTTTTCGAACGAAACGCATGTGCGGCGCAACACAACCGCTGTGTAGAGCGGCAGCACGAATTTTTTAGGTAAAAAAAAAGATCGCAGTCGTCGAAAAAAAACAGCAGTCAAAGTGTTAAGTAAATTATTGCAGGTCTTATGTGAATAAAGTTTCTTAAAGCCATAAAAAGGGGAAGGTTGCGGTTTCAAGTCCCGTCGTTATCGTAAAATTTTGGGATATTAGTCAATTTCTTACAGCTTATTCACATAAATAAGCCTGATTTTCACTTTGTTAGGTACCAAGTACGAGTGACAACCGATTACTTAGGAAAATCAATGGGTTAACGGAAGTGATTAAATCAGCTTGTAAACGGAAGAACGTTACACTTATTACTGATTACTTACACTGGTCATTCGCACTTGACACTTAACACTTTGAGTGCTGAAAACGCACGGTATGAGTTTTGTACAAGTGACTAATATGCGTAAATCCACACTAGCGCAGCGGCTGAGAAAATACAGATCTTTGTGACTCAGCAGAGCTGTAATATTTTTCGAACGAAACGCATGTGCGACGCAACACAACCGCTGTGTAGAGTGGTAGCACGAATTTTTTAGGTAAAAAAAAAGATCGCAGTCGTCGAAAAATAACCGCAGTCAAAGTGTTAAGTAAATTATTGCAGGTCTTATGAGAATAAAGTTTCTTAAAGCCATAAAAAGGGGAAGGTTGCGGTTTCAAGTCCCGTCGTTATCGTAAAATTTTGGGATATTAGTCAATTTCTTACAGCTTATTCACATAAATAAGCCTGATTTTCACTTTGTTAGGTACCAAGTACGAGTGACAACCGATTACTTAGGAAAATCAATGGGTTAACGGAAGTGATTAAATCAGCTTGTAAACGGAAGAACGTTACACTTATTACTGATTACTTACACTGGTCATTCGCACTTGACACTTAACAAAATATAACGGAACCAATAACGGAACATTAGAAGTAATGTCGCAAAATTTGATAGGTAGGTAGAGGCCTAATATAAGAAATGTAGCAAAGAACACAACTAAAACTTGCTCTTGTATTCTGATAGGTACGTACATTATTTATTAAAATGTTCTTAATATAAAATTCTTTACCAACATAGAAAGTTCCAATCAAATAATAGAACTAGCATTAACAATATAAAATAAAATATTGCTGGACAATCCACATACCTTCAGCATCATTTACTCAATGGCTGATGATTGAAATAATTATTCTTTCTGCAGACTATTGCAACTAGTGGTTTGCAACAGGTAGAACATTTCCTAAAATTGTGTCTTGTTATTTAAATTCAAATGTTTTGTCTTCTGCCATAAAAAGTGTTGAGTATGTAGTGTTGAGTGTGAGCTATGCTCGGAGTTTCTCTGAAGGATAGGATTCGTAACGAATACATCCGACAGAGAACCAAGGTTATCGACATAGCTCAAAGAATTAGCAAGCTGAAGTGGCAGTGGGCCGGCCATATTTCGCGAAGAACCGACGGCCGCTGGGGCAAACGTGTTCTTGAGTGGAGACCGCGACTCGGCAAACGTAGTGTAGGACGCCCTCCGACCAGGTGGGATGACGACTTGCGAAAGACTGCAGGTAGATGCTGGATGCGGCAAGCTGAAGACAGGGCGCTATGGCGCTCATTGGGGGAGGCCTATGTCCAGCAGTGGACTGATATAGGCTGATGATGATGATGATGATGATAAAAAGTGTTGAAATTCCGAGAAGTGCCAACTAAGCCCTTTTATTGACCTTTGACTATGAAGTCGGTTGTCATTGAAGTTGGGAATTACTAGAAAGTTATCGAAACTACTTACAAAGGTAATTTGTTAGTTAGTATTAAGATCCATTATTATTGTATTTTTTTGTATTGATGGTGCAATAAAGAAATATTTTATTGTAATAAAATTAACGAGCTTGGATCTCTTCTTGGAAATTCAACACGGCAGAAGTACTGCGATTTGCGCGACGAGATTTGGCAAAATTTTACATTAAGAATAAGTTTGTTGTAAAATTTTGTGTAAAATCATGTCATTATGGTTCGGATTTGTTTTTACGGAGAATCTGAAATGAGGCAAGTCCCATAACTATTATGCAAAATGCTTTAAACTTAAAATGTAAATGACCTTAGACAATATGCGGTGCACCTTGACCGGAATTAAATACTATGTAAGACAAGCGCATAAGTATTGCCTAAAACGCTTTACTAGGTAAGCAAGATTTTAACTTAATTAAATAAAATTTAAGCTTTTAGACTAATCAAAGATTACTAACACTTCACCTTTATTAACACTATTAAAATTACTAACACTTCATCATCATCATGATGATGATGAAATAAAATCAGCTAAGAAGTAAGGTTTGCGACTGAAACTATGAGATGATGAGAAAGAGAAGAAATAGTATAGACAAGTATTTATATTAAATGATATAATACATATTTATATATATACTGCATGCTTTTTTATAAAACGACCTCTGTGGGGCGGTGGGCGAAGGTCTGCCTGCGACGCAGGAGGTCGCGGGTTCGATTCCCGCCTCGGAACAATTGTGTGTAAAATCTGCAGATAATTGTTCCGGGTGTTCTGGTCGTTTTCTATGTATAATAAAAAAATATCTATTTATGTAATGTATTGTATTATCTATATCAGTTATCTAGTACCACAAGCTCTGCTTACCATGGGGCTAGATAATGCTGTGTGAATTGTCCAGCATTATTTATTTAAAAATAAAAAATAACAATTTATAAATATATTTAAAAAAAAATACGCCTAAGCGGCAGAATCTAGCCATCTAAAATAAGTCTTATGTATCTACTGACTATTAATTACCCTGATTCACAAACAATAAATGAATTATTATTATGAATTTACTTGTAGTATAAAGCCTTGTTACTTTCGAAATGATTATGATTTAGAAGTCAGCGGGAAGTACCCTAAGTATAGGTTTTTAATTTATGGCGAGAAACCAATTTTTTTTTTATAAATCTAAAATTGTACGGTTTTCTGATTGATTCCTTTTTTTTGTTCTATAAGACCTTGCTTCTAGAGAGAAAGAGAGAGATTCTTACTTGGCTCTTTCCTCCGGTGGGTTCCGTAGATAGGAGGATGGCGACCGGTTGATGTTGGCGTCCAGGAGTTCTGCCTCTCCGTACTCCATGCGAGCTTGAGTGGTCTTCATGTGCGCTAGTACTATACTCTGGAAATATAAACATTGCGAATTCAGAGAAAAATCAAATTAATATATACATAGATTTAGTAAGTACTATTGTTAAATTTAGAAAATGATTGATTTTGGAATTGCTTTGTCCATGTTTAAAAAAAAATCCTACATGGCCGAGGTATATGATCCATATCCCTTATGATCGAAGGGAAATAAACTACTTTGAGATGATAAACTTTTCACGATACAGGGCCAGCCTAGTGTAGGCATCGTTGTCATTTTAATAAGTGTATTACCTAGTTATACAAATCCACCTATGTAGCGACGACGCGAGGTGCAAACTTAGCTTGGTCGAGTTATTCTGTTTTAGTAGCAAAACTAAACATATTATAATATTTTTTCGTGATGTTATTAACGTTGAAACGTTAAAATTTATATAACTATTATACATACATTTAAACGATCTATAAAAGATATACAGATCGTTCAAATATTTGCCCTGTGGTCCTGTGACTGGTTGTCCTCATGCAATGTAGACCTTCTTCCACTACGCCTTGGAGTCCAATTACTTAGAAGGTAAATTTGCACTACAACCAAAATTATAGCAATAACTTCTGACTCACAGACGCAAAGTGCGTGTTTGTGTATCAGAAGTGTCTACAAGGCCAGAAAAAACTTAATTCTGTTAATAAACTTATTTATAGCAGACTTTAAATCGAGGAAGGGGGCCAATTAATGGTTTGGTAGGTCCCTTAATTATGTTAAATAAATTTATTTATAGCAAATTTGAAAAGAAGGGGCAACATAATCTTTAGGTACCGACATCGAGACAGCAGCGTTAAAACCGATGTTATTAACTATCTACCTACCTACTAACACCTGACTTTAACGTTTTAGTCTTCAATATTAGCAGGTAGATCTAACTGAACTATCAACCCACTGCATCTTTAAAACAAACAGGTTGAAGAAAACCGTGGAACGTGCTAATAAGATAAATTGATAAGGACACTGAATGCAACGTTTCGTAAGAACGCAGCGGCAGCGGTTATGGTCAGTTACGACAGTAATGTCAACGACTGGCAGGCAGTTGGACGGAGCAAGGTTGCCAGCTCGCCACTCGTCCATGGACGATTTTGATACAAAACGAGATTTCCTGTTACCTATAGGAAATCTCGCTTAGTCTCCAAGTTCACCTATTTATGAAACTATCCAATTTTTCGTAGTTCGACGGACATTGTATTCAGGTAGTCATGTCCTAATGCTTTACCTCCTGTAGGTATACCTTTTTCCACTTTTATTACTATTTCCACAGCTTTTCAACATAATAATACTCAATACTCAGTGTTTTATTGCTTACATGTGTACAAATATGTAGGTCTTTAAAGTGTTTTTTTATGGAGAGTTCATCATCCGAAAATTTCTACAGCATTGTAATTGGGTTTGCTGTGGATGACAAAAAAATATCCAATCTTCGCCACGATGACTACCTTTTTAGTCTTCCGCTACCTAAGTGGAGGAAACGGACCTGTATAAAGTAAAGCCATGGGAGTATTTATCAATAACTACAAATAAGACAAAACCCTCCGTGTGGTTAAAACTGATCGTAGGCGACGAGTTCGACTCATCTCAGGCCGTAATAGCTGCTGAGGCATCGTTTTCCGACAAGGCGGTTACCATGCCATCTTTATCGGCTTGGTTGGCCAGATGCTTTGCTATTTGGAACAACCGTGGTCGAGCCATGTGCATGTAAAAAGTGCGTTATATCCATCAATAGAGGGTTGCATTTCAAAACCTTATAATCCAATTTAGATACATTATAATTTTTTTAGTAGATATAAGACATCGGTGTAGAATGTTCATTATAAGGTACCTTACCTATTTAGTAGAAGGTTACCAACGAGCAATTTAATTCGCTTTGACAACCTTTTCCGTCCACACGCACTGACTGTGGTAGGTACCTAATAAGGCTACTTTAACTCGCTTTATCCGCTCATTGTGGAAGCCATTTTATTGTTGAATGAAGAGCGTACGCGGTGGCTACCGCTAAATCGGAGTTGTCTGTTATTATTTATAATATTATATTTATTTGTTTAGGTATAATAATAGTCAACATTGGCCAGCAAAGGATGAATTGCCTATACAAACGAACCATAACAATTTGTAATTCTATTAGGTAGCCTAGCACCTAGCATTAATCTAGTTCCCTAAATGTTTTTTATTCAAAATACCTAAGTACTGATACCATAAAATTAAATGTACTTGTAAACCAATCACATTTTGCATATTTTTTAATACTTGTTAGTTAGTTTAGATTGAGTGTTGTTAAAAAGGTAGAACACATTGAGTTATTATGTAGTACCTACATAGTACATATTATATACTAGTTTCTGCCCGCAGCTTCGCACGCGTTGTTTCTATTAAAACGATTAAGATTATTTCTATCCCATGGGAACTGATTAATGGAATAATAAGGAGCCTATGTTTTATTCTGGGCCCAGAACTACCTGTATGCAAAATTTCAGCTCGATCCGTTCAGTAGTTTTGCGTGAAAGAGTAACAAACATCCATCCATACATACAAACTTACACGTTTATAATATTAGTTAGTAGGATATCGATGGTAGAACAGCACTAGATCCCTTACCTTGTATATCCCTTGGATGTAGGAGAGATACGTCTCCCGGACGAACCCCAGGATGGAGACATCGAAGAGAAAGTCCATGAGGAACCCTCCCGGCGTGGAGTGCGTGTGCGTGCCGCTGATGATAACGTTACTCTCGGAGTACAGGTCGCCGTAGCGCTTCTGTAGCCGTTTCACCACCTGGTACATTCAGAATACAGAATACGGATCATTTATGCTGGATGCGGCAAGCTGAAGACAGGGCGCTATGGCGCTCATTAGGGGAGGCCTACGAGTATGTCGAGCAGTGGACTGCTATAGGCTGATGATGATGATGATGAGACCGAACTTGGTCTTGAATACCCTACGGCACGCATGGCAGTAGAGTTGACCCGAGGAGTTATAAGTATACACGTGGAGGATGGCTTAGGTCTCTATGAGGTGAGTAGGTTACTAGATGTCAGTCATCCTTACCTCCTTCCGCACACTCGCACCCATCATGGCAGCGTCCACCGACACGAACACGATCCTTTGACCGTTGGTCTCGTCTTCCAGAACAAACGCTCTGGAGAACTGACGCAAGTGGATGCCATGCCCGATCTGCTCTAGACTGGCATAGCCCATCTGTAGGAAGAAATATATTTTAGGTTATAAACTGCACTATTAGCAAGCTGAAGTGGCAGTGGGCCAGCCATATCTCGCTAAGAACCGACGGCCGCTGGGGCAAACGTGTTCTTCAGTGGAGACCACGACTCGGTTAACGTAGTGTAGGACGCCCTCCGACCAGGTGGTATGACGACCTGCGAAAGACTACAGGTAAATGCTGGATGCGTCAAGCTGAAGACAGGGCGCTGTGGCGCTCATTGGAGGAGGCTTATGTCCAGCAGTGGATTAATATAGGCTGATGATGATGATGATGAAACTGCACTAGTATCAATAGATTTCTTTCCGGCCTTGGTGGGGGCACAGAGAGGGGCCTCGAGGCTTCGCCTCATTACCCCGGCGTCAACTCGAGGGTGACGACCCCTCGGTCCTTGGGTTTTGTGGGAATCTTTTCTTTCCCTTATTCTCAATGTATTTTTGGCATCATTCCGTTTATAATCTTTTTTTAAAATAAACCCGCAAGGACTCTATGGTGGTTCCGCAGGCATCAGGTCCCGCAGAAGGGGTCGCCATGGGCGGTCGTCTTCCTGGGGCCGGGGCTGGGGCGGGGCGATGTTGTGGAGGTGCTCGTGGTGCCCGTTGTCGGCGCGATCGTACATTCGACGCGCCGTATGCACTACGAATTCCTCCACGGATTGGATCTGCAGGTCGCGGCCTATGACGTCGTCTGCACTAGTATGATATCACTACAAAGTCATAAAACAAAGTCGCTTCTCGCTGAGTATCTGTCCTATGTATGCTTATATCTTTAAAACTACGTAACGGATTTGAAGCGTTTAATTAAACCGATAAAAAACACCATTATTAAACCATTTCACACATTCCACGAGGGCGAAGCCGGGGGGCGCACCTAGTCAACAATAAAGCAAATAATTGTTATGATGATACCCAGGACGGGACATGTATAATCCACATATGATCCACATACAACATATGTACTTATTAGTAAAAATATAGGAGAAGGTCCACGCATGGACTTGATTGTATTTCGTTTTATGATTCTGTCACTACCAAGATCCAATTTCACCGTTTCGAACGCGATCAATGTAAAATTAAATTTGTTATGCCGCTTTGAACGACTACAGCGCATAGCGCAAGTAGGGTTAAATGGCAAAGATTTTGGAAAATGGACCTCAGTGGTCCAGCGCGGAGGGCTGTAGGAACACATGGCTGCATCGCTTGTATTATATTATTATTTATTTTAAGCTATTATTGTCCCACTGCCGGGCAAAGGCCTCCCTTTTCTCCTTCCACTCCTCGCGATCCAACGCTGCAACAGGCCATGATGGAAGATGTACATCGAGCTCGTCGCTATTTTTTTATTATATTATATTACTAATATTATAAAGAGGAAAGGTTTGATTTTTTGTTTGTTTGTAATTAATAGGCTCCGAAACTACTGGACCGATTAGAAAAATTCTTTCACCGTTGGGAAGCTACACTATCCCCGGTGAATATAGGCTGTATTACATATATACTTTCAAAAAATTTAGGGATCCGTACTAAAACCGTGCGAAGCCGGGAAGGTCCGCTAGTTATATTATATACATATTATATGTTATGGTAGGTATTGTACCTATTTTCCAAAAATGAAGGAACCTTGAAATGTATTTTTAGCGTTACATTTTATTTCCACTTAGTTAAAAATGTGTTTAAGTGGTTGTTAAGTTATTCTTATTTATCACGAAAACAACTTATTTTTGTAGGAACAACGATAATTTGGAGGCACAAAATAATATTTAATATCCCATAAGTAAGGCTTATAGAGTTATGCGTCCTCATATTAATTTATTGCATACCACATACATTTTTACATAATTTTAGCTTTGGTGTAATATAAGTAGGTACGTCTATTTATAATTTTGTTAGAACAAGTATATAAATAAATAATAAATAATGCTGGACATTCGCAGGCGGACCTTCGCCCATCGCGCCACATCGGTCGTCATATGTATGTCGTTCCCTATATGTATGGGCGCAGAAATTTATTTATTTATTATTGAATAGTGGATACTACTCTATTTAAAGTATGAACCGGTTTATACTATATATTTATACAATATCATCACTCCACGCATAAAGGCAGGTAAACCCATATTTCACTGCCATAAGACCTGTCCGACTGTCCCCTATTCCGTGTTTCTATAGCGTGGCCGTCTCGCTTCGATTGCATGGGTTGTTTTTTTCTATTATATTAATTATTTATATCTAATATTGTCTAAGAATTAAAACTTTTGAAACTATCATGGTTATCAACACTAAAGTAATTTAAAATGGGATATATTTTTAAGTTATCCAAATGTATACGTTATATTTAGGATAAACTAAAACGAAAACTAAACGAAAACTTTGCTACTGTAACTATAATAAATAATAAATAAATAATGCTGGACAATCCACACAGCATTATCTAGCCCCATGGTAAGCAGAGCTTGTGTTATGGGTACTAGATAACTGATATATACAATACATTACATAGATAGATATTTTTTTATTATATATAGAAAACAACCAGAACACCCGGAACAAATATCTGCAGATCGTACACACAATTGTCCCGAGGCGGGAATCGAACCCCTGCAACCTCCTGCAGCTTCGCAGGCGGACCTTCGCCCACCGCGCCACATCGGTCGTCGATAAATGTCTAAATTAAGATTAAATATTTGCACAACTATCAATTAAATATGAAAATGCACAAACGCAGCATCCATCTGGGCAAGCATCTGCATAGCCCAGACGAGCTGAAAGACATCACCCCGAAGAAAATCCTACAGTTCCTAGCAGCTGCAAGGGTTAGTGGCGAACTATGAACGCCACGTCTTCGGGGCTAAACGTATAAGTGGCGATCACAATGGGCCTATCATGGCCGCTGTGACCCAAGCCACCCAAAGAAAATAAAAAATGTAATTCTCTAACCGATACTCGATTTAAAAACCTTCACCGTTATATATTTAAGCAAATACATACTATGTCATTTCATTTCTATTCCTCGACCACACCTTCACCTGTGACACTTGTTTCTCACCAGTTTATGTTTGTCTTGAACTCTTTGGCCCTTGTTGTTTCCACATTCTGTGCTAAATTGCCGTAAATGCAAGAAATTACCATTACTTACGTAGCGCAGGTTAACCACGCCTAAAACTTTAAATTATGTTTTCCCTATTATGAACTTGTCGCTATATTTATGCAACGCATCTACACTGTAAAATATGGTCTGCAGAAACCAGCGATGAAGCGATTCCAGTTTATAGCTCGCAAGTGTATACTAATATTATAAAGAGGAAAGGTTTGATTTTTTGTTTGTTTGTTTGTAATGAATAGGCTCCGAAACTACTGGACCGATTTGAAAAATTCTTTCACCGTTGGGAAGCTACACTATCCCCGGTGAACATATGCTATATTATATTTTCAAAAAAGTTAGGGAGCCGTACTAAAACCGTGCGAAGCCGGGAAGGTCCGCTAGTATAGTATAAAGCAACTTCCGACTCGATACTTTTCATTATCGTATCTTGAACAAAAAACTAGAATACAATACAATTTCTCATTATTGCACACCAAATAAAAACAAACCGTTCTAACACTTCATGTCCATCCAAAGATTGCCTAGCAGAGATCGCTCATAGCAATTAGGCCGCCCTTTATACCTCTAATCTAAGTTTTTAATTCTGTATTGTTTTCTGTTTTGTGTGGTATAATAAAGTGTTATATTGACTTAAATGAATAAACAAATTTCAATAAACACTGACCGCATATCGCTTCATTTGACCGCAAAATTTGCGGTCATCGACAGACAGGATGGCTAAATCCGTCCCGATTGCGACTTGTTGTGAAGCCAGTGCTTTATCGGTACAATACGAGTTATGAACCTTGGACTTTTTGTGTCCCTTTTAGCACATTCACTGAGGTCGATTCGATACAAGGGCAATCACAATTACCTAATATGCTAATAATCGTACTTCACACATTATAAATGCGAAAGTTTGGATGTTTAGATGGATGAATGAATGTGTGTGACTTCTTCACGTCAACATACGGCTCTACTTTTATCCCATAAATTAGTTCCCATGGGATATAAATAACCTTTAAACGTTTTCATCGAAACTATGCGTGCGAAGCTGCGGGACTAGTAAATAGTAATGAAGTGATGTTGTAGCTCTCAATAAAAAAACACGGAGAGCAAGGTGCATAATACATAGGTAGGTACAGCTACCTCCTAATTAACTAAAGTTAGGAAAACATAAAATGAGATTCCTTTCAGAGACGCTACTGTAGGTAAAGCATATATATAATACCATTAGGTATTATTAATGGGCCATAACTCCATAAGCATTCGATAGTTCAGTGTGTTTAACCACGTTTAACGAAGATATTAACCGAACCGTGTGCCGAGCCTATGTGCAAAATTTGTAGCGATTAAACACCGGCCTTGACGCTCTATTGACACGATGTTAGGTACGTGCGAGTAAGTACCAAACTAACTACAGTGGTGGCTCATATTATTAGAGCCAGCTGCTAAAATATCGAAATTTTTAATTAATCTGCTTTATTTAATCTCAAAACTTATTTCTTGTTTTTTTTTTAATATTATTATGAAATAGGTGTTTCCGTAGATTCTAAATTTGTACTTGCCAACACTGTGGACGTGCCATCTGTTGCATAGCCGCCATTTTATAATAGCAAGTCAGTCAGTCGAAGTTTTGCCAGCCAGGACTCTCGTGTTTGGGTAAGTATTTTTGAGGTTTTATGATGTTTAGGTTTAGAATAAAGTTTCTTTTTGTGTAGCCTATGTATTTAGGAAGTATATTTAAACTGCTTTTGCGGCGAAATAATTATGTTTTTGAAATTTATTGATTTTCTATTGCAGTACATATTTTCAAAATGGGGAAAGCAAGGGACCTCTCTCCCAGAAAAATATGCGAGATTAAAACTTTATTGGATCACACAAAACATTCCCACAGACAAATTGCTTCAATTAGCAAAGTATCGCGGGCATCAGTAGATCAAATTAAAAAAAAAATCGATGCAAATATCTCTTTAACACCAAAACGGGTGAACAAGTGCGGCCGAAAAAAATTACAACACCACGTGACATGAGAAAAATAAGGGAAATTTGTGTGGAAAATAGAAAAGCCCCTCGCAAGCTTCTCACAAAGTTGGTTCAAGATGCTGGCGTCAACATTTCTGAAGGCACAGTTCGTCGACGCGTCAAAGACTTGGGTTTCACCTGTCGCCGGCCAGCTAAAAACCCACTTTTGACTCCGGCTATGAAGAAAAAACGCCTCAAATGGGCAAAAGAACACAAGGACTGGACTGCGACTGACTGGAATAAAGTGAGTAGGCAATAGTTAATACTTAGTGTTTCGTACATTAACTGTACAATTGTGAAGCAACAAAATAAATATTTTTCAGGTTTGCTTTTCGGATGAGTCAACAGTGCAGATCTTAATGGATAAGTCTGAATTTGTCAGAAGAAGGCCTGATGAGAAATATAAAGAGGACTGCGTTGTACAGCGAGTGAAGCACCCTCTTAGCATTATGGTATGGTCTGTGATCAGCAGTCAAGGCACGGGACGGCTCTACATCGTAGAGGGGACCATGCGGCAGGACCAATACATCAAGGTGCTTGAAACCAAGATGCTGCCCCAGGTTCAGGAATGGTTTCCTAATGGTAATTTCACCTTTATGCACTCTTATGACTCTGCACCCTGCCATGAGGCGAAAAAGGTGACAAAATTCCTTGCTGACAAGAAAATAAAAGTTTTGAACTGGCCTGGAAATTCCCCAGACCTCAACCCTATAGAGAACCTGTGGGAGCTGATGAAGCGTGAAATTTCCAGAGAACAGATCACCAACAAACGCCAATTAATAGAGCGTTTGATAGAAGTATGGCACAGGGTTGAATCCATTAAAGAAAATTGTTCGAAATGCATTGAGAGTATGCCCAGAAGGATTGAAGCCGTAATTGCTGCAAAGGGTGGTGTTACCAAATATTAATTTCTTTTATTTTTTTAATTGTGTTCATAATGTTACACCCTATTTAGATGTAATTATAGTAGATAATCCATAAGCCAATTAAATCTTATTATAATAGTATTTATATTTTGCTTTTATTTCATGATTTACTCAATAAAACACATTTTTTTAGGGTGGCTCTAATAATATGAGCCGCCACTGTAGGTGCCAAATAAACTGCAGGAAGATAATTAAATTAAATGAATACTAACGACTCCACTGTTTTTCGAGAAAAGACAAATGCGGAAATTACTTCAAATTAAATTCCTTTTCCATAAACTTAAAGTACCTAATTTACGCATTGTACCATGCTCAATAAGATTTTCGATTACCTTTGCAATAATTGTTTGAATTTTTTTCTCTACCTATTCGAAAAATTTACGTACTAACCTTATTAATACCTTTTGAGGTCTTTCTGTAGTAAGTAGACAAACTGTTCAATGTTCATGCTACAGGTAGCAGGTAGGTGGTATAGGCGAGGTTTCATACAATTTTATACAACCAACGCATTCTGTAATTCGATTTCTTGGGTTCCATCTCGAAGCATTTTGCTAGTAAAGGCAAATATAGAGGTACGCGTACGTTTACCTATTGTTGCAGATTTAACACAGAAAATGACCAGACATTATACACACCAGTTTGGCATATCCTGTAGGCTCTGAGCGTCTATAAGCGTCTATTGTAGGTACCTTCTCAGAAACTCAGAATATAATGGTGATTTGACTTTCTTAACTTCTCTCTCTAATCTACGCAATTGGTGGTCAATAGCCAACACCAATATGTGATGGCAGTGATGGGCTTAAACAGAAGGACAATACTCACAAATCCAACCTCAGCGGGCGGGCCGGTGACGTCAGCGATGCCGACGCCGACGCGCAGGGCCTGCGCGTGCGCACACAGGCATGCGAGCGCCAGCCACGCGGTCAATGCCATGCCTGCAAGATATAGCAATGCTGGAGAAAGTACGGGCAACACACATCAATACAATACATCACTATAAGATTAGCTCTTAGACAGCCATCAACCTTATCATATCATCTGATATTATTTTCGATTAAATTACTCATTGTACTTAACTCAATTCAATACCTATATGTAAAAATTTTGTAAAAAATTCTGTAAAACAATACCTGTAGAGTCAAATGCTCACTAACACCACCCCTTTGTAGAGTAACATGTGGATAAAGTTTTAACCCTTTGGATATGGAACCCTAATAATTACGAAATAGTTGTGATCTCATTTTTTCAAGATTACGGAGAAAAAATATTTTAATGTAACCCAAATTACGCCCAATTTACATATTTGAAAATCACTGGAACCAAACATTACGAAATTTATGTTGGACCAAATTCAAACATTCTGAAGAACAAAAGCGACAAAGGTAGAATTTTTTTTGTACACATCCAAATTAACTGTGAAATATTCGCCGACGACCCTGAGCGACCTACATATAGCGATCATAGAGGCAAATTTTGGTTCCTTCTACATACATAATAAAACTTTGGAAACTATCATGGCTATTAACATAAAACTGTGCCGAAATATTGGAAATCTCAAAAATCTAATCATGGTTAATATCATAATTAATAACGATAAATTACTTTTACATATACATACAGTGTATAGTATCTGCGGTCAATGTTATCTATGTATTGGGTAAATGTGTTAATCTAAACTTATCGTACGTAATACCCTAGATTCATGACCTAGATTCAGCAAGAATCAAAATTATCTAATTACCCTAAATTTCACTTTTTATTTGTTCTTTTGGAATTGGTAAATAAAGACCGACGCTACCTATAATAATTATTATTATTAACTAAGTATCTGATTTTATTAACGGACTTCGAAAACCTTAAAGACGGTTTGACAAGTTTAATTTTTTGCACTATTAAGTAGGTACTTAGGTGTCTTTTCAAAGAGAAAAAAAATTAAAAATTAAATTGTTGGTGATGCCAAAGGTTGAAATCTTTGGGTGATGGGAAGTTTACGGGGTCATCTAGCAATGTATAAAACTAAGCCGAATTGTTTATCTATGATCCATAAACCAGAATCGAAGAACACGAACACGAAGAGCGTAGGTACTGCGTTGCTATGCCACAGAATAACTACATAATTAGTATAGCTTCCAATCCACAATATGCCAAAACAATTAACTAAATCAACATTGTATTTCCCACACGTAGCACCACCGGACCCATGTCATTGACAACTGCTTCTTCCGAATACGTGAGGTATTTGCTAATGTTCTGTCCTCTTGTTGACCTGGCCTTGTTATAGATCCTTACGACTCTTGGGACAGTGATCTGGCTATGACCTAGGCATCTACATATCTTCCACTTCAACATCTTTTTTGTTTTGGCGCCGCTTACCTATCTTCTAATCTACTGGTAGAATTTAATTTTCTTGTGGTATCATATCAGCCCATACACGACTACGGCTGGACATGACATGCAACAGCATACGACGACGCCACAAAGAGCGGTAAGATAGTTTGTTTCGTGCGATCCAACCGAAACTTCGTACTTTGTCATTTAAAGTAGGAAAGTAGGACATCGGTCGTTTAATCAATGTATCATCAATCACTAATCACATCAAACTAAAAAAGACTCCAATTTTAACGATGTGATATACATGAGAAATTACATTGCGCTATCGAAGTGTTGAGAGTTTAAATCAATGCACTTCAAAACCCATTGTCATTGTTCAGGAATAATGAAGTCGGTTTACAGCTTAAATTATTTGCTAGTATTGTAAATTAAACTTAATTGAGCATGTCTGTCTATACGTAATTTAGTTATACTGTAGCTATACTTATTTATTGTGCTTAACAAATACGCATAATAATGTTACTTTCTATTTTTGTACAGAGGGCTAATCGCGAAAGCGAGCTTAAAATCCTGTGCAAATCATTGTTTCTCAATAACTCTCCTCCACTCCACAAGGAGACCCAAAAGTTTAGTGGCCACCCAGCAGTGTGTGAATTCCGATTGCGGAGAATGATGATGAACTCATCTCCTTTGCATATCTATCTATCGAAAAACAGATTTCTTATATTGATATGGTTGATCTATGCAGACTCAAACTTTCACCATAGCGAAACCCTAAAGGATGCCACACAGTGCATGTTTTGCAAGTAATATAGAATGTAATAATCGCACCTAAGAACTTACTTTCATAATTCTTGATGCAAGCCCAGCTACAATGCGGGCCGATGGCATGCAATGATGCAGGTTTCGCAGCCACGGATGTTGGTCCCTAAACCTAAAGTCCATTGGCATCAATATCCACGAAGGTAAGGTTCAAATTCGGCTGTACGAATAGCCAGGATCGATATGCCAATATTTTATGAAACGGTTCTTAAATTGACCTCGTTTTTAGTCAACATCCTTCTTCGAGTCAATGACCTGGGTGGGAGATGTGTCTTTCTTATCTTGGAGACTCGAGAAAGCAAATTTTTAGGGTTCCTTTCCGTAAGTACCTACCTCATTATTATTTCCTAATATCTGTTTATTCTATTATTATTTAATTGACAATATTGTCTCGCACACACTGCATAATCTTATCCTAAGCCGTTATAATTATGCTCTAGAAAATAGAACAACAAAATACATAATAAAAATAACACCACAAAAATAATATAGCATGTTACCTAAGCCGTCCAGCCTGTCGAATCCCGGGAGAAAAACAATTAAGAAAACACCAGAAATGCGGAAAAACTAAAAAAAAACTTATTTTATTGTTTACCTAGTTGTACTTATTGGTAATTCATAAAAAAAATTGCATTTACGGAACTCTTAGCACATGAATCTCACTCACAATTGGCCGCTTTTGTAAATCATGCTGACTCTGTAGTTTTAATCAAACTCAGGCTAGGACCTACTTACGACATCGCTATTTACAAAATATAGATGAATCATCGATCATCTTTACTGCATTCATGTTTATCTTGCAAGAGATGAAATCATTTCGTATGAGTTTGGCATCGTTTTTTTGCTAGACGGTGAATAGTCACGTCACAGCAGCGCTGGTTGATGGACCTACTTTGATTATGTCAAATATGCACCTGCAAGACAAAAAAATCTACCTGCGCATAGGAAGATTTTTTAAATAAAAGATTAACTTTGAATTTGAATTTTGCCTGCTACGGAACCTTATTCATATCACAAGGACGCACTCTTGGCAAATTTTTATTGATTTGACAAAGGACACACTTTGTTTGGGAAGCGCGTTGATGTCTTTTCTATGAAAGAAGTAAACATATTTTAGCCAATATTGCATCATTAAATCAACGCTGGTTTGTATTGATACTAACACATATAGCTCTGCTTAGGTTGGGGGTAGCAAGATGATGCTGTGTGGATTATCCAGCATTACTATATTATTTGATTATGCAGGGTGCCCCACGGCTATGCCACATGGAGGGAAAGTATCTTAATTATTGTCCTTCGCGTTGCATTTTTTATTTATTTTTTATTTAAAAGGGCAAAAAAGCTACGAACAACGTAGCATAGAACGACGCGACGTAGCTAAATCACGAATCGTAGTACTTATAAAATGCTAGGAAATGCTGCGAAATGTAAACGTTACCTAATAATGCATTCTTAATACACAAAAAAAAAGAAGTAGGAATTCAATTTTGGAGTTCCTTTCTATCCATGGCATGGCCTCGAAATAGCACATAGTTATAGCAAACAACACGGTTTTATTAGGTATGTACTCCAATTCACAGGTGTAATGTTTAGTAAACAGAAGGTCATTTACTAAGCATGATATTAGTAGAACCAATTATTTGCTGATTATGACTGTATATTCAACAAAGGACTTTGTCTTTGTGCGAGGTAAACAAACTATAGGCAGGATATAGGATCATTAATTCAGGTTGAGTCATACATCTACACAGTATAAAATAAAGTCACTTCCCGCTGTGTGTGTATTTTATTATAAGAACATAGAAAACGACCAGAACACCCGGAACAAATATCTGCAAACCGTACAAACATTTATCCCGAGGCCGGAGTCGAACCCGCAACCTCTTGCGTCGCAGGCGGACCTTCGCCTTCTGCGCCACAGAGGTCTCACTATTATGCTCGGTTCACGTTTCTCATTGGATGGAATGCTCGAATCTGAATGGTACATTACAGACAGGGCCAGATTTACGGGAGGGCAAACGGGGCGACTGCCCCGAGCCTCCACAAAAGTGGGCCCCCACAAGAAAAGAGACTTCGGAAAAATTTCAGACTAGTAAACCTCTTTTTCTTTCTTTTTTTTAGCGTCTACCTTTACGTAGGTAAAAAACGATCGGAAGGTACTTTTTACACACATGACTATATTAAATATTAACAGAAATTAAATTAAAAAAAAAATATTGATAAATTTTTGATCGAAAGAGAAATGAAGACCAAAATTTCATAGCTACATACCCAAATTTTGAAATTGCATTGACAATGTATATTTGGTTTTGATTAATTGCACTGGAAAGAGCTCATTTTCAAAAAATAAAAATAGGCTTCGAACCACGTTGGCACAAAACCGTCTATCAAAGCTTTCTCTCCTAAGTAGGTATTGAAAGTGATTTACTTCGGGAACTGGATTTCAGATCATTTACGCTAAAATAAGTTTCTGATAAATTCTTGTTTCCGATTATATTTCGGTATATGTTTGTTAAATAATAAAAGAGTCGATTCTTATTCTTCTTATTTATATACATGTATCGATTATTTATTTATTGGAAAACTCGACTGTAAAAATGGACCATCGTAATTGGAAAATAATTTGGGGTCAGGGGGCCTTTACTCCTTTGTTGCCCCGAGGCCCCTAAATCCGGCACTAATTACAGACGAGACGAATGTCTCGCGTGAGGACGGATGAAGATGCGCACGCAGTGAGGAAATAACTTATGACTCAGAAGATCTAGGTAGTTACGGACTACGTCCTAATGGCTACTAGATACTTGACTCTGTAGACAGTTTTATTACCTTAATGCACAACTTGTTTTCGCTCGCGGCTTGGCACGTGTTAACCGGGATAAAAAGAAAGCCGCAGGTATGTCGTTCCCTAATAACTATAGTAGTGGATAAGATGATAGGTATTCAATAATAGCTATTATTGAATACCTATCATCTTATCCAAACATTATCATCCGTTTTCAAATCCATTATCGCAGGTTAATAAAATAAATTAACAGAGTTAATTTTATACTCTTACTAGCTTCTGCCAGCAGCTTACGTTTTTTTAAGTAGCCTATTCTTACTGTTGTTCCTGTGGTTGTTCCCGATCCAGATCGTTCTACTACAAACTGAAGTAGGTACCTACAATACAGAAAAGACCGACACAGCGAAAGAGACCAACTTATAACTTTGTAGGTAGTCGGTATAAGTACTTATACCTATACATTCCCTACTATGTACTTATTTACTAATACCTACGTACGTAGATAGATGATCCCGGGCTAGAATGCTGACGACGTATTTTTCATTATGTTTGATACTTATGTACTTAGGTAGGTACCTTATAACTTAAGTCATTTACCTACAACTTTTATCGTACCTAGTACCTACCTAGATACCTACTTACCTAAAAACTTGATAAGTAGATAATAGATAACAACTCGTATTGGCTTTGTTTACAAAGGAGGAACGTAACACGTACCTAAGTGAATTATTGTAATTCTTATGAGAATAAAGTTTTTTAAACCATAACACCATAACACTATGATACACAAAGATTTAAATCGCATCTTGATAAAATTAATATTCGGTGTAGCTACTACCTAGGTAGGTAAGGTATAGGTTAATGCTAGATCAACAATAAACAACATAGGTACCTACTTTCAATCCTGGAAAAATGCGTGCAAAGCCGGCGCGCGGCGGCGGCGGCGCGGACGAAGCTATGAATAGCAGATGATTACTTTATAATTTTGTAAAATTTCTACGTATGTACCAAGCTCTATTTATATCTAGATACCTGCACAACATACCTCCTTAATTTTCTTTGCTCATGGGTATCTCGCGAAAACACTGATAATTTTAAAATATTTTCATAAATTTTAGAATTTCACAACAATTTTTAATATTGACGCGCCATTTTTCGTTCAAAAACTTTGTCACTTTTGATCCATAGGAAGGTCCTTCGGAACTATTAGAGTAACGTATATCGATAAGCGATAATTCAACGCGTAGAATCGATTTGGTATCATACGCGTCAGCCTTTCCGCGTGGCCGGTATCATACTGAATGAATAGTAGAGTAGGTAAGGTTAAGGTACCAATCAATGTAGGCATTTATTTGTGTTGTTCATCTGTTCGTCTGTTGTGTACATATTATTCAGAATGGCTTTTTGAGATAGGTGCACTACATAGATGGCCAAATTCGAAACCATGATACTTATAAAAAGTCGTGCAACTAGTCATGGGCTCAATTTATGAGAAATCTTCAACCCGGTGAGGGCTTTTTTAAAATTTTACATTAGAGTTTGCAAAATTCATTACGGTGTTTTATGGAGAATAAACGGATATCCTGGCTAGCATACCAGATTTTAGAAAAGATTTATTAAACATATTCGGATGCTTAGGGAGATTTTTTACTTACCTACTCAAACTAAAAAGCCATTTCCTTTAATTTTCAATAACGCATTTCATTGCAATGATTGATCCTTATCAACAACAAATCTATTGCTGCAAAAAACAGGGTGTTATATTATTTTAAAAACACAATTGGTCCTTTTCCAGCAAAAATAAAAGATTTAAAAAATCGAACTATGTATTATAGGTACAGTTTTTATTTCTCATAAATCGACGTAATTACCTAATTACTACTTTCACGAGTTTTCTGTAACACTTATGGTTTCGGATTTCGGATATAATCATTTAAGATCATTTTATTCAGTTGTCACATGATCAAGTTTCACTTGATCTTAAATAATAAAAGTACTTACCTACCTATCTACATTTATAGTACCACCTACCAAACATGTAGGTATGCATCCCGTTGTAGAGGCGCTACTAATGGCCATGCACTCCCATCTCAAAAATCTAGTACAAGGAGGATTAATGTTAAAAATAAATGTTGACCCTAGGCCGGTAGTACATGGCCTTCTCGAAACCTTGGGCAGATTCTGCAGTTGGGTAAAAACAATTCCTAGAAGGGGGCCTAGTTGGATACTAGACCAGGCAGTATTTGGAAAACTACGCAGTCTTCTCGTCATCGATACCGCAATGCTTGAAAACGAAAGTTTTCAATCAATGCGTTCCATCCACCAGTCATGATAATTATCCTACAATTCAATCAGTACCCCATATTTTTAGACGGAATTTACAGAAATCGATTATTAATCCTTCCTTCATATTGCTTACAATTATATCTCAAATTCGACGTCAATCATGTGAGTTTGTGCCGCGGTTTGTTTACAAACATCCGACATCGAGTTTGGGTTGTTCTACCTTTACTATTGGCTGAATGGATCTCTGAGACTTAAATTAGGTAGGCAGTCATTAATGTAGGTAGTATTTAAAACTCATCCTTAGTTAGTTGGCAAGTACCTAGCATTATTTATTTTTTCATTTACAATTTTAAAAAAATGGCGTTGTTCTTGAAAAAGCGAAAAGGGGGAGGGTGATTTCCTCCGTCCACGGATCACTTCACTATCTTTTTGAGTTTCGATTACAATGCAATATACTTAGGTAGGTACCTACCTATTCGGATGTTGTTGCTTTGCCAAAACAAAAGCAATAACTTTTTTAACTGTGGGCGAAATACCTAAATGCATTTAATTTTTAGTGATAAGTACCAAGGTAGGTAATGAATGATCTTCCTTGATATAAAAATAGGTGAACATTTCAATCAATATTAACGTGAAGTGATTCCATTTGCTGTATAAAAGTTTAATCTAAGGCTGTGGAAAATAAAAACCAGGTTACGAAGTAAAATAAGATAGGTAGGTAAATAACCTAATCTGTGACCCAGGGCCAGGTAGCATACCTACCTTATTATTAGTAGGTAAATGCGCCAATTTCAATATTATAATAATACATGTGACCATAGAAGTAAATATCATGCTAATACGCGATGTCTATTGTGATTGATATACATATTGAATTAAATGTAGGTACAATACGTTGCAATGCTCCAAAATAGGTAGGTATGTTACATACCTACCTATATACTACAAGATGTCGCGTATTAGTAGGTACGCGCCATCTTGCGGGTTTTCTTGGAACTATTACGATGAGCAGCGCAGCAGCAGCGCCCCATGACCATGTTGCTCCATTGGTTGCTTGCGCAGTCATCATAAGTCATGTGACCAATGAAAAAGAAAATACCTAGTCAAATTTATTATTTCGTTAAAATAAGCGTGATTCATTTCAATTTAAAAAATAAATTGATGCGGCATGTGTAGATACGGTACGTAAACCTAGTATAGTTAATAAATCTTTATTAACTTTGTAAAAACCAGGAACTGACGACGGCAGCGCCAGTGTTTACCGCTTAATGTCAATAGATGTCGTTGCTGACCTTACACCTAAAATTAAGACTATTCCACACTAGGTACATTACATACGTATTACTACGCTTTTTACAAAGATAGGTAGGTACCTACCGTACACAATATAAGCTACTTATAAATCATATACTCATCAGATCACCGTTCCGTTATCCAGGCATGTTTGTCTCGTCTCCATGTTTTGTTTTATTCATTGTTTTCTTAGAATATATTTCCCACGTGCACGCATCGCACCCTACCTGTTGTTTTTTTAGTAGAAGGTTAGGTACCTATGTACCGTATGCAGATAGATTATACCAAGCTTCTTATTCTAAGGTAGGTACACTGCGAATTAGGTATAAAGATAAAGCGATATCTGTGAACCTCCTAAAATACAAAATGTTGGCGCGAGCGAGGTACAAATATATTGTGTGTACAATTATATTGTGACCGCGATTTAGCTCTGATGAGAATAACCCTAGTCATTCACGATCAAAGAATCGCTTTAATTAAGTTCTTCAAACAAGGTCATTAATCCAAGCTGAGCAGTGCACACAGCAAGGTGGATTACTTTAAACGGGACTTTCCCCGAAATTTTATTGACATTAGGACTTAGGACAGAAAACTGGCGCAAAAATCATTTATCTAGTTCGTCGTGGAATAAAATAGGGAAAAGAAAAGCTTAAAAACAAAATAACTTTTTACTTAAAATCGGTTGTATTTACATTTCGTCCTTGTAGAAAATCAATAAGTAGTGGTCAACATCACAAATAAATAAATCGTACTAAGTTATTCATAAAGTTGTACACCATACACGTACACAATGCGACAGCTTATTCTAACCTCAAAATGAAAAGGCGGGACGCAGTGATACTCACAATTAATTTATTGGATTAATAGTCAATTCTCTAAAACAAATATTTAACTTCCTTTGGTATACGAAGAAGGCCATTGGAATATGTGACTAAATGCTTTAAATTTGCGGCTTTACTTGGTTGGGGCGTCAGGCAGGCAGGGCACCCTTCCTTTTAACATCGGCTGTAGGTTAACGCCAACACGGCGGATCATATCCACGGGTTTTCGGCAAAGTATAGCTGCAGTTCATAGAGTACCCCAACAAAATAAAAACACCCACGTCTACAGGACAAGCTTCTAGACTTATAGATAAATCATTTGTAATAATTGTGTAGAAACAATGACTGTCCGCTACAGGCGCGGATCTACCTAGTGATGCGCTGAGAGCAGGACTGCAAGTTTTTAACATAGGTAGGTAAATCCGGTATCGGGCAATTGCGGTTTCTACAATGAACACGCTTCTTCTATTCCCACGAGTAGGGTGTTTGTAAAATAGTAAGTACAGTCACTACTACACTTCGTCAAAAGGTTTAAAAAATACTTCCGTTAAACTTTTAACTTCGTCTAAATTTAAGAATAAGTGACACGCTAACTTTTAACCTAACGCCCCACCACCATTCACATAAGTAGACCAAATGATGAATATTCTCAAGATGTAAGTATCAAAATATCGTGCATACGCAGGTGCACGCACACCCGTCTCGGAGACCGGACGGACGCCCTATCGCGTCTAGCGAGTATTACATTGCCGGTCAAGACGAACAATGCGGTCGAACGGCGATGTATATCGAACAACGAATGATTTTCCACGTTATGGAACGCGTTACCACCGCGTGGTACGAGGCGGGCGCGGGACGCGGGGACCCACGCCGCCGCGACCGGCGCGCGGCAAATCGAACGAGGCCACGCCGCCGCCGGCGGGAGGGGGGCGACTGACGCGCCTTCCCCCCTGCCCGCCGTTCGTCCCCGTGCTCCCTTTGCGTCCTTTCGTAAAAAAAATGACGTTCATCCTACTTACTAAAACGCTCTAACCTAGGAATCTCTTATTCCACACCGCTAAACTCTTGGAATAACCGAACTGGAGGTACTATCCTATCAACAGTGGACAAAATACAGGCCGGTTTCATAAATTTTATGTAAGCTATCGCGGCGCGACGGCCGTCGCGCTCTCTTTATCAGTCACTTGGAGAGCGCGCGCCCGCCGGTCGGCGTCATGTGCACGAGATAATGGTAAAATTGTGATGTTTTTCTATAAATTAGCGATTTTGATGTGAGAACGCGGCATCGCGTCTGCAGACCGCAGTGCTCCCGTCGGCTCCTCTAGAAGCTCCTGGAATACCTACTTCACAAACTTAGTAATTCTACTACTACCTAGAAACATTATCTATTATTTTATTACATTATCATCGTTACCATTCCAGTAAACTTCCAACGGAACCAGCGCTAGCACGATCGATACCGTGTTGAGATGACCTAAATAGAAAACTTTAAGCCCTGGATGTAACAACCGCAATATTTTACATTATTGATTACAAAAATCACAGGCTTCACTTAATCTAAATATGTACACACAAACTCTCCTCAACAAAAGAAAATGAAGACTTGAGTTTTGTGACTTCGCTTACCCCTCTATTAGCACGCCAACGCTGGCCTATTTCTATTTGAATCGGGTCAAGTTCAGAATAGAAAAATATCACAACTTCACCATTTAACAGGCTCACAGGTAAACCTAGAATACAGAGGTTTTCACTTAGAATAAATTTACTTTCAAAAACACATTTGTACATTTCATGACAAAATTCAACAGCATTCTACTAAGTCTTATTAATTACACACCCGCGGACGAGCGACCAAATTATAATTATGATGATACAGCTTCGGTACCAAACTTAAAGTTATTGTAAAAAATTGAAAATCTGCATTGTATTTGACTTATTATTAATTTTGTCATTTAAATAGAACTGCACCCGTTTTAGGTGGGAGCTATGTCGGCCCCGCGTGTTCCCAACTGTAGGTTTCTGTCAGTGCTTGGGGCGGTCTCTTTCTATAGGGGCAGTTGGGGCGAGGCGGGGCCGCGCCAGTCCGGGCGTCACACTAACACATCACTGTGACATTGTCCATAAAGAGGCACTAAGCGTATTACGCGTCCTCTTCTTCTTCTTCGCCGAGTAGTTCTTCTTCCACTTCTTCATCTGTAAATGACAAGATTTCATTCGTTTCAAATCATAAATCATAAATAACAACTACCCACGATGTTAAGCAAACGACAACAGAAAGCTCGAATGTAATAAAAAAATCCAATATATAATCAATTTCAGCTAATAATTATTTGAACTAGGCTACTCCAGTCTAGTTAGTTAGAGGTAAACAACCATATTATGATAACGATTCCCGCAGCAGGTTCCCGTCACGGTCTAGGCACCACGCGTACCTTCGAGATCATCGTCCTCGCCCTCCCCTAACGCCTCTTCGTCTTCCTCTCCCTCCACCTCCTCATCATCGTCGTCGTCCCCTTCGCCCTCTCCTTCCAAATCCTCTTCGTCGCTATGTGGTTCTTCATCGCCGCCGCCGCCATTTTCTTCTTTTCGCGCCTTTTTGGCTTCCGTTACTTTTTCCTGAAATAATCGGTAAATTGAATATGGAACTAAAATAATTTTCCCAATTCAGACTTTCCTAATTTGTATTGTTTACATGTCATGGCTGACATTATGCGACGTATCTTTCGGCTCCAAGATCAAATAATGTCTGGCCATCGGCCAAATTATTTCGAACCGATTGCAGAAAATAAGTGAAACAATGTTTATACGGGAAAAAATAGCAAATAACGTTACAAGATAATCAAGGTGACAAGGATGCTAAAAGATAAAGATGCGTGGATCATTAGTTACATGAGAGAAAGAGCGAAGTATAGCGCGGGGCCGGCGTTCATACGGCCCTTTTTTCGATGGCAACTTACGATCGGAACGCGGTCACATCGCGTAGAACCAAACCGATTGCAATGTGGTGTCATAGAGTCGATAACTGAAAGTGGCCTTAGCGCGTTAAACAACCTCTAAAAGGAAATTAATTGCTTACCTACACATTAATCGCGTCAAAAGTAACAAGTTGATGTTTCACGCGCAACATTATTTAATCTTAGGCATTGTTCAGTTACCGCCATGCGACCCTGGCGCGGCGTTTTTAATTATAACTGTATTTAGAATGCCTTTTTCGCGGCTTATCCTAATCAATATAGGTACAATTTCTATTGGACGTTGTTATGGAAGACTTGGGCATAGTTACCAGCTTTACCTACAAGCTAATAGACACTCACACCCACACGCAAATATACCGGGTCATTGACTAGGTACCTACCTATTTCTCATTTACCTATGTATAAACACTTGCGCCGAAATAAAATCAACCTTGTAGGTTCTTACCAATGAGTAATCCTCAATAGAAATAGACTCATGGTAGGTATGTACTTAAGATTGCACTTAGAATTAATTGGTAGTATAGATAACGTAGGTAACCTAACATCGCGCATTGGTTTGTGACAGTAAATACGACAAATCGTACTGACATTCGCGCCGGCCATGTTTCAAACTATCTAGCGTCACGCTTCGTCGACCGTGCCCTGAGAAAGTCTAAAATAACCATGATACGCAATAAAATCAATAGATCACCGACACACGAGTCGGTGCATAAGAGGTTAAAGCCTGTTTCTTGTATATTATCGAGTCAATGGGAATGGCGTACGTTTCCGCGCCATGTTTTTTCTTCCAAGGTCATGCCGCTGTATCTCAAACGAGTAAACAAAGCTAAAATCTAACAAGACACATTTTAGCGCGCTTATTCAGATATGTTAACGGTTGATACAACGTGGTGTTAGCTCATCGATTACCTCATAAGCATCGAAATACACAACTCATCGTGATTATGATGTCCAAAAATACGCCGGTTGATTTAGACCGCGTCCCTAAACCCACCTTATATTAATTAGAACCCACGTGTATATTTGGTGGACTTCAATTTAGACTATCGTTGGACAGTAGGTATAACATTTGATAAAATGGCGAGCGATTAATAGATTTTAATAATCTGACATGTGCACTCACCTCTGCTGCCCTTTTCGCTCCTTTTATTTCACTTTTTGCGTCAGCCTTCTTCTCGTCACCGACCTTGTCGACAGCCACTTCACTGTTATTTTCGTTGGTGCTCATGATTGTTTGATTTTGGCGTTAGTTTACTATAGAATTATGGTAAGATAAGATGTGTTACTGCCCGAATTCGACGCGAGACTGATTCGAGGAATGAACGAGCACCGAAACCAACGAGTTTGATTACGAAGATGGCGCGCGCTTCTATGCCGGGCTGCTGTGATTGGCCAAGAGCGGCCGCCATTGACATATTCCGCCTAGCATGTGGGTAAAAAGGTGAATTATAATATCAGCAATTACACCGATTAAAAACTTAAAGTTTCTACAAGGGGATGTTAAAAGTGATTGTAAGGTAAATTATTGTCCTTTTTTTGAAATATCTGATCTATGTAATGATAAATTGGGAAAAAAGCGGGCGCGTCACTTGAAATAGTATCAGAAGTCACCGCTATGTGGCGCTTTTCACGGTCGTAAAAAATGCGGGAAATACGAAATCATAAGACAAGGCGAATTTGAATATGACTACAAGCAAGAGATAATAATTCAAAAAATGATACTATGATTTTCGATGAATAAAATAAGAATGTAATAATTTTAATCATTTATTTACATATTCTAAGATACCATACAGACTACTCGGTGACAAACTTTTATGGACTGCTTACATAGGTTAGAAATAGGCCTATGAAAAGGTTTATAAGGATAGCCAGAATTAAAAAAAAAATAAGAACGAAATTCTTTTACTTAAAAAAACCTAACTTTTCTACCAGGTAAGCAAAGTTATAAGTATTTCATAGTTACCATGATATAAATATAGATGAAACATTTGAGAACGGTACCAGAAAACTATGTGGATATTGTAAGAAAAACGATATACCCACCATACATTAAAGATAAATTGGATTGGTAGCTTTAATTATGTTTCTGAATATCTCGATTTTTAGTCTTAATTAATTTTGTTTTTACACCTATTGTAGAAATACTAGTTTAAAAGTAGGTAATAATAATAAGCTTATTATGTTTTAGTCTGAAATTGCCTGTCTCATTTCTGCAAATAACTAGCTGGGTACTTGAAATAATTATGAAAAGGCTTATCAAAGCTGCATAAATTGTTCTTTTTTATTAGATATGAAAGAATATCAAAATATTACACAAACAAATTATTTTCACAGCCCCACTACTAAATTTAACTAACAATATCACAGTTTGTCATTTTCTTATTATTTGACAAGAACTGTAGTTAGTAGTAGTTCTAATTTAAATAAATAAATAAATAATGCTGGACAATTCACACAGCATTATCTAGCCCCATGGTAAGCAGAGCTTGTGTTATGGGTACTAGATAACTGATATACATAATACAATACATAACACAGATAGATATTTTTTATTATACATAGAAAACGACCAGAACACCCGGAACAAATATCTGCAGATCGTACACACAATTGTTCCGAGGCGGGAATCGAACCCGCAACCTCCTGCGTCAATTTAAATACATACATACATACAAATTAGGCGATACACTAAAAACACATAAAAAAACATGTAACTAAGTATCTTTTACTTTTCTTTACCATTATTATTAACAGGAAGCTTTGAAAATCTTTAACACTAAAAAAAATATACACAAAAGGTTTATTCACTAACCGAGAAGCACAATTTATAAAACAAAATTTTATCTTTTGAGTTGACATGACACCTTTATGATGGCAACAAAACATGTATCTAGTTAGCCACTTTCCTACCATATGCATCATGGACATTTCATAGTCATGGAATGTTGCATGTAAGTAATATTTTATATTACCATGTACAACCATGACTCACAAATGCGGAAATAGAGTCCGCGCCACCATTGAAGTCCGATAGACGCGGCGCTGCTTTCTTCGCAGAACTAAATGTTGCTGTTATTGTTGTATATAATGTTGTTTAGTTCCCGCTTTTACGAACTTTTTTAAGACTTAAGTGGTGGGGAGCACACTAGTGTCCAACCAAACATCAGTGGCGACAGCCAGCGTCAAATGGGGTCGACAATTGCAGTATTTTTTTATAAATATGCTTTACGGAGCAAACATTTATTACATGATAAAATTAGAGAAGTATTAGAAACGAGTACAGAAAAATACCACTAACATTGTAGAAAGCACATTCGATATATTTTGCTATATAATCCTAAATAATATTGCTCAACGGTATACAAGTTTAGATTTAATATTCAGAAAAATAACAAACTTAATAACATTTATAACTTAAGGGCCAGCCTTATACAGCTAAATATTTTCTGTACAGTAGGATTTATAGAATAGGGACGATGAAAGAAACCAAAAATCACCAAACGTATGTATTTATCGAATTATACCTGAGCCATAGATAACAAAACACGTATTATATTTTTAATTTTGATCGAGATTAATTACTTTAATAATATTAAACAACAAAAACAGCAATCCGCCATGACATATACATAACCACAGGAATAACAATTGTAAAGGTTTGACTTTCTATCATTGCTGACATTCAATCAGGAGCCTTTTTTGTTTCTTGACAATATTGTAAATACTAGCTCTAGTTTGTTATTATTATTTGATTGTAATATTCTTTGTATAGGGATTCTATTGAAAAATATATTATATGGTCATTCTGTATCATCACCATCAGCTAATGTTCGTGCATCGGTGATGAAGACATAGACATGTATTGAAGCGATTTAGAACGAAATTGAAAATTTTAAAAAGCAAAATTTATCCTTCAATATTCATTGTTTTATATTCAGTAACGAAAAAAAAACATTTTCGTGTTGTTTCACAAAACCAGTCATCATGCCTATTATGCTGGTTGTTATGCTATGAATATCTTAAGAAAATTTGTGACTTATTACCATTTTATACAGTTTATGACCTACATGCCTTGTTATAAGATAAAACAATAAATACAATAGACAGAAACTTTATATACTTAGGTAAAAAGGTACAATACATCTAAGTCTGAGTATCTGCCAACATTCGAATAAGCGTATATGCCTAAAACCAATCGATAAAATAAATGTTGTTTATTTCGTTGAGTTTTAAGTCCAATAGAGGCACTGGCGGTACAGAACTAATTGCAAGATTCGCATTTTTGCTTGATACTCAGACACGGTACATTAAATAGCCCTATAATATATTTAAGCAGCAACTATATATCGAAATACTTCGAACTCGCTCGTGTGGGGGCAACTCTTATATTCCAGAGTGCCAAGAATATATGCCGACCTCTATGCTCCGTCCTTTATGGCATAAAGCCTTCTGAACAATATACACTATCTAGTCTTCTAGTCTGGATGTTATTTGTGTTTTGATAGTTTTCTATGCATTTTATAATTCATCTGGTACCCATAACACAAGCTCTGGGGCTTCTTTTCTTTGGGGCTAGGTGATGCTGTGAGAAACATTCCAGCTTTGAGGTTCTTACATTCTATCTTTCTTACATCTTAGGATCTTCGCCACGTGATAAAGTGCAGTCAGTGCATTAGTCCCGTACCCTATTTTAAAAGTTATCCGTTTAGTCGTATGTCTTCCGCAGGTATCGAAAATCTTTGCAATCAGCTTTATTAAATTGAGTATGATAATCGAGCTAGGCTAAAAAGTAGTGCAGACGTTTCCTTCAAACTCTATATTGCCGCCAAAATTAGGCGGAGAATCAGTGTCGTCTGCCATTCGATTCTCATTCCGCCAAGCGCTATAGAGTGTAGGTAAAAAATCATTGAAGAGAGGACTGCGGATCTTCTTGGAGCTGTTTTCACGGACGACCTGTAAGGGAGAATATTGTGGTTTACTTGTCGGTTGTGTTATATTCTTATTTACAGGGCGAGTTGTTCCAGGAGCATGTCATCTCTTCGAAGTTGCGCCTGCAAAGTGTGGTATATCCGCGTTAAATTGCTGTAACTGTGAAAAGGTACGAATTGGAGGATTTCTGTCTTCTTTTCGATGTTCCTTTGGACCACCTGTAACGGAGGAATGAGATGTCAGGGTCCGGATTCTGTTAGTGCAGCTTTTTCTAGTTCTGCGATTTCGACATGCGGCATGCGATGCTTTGTTGCATACAAACTAATATGCGTCTACAATGTTATGCATTTAGATGACTGCCGACAAACTGTTGCACAGTTTGGCAGAATCGATAGAACTGTAATGTAGTTTTTGATATGGAAATAAATAAATGAAAAAAAAATGCATTCTTTGTTCTTACCGAAAATTAGGCATTTTCTGAAATTAGTTCGGCCCGAACTAGTTTCAGAAAATGTTATACAGACTGGTTGGTTGCAAATAAGCTTTTTACGGATTCATTATTTTTATTCAGTACTGTACATAACAACAACACTTTCTGAATAAAGGCACCGTTTATGTTTATGTATATATTATATAAGAATATTCTTATCAATAAATAACTGAACTGAACTGAAATTTAGACAGGCAAATCAAATGTATTAGACACGTGTGTGAAAGTGGTTTCTTTTTCACTTCTTCCACTAGTTTACAAAAAATTTAAGTGAACAATAATATACATATATTTGATAATAATTTATACTTAGTATACAATTTTACTTGTCTATGTGCTTATTTTGTAAGCCTAAAGAAATAAAAAAAATGAATTTTGAATTAGAACTTAAGCAATATAACAAGCCACTACGCTTTGCTTGCAGGTTGATGATTGCCACTAAGTAATAGCTAAGTATTGTAAGTAATATGAAGAGATACCGACCCGTTCCATGCCTTCATAGTTAGGGTCCGCAGCGGCCCTCGGTATCCAAATCTTGACGTCGCGGTCGAGGCCGCTCGTGGCCAACACAGGGCTCTTTGGATGTGTTTCTATGCAGTTTACCTGGAAATTGAACCAATAACTCTTATAAAAAAGTTTATACCCAGATTCCCTGCTGTAAATATCATATCATTTTGAATTCGAAATCATACAATTTTTCAAAAAGCTAGGTATATTATATAACGACGAGGTTACCTCAGAACTTTTGACTGGGTGAACCGATTTTGATGATTCTTTTCTTATTTGAAGGCAGGTGCTTCCCGTGTGGTCCCATTTCAATTTGGTAGAAAACCATATACTTGTAAGTCTTAAATTTGCATAGTATGTTCGCGACAAATGGAAGCAATCCTTTGGAGGGATTGCGTGGGACCGAAGCCTGTTGGCACAGAGGCCTTTTGAGAGAGTTAATCTAAAGGCGAGGGCTACACATAATGGGCATCATCCTCGGGTGCACAATGTTATTTAACAAATAGAACTCACGACTCCACTGCTGTCCCCTTGCATCCACTGCACGATGGCCTCCCGCTGCTTGTCCCACACATACACGTAGGAACAGTCCGAGCCCGAGACCACGTACTGGCTGCGAGGGCCGAAGAACGAAACGCCTTTGAAGGTCGCGCTGTTGCGGTGTCCGGAGTAGCGCTTGGTGTAGCCGTCTACAGCTGGGTCGGTATTGTCTCTGTAATTCAACAAATATTAAGATAATTACAATTGCAGGGACCTGTGATTATTTTTGTTTTGTTCTAGGCAAAATAACTGCGCCTTCTGTTCATAACGACGCTTTTTGTTCGACAAACTCTATGGCGCGGTGGGCGAAGGTCCGCCTGCGACACAGTCAGCACAAATGTGTGTACGATCTACAGATATGTATTTGTTTCTGGTCGTTTTTCTAGAGGTATAATAAAAAATATATATCTATGTAATGTATTATGTGGGTATATCAGTTATCTAGTCCCCATAACATAAGCTCTGCTTAGACTTGGGGCTAGATGATACTGTCTGGATTGTCCAGCATTATTTATTTATTTGTTCCGGGTGTATTTATGTAAATACGGATGTAATGTTGTAATGTTGTTTGACGACCGATGTGGCGCGGTGGACGAAGGTCCGCGTCCGTCCGTCTGCGACGCAGGAGGTTGCGGGTTCGATTCCCGCCTCGGAACAATTGTGTGCACGATCTGCAGATATTTGTTCCAGGTGTTCTGGTCGTTTTCTATATATAATAAAAAATATCTATCTATGTAATGTATTGTATTATGTAAACATATAAATAACGTATAACACAAGCTCTGCTTACCATGGGGCTAGATAATGCTGTGTGAATTGTCCAGCATTATTTATTTATTATTTAATGTATTAAGAATAATTTATCTAGTTACCATAACACAAGCTCTGCTTACAGCTAGCTGATGATAAATGTTACTGAATTTGATGAACGATGCGGCGTGGCGGGTGAAGGTCCACCTGAGACGCAGGAAGTAGGGGTTCAATTCTCACCTCGGGAAAATTGTTTGTACGATCTGCAGATATTTGTTCTGGGTATTTCCTATGGAACTATAATAAAAAAAATCTACCTATGCAATGTATTAAGTATATCAGTCACTTAGTACCCATAACACAAGCTCTGCATGATTGGAGCTAGATGATGCTGTGTGGATTGTCCAATTTTCATTTATGTCCAGCAAAATATATTTCCTCGAGTATATAATACTTACACATCACGAACATCCTTCTCTGTGTCGAACAAAAAGATATCCTCGTCGTTATAGGACCCCAGTATCTCTGAACCGTTGTGGTTATAGATTGCACTAGTGAGGTGGTGGGTCTCATGTGACCGTAGCAATTTCTTCGCTGGTGACTGGAAATAAGACATATTTTGTTTTGGTTTATGTTCTTATATCACTAGCTGCGCCCCGTGGCTTCGCCTGCGTGGAAATTGTGCGTAGGCCGGCGCGCGTCGGGAGCGGAAGTTATAATAATTAAATCATGTTGTAATACAAGCGTGTTTCATTATTTACTTAAAGGTTATTACTATGTTTTGAGTGAAAGTGCGAACCACCGAATATTTTTTTTCATATAAATTACAAAAATTTATTGCACAACCCCTGGGGATAGTTTTGTCAAATAAAAAATACATATTTAATTTACTTTTAAGTTTATTTATACAGAGTTTTGAGTGAATCGATCTAAGGAAAGGTAAAATGCCAAAATGTGGCATTTTGACGATATCTACGTATACAGTCGTGGTCAACTAATTAGGGACTTTCAAGATAGTGAAGAGCAATAACCGGTTATGTACATATAAATATAAAACCCTATTGATTTCTCAGCACCTATTATTTGCATAATTTGGTCCGATTATTATGCTATAAATGGCTCTAAATAAAAGAATAAATATATAGAAAAAAGTATTTAATATCAAAGGTTGAACATGTATTCAATTTTAAGGTATAATTCTGTAGCTGGACATTTAATTAAGGACAGTAAACTATAATGAAAAATAGAGTTAAACAAAACTAATAATCTGCAATATTATAATATCTTTAACAGCTCCATTTTATTACGTGTAAAATCAGTACCCAGTAGCAAAACCTTTGTTAGTAATTACCGCTTGACACCGATGTGGCATAGACATTATCAGTTTCTGGCATGTTTCGACAGGAATGTTTGCCCATGCCTCACAAAAAGCTTCATTAAGTTCATCTAAAGTTGTGGTACGATAAGTGGCAACTTTTTTCTTGATTTCGTGCCAAAGGTGCTCGATTGGGTTAAGGTCCGGGCTATTTGCTGGCCAATCTAGCACCGATACTGACTGACTGGTAAGAAACGACTTGACTGAACGGGCGGTATGTTTCGGGTCGTTATCATGTTGAAATGTCCATATAATAGGGAGATGCTCCTCAGCATAGGGAAGCATCGTTTCCTCCAATATTGCCTTGTATTTATGTTGGTCTAAGTTACCCTGAACTTTCCTCACAGGTCCCACTCCACGTCCAGAAAATGAACCCCACATTTTAATGTTTCCACCGCCATGTTTCACCTGCTTTTTTGTGAATCTTGGATTCATTTCCGCTTTTACTGGACGCCGTACGTATTGCCTTCCATCTGAAGAAATCAAATTAACCTTGGTCTCGTCAGAGAATAATACATGTTGCCATTGGGCGTAGGTCCAATGTCCATATTTACGTGCAAACGCCAAACGAGCATTTCTATGTTCTTTCTTCAACAACGGTACTTTGCGAGCCACTCTTCCGAACAACCCTGCTTCTACCAGACGTCGTCGAACGGTCCTCGCTGAGACACCAGCTCTTTTGTCTGTCCCAAACACTTCGTGTTTAATTAAAATGGAGCTTAGAAACGGATATTTTTTAGCTAACCTGGTTATCATTCTATCTTCTTGCGGAGTTGTTTTTCTCGATCTTTTTGTTCTGGGCACATTTAAAGTTGTGTTATTGCGTCTGACATGTTGCACTGCATTGTATACCATAGTTTTTGAACAATTTAAATGTTCTGCTATCCTTCGGTATGGCCAACCATGCTCGACAACAAACTTCATGATAATTTTTCGTAGTGTTGGATCGCAACTTTTATTTTTGCCCATTTTTCTTCAAAATATTTTTCAAAACTTAAAATAAAAATCGGGATTGCCGCCAAAACTACCACGAAACAATAAGAGAAGAAGTAAAAAAGTATTGAGATTCAAATTTTGAAAATAGAACGCAATATCTCAGTGTCCCTAATTAAATGGCCAGCCAGCATTATTTGAACAAATAGCACTATGATAATCTATCAGCTATACTGTAAAGAGGTTTAATGTTTAAGAAGTTGTTATTGTTTGTATAATCGGGCACATCAATGACTAATTATACTTACATGTAAAAGAGATGGAATATTTTTAAGAATCGTTGAAAAAAAAAAACTTTATTTGGCTTAACTAGGGATTGTCCGTAATTAGTTGACCACGACTGTATATATAAAGGGAGGCTCCCAAATCAATTTATGTTTGTCAAAAAGGTAGTGCAATAAACGTTAAAATTTTGTTCTAGTAGTAGGGCCAGCCCAGCTTCTTGGTCTTATGTAAATAAATAATTTTAATTTGGAAGTACCGGAGTAGGATCCGGTACTTGCAAGAGGCTGGGCAGATTATGGTCTGATTAGGTGGAAAATACGAAAAACCATGCGAGATGTCAGTTCAAATCCCAGTTATCATTACAATTACCTGGTCTTTAGCGAAGAATGAGGGGCTGTAGAGTGCTTGAGGCCGGGTACATTTCCGCCTGTCGTACATTCGCACAAACTTGTCGCGGCCCGCCACGATCAGCCGCATGGGTTCCAGAGGGTGCCCGTGGATGCTGTATAGAGGGACGGGCTGTGCGTTCACTTTAACTTGGAACAATCTGGAAGTAAACATTTGAGGTTATGCTGGCTCATCTATACTTACTCTGTCTATACATAAAACTTAGTCGTTTCCGCGTATGTCTGTCTGTTTATCTGCTAAGACCTTCGTCCTTTTCAGATGGGAACCGCTTCAGAGGGGTACATTTTTCTTTGATTACGCGTAGTGAATTGAATGACTGAAATTATTCTGGACTGATATCCTACACGGTTATCACGAATGATGACCAGTAGAAGGTTCATTGTATACCTGTTAGCATGGTCCGTCCTGACATCTGCGTGCATGACGAGCCCGTCCTCGGCGGCCGAGAGCACGGAGTGAGGCTCGGCGGCAGTCACGTGCAGCTTGTGAGCGGCGCGCGAGTGAGATAGCAGACGACGGCGGGAGCCCGCGCCGCCACCCGGAGGACATTGGATCAGGCGGACCTGACAACAGAGAGATGGAAGTGTAAAGCACATACGTTCCAACACTGGTAGCTCCTGTTGCCGGTGTCATCAAGTGTCATGTATTCTTTGGTTTAATTTTATGGTTCGGAACCAAAGTGTATGGAGCAACATAAGTAAAGGAGCGGCAAGTACACGCGACTATCGCCGCTTACAGTCGTACCATATTTTTAGGAACCGGAAGAATTATCGGAAAAAGACGTCATTTGTATTTATTTACCATTATAACAAGGCAGGTCATGTTGTACAATTACAAGGTTCTTAATCAAATTCTATAAAGTTATTTGTGTCATAATTACCTGGCCATCTCTAGCACAAGTGACGATGTTCAGCTGGCTCTGCGCGTTCAGATAGAGGAACTTGCTTTGGAATACATTTGACTTGTGCCCCGTCTTTATGGTCTGATGGCTGATGTTCTTCGCCCAGTCCCAAACTATGATGTTGGTGTCGTCGGATCCAGAGACTAGGAGTTGTCCTGCAAAAGCAATGCGATACATTATATTCAGCAAAGTGGCAAGTGGTCTCCCGCAGAACAGACAACCACTGGAATAATACATGACGTGTTCTTGAGAAGACCTTCCTCTTGAATCACGCAATCTATTAAAATAAACCGCATCAAAATCCGTCGCGTAGTTTTAAAGATCTAAGCATACATATATAGGGACAGACAGCAGGAAGCGCCTTTGTTTATACTATGTAGTGATATACAAGTTGACTTGTCCCTGTGCTTATTTTGTAAGCCTAAACAAGTCTTCTGACATTCGCGAGGCTGCCTTCTAACAGTGGCATAAGCCGATGATAAATCTGCAACCTGAACCCACTGCTGGGGATGGGCCTTGTCATGTGCCAGTTCCTAGGGTCCTACGCTAGTCTCATGGTCTCATGGACTACGACTTTTCGACAAGCTAGTGTCACGAAAACTTTTGTATTTTCCGATTTTAAATTTTCTAAATATTTGTAGTTTTCTGGTTAGTTTGGTTTGGACAAAAGACAGAAAACCCGAGTGCCTCGCCACCTATCTGGTCAAGTTGTGAATCTAGATCATCCAAAGCCCCCAATAAATGTCATCAAAATCGGTCCAGCCGTTGAGGAAGAGTTCAGTGACATGCACAAGTGGGTATTGAAGATGAATATAGGCAGGTGCATTAAGATAAGTAAACCAAAATAAACTTGACAGCTTGCCAAAATCTTTATAAAATCTGAATCACGATGTGCTATATTGCTGCAATTTCAGTTTAAAGGCGTGTCAACATTTCAATAAACAGAATCACTGCTGCATAAAAAATATATTGCTGCACATTTTTTTTTATTTACCATTTATTACATCCATTTTTTTGGCAGCCAAGTGTCACATTACTTGCTTGACAAATTAAAAAAAGAATTGCACAGGTACCCATTTATTTTTTACAGCTCAATTTATTTTCTCCGCTTGTCAAATAATTTTTTTGGCTGACCAAAATCTCTTAAAGGTTGACTGTTTAAACGATATCCTTATTCTAAATTAATTAAAATTAAATTAGACCTGACTTCTCTTCTCTCACGCTATATCTGCATGAAAGGCTATGTGACTGGCCAATGTAGCTTTATTTTAGCAAAATAATTTTCTAAATCAGGTCAGATTTAGAAAATTCCTAAATAATTGTAGGCTTAACACGGCTATTTATGCGAGAAACATTTCGTCACATTGTATGTTCATTCCTTCAACTCCAATAATTTAACCAATGTGTAATAATAATCTCTTTTCTAGACAAAAATTGGTCAATAAGATTAATGTCTGTCTAGTCCTAAACAACTATGTTTTATTTTTTGTCGGTTCTTCGCGAGATATGGCCGGCCTTTGCTTCTCTGTCGGATGTATTCGTTACGAATCCTATCCTTCAGAGAAACTCCGAGCATAGCTCTCTCCATAGCTCGCTAAGCGACTTTGAACTGGTGGACCAACCCTATCGTGAGTGTCCACGTCTCTCTCTCTCTTGGTTGCCCACCACCAATCTCACCTGATAGAAAGTACATGTACTGTAGATGTGTTTCCACTTACCTTCTGGGTGAAAATTGATAGAATTAACACATCCTCTGTGCTTGTTCAGGCTGTGCAGCTTCTTCAGACGGTACACGGAGTGCAGAGAACCGTAAAAACGCTTTGAAAACATTATATCCTCCTGCGTCGTTTTACCATAGGGAAATGTCAGCCCCATTTCACGGTTTATTATCTCTGAAATTATTAAAATACTTTTGTTATTAAAGACAACCTCTGTAGCGCAGACGGCGAAGGTCTGCCTGCATCGCTGGAGTTTGCGGGTTCGATTCCCGCCTCTGAACAATTGTTTCTATTATCTGCAGATATTTGTACCGAGCGTTCTAGGTGTTGACTATAATAAAAAATATATATCAATGTATTATTATTATTCAGTTATAGACGAGCAGTTGAGAGCTGCTTTAGTTATTTGTCTATTTGACCACTATAAGAATAGTGGTCGTAACCAGTGATCGTGTCTGTTTTTGAAGCTGTTTACAGAGGGAGGTGTTACAACTTCTTCAGGAAGCCCATTCCAATTTTGCACCTCTTGGTTGCATAGGAAGTGAAGAGCAATGTCTAATGAGCAAGTAGTGGTGCACAAAACCCAACTAGAGAAATTTCAATTTGTCCAGAATGTGGAATAAGGACTGTCTTTTACATTTTACAATGCTCCGCAAGGTGCGCCATCATTTGGGACGTGCTCTTATGAATGTGGGCAGCGAAGCGACTTCCAAGTGAAGAAGTGTGTCTCTCACGCACCATGAAGCAATACAGCCAGGAATAGCTTCATTTGCAATATTTTGGTTTAAATGGTGAACACACTTTTAATATGTATAAGTAATATTTTAAGGTTTTTTATTTTTCTGTGTGTATGTAGAATTTATTTCTTCAATATCAATCTTCCTTTTACAGAATCTACTACTACCATGCTTTTGTAATTTTACTACCCAATTTCAATTAAAATATTTTTTATGTGTTACTAACCAAATAGATGTTAATCTGAATAACCAAATTTTCAATTTAAATTATCATACCTTTCAATATAACATAGTCGTGTTTAGGCCGTTCCTTCTGCAGAACTTCAGGTAGCTTCCTCTCCTCAGGCTGTCCCTCATGATGGCCCATATTAAAGGGAGACCACGGAGGGTCTTCATCTGTGTCCGTGTCTCCTGAGTGCATGCGGACGTGGCCATCGGACTCGTAGCTCTCGTAGTCGTTGATTGAAGGTGATGATGGTGGGGATGATGAGCTGGAGATATATTTATTCATTAAAGGTACACCAACAGTATACATATGTGCTTATATAATAACCATTAGAATGAGACAAGTTCTAATATCTCATCATCATCAGCCTATAGTAGTCCATTACTGGACATAGGCCTCCCCTATTGAGCGCCATAGCGCCCTGTTCTAATATACTTTTAAAAGGACGCAACATTTAATAAACTTCAATGCACAAGTTGTGATAAGAAATTTTGTGTAGAGAATATACTCTTCCTTGTCTGTTTTTCTCAGAACCTTGATTCCGGTGATATGCTGAGATCACAGGCCAAGGTAAGTAAGCATTATTATCAGCCTATACTGTCCAACTGCTAGGCAAAGACCTCCTTTTCCTTCTATGAATAAGGTAAGAAGGATTTTTCTAAACTATTGAGTAAAGCTAGTAAGGTTATGCCAGGAGATGGAGTACATACAGGTAATTTATAATTTTTAAGCCGGTGCGATCCTCGTAATTTTTCGTATACTGAAGGCCTGGATTTATAAAATCAGCATAGATAAATTTGTATGAAAAAAAAATATACTATCGCGCCAGTTTCAAAATTTGACCGACCAGAGATGCAGCAAGGGTAGCAGCTTATTGTTTTGCTGGCTTGTTTAGAAAAACACTATTATATAACTTAAATGTGAGTGACTATCTAATTCTACATCAGATTATTTAGTAAATTACGACATTATGAGACACTAAAGTGTGATTTGCAAAAACTACTAAAACTTTTGTTATTCTATAGTTCAGTTCAGTTCTTTATTAATAAGAATATTCTTATATGTCAAACATACATAGGTAACAAAAAAAACCATAACAAAATAACACGAAAAATAAAAAATAGTTCTAAATCTAAGAATGCAGGACATGACTGCTATACTGCAGAAGAAAGTTATTAATGTGGCTGGTAAGAGAGTTAGGTTTGAAGATATTTATTCTCAATAATATCTAATAAGTAATTTTATAATTTCTTTGGTAATTTTACCAATAATTTATTGATTCAAATAAAATTATAAATATTATAAGTATTATAACTTATAATATATAAGTGTGGATTGTCACTGATCGACACTTATAATTTATAAGTGTGGATCAGCGACATTGGCGTCATCTAATTTGTCATTTAGGAACTCTTCTAAACTATAGTAAGCCCTGTCCACTAGGATTCTCTTTAGTTTGTTAATAAATTTTGCGGTTGACGCGGGACTAGTAATAGGTTATTGTACATTCTCAATCCTATATATTCGATTTTGTTTTTCATTTTGGATAATTTTATTTTAGGTATCTTTAATCGTATTGTTAAAAATTAGTATTAACAATAATAATAATTATGTTTTAAAATTGTACCTAATGTGTGTATGATATGGAATAAACCTATTTTTAATTTTTTTATCTTTAGTTGATGATGATGTCTTGTCTAGTAGGGTAGTTGTGGGCCACAACTAGCTTTATTCCACATGTGGGTAACAGGCCACGTCGGGAACTCCTTAAGATGACTTCTGACGAATTTGGCCGCTTGCAGAATAAACTCGCTTGGCAACGTCAGTATTTTAGTTTCCTTAAAGAGCTCCCGATCGGAGACCGGTGGTCCCACTCCACGCCGCACAGGATTCTGATCGCACGTTTCTGTAGATGGAATTGTCTTAGACGTTCAGCCGCTTTTTCTACGCCTTACAGTAAGGAAAATTTATCTTGGCAGGTCCGAACTACACACAGAAGGCTGCGCAGTAACATTTTTATGAACCAAATGGTGACAAGGGCGGGGTGCGCGGGGCGGTGGTAGACCAAAAAAAAGTCTGTCAAAAAAAGGTCTCTAACATTTTATAGGTCACTTTTTATAGGACTTTTAGACATTTTCTTGCGTAGCAGGCGGGCCTTAGCCCACCGCGCCACAGAGGTCGTCATAAATGTTTAGTAACATTATATTTTCTCCGTTTAACCGAGAAAATACATGATTTACTTAAATTTTAGAAATCTACTAGATACTTCTTGATTAAGAACTGTTTGAGAACATTTAAAACCTCATTATAAAATCGAATAGAAAATTTTGTTTTATCTCTATCTTTATATCTGTCTTGACCACAGTTGGTTACAAAAGTTACGTTTTTTGTTTACTGTTAGTGTGGGCACTTATTTAGCTAAATAGCGTTAATAATACGTGCGTTTGTGTTTTGATAATTATTTATTTCATTTGTACTTTCTATTAGATATTTACTGAACGTATATTTGTTTATCCAGATAGATATACGTTCAGAATATATCTAACAAGACAGAAAATATCAATAACAGTTTTCTTCACATGCGCAAAAGTTCGCAGAGCCTATGTTCAGACCTGCCAAGATAAATTGTCCATACTGTACGCCAGTACAGAATGAAAGTACGCGTGATACGCCATTTGCGTATTGCTCTGCTCAGGTTTGTGTGGAGGCTACCGTTAGGTCGTTAATTATGATCAAAAATAGGTTGTTTCCCATGATTGAACCCCGGGGAAAAGCTATGCTATCTAGGGGAAGAGTGTCCGATTTTATGTCATGTATGCGGTTCGACAGAAAGCTGGTGAAGGGGCCATTTATTCCGTAGTGCTCAAGTTTAGCGACGAGGAGTTTGTGATCTACCAGTTCAAAGCACTTGATAGGTCACAAAAGATCGAAGAGGTGTGTTGTCCTAGGTCTAACATACTATCAGTTTATGCACTACGTCACGAGTCGCGTCTCCCATAGATCTTCCCGGCTAATATAATAAGCGTACTGTTGCGGGTTAAGGAAGTTCATTGAAAAAGGACATTAGTCTGTTGCTCTTTTTCGAGTATTTTAGCCATTATTGGAATGAGAGATATGGGCCTGAAGTTTTGCAATCCATCATTTCACCCTTTCCATATCTATACATGCTGACTGTTTGACCAAAATACCTAAGGAGTAGGTACATTATGTACATAATTATATATTTTTCGTCTACTATACATATAAACTTTTGTAGAATTAAATGAATGTAAGTGGCTACGAATGTATATGAATGAACTATGTTTAACTTACCTAGAAGAAGATGAAGACTGTGAGTTATCAGAGCTACATATATCAAATAACCTCTGAATCAGTACATTTCCTTCTGAATCCTCTTGCGGCCTCGGAGGAGTTGTGTCTTCAGCAGCCGAAAAGTCATCAGAATCCCTTGACGATGGGTTGTTATCAGACTCATTATCTGGTGTTCTGCTCCGGTTACGTTTCCTGTAGTTCCTGTGAGGAGGCTGCCGGATGTTTACAAGTATTGCTCTAATGTTACTGCCTGAGGCGGCTATGTTCACCACCTCGTTGGAAGGTCCAGCTGGGGTGCTGGGACCACTGCTAGCAGACTTGTCTGCCGACATTCCACTATCACCATTCTTCTCTGTGCTTGTGCTCGGGTCTAAAAAGATTTTAAATTAAAAAATCATCATCATACATCAATACAAAACCTTTATAAACTGGGCTACTGGTTACGAGACAAAAATAACAAACTAAAAAAAATTATGCAATTAATAAACTCAACACTGTGTGATAGACACATCAGCTATATAGTGCTCTCTATTAATAATAAATAAATATTAATATTATTTATATATATATATTATGATTTATTTATTTTAGTATAAAAATATTGAGATGATGATTCTGGTGAGATTATACTATACCTTCAAGTGATGGCCAGACTTCATAAGGCCATCCGTCTGGGCCTATTTTGTATTCTGGCTTTTTGATACTAGTACTCTCAGACTGAGATGCTGATACCCCACTGTCCAAATTTACTTCCTCCAAATTCACATCTTCCAAATTCACATCATTCGCACTTGTTACTATAAAAGAAAACAGCATCATTGAAATGTTTATTTGTTTACGCCTAAGTACAAAAAAGTTCATCGAAAATTCAAATTTTGAACTTTATTTAGTATCCAAAATGCAGTTAATTTATCGGAATAAACAAATTTTTGATTGATTCTCTTACTATCCTACAACCACTAGTCTATCAACTAATTTTAGATCTAAACATAAAATACTTTTTGTGATTGTGTCAATGTTTTCTTACCAATTTCTTCTAAGCCCACAAAGGGAGTGCTCCAGAAATGTGTCTCATTATATTCTTCAGCCTCCTGACCATCCTGCATGGACTCTTGCGAGGTTCCATCATTCAGTTTTATTTTCTTACCACCCATTTTAGGGCTAAGGGGCTGACGATTCCTTGGTTCTTCGCCATCACCCACTGAATTATCTTCATCCATTTTTACTTACGTAAAACTACAACAAACGAAGCCTAAGATGACTTGAATTTCAAGTCTTTACAATACCTACTATAAAATAAGGGTTTTTGATGGAATACTCACTTTAATTGAAGAGAAAAGTGGAAAAAATTTTCGCAAATTTATTTTGTGATGGTGGATTTTGATTTGACTTTGACACCTATCTTCTAAAAAAACCAAATATGTTGCCATATCTTGCTACTAAATTAATAGCCACATGCTTCGTCTTCCTTGCAAGCATGCCTACCTGCACAAACCAGTTTGCGTGGTTAAAAAGACTGTGCACTAAAAAACAATTCATATGGTTTGGACACGTTTGGACCATGGAGCTACAAAATTTTAGTCCTTTATATGGAATGGAGGGCTGATGTGGGCGCGGCATAAGTCCGATGCGATGAGCAACGAACGTGCACCTATCAGATAATTTTACTTTTCTCTCAAACGATTAGCAATATCAAAAGTTTGCAAAATTCACCAACCGATTATAAACGTCTAATGGTATTGAAATTATTGCAGGAAAATAAAAAATGCTAATTGGACAGGCCTTTGCTACGTAGGTACTTTGATATTGTTGTTAGGGGTTGATACTGATTTACTACCTGATAAAATGAGTTAAATGACTGAACGATACAGAGGTTGTTTGCAGACTGAATTTATTGATATAAGTACATATAAATGCTGATTATTGCTTACTTCTAATGCTATGTCGCACACAACTTAGTATACAACGTTATTACGTATAACTAAGCCGTCCTACGTGTCTAAGTATCTAAATGGTATAGGTTCATTCATCATAATGTAGGTACCGGTGGGGCCATACCTACGTATACAAATATGTTTAAATTGTTTATTGTACAAATAAAAATATTACGTGATTGCTTTGATCAATGAATAAAAAACTTTATAGAAAAAATCCTGACGACCGATGTGGCTCGGCGGGCGAAGGTCCGCCTGCAACGCAGGAGGTTTCGGGTTCGATTCCCGCCTCGGAACAATTGTGTGTACGATCTTCATTCTGCAGATATTTGTTTCGGGTGTTCTGGTCGTTTTCTATGTATAATAAAAAATATCTATCTATGTAATGTATTGTATTATGTATAAAAGACACAAGAAGGTTTAGACAATGGATCGTATAATCTTACAAGATATAGGTAAGTAATCACATTAAATTATAAGGTAATACGGTAGGTATCTATCTAAATATACTTTACTGTGTAATAATCTAGCTAAAGTAAAGTCGGACTAGGTATTAGCCAGTTGTAGTTCACTGGTCGGCGGTCAGGAGCAAAGTGGAGTGTTAGTGTTCTCGTGGCTCTCTCGACTCGATGGCTCGGCTCGGCTCGATGGTCGCAGGTTCAAGTCACGATGCGAGACTGTCGGACGGACTGACACATGACGGACGGACTGACGGACGGTCGGGCGGACCGTCAGAGGCGCGCTTCGTTCATGTCACTGTGTGAAGGGGTGAAAGAAACGAGAGCGACAACATGTATATCAGCAGTGTTGCCGTTTTAGCATTTTTAGTGCTAAATTTAGCATATTCCTTGACCCTTTAGCATGAAAATTTTGCATTTAGCATACTGCATATTTTGGCATTTCAAATCAAAAGTCAATGTCAAAAGATTAGAGACCAGAGGTGGTTTTTATCTATGGTTTTTATTGAAGTATGGCAACTCTCATAAGGAACAGGGACTTCCCCGAAATGAGTTTGTGATTGTCTTGCGTACGTTTTGTCGACCTCCTTCATTTTGTCGAATTCAATGTGATATGTGAATTTGAAGTGAAAGCATGCCTCCTAAATATGAGAAACACTATCGCGAAGAATGGGAGAAGATGACAGAGTTTAAGGATTGGCTGTCATCAGATAAAGGAGATCCGACCAAAGCTTATTGCAAATACTGTAAGTGTACCATACTGGCTAAATAATAATGCCTAAAACAAAATGTTCTTCAATATTCACCTTTGCTGTCCTTCTTATCCTAAGACAACATCAGAAATGTGACAAATTGTGTAGGTACCTATAGTATTTTCGTTACCACTCAGCGCTGAAATGGATGAATGATGGATTTCGCAAACATTTGGTGTATCACGATACTTAACACTTTGACTGCGGTTTTTTTTCGACGACCGCGACCTTTTTTTTTACCTAAAAAATTCGTGCTGCCGCTCTACACAGCGGTTGTGTTGCGCCGCACATGCGTTTCGTTCGAAAAATATTACAGCTCTGCTGAGTCACAAAGATCTGTATTTTCTCAGCCGCTGCGCTAGTGTGGATTTACGCATGTTAGTCACTTGTAGAAAACTCATACGGTGCGTTTTCAGCACTCAAAGTGTTAAGACTTTAGAATAACATGTTAAGCTACTGTTATACCGAAAATTGTATCACGCACGCGTGTGAAATCGTGGGCACAGGTAGGTTTATAACAAAATTTGGATGTTAGCATGTTTTTTAGCATTTTCGTAAAAAAAATAGCATTTTTTAGCATTTTCTGGAGCAAGATCTAGCATTTTCTCAAAATTAAAAACGGCAACACTGTATATCAGTTATCTAGTACTCATAACACAAGCTCTGCTTACCATGGGGCTAGATAATGCTGTGTGAATTGTTCAGCATTATTTATTTATTTAGTTGAAATTGAAGTTTGATTGAACACAGCTCAAAATTATAGCACTGTTTTTTTTAGTTTCTTGTTTGTAGTTTTGTGGTACCTACATTTTGTTGATTCACAGTTAATGTTTTTCTTTATTGTTAATATTATTTCTATATTTATAACTATACAAGTGTGTTACCCATAAAGAAAGCTTGCGATGCTATCATGAGACGGACACTCACTGGCAGAATTGCGTCAATTCAGACGCAGAGTCAGAGTCATTTAGGAAGGAAGAAGTTGAAGTTGACCGCGGGCGGGCGGTCAGGCCGGCCATGTGTATTGTTGCGTTTTACAAAATAATAATTAATATCGTCTGTTTTGATTGAGTGAGATCTTTTTGCAGCTGGTTTCATTTTTGAACTATTCTCTTTGTTTGCAAAAATCATGAACCATTCTGAAGGAATGTTGTCCTTCCTGGATTTACTGGATTTAGACGAAGATCTGATAGATGCAAGACTGCAAACTATTATGAAAAGAAGTAACCACTCTAACAAACATCTATCCAATGCCTTGCAGCTTTTACAGTACAAACACCTCATAAACTCTCAAGATAAATCTGACTGTGAGAACGACAATGAATTTGACTTCATAGTAACGTTAATAAAAAATATTCAGCCAGACATTGTAGAAAATGTGTGTAAAATCTCTAAGCTTGTACTCAGCTTGAACAATAGCACACTGGTAAGTAATTCACAACATTTAATACAACAAGTCCTAGCAAATATAGATTTATCTCAGGAAATGCCAAGATCCGCTGAAGTAGAAAGTGACCCGTCAAAAGCATTATTATATTTCAAAGTTTGTGATAGTATTCTGGATGCTGTCATAGAAAATGGTTTGAAAATTGACTTACTGTTCATGGATGTGCCATTGGAAAAAGCAATTTGTCATGCTGATGAAAAAGTTAAAATCCATTTCATTACAAGCACAGTTCCAAAGATTTTCAAAGGAATTGAAGGATACAATATTTTAGATAAAGTTTGGGCTTATGTAAAGGAGTTCAAGGATATAGAAATGGCTTTAAAAGTACTGAGTTGTTTATCAGATTATTATCTGCCAGCGGTGGATGCTAAAGGAAAGGTTGAGTTTGAGTCTGAAGTTGTATTCCACTACGAGTTGTGGAGAATCATATTGTTTGGATTAATGTCCACTGACTACTCCTACAGGAAAATATCGGTTTACTTGGCTAAAAGAGCTATAGACTATGTAAGTAGTAAACATAAAAACATTCAAATCAAATCTGAGATTGACACTATACTTTTTTGGGATCACAAAAGAAGTAATGATCTCAGAAAGCAATGGGATAATTTCTTTATACTAATAGACAGTTTAGAAGAAAAACAGAGTAACATTGTATTACCATCATTGCAACTGTTTGGTTTGATTAAAGAGCTGCACTACTTCTGGATAAACTGTGCCTTCAATTTAGGACTCAAACATGATAACTCTCAAGTGAGGCTTAAATGTGTTCAGTACAGGTTTAAAAGAGAAATTAACAGTCTTACAGAAGCTACAGTTATTTTGCAAGCACTAGATGATATCAACTTTTATGAGACACCCCATGATGTGAAACTCATAAAGGGAAATGTAAAAGATGCATTAAAAGATGAACAAATCATCAATATTCTTAAAGCAATCCCCATAGCTCAGTTATCCCCAGTTCCTCTGTACCATTTGACTGATGTATTAGCAGAAGCAGAGTTACATGTCAGATTTACTTCTGATCAAGATGCAATTGAAATATTAACAGACATAGCAAAGGTACCTTGCAATATCATAGCTCTTAGAAAAGCCTTTCACATCAATATAGCACACTTTATTGGCAAGTCTTGCAAAGAGCTAGGCTGGAGAGTATATGCAAAAGTATTTTCTATTTTGCAATTGGGTACAAGTGAAATAGAAGATACTGAAAACCCCATGATTGCTACACTAGATATGAAGCTGACTTCTAATGAGGGAGAGGCAAGAAGACTTTATGAATATGTAACTGAAACGTTTGCAGACATTGATTTTGGACTGTTATATCTTGACAAACATTCCGAAGACCTTAGTTTATATATGGAAGTTATTTATAATAAAATACAAAATATAGCAAATATTGCTAACAGACAATACTCAAATAAATTGGATTCCTTGAATGATGTAATGATAATATTAAAAATATTTACCAAATGTAAAGAAGCAAACAGTGAAGCTAGAAAAACTGTTCAAAATGTAATCATGAAAGAATTCAAAATAATACTGCAGTATGCTTTTTGTTTATTAACAAGTCATACAGCTTTAAGTGTTGACGAAAGCAAAACACTGTTTAGCTTCTTGTTATGGCCAGATGAACTCATACAGAATGCTAGAGATTTAGTTATTCAGTTTTATTTAAGCTCTGTAATACTTCTGAATGATGCAAGCATAGAATTGGAAAAGACTGCTTTTTGCATGTTCATAATTAATAATCTTTCTAAGAACAAAACATTTATCAGGAATTTTAAGCATGAAATGCTTGATATCAAAGGTCTTATAGATCTAGCCAGAATATTTGAAAAGAGAGAAGTTCATAAAGCTAAAAGCATTGGAAGACTTAAGAATATATTTTATGAGAAGCACAGTGAAACAGTAAACATCCTACTAGAAGATAAGGATTTGCAAATAGACAAGTATCTGGAAAATATTATTGAATATCTTGACAATATTACAGAATGTGGTGGATATGGATGCCTTTATTGGATTCTCAAAATAATGAATAAGATATTAAAGTTTGTAACTGCCAAAGCAAATTACAAATTAGAAATTAATCAGTTCATCCATAGAATGTGGAGAGAAATAGAAGAGTTAAAAACGAATCATCAAAATTACTCTCCATGCATGGAAGAATTTGTACAACTCATTACACAAGATGCTTTGCTAGATTTACCAGAATTTAACAATACAGTTATTCTATTCTGTAACAAAATCATAGATTATGGGCCTATTAAGAATAATCCATTGTTTTATTTGTCGAGAGAGTTGAATGCAAAAGCAATTAGAAGGCATGGCCAGTTAGTCTATATTCTTGGTGAATTGCTGCTGTATTGCCCAGTTTCCAGGAAGGATCAAAGGTTAAATCCGGTAGCCTCTTTTAAATTTCTTTAACTTTCAGGAAAACTGTTGCTTTTAGATAACATAATGATATCTCTATTTTCAGAATTACCGACAACTTAACAGTTGTAAATTCGGGAAACAAAAAGTTTGGCATCAACAATAATGAGTAAGATACTAACCCACTTTGAATGCCATGTTCTCTGTACTGAAAAAATATATTTATGTGTTTCTTTCCAGCATCGACCTGCACTTCAATTTTGAGATAAAATATGCAGCTGTTTTAATGCTGTCTAGAATCAACGAAAGTGAGACTTTGGACGTTATAACGAGTTTCATCACCAACAAAGTAGACAATATTTTCAAGAACAAAGTGAGATACCACGGGAATTCACAACTACATAGGACTATACAGACAGGACTTCAGCATTTGGTGTTTCTATTGCTGATCCATCCATGTGTAGATCTCAGGATATTGAACTGGTGTCTGCAGCTCTTAGGGAAATTGCCGCACCAGTCAAGTGTCAGAATTTGTCTTGAATGGTATATCACACTCAGCTTTTATATTCAGGTAGGTAAACTGAATGTTCAAGTCACTGTAAATTGTGAATTTTGTGATAAGAAATTTAAACATCTTCATTGTTTATTAATGTAATTAAATTCCTATTTTTCAGGGTCGAATTCTAAACTCCGACATGCTAGATTTGTTGAAATCTTCAAATGTTCCAATTCCATCGCAATTTATAATAATTTATTGGCTGCTAAAACACAAGATCTCAAATCATACATTCACAAATGAAGAGTATGCTTTTGTTATGGGAACTTTGCTCTCACACACAATGGGGCAATTGTTTAATATAAGATTACATGCACAGTACTTATCTACAAAACTGTACCCATTGAACAAAAACAGCTCAGGAAAGTATGACTATACAGTCGAAGTTATTAACAGAACACTGACTGAGAATGCTAGTGACAAAAACTTCGTGAAACTCAAAGGAGACTACTTCGTTAGGGAATTTGATGTAGTGAGCAATTTAACGCCTTACTTTTTGTATAGCGTAATGCCGAAACTTTGTGATAGTAATAATGGTGAAATAGAGAATATTGAGCTTGTAACTCAGGCTGTAAAGGAAATTAACAAAAATATTAGAAACAACGTTAGTAACATAATCAAGAATGAATGGACGCAATGCTGTATCAGAGACGAAGATTTATTTCATTTTGAATTGAATAAATATGTTGAAAGCAAAGCAGTGGACGAATTAGAGAAAGCAGGGACTCTTCAGAAAAAATATATTCCGTGGAAGAACATGAGCGATGTCAATACTTATGAAACTACTAAGAAGGTAAAAAAAAAACATTAAACTCAATCAATCTAGAAGTATCATTTTTTTTAATGAGCGGGAAGTAGATACCTACTGTATATCTATCTAGTTACATATAAAAATACCTAATGAATTACTTACTTAATCTATTTGGAGGGTTTATGCTATTATAGTGTGTGTAAGTAAGCCTCACTAACTTGGGTTAATTTCTAAGAAATTTAATAATGTCGGGTTCAAGTCCCGTCAAGTCGTAAAATGTTTGATTTTACGACTTGACGGGACTTGAATCCGCAACCCTCCCACAGTACGGGATGCGCTACCTATTGCTCCACGAGGTCGAGTGACGTAGGAGTAGAAAAACTCTGGGACTTCCTTCGGACTCGAGATCCGATTAGTCTATAATCTATTTATATTTACTTTTCAGCGAGATACTACTAGTGAGCTTATCGTCGTAGCATCACTGATAGATAAACTGCCAAATCTGGGTGGCATGGCTAGAACAAGTGAGGTGTTTGGCGTAAAAACTTATGTAATTGACAGCATAAGACATGTGCAAGATAAACAGTTCCAGGGTCTGAGGTAACTAATTTATTTATTGTTATTTACTTACAATCTGCATATATTTGTTCCGGGTGTTCTGGTCGTTATCTACCTATACTAAAAAAGTATTGATCTATGTAATATATTGTATTAAGTATAATAGTCTTTCAGTAATCTAGTTCCATAACACAAGCTCTGCTTAACTTGAGGCTATATGATGCTGTATGGATTGTCCAGCATTATTTATTTATTTACTTTAAAATTATTATAAATTACCTGTGTTTTTTCAGTGTATCAGCTGAGAGATGGATTGATATTGAAGAAGTGCGACCGGGGGCTCCTCTTAAAGAGTACCTCAATAGAAAGAAAGCGGAAGGTTACGCTATAGTAGCGGCTGAACAAACCTCTACCGGTTCAAAACTACAGACGTTCAAGTTCCCAAAGAAGACTTTATTATTATTGGGGTAAGAAATAAACTTTAGAGAGGTACCTACTTAGAATGGTTCGCACTGAAGCATTTTGATCTTACTCTTGCCCAAGAAATTCTAGAAAATAATATACCTACGACATTGTCTTTTAATTAATGTATTGGTTCGTTTTCATTAAATAAACAAAAAATAATTGTATTAACAAATACACACACAACACTAAAGAATCAATTTTAATTTTGTCTATGTGTCGTCGTCGTGGGTAGAATATTGAAAATAAATAGGTAAATAATAATTACCTATTTATTTAAATATATTTTATAACGCACATATGGATTTCCGTATGTGCGTTATCTCACCAGAAAAGTATTTTCTAGAATGGATCGATCGTTATCTAACTTTCGAAAAAAAGAAGCTGCCTTCTGGTCCGGGACCCAGTGGTGTCCCGGACCAGAAGGCAGCTTCTGTTGCTTGGGAGGGACTTGGTCATGAAAATCTGTCACTACAGATTTTCATGACCAAGTCCCTCCCAAGCAAAACTTCGTAATATGCATAATCTGAATATATCCCACAATTCTGGGAATTTAATTAGTATTCATAATATTAATCCCTAATGCATTTTACGAATTTTCGGTCGGGAGGAAATAATTGACCAAATTTGTACCTGGCTCCCGGACCATTCCGAGGCAGTCGGGTAAAAATATACTACGCGTATCCGGTGGCGATTTATTGCGCTGCGCACATCAACCTTTGGAAAGAGTCTCAATCTCTATCGCGCAGTACCTATGTGAGGTTTTGTCAATCGTTGTTCAAGTACAATAACGTAGGCCATACTACTAACTCGATTCATTCTAGAAGATAATTTTCTGATGGGGTACCAAACCATCATTCCGCGAGGCATTCAAAGTGGTTCTGTAGCTCGCAACTGAAAGCTCTCAGGTATTTGTATCTGGACAGGATTTATGCTGTTCTATTAAACAACAAAATGTACATGATAAAGTAGCATATGATTTTCTGTTTACAGGCATGAAAAAGAAGGCATTCCTTGCAATCTGCTCCCTATGATGGATCACTGTGTAGAGATTCCACAACAAGGATTTGTAAGATCTCTGAATGTTCATGTCACCGCCGCTATTTTTGTTTGGGAATATGCTAGGCAGAATTTACTATAAGTTTAAGAATAAAATGTTTTATATCCTGAGCTGTACCTTTTATTTTAGTTGCCGTTTTAGAGACCTTTAAGAAGTCAAATTAAAGAAAGCCAGTTTGATACAAACATACATTATTCCACTGCTAGGCAATTAATAATACGGGAAGTTTTAAAATAAAATTCTGTATGATGTTTAAGCTTTTACTTCAGGAGAACAAAACAACTTTATAACCTTAGGTAGTAAGGTAATTTTCACTGGCTTTACTTCAAACTCTTCATTATCTATTTCAATTGTCACTTCTTTTTCAGTTTCCTTTGGAATAAGTTCTATTGTTCTTGCATAAATTTGATCTGCTTTTGTTTTGTTCTTCAGCCGATTCCATCCTTCTGTTACGAACTGTAAATAAGTATATTGATTCTTTTCCAATTCAACACTGAGTGAGGTTGATTCAATATTTGGTTCTACATTTCCTGTCTTGATTCTGAAGCCGCAAGTTTTAAAGCACAGTTCTTGTGATGTATTACATTCTGGGTTAACGGCTATTGATTCCTCTTTAACGTCTGCTTTCACTGGCATCATGAAGAATGACCATTTTCTTTTAATTTCAGGTTTCTTAGGTAAACAATTGGTGCATCCTTGACATGGTGGAGAATATTTTATAGTTCCAGAGCAGTCCCATGTCAGAGAGCTTTTATATCCATTGAAAATGAATGAAACATATTCCCTTAAGGGTCCATAAATCCAATACTTATCTCTTTTTGCCATTGTGTCTCTGAATGCTCCCCATTCAAAAGAAGTCATGGCATAGACTGGTCGAGCAGGTGTTTCATTATCATTTATCACTGGTTCGATTTTCATAGCATCTTTCCACACTGTGTTTCCTTTCACTATGGCCATGGAGGCGTCAATAAGTTGCTTTGCTCTTTTTACACCTGTTCCAGCTGGAAACAGAGTGTTTCCCATTGCGTTTGTTCGGCCTAATGGTAAAATGCCAAGGGGAAATTGATTGGCATGATCATTTCTTCTTAGAAGACCTGAAAAAATGATTGATACTTATTAATTTTTGTTATTATTCTGTATTTAGAAAAGGAAAGGACCTAGCAAATGAAGTAGGTTTTTTTAAGTAATGCTGGAAAAAAATTACTATTATTAATTGTAATATTATTACATAATATTACAATTATTGAGGCACATTTCAATATTTTCTAAATATACAGTGTTTGGCACAATGCAATGTTTGTCATATACTAGGAAACTTGGGGTAGGTGAAACCAAAATCAAGCTTTTTTAACTGTGAATAGCCTTGGCTATTTTGATTATTTTTTATTGGGCTGGACATGTGTGTGTGTGTGGCGTATGTCAGACCAGCAGTGGGCGAAGATCGCCACTGACTGGGTCCCGGACGGACGACGGCCATGTGGAAGGCCTAGGCGGAGATGGTATACAAAAAGAGTGGGTTCTTGCTGAGGACTGAGATGAGTGGAAGAAGGGGAGGGAGGCCTTTGCTCTGCAGTGGGACACTCCAGCTAATATAATAAATATTTTTTTATGAATTTTGATATAAAAAATGCTGTAACTGTATATGAATGAAATAACAGAGAGTAATAAAGTCAATATTTTCGTAAGATCTACATAGTTTAAAAAAGCAGTTATATGCATGCAAAGTATTGAAAAGTCAAAACTTTACACTGAGTGTTATATTTTGGAATTTAAAAAAAAACTGTATCTGACTATCACTAATACTGAACTTTCAGTGAATTGGACTTTTAGTTTTAATTCTAAATTTAAGATCTCTCAGTTTAAAAAATCAGCTTTATTTACCTAGATCGCACAAACTCATAACATCAAACAATAATGTTAGTTATAAAAATAATGTATGCTGTGTTATTCCTTAAAAATAAAGTTAGAATTTAGTTCAAATTTAGGGAAAAAATCTTATACCTATGTATATAGCACAGGTTTTTCAGATTAAAAAAAGCCACCAAGAATTTGGTTCCACCCACCCCAGTTTCCATATTATGATAAATGTTGTGTCGAACACCCTGAACATGTAACAACCTACATATTATGTAAGATATATTATGTTTTACTTATTAGCTTGCATAATGAAAGATAGCATAATCATCTATAAAAAAAAATGGGATTCTGTATCATAACTACTAACCAGTGACAGTTTCCGATAGTGTCCCATCGCCTCCCGCAACAATAATTGCCTCGGTTCCTTTCAGATTCTCAATGATTTCCTTAGCATTCCCCTCTCCTGAGGTTTGAATCACATCTACCTGTAACCCAGCTAAATGCAATATTGGTTCGCAGTATTTCTCATATTCTTGCTTAGCAGACCTCTTGTTTGCAACAGGGTTAAGAATGACGGTGACTAGTGTAGGATTTCTTTCCATGGGAATAATGGAATCGCCATAAGAGGCTGCTTCCTTACATGCAGCACGCATAAGCACGTTGATCCTAGAAGAATAAAGTAGTTTAAATATAACTTAAAAAATCGTCAGGCACTTTATGTGCCTGACGATTTTTTTCACGAAGTAAATGACGAAATAGGACAAAATAACTAAATCAGTAAACATTTTATATGTATTCCATACTCATATTTTTCTATGCCTTTAAGACTCGCATAGTATAAAGCAACAACTCCTAAGGCGGATTTCTTCCAATTGTTTCGTATTGTTCGACCAAATTTCCCAATTTTCTCCATTTTAACAAAATTATAATTCTAAAACGCTAGCGCAAACATAATTTTTAGGTTAGATAGAATAGAATGAATCTACTTGACTTGACTGACATATATAAGAGAGCGAAAGCAATAAAACAGCTGATTCGTTTGACATTTTACATAATTTTAACAGGCTATAGCCTCTTGAGCCATACTGTCTCCGTGAGGTACCTACCGTACACATAATATAATTCAAGAGTTATTTTACCTAATAAATAAAGCATAAACAGAGAATAATTATTACAAAAATAAAATAAATAATGCCTCTTGGGTTTAACAAATATTCATAACCATTCTTAGTGTGTACGGTACGCTAGCATAACGATTAATTTCGACGCGTCTCTTGTTTGTATGTCGGTTTTTTTTATCAGCAAACAATAAAAGCAATACCGAAAATAGGGAAATAAAACATTATTTTTCAAGTTCTTTTTTCGAGCTTCATCGTTGCGCGTTTACATTTTATTTTGAAGTTCATGTCCCTCCTCACTGACACTGGCAGAGGTTCAGCGTAAAGCAAACGGCACCATTAATAAAGAAGTTGATGTTAGCAAAAAAAAATAATGATAGAAACGAATTGAATGAAGTGAAAAACAGAAGCAATTTGTTTGGTAGGTACGGTACCTATTGCTTTTGATTTGTATTTACCTAAAAAAAAGTTGCATGTTTCGTATGTTCTTATGAGTTCTGATCAGAATGATGATACTGGCGTGCCAGCCGGTTGGGAGCTCTGCGTTTCGAAGAAGAATCCTAGCCGGAAGTATTATTTCAATAGAAGAACTGGAGACTCTTCCTGGTGTAAACCTCAGGTAAAAAAAGTCTTACTACTTCATTATCGATCTAGCCTTGTTATTTCTTAATTAGTTAGTCGAAAAACACACAATGCAAAATATACTCATACCTCAACAACAATTCTGAATGTACATGTGCTTTCCTATGTATTTATCCAGGCATTTAAAATAATTGACATGTCTCATCATTTTTCAAGGCTGACATATTCATTGAAGAATCTAGGAGCAAAAACAGTAAAGAAGAAAATAATAAAGGCCAGGAAAGGAAATTGCTAAAGAGGAAGAGTGATGGAGGTGCCACAGTCAGCAGCTCATCAAGCAAAAAACCCAAAGAAGGTATGCATTTTTGTACTCGTATCCTTACTGCAAGAATAACCAGTCTGAACAAATTTTGTAAAGGAGTATGGATTAGGAATACATGGTATCCATTTTAGCTTGCGTAATTGATTTAATTTCAAATATGTACCCAAATAGCATTATTTCAAAGGTACCTAATTGAAGTTGTGCTGTAGCATTAAAAATTATTAAGTAGATAATGTGGTATGCTGTGTTTTTTGTAAGGTGAAAGAATACATTCACTATGCTAACAGCTAAATCCAAATTCGTTAGAGCTGTGCATTCTATTGATTGTTTCATGTTACAAACTCTGATTTAGCTAAGATAACCTCGTATAGCGACGTTCTAAGTTCTATCCAGCTTTATTTATGCATATTATCCTCTTTTATCCTAGATAAAGCCAGCCTGGAAAAACCAAGCCATGTCAAAAGTCCATTGAAAAACCGAAGTAGCACAGGTTCCATTAAAGAATCACCTAAGTTTGCTGTAAAAAAAATACTAACCAACGATGGCGCTCCATCTAGGAGTCCTAAACCCCCTCTTAGTCCTGCTAGAAGAGCAAGAGAGACTCCAAACACAAGCCGAAGTTCTCAAAGTCCAAAACCAACACCAAACAAGAACACAGCCAGTGCCCGACTCTCTCAGTTAAGAGCAGAACTTACTGCTGATTCTAAAAATGAAGAGGCTAAAGACAAAGCCCTGGCAGCTAAATCTGCCCCAGAAAAGAAACAAGAAAGTCAAAACGAATCTCATTCACAAAATAACCACGACCCAAGTGATAGTGCTCAGGCAGCTTTATCACCCTCGCAGTTCTTAGCAGCCAATAAAATTATCTACTCAATGAAAGCTCAGCTACCAGACCGTGATGCAATAAAACCTAAAGACGCATTTGCTGATATTGAAGAAGGCATCAACAACCAAACAACGGAATATCCATTCATGAAGCACCCGGCCACTCCCCCTCAATTCTCAGAAGCGAGCAAACTCATGTCTGCGATTAACTCGAAACTGTCCTACCGAAAAGAGCCTGTTGAAACACAAATATACAAGCAGGTGGAACCCATCAAAACAGTCGACACTCCAACTACTGTCTACAATGTGTTCAAGTCTGCCAATACGACAGAATACACATATAAGTCGGAAACAACTACAGCAGAAACATATACTTATAAATCAGCTAAGGATAGGATGGCGGCGATTAGGACTAGACTGAGTAGTGATGTTATGGATTATTTCAACAATGACATCATCGATGTTCGACGTTTAACGGAGGCGATGGAAGTAGATCCTAGAGAGGTATGATGCTTTGACATTACATTTAACTGTTAGCGCGAGCTGCGTATGTTTTGCCTTTTGCTTTGCACTCATCACAATCGGATATGATTAAGAAGTGTGTAATTCCAAGCCAATAAAAAGTTATCAATCTTACTTGTACGAGTTCGAGTCTATTTCACCAGTTTCATGATGAAATTGCTGTAAAACGTGATGTGACTGTAATCTTTGTTCAACACTTTCTTTCATCATTAAAGGTGAAACAGGTTCGAAACAGTTGCGTTAAATGTGAAAGCCTATTTTCCATCTTTTGCGTTTGTTTCATCTGAATTCATTTGTTTGCTGACTTCATTCAAACAAACCATTTGAGAATCATTGTTTGGCGAAATTGTACACATATTTATAAATCATAGGTACTGATTTTTCAACATGCGGTGGGCGAAGATCCGCCTGCGACGCAGGAGGTTGCGGGTTCGATCCCCGCCTCCGGACAACTGTTTGTACGATACAGATATTTGTTCAGGATTTTGTGGTTGTTTTCTATGTATAATAAAAAGTATCTATCCATGTTATGTATTGTATAATGTATATCAGTTATTTAGTACCCATAATAAAAGCTCTGCTTACTTTGGGGCTAGAAAATGCTGTGTAAATGGTGGACCATTGACATGTAGGTGGCATGAAATGCTGGAGCATTTCATCAATATTTATTTATTTATTTTACTTCTAGGTGAGACGGGAAACGCGTCCAGTTGGCCCAAAAGAGGTGGCTTTACCGAAGAACTTTGCGGGTTCTAAAGAAAACGTTATTTTAGTTGTGGATACAAACATATTTATCCATGAGCTGGACTTTATCAAGAATGTCATGAATTCACATATTGAAGGTTTGTGGAATACTAACGTGTGGTTTAACGTACTAGTACAGATCATTTCAGATAGATCTAAGCTCAGCCAGAAATATAGTAATTCCAGAAGTTCTTTGGCACTTTCGGAAGTTCTATATTTTTGACTCGAAGACTTTGACTTTTGACTTGATCCGACTCGAAAGATTAAGTAATTAAAAATATCTACAGGACACCTTATAAATGATCAGAAGAGATTGATAAAAATTCTTATATTGATACAATATTTTTAATTTTTAATTGATTGGTATTTGAGCACGCGCCTACCATGATCAGGTGAAGACGTGAACTGATGCAATAAACTAAGTGGAAGGCGCGTGTAATATATTACCTTAATAATATCGATTATTTAACAATAATTAGTTAGCTTATACCTAAATGCACGGTTGCGCTGCACCGCACGGGGTTGAACACTTAGATCTTTCCGACGCTGACTGTACGCTGTTTTGCGACAAGGTGTCATAATAGTAGATTGTTTTACAAGGGACTAAACCAACCCATTATATACGAGGTTGTTATACTCCCGAGCGTAGCGAGGGAGGATGACAAGACCGAGTTATAATGGGTGGTTTTGGCCCGAGTAAAACACTCTACTTTTCACTTCGATTGCGAGAAAATAAAACAATTCAAAATTAGACAATTTTCGTAAAAGTTTGTGATTTGGAATGAAGAAAATTCTAGAGATTTAGCGCCAATACCATCTTTTTTTTTAAATCTCTATTTAACCCGCAACGAAACAGTTCGCTTTCTACCGTGAAGGGAAGAATCAACCTTCATAAAACATCACCAAGACCAAGATCTATTTAAAAAAAAAAAGATTGACGGAGCACCAAGAAGTCGAGTTTTTATGTAAGAGAACGAATGCTTTGTACGGGCTGATGATTTTAGACAAAAATTAAAAAGAAAAAATACTTTTTAGCCCGAGTTATTAAACTCGAGTTTTAGGCCCGCTAAGCTACACTACTATGATACACTTTTTGAGCAAGAGAAGTGAAAAATAGGTTTGTTCAAAAAGGAAAGGCAGGCTAAGGTATCGCTGGCGCGGTGACTTGTACCGATACCGGATCGCAGCACTTTGTTGTTGTTTACTCGAAGTCTGGATATATGACTTACTTAAGTCGTTATTAGTATTTATTATACGTTATTTGACGTGGATAATTGTATGATAAACAAAAGACAATCGCGCCAGCATTTAAAAATATACCTATACTTTTGGGATTATAGAAACTGCTGTGTGAATTATTCAGTAATAATGCTGACCGATTTTGTCAGTTTTTCTATTTGATTTATTTTTATATACGTACGATATTCGCTCTGTTTCTGGCATAATAAAAATGTTTTTACTTTATAGTATTTATTTGAATAAACTTGCAGGTTACACAGAACAGCCGATCCTCTTAGTCCCGTGGCGGGTAGTGAACGAGTTAGACAAGCTGAAGGACAGCAACAACGGCAATGGCGCCATTTGCAAACGGGCCCGTCCGGCCATGGACTATTTGTACAAGAGCCTGCCCGAACTTAATAGGATAAAAGGTAAATGATGTCCTCCTAGTTATTGAATTCATACCAAGCCTATCTAGGTACGCATGACATATTGACGACCGCGAAGGTCCGCCTGCGACGCAAGAGGTTGCGGGTTCGATTCCCGCCTCGGGACAAATGTGTATACGATCTGCAGATATTTGTTTCGGGTGGTCTGGTCGTTTTCTATGTCTCATAAAAGATATCTAATTATTTATTTTATTGTATTATGTATATCAGTTATCTAGTACCCAACATAACCAGGGTTGGCATGTTTAAAACAAAGTGTTTAAAACAGTTTTTGATAAAAACAATTATATTTATGAAGTGTTTAAAAAGTTCAGAACAGGACATGTATACCATGTCTTAAACTTGATTAAAACGGAGTTCAATAAAAAAAGAGTTTTAAAACTATTTGTATGATACTAAATGACATTTAATTAATATTTCAGGCTTGTAACTTCAATTAATGAAAAGCGTATCATCTGAAACTCATTCCTCACAGTTATCTTACTTGTTACCTACAATTTCTTAAATAAAAATGTATTTGGACATTTCTAATTGAAACATCAAATATCGCTAGACATTCTTGAGCGGCTAGTTATCAACAAATACCGGAAATTGTATGAGATGAGATACAAGTTAACCACACTAACTATACTCTCTGTAGGTAAAATACCGCGCCGGTGAAGTCCCGAGGAGATAGTCTCTTTTCACCGCCCGTCGAAACGTGGTATGTAAATTACACTACAAAGAGAATAAGGTACTCTCCACCTTATTCTCTTTGTAGTGTAATTTACTTAAATCTTAAGTATTTTCCCCTATTCTATCACGCTCAAAAGCAAGCTAAAGATAATTTCCCTGCTATCACCACGGGCTTACGGCAGTTACCTCTGCTAATAGTATTTTAACCTACAGGGTGGAAGTAAGAGATCAATCATCATTCCATAATGATGATTGATTGCACAGAAAAAACTAGCCCGTAACATTTTATATAGTAAACGACATGAAAATATGTTAATGGGGTTAAAATTCATAAAAAAATACCGAAAATAGAAAAGCAAACACATAATAGAAAAAACAACTGTTTAAAACATTTTGAAATGTTTGTTTTATAAAATAAAATAAAAAAAACGGTTTTTTTTACAACCCTGCTTCTTAAATCAGCTTTACCAACTTTCCTTATTGCAAAACACAGTACAATCCCTCCAACCTTCCCATGGTCCTGCCAACCTTGCGGTTATACGGACCGAAACTGTGAGAAAGGAGTCACTCGGGTGACCCCAGACTCTACAAATCCTACGCTCTTTGTCCCGAACACTCTCCCCCTTCTGGGGCATGCCACATCACATTACAGACTTCATTGCCGGGCTGCTCCACCCCAGCTCGGTGCTGCTCTGTGCCCCCCCCATCCCTGGTCGAAAACGTGCACTCCTCAACGCGCCGTGTCTTATACCACTCGGATCTAGTCAGCAGTGAGGCCAATTTTGGAAAGCTGAAAAGGCAAAACACAGTACAGTGCAACAACTCAACTTTCCCATTGTTCACAGTGCAACCACTACGCGACGCAAATTCCCACATCTATCCTTGCGAGTCGCCGGACGATGAGATTTTGAACTGCTGTCTGCAACAGTCCGAGCGGGGGAAATCTGTGGTAAATATTTACATCTAAATATATATCAACATTAAGCTTGAAAGAAACTGTCTGATGAAGTCCACGCTCCCGCCTGACCTAATCCAAATCAAAACCCTTGAAAAGAAAGAAAACTGCATTTAATCAAAGATTTTCGAAAATTCGCTTGCCATACCCGAGAATCGAACCTACTAAAATCTGAAAATTACACCCTGTACTTTTATTGCATCGATCGTTAAGGTCAAATTATAAGGATGAAATCTCTCTAACACTCCCTCTTTCAAATGGATAAATTAAATTAAAGGAAAACCATGAAATCTGGACTTATAAATTCAACGGGTCAAGTTAAAGCATCTTAACTTTAGATGTTTTCGGGTATTTTACGTATTATAAAAAATATCTTCGTGATGTATTCTATTAACTATATCAGTTATCCCATAACATAAGCTCTGCTTAGCTTGGATCTATATGTGTATTGTCCAGCAATATTTATTTATCTAATCGATTCTTTCTTTACCAGATTCTACTATCAAACGATAAGAACCTTTGCGCTAAAGCGGTCGCCAACGGCATCGAGACAAAACAACTGCATGCGCTCGTGCTGCGGCCCCACACGCAGAGCGGGGCCTCTCTCGCCATCGCCGCGCACCTCAAGGAACATATCTACACGCTGCTCAGCAATATACTGGAGGTGAGTAGAAACATCTGTTGGAAGTGGGTACACCATGCATGTGAATAATCAGGTAAGCAGTGGCGTAACTACAGGAGGCAAGTCGGCAAAATGCTACGGGCCCCCAGCCAGAAGGGTAGTGGAGTGGAGTAAGGTAAGTGGCTGGTGGAGTGTGCCCGGAACCCGGCCGAGCGCAAGTACTCCAGGAGGTCAACATCAATGCTGTTGATGTTGGAGCCTTCCACCAAATACTAGCTTATCCTAACACCAGAGAGATTGCTATTGATTTAGCAAACTGTGCTGGCTCAAATGGCAACTTAGCTTCATAAGTAGCAACACGTAGGTAGGTAGTTAAGTAATGATTAAATATGAAACTAGTTAAGTAGTAGTACTTTAGGTAATTATTTTATACTTTTTTATATAGGTTAATTTTGTTTTGTTTACTCCAGAAGTGATTTTTTGGTTAACTTTTAAATTTCTTCACTGCTACTAAGTCAACCGACAAAGGTTTTAAAATCTGAACAAAAATAAAACACTTTCATTATTTCTTTCAGAACGAGATGCGAGCAAAATACGACTCGCTGTGGACTCGCATAGTGTCCATACCCCCTCCGTGGACGCTGGCGGGCGTCATAGACTGCCTGCTGAAACACTGGATCGCAGTCTTCAACGATGTCTTCCCGAGGATAGAGTACCTCATCATGGACCTGAAGAACAGCCTCGTGGTTATCGATAGTAAGAAATATACACTTATTCCTGTGGCTCAGTGATCTAAAGTAGATCTTGGTCTACGCAATAATTAAATAAATAATTCTGGACATTCCACACAGCATCTAGCCCCAAGCTAAGCAGAGCTTGTGTTATGGGAACTAGATGACTGATATACTTAATACATAATATAAATAGATATTTTTATTATATATATTAACGAATTGAATATATTCCTTTCAGAATCAAACCCAATAACCCAATCGGAAGTGAACACCTTCAAGGAGCTCTGCATCGAAGTGGCCACCCGCTGTCAGATAATTCCGGAATACATGCAGCTCGCTAAGAAGACGGTAGAGAAGCTGTGTGGGAACGAGACCAATGATAATCAGAAGGCTGTCGAGAAAGAGAAGGAAAGAGAAGGGGAGACACCTGTTATAGAGGCGTTTGAGGGAATCTGGTCTATATTCTCTAGTTATTGGTGAGTTGGAATTTGAACGATCAAAATGTAATTTTGGGTGCGAGAAATTATCCAGGCATAATCAATCATCATCATTAGCCTATGATAGTCCACTGCTGGACATAGGCCTCCCCCAATGAGCGCCATAGCCCTGTCTTCAGCTTGACGCATCCAGCATCTGCCCGCATTCCCTCGCAGGACGTCATCCCATCTGGACGGAGGGCGTCCTACACTACGTTCGCGGTCTCCACTCATGAACACGTTTACCCGGTTGTCGGCGGTTGTCAGTTCTGCGTAAGATAAGATCGGCCCACTGCCACTTCAGCTTGCTAATTTTTAGAGCTATGTTAAAACCTTTGGTTCTCTGTCGGATGTATTCGTCACGAATCCTATCCTTCGGAGAAACTCCGAGCATAGCTCTTTCCATAGCTCGCTGAGCGAGCTGGTGGACCAGCCCTACCGTGAGTGTCCACGTCTCAGCTCCGTAGGCCAACGCATAATATGCCCGCATAATGCAAAGGACATTTTACTGTAGTACTATACTAGTCTAGCTATCTATTCGAATAAAAATAAAAACGCACTCGTGAGATTATGCGTTCTTGAATTTTGTGTTTTACCCTTCAGTGTTACCTCTTTGTTTTCTGTTATTGTTATTGCTAAGTTTTCATTCTTAGATGTCTTCTGACATAAAATAAAACTAAATAATCTGTTTGATTGTAATTCTGAGTACAACTTTATATTTTTTCCAGTGCGAAACTAGCGACGAACCTGGGCATAGAGCACCACGTGGAGGACACGATACCCGGCTCGGACTCTCTGGACGCGTTGACCAGCAATCTGTCCATCTTCGGCAGTCACATCAATGCGCTCGCGAATGCTTTGCAAGGGTGAGTACAAATAAAAAAATAAATAACGCTGGACAATCCACACAACATCATCTAGCCCTAAGCTAAGCAGAGCTTGTGTTATGGGTACTAGATGACTGATATACTTAATACTATACATAACATAGATATATTTTTTATCATACATAGAAAACGGCCAGAACACCCGGAACAAATACTGTAGATCGTACACACAATTGTTCCGAGGCAGGAGTCGAACCCGCAACCTCCTGCGTCGCAGGCGGACCTTCGCCCACCGCGCTACGAGGTCGTCAAATAGCCCTCAGTATAAACAGCCCTTAAAACCAAATGGGTTATTAAATGGTACGAACAGTCTGATGAGATGATGATGATTTGTTAGTGTACTACCTTTTTCCAATAACCATGGTAAACAGTCAATGTATTCTACCCCGCGAAACGAATGAATGAATGATTTCAATTCATTCATTCATTCGTTTCGATTCCCGCGAAACTGTCTGAACAAATCAATAAATTTGAGTCCTCCAGTGATATTTGAGGGTCGACATTACATTCTCACCGTTTAAATCTTTCCGGGACTACGACAAACATTTCAAAACTAAAATCAGCAAAATCGGCCCAGCCGTTCTCGAGTTTTAGCGAGACAAACGAACAGCAATAGATTTGGTTCCGTATACAGCTTGATAGCAACCTTTACATAATGTGGTCCTAAATGGATATATACTGATAACTAGAGACCGGATTAGGTATAAGTAACATCATCATCATCAGCCTATAGCAGTCCACTGCTGGACATAGGCCTCCCCAATGAGCGCCATAGCGCCCTGTCTTCAGCTTGCCGCATCCAGCCTACCTGCAGTCTTTCGCAGGTCGTCATCCCACCTGGTCGGAGGTCGTCCTACACTACGTTTACCGAGTCGTGGTCTCCATAATAAGTAACATAATATGCTCGAAATATGCATGAAATGTGTAAAATAACATGAACGAGTAAGATATCCTCTGTAATTTAAAAATTGTTTAGACGTTAACAATCAGGTAGGTAGGTACTGTCCCAAATGTCCGAAGTACGGCCCCAAAACTCAACGTACATACATATGACGGGGAAGGGTCCCGAGGCCTGCCGTTCGGAGCGTCAGACATGCCTCGAAGTCCACAATAAAGAAATGCAACGTATGTGTAGTGCAGATGTTTATTGGTTGATCACTTCGCTACGTACAATACCACTAATAGTAAAACGCGGCAAGTTCAAGACAGAGGCCAGACGGGACCAGTGCTTTGCTCGGAAGTCGCCAACAAAGTGCCACACCTCACCGTCCATCCTAACCTCACTGACACTCTGTCTTGACCATGCCCAAGTTACAATGACAGTTGTCTACTTGACGTTTCCTACTACTATCACTCAAGTGACAATGACATTTTGTCTACTTGACGTTTCTTACGAACTACACACTCCTCAATGCGCTAACAGATGGCGTTGGAGACCGGACTGGACCACAGATGAATCAACGCGGCAGGTTGATCTCCGACACATATATATAGCTTATCACCCTTAAAATATCTAATGGAGTATTTTCTTTCTGCCAGGGTCCTAGCGGCGGCTGTGAACTCTCCGTTTTTCAACGTGAACATTGTAAAACTAGAGGAAGCGTTCAAGGAGAGTCTCACGCATCTAGGAATGGAAACGAAGTATGTCACCGAAGAAAATATCAGGATATTCTGCAGCAAATGCAGGTGAGGTTATTGTACAAAGAACTGTGCTATAAAGACGTAGGTCTGATATTTCAATGGGGATAACGTTTAACACTTTGAGTGCTGAAATCACACGGTATGTGTTTTCTACAAGTGACTAATATGCGTAAATCGACACTAGCGCGGCGGCTGAGAAAATACAGATCTTTGTGACTCAGCACAGCCGTAATATTTTTCGAATGAAACGCATGTGCGGCGCAACACAACCGCTGTGTAGAGCGGCATCACGATTTTTTTAGATTAAAAAAAGATCGCAGTCGTCGAAAAAAAATCGCAGTCAAAGTGTTAATATTAATTTATTCTCAAAAAGTCAATTTTTAAAAAGTCACTAACATGAGAACAGGGTTCTTAGGTTATGTATAATGTACATTGTTGTTGTCATTCAATAGCTCGCTCATTTAATGTGTTCACTTAATAAGTGACTTGCTTAATAAAGAATAAAGAATGTATTTATGGCCAACAATAAACACACAATAATAAACAGTTACAAAAAAAAAGGAAAACACATAAAAAATACAAAACAACTTAAGGGGCCTCCGGAGAGACGAATGCTTCATACAAACGTAATACCAAAATTATTTCTAATTCAAGCATATTTCCACTATAATATTGCATTATTTGTATTAAAATAGTATTTATCTAGGTTCCCAAATAGTTTTTTTTTTTCAAAATACTTACCTAAAATGAAATGAAAGCCAATCTCATTTTGCACATTTTTATGCGAAAATGGACATGTTTTCTTGCTATTTGTTTCGTATTAAAAACATCAATATCTTATGTTTTATTTATTAAGGAACATAGCTTATATTGTCTAGTTGCAAGCGATGGTCGCCGGACCCTTAAGTAGTAGGGATTTAAACTTTACATAATGTAGCGTGGTAGTCGAGTCCCAAATATAAGAATAACTGGTCTTTCCCTAATAATAATAATAAATAATATTGTGCACCCGAGGATGATACCCGCTATGTGTAGCCATCGCTTTTAGATTAACTTCTCAAAGGGCCTCTGTGCTGTTGGCTTCGGCCCCACGCAAGCCTTCCAAAGGACCGGGTCACTTTATGGCCCGAGATCATGGTAAATGAGAGACATAAATAATAATAATAAATAATGCTGGACAATTCACACAGCATTATCTAGTCCCATGGTAAGCAGAGCTTGTGTTATGGGTACTAGATAACTGATATACATAATACAATACATTACATAGATAGATATTTTTTATTATACATAGAATACAACCAGAACACCCGTAACAAATATCTGCAAATCGTACACACAATTGTTCCGGGGCGGGAATCGAACCCGCAACCTCCTGCGTCGCAGGCGGACCTTCGCCCACCGCGCCACATCGGTCGTCATAATAAGAAGTGACTTGGGGATTATTATGCATTAGTAAGTCGAAAAGATAGATATGTAATTTATTTGAAACTGCTGCACATGATACATAGTTCTCAATAAGAAAGGCACACCATAACATAACTAAAATAGGTAAAATTAGAGAACAATATATGTAAGTAACAGTGAATAAGTCATTTATTGGACGACCGATGTGGCGCGGTGGGCGAAGGTCCATCTGCGACGCAGGAGGTTACGGGTTCGATTCCCGCCCCGGAACAATTGTGTGAACGATCTGCAGATATTTGTTCCGGGTGTTCTGGTCGTTTTCTATGTATAATAAAAAATATATCTATGTAATGTATTGCATTATGTATATCAGTTAGTACCCATAACACAAGCTCTGCTTACCATGGGGCTAGATAATGCTGTGTGAATTGTCTAGCATTATTTATTTATTTATTATTTATCTCTTTTTCTGTTTCCAGAAATATGCTGCAAGAAGCCCAGGTTAAGTTCGCAGACTTGGTAAGGTTACTAACAATATGTAGAAATACGTTGGGACACTACACCTAGCATAGCGCGATGTGGATGGCTCCACTCCCATATAATACTACATGGACTTATATTTAAAATGTAAAAATAATATGTATAAAGTAGGGTAGTGGATTCGGCTGGCACGAGAAGGCCAGAGTTAGCGAGATAAGGAATTAGCCTATACTAAGCAGTCGGTGTTACCAGCTGGTAAGATATAAACAATTAAAATAAATAAATAATGCTGGACAACTAACACAGTATTATTTAGCCTTGTTTTATGGTATAACTGATATAAATAATACATTACGTAGATAGATATTTTTATTATTATACATAGGAAACGACCAGAACACCCATAAAATATATCTGTATATCATACAAACATATGTCCCGAGACGGGAATCTAACCTGCAACCTCCTGCGTCGCACCGCGCCACAGAGACCGTCATATATAGTAGTAGTGTAGTGTAGAAAAGTAAATGTAAATAAATATCCATGTACTTTTACTTTTGTTAATGTTAAAAACTAGTGTAGTAGTCACCTGCAATGATTGATATAACTATATATATATATTTATATTATAAGGGAAACCAGAGGCTTATTAAAACAGAGTTACAAATTGATTAACACCAGTCAGCCTGCCGATAAATAACGCAGTTTTCAGTATTAAAAATAAATAAAATAAATAAATAAATAATGCTGGACAATTCACACAGCATTATCTAGCCCCATGGTAAGCAGAGCTTGTGTTATGGGTACTAGATAACTGATACATTATTTGGTACTGTAATTATTTAGGTTACTTACATCTATCTCTCAAAATTTGTAAAATGATTGCGGTATAATTTAATGATTGTTGATATTCTAAAATACAAATGTTTTCGATTAATAATATATATTTTTATACCTATTATTGTAAGCGATATAGGTAGGTTAGGTATATAATCTGTATAGAATATAATATATTTAGGTCTCTTTTCCTGTCCTGTAGATTTCGCCACGTACCCTTCGCCATTAATTTCATAAAAGCTATATTAACAACGTGTGCGATATTAACAACAGCAAAAACTAGTTTCATATATATATTTTTCTTATCGTATGGGCCACACGCACGCGCAGCAGATTCACACGCGGGTTATCCGCATGACAGGAAAAGAACCCATATAAGGTTGGTTTAGCAATGGGAACAGATTTTTTAACGTTAATACATAACACAGGTCAACATTTTTTTTCCCAAAAACCAGTGTTTACCTTCCAAAAGGATTTTGGTACGCTGAATCCAAATCCACGGAATTGCTCTATCTCGTCAAGTTTTTGAGATGTTCTAACCCAGGGATCCCCAAACTATTTTGGACAAGTGACCCCTTTTCCAAAATGAACTGTTACCTCAGACCCCCATGGCCAAATTACCTACTTTTAAGATCAACCCCCTTATTGATAATGGTCCGCTAACTTAAAACAGCAATCCTATCTTAGTTTTTTCCTATTGATACCAAATACCTAGGTAAACTTTGCAATTGGTTAAGTGAGTAAAGTTCATTCTCTCCATTTTCTCATCAAGATAAAAAGACATACAATCCAGTAAATATCAAGTTTAATTTATAACACAACATAAACAATACCTACCTATCTTGAAAGTTTTAAATAAGAACTTGTGTTAATTTAATAGGGGTCGATTTTTAGACCTCGACGACCCCCAAAATCAGTTTTCGTTTATGTCGACCCCTAGGAAACCGATATCGACCCCAAGGGGTCGATATCGACCACTTTGGGAATCCCTGTTCTAACCTAAAAGGGCACGACATTTTTGCTTATTTTTGAGGTTCCCTTATGGGGTACTCTTCAAATTTTATTATGCCTAAAAAAGTACACAGAGTATCTTAAAGTTCAAGTCTTCACCTTTCAAATTACGTTGAGTTTGCTATACATATATATACATTTTCCCTGTGACATCGCATTTTGAAGTATGAATTTGGATTCAGCGCACCAAAATCCTTCGGGGACGTATACTCTGATTTTTGGGAAAGAGGCTTTGTCAAATTTGGTTGACATGTGTAATTAGTGTTCTAAATATTTAGGTCATCTCATATCATATTCTCAAGCCTTCTATATAACTAGCTTTTATCCTTCCAGTTTGCTAGAACTGGGATTAAACTTAAATCGGTATCTAAAACCATAAATCGGTTAATAAGGTGGAACCGCACATGTCGCACGGTAAATTTTTATTTACCGGTCATTTCCCAATCACTCACGGCTGTTAAGATAAGTACGCTTCTTTTGCAGAAATAAAACCGTTACAAACACTTCTACAAAAATTGGCGATAAGGAGAACAATAATTAGTATACGAATGAAAGATATGTATGAATTAATGCAAATAGAGACTTGCTTCAGCGCATATTTTACAGTTTTTGGTTATTATAGTACGTAATCCTTCGTATTCGGGTTAATCTCTAAGAAATTAAATAATATCCCAAAAAACTAATGGCGAAATGAGTCGTGGGAAGTCCCAATGATTTTTTAGGTCACTTGATTTCGTGGCTCAGCTGGTGAGAGCGTCCCTGTTCTGAGGGCAAGGGCGCGGGTTCCAGTCCCGTCGAAATCAAGTTTAAGCTATTTTTGTACATAGATTAACGAACAATAATAATTTATGGCACACTACAGAAACAATTCAAAATATAAAAAAATACTAAAATACCAAGTGGCAATTAGCGGTCTTATCGCTCAATAACGATCTCTAGCAGAAAACCTTATATAAATAGTAGCATTGGATAGTACTTATTTTAAAGGAGAACCCAACAGGTTTGGTTGTCAAATGAGGCCTAGATCTCAGTATGCATGAGAACCGAATAATCAACATTATTTACTAATGACTTTGGTTTCTCTAATGTGAAAACACGTTTGAGAAAAATAACATGAAAGTACATCTTCCACAAGTGGACAAAAAATTTAAGTGAACAGTAAAATAATTTTATTTGATAATAATTTATATTTAAAATATGACTTGTCTAAGTGCTTATTTTGTAAGCCTAAAGAAATAAATGATTTTTTACTTTACTTTTACTTTATTGAATATAATTTGGTCGATATCTCTGGAAACCTGCGGTCTATTGAAATGACTTTTGTTTTTATTCGTATTATTACTAATTATTTGGTTCCTCTATGCCAGTTTTTAATAAGTTGTGTAGTTTATTCTAATAAATAACAGGTAATAAGGATTCTTGCGCTTAAGCCTTTCCTAAAAAGTAGATAAGCGTCATAGAGTCAAAATCGAAATTCGCAAACACACGAAATTCTTACTCTATGATAAGCATGCTCTGTCCCGCTCCTATGAACGCAAAATCCTATTCATATACTCTTCGCATAAATGGCTATAACTATCTTAAGGGGCCTCCAGAGGGACGAATTCTTCATACAAACGTAATACCAAAATTATTTCTAATTCAAGCATATTTCCACTATAATATTGCATTGTTTGTATTAAAATAGTATTTATCTAGGTTCCCAAATAGATTTTTTTTTTCAAAATGAAATGAAAGCCAATCTCATTTTGCACATTTTTATGCGAAAATGGGCATGTTTTCTTGATATTTGTTTCGTATTAAAAACATCAATATCTTACGTTTTATTTATTAAGGAACATAGCTTATATTGTCTAGTTACAGAATAATAATACTTTGTGAAGAATACAAAAAGTTTTCAGTCATAATTTTTGGCATTACGGAACAAACCAAATTTTGAACGGCTAATATTGCTATCGCGCACGCATGTGGCGCGGCGCAAGGGTTAAACAGGGACAGCGATATTCGGGGCGATTTTTGCAAGCGAGGGTCGCCGGACCCTTAATACGTTGCCTGAACCCCAGCTAAACCAACCTTGTAAATAAAGTAGGCCCACATCTTTATTGCTCTGTATTTCCCTATGGTCATAATCTAAAATTCACAAGATTTGTGTCCGTTTGTTCGTCAAGCACTTGCGTAGAGCTGTAAGATTGTAAATTAAAAAAAATAAAATGCTGGGCATTTTGTGATTCATTTAAGATGATGTAGATATCAATTAAATATGTACTATTTAATGTACATAGAAGCGCTCAGACCTGGAACCGCGGGACAAATGTTTGTATGATCAGCAAATATTTTGCTGATCATACAAAAAATTTACCCACGGCTGGAATAGAAGCAACCTTCTCGTGTTTAAAAATAACTTTCAACGGTGTAAGTTTTGTCTGTGGTGTAAATATTTTTTTATTGTAAGTTAGCATTTTGCCTATTAGTTATTAAGTTTTCGAACAAAATGTTAGCTTCTCTGTATTATTTTAAGTTTAACATACAATACATTTAAGCAGTCGAATAATAATGTAGGTATATTTCATTGTTAAAAGTACCTTTGTTAAATAAACATCTGACTGATCTTTTCTACTAACTCGGATTGGAGTTTTAATTTAAAAATTGGTCAATGACTTTCAAGTGTTGATATTGCATTTTTGACTAGCGGTAGTTATTCTAGCTTGATAAAATTTGTTCATTTAAGTGATAGATAATAATCCTACTGCTTAGTCTTCTGCTCCTCTTATAATTCTGCCTCACACACACACACACACACACACAGAACCACACCCTTTGTATACTATATATACATACTCATACTAAACGCGGCTTCGCACGCTCTTTTCATATAAAGTAGCATATCCCGAAGATGATGACGGATAATGCAATTTGGTAGGTGTACCACCACTAAGTTTGACAATTGTAGCAAATATAACACGCTTATCGATATATCAAACAAAGCTACGAAACATGTCTAGGCCAAAAATGAAGTATTGATTAGATTTTTGAGTTTTCCAATATTTCGATCACAGTTTCATGCACCATGATCACGGAATAACTAAAGGCACTTGAGACTAAGTTATCATTTTTTTTTGTCCATTGCTAATTTTTTTGTCAATAAACATGATAGTTTCAAAAGTTTTATTAGGAAGTTATTCCTTCTCTACGCAATTTAATAATTAATTGCAAAAATGCTAAAATTGAGAGTTTGCAAATTTCATTCCATTGATGCAAAATACTTCTGTGGCCAATGGAGATGATCAAATTTTGGCAAGATATAATCGGTAATTAATATTAATAAATTGTGATTGCTTGATTGTACTTGATTGGTAGGTATATCTTGATTTTGTCACATCACTATTTATTTTCACCAAAAAGTGTCAGAAAACGAAACGTACACACAATTGTTCCGAGGTAGGAATCGCACCCTCCTGCGTCGCAGGCGGACCTTCGCCCACCGCGCTACAGAGGTCGTCTCTCTGTCCTCGGAAGGTGGGAAAGTGCAAGCGTATTTTAAGCATGTAGCGTCCCTCACTATTTAATTTTCTTTATTCGGAAGACAAACAGTTGACACTTACCAGATATACTTAAATCGAATAACCATTTATGTGTCGCATGAAGCTAGAGGATTGCTTGCTTGCAGAGGAGAAATGAAGAAACAGCTCAGTCTTATAACTTACACCTAGACACACCTATTGTGCGTAATATTTAAGAAAATATGCATAAACATTATTGATTTCATCTCAGGTCATCTGTCCTAAGTTTCCACTCAATATTTTGAGAAATTACCATTTTGGCGTGGGTTATTTTGATTTTGGTTTTATTTACAATCAATTGTATGAACTTGTCATATAAATATCCAATATATGTACAAGGTAAGAAAAAATTACCTACAGTCCAGTGGTGTAAATAAACATCACTGTAGTTAATGTTTTCATACCTATTCTTACTAGAAACCGGTCTTATATGTATTTGCGCACACAACAAAAAAAAAAAAAACTAGTAAGAGAGCATACAATTTCATAAGTCTGGTCACCAAATATTTCTAATTTATGTGCCATTGTAATGAGTAATTATCGGTTTGCAAAATATTTCACAAGAAATAGTTTTAGGTGACAGACTGCAAAAAAAATTATCTAAATTATTTGTTTCTATCCATCCGCTGTGGTAAACGAGTTCTTGAGTAGAGACCACGACTCGGTAAACGTAGTGTAGGACGCCTTCCGACCAGGTGGGACGTCGACCTGCGAAAGACTGCAGGGAGCTGCTGGAGTCGAGCTGCGTCAAGCTAAAGACAGGGTCACACAGGGTGCTAAGGCGCTTATTAGGGGAGTCCTATGTCCAGCGGTGGACTTACATAGGCTGTTGATGATGATTCATCCAGCCGGTTTTTTGCGAAGGAAGGTTCTTTAAAAGGATGTCAAAGATCAGAGGGGCACCGCTTCCACACAACACAAAAATGTGCATTCAAATATGTGCTTTAACTCGTAACATTTAGATGCATTTCATATTGACGTCATCAGATAGACAGGGCCACTCGTTTTAAGTTTGTCGGAAGCCATTTTATCAGTGTAAAATATATCTTACGAAGGAGTTTAAGCCCGTATTTGAATGCACATTATTTATTTATTTGTACCATGTATCCCTACTAATATTATAAAAGCGAAAGTACTCTGTCTGCCTCTTTCCTTTTCACGCATGAAAGGCTGAACGGATGTAAATGAAATTTTGTAGGGAGGTAATCACATCCCGGGGACGGACATTAGCTTAGAAAACCTCGTGCGTAGCCGCGGGCAGCAGCTAGTATTTTATAAATAAACTGTTATTGACAAAAGCGCACAAGCATGTATTGTTCATTCCTACATTGGCATTGACTTCTTGAACTCTAACTACAGTTATAAACATGAAGTTATTTTAAACAATTATGTTATTAATATACACGTTTTTTCGTAGTTTATGTTTCATATAAAATTAATGCAGGTGAAGGTCCGCATGCAGGTAATGCATTTTGCTATATTTCTAACGACTTGCTTTTAACATTCATGCCTTTATAATCTAATATCAGGTATTATTATATGTTATTACGATGACGTGCAGGAAATATTCATCAAGAAACACGTAAAGGTGATTACTGACCCGTGTTATGGGGAGAATGTACTACCATTCGCAGCGAACACGAAACGTAACGACTACGACGCCGCCGCGCCGCCCGAACCATTGTATTTCCAGAGTGAGTTATCGAGACAAAAGTATTTTTACTAAGGAAAAAACTCTTATCAGAAAGTTTTCCACACTGAAAAGCTCAAATATCGTCGGTTGGTAGGTTATATGCCTATACATATGTACATAAAAAACCGCTGCGCCGCCGCCGTGTGCTAAAAGAATCCGTCTTGTTGCTCGATTCCAGCGCCTTCTTTCCCCGTACTGACTTCACGAACGCACGTTTATTGAGAATAACTCGCAATATGTAGACTGCAGATGTTTCTACTTTGTTTGCTGTATAGATGCGGAAGTTTCTTATATCTGTTATGATATTCAACGATACATTTAGGTTGAATTTCAATGCTGCTGTGTTGAAGCTAATGGCGGGCCGTCCTGCCCTGAGTGAGTGAATGGCGATTAATCGGTCACTAAGTTAGCTGTTTCCTTTTGTTGTATTTGATATTGTTATTTGCCTAGACACGTTATATTAGGTACGCTCCGTAATACCAATAAGTAACCGGGGTCTGTTGCAGTCTGCAACTACAGCTTGCAAACAAATTTCTAAGTAGGTAGTATTTCCTATCCTATCCTACTAATGTTATAAACGCGAAAGTTTGTGTGTATGGATGATTGTTAATCTTTCACGCAAAAACTACTGAACGTTAGGGCTGAAATTGCATACAGGAAGTTCCAGGCCCGGATTAAAACAAACATAAATCAGTTCCCATGGGATAGAAATAACCTTAAAACGTTTCCATAGAAACAACGCGTGTATAGCCGCGGGCAGAAACTAGTTGTAAATACATCTAACTGATTCCATTGTAACCCGGTGGTTGGCTGGACCATTGGACCATTGGTGGGGCTTGATTCAATAGTAAATGTTAGTTCTAGGAGAACCTAGGACCACCGTTTGCATGCACTTATGTTGCTTAGAATAATGAGAACAAAATTCCGGGATAGGTACGTTTGTTTGACCGTCGTCGGTCGAGCGGCGTCCATTATGTTTTTTTTTTAATTCTTTAATTGTAATTATCTTTGTTAAGAAACATTTTTGTGTACAATAGATTTGAAAAATCCTGTATCCTTCGATGCCTATTATAGTAACATGTGGGCTAGGTAGGTGTTAATCTGTTGGTCTATTTGTCAATGATGGTTATTATTTCTACTACTTGCACCAGAAACTAAAACAACCATTCTGTAAGTAAATGTTGCCGTTAATTTTTTATTATCGAAATAAAAAGGGACGGTATTTTGAGGCTATTTTGTTTTTTTTTGTAGATTTTGTGCCAAAAGCATCACCACCATTGTTTATTAAATTTAATTAATCTCTTGCTTGTTATATAAATCACTTGTTTTTACTAGGTTAACTATACATAATGTCAAATAAGCTCGCTAATTGATCTTGTACAGTATGATAAAGATAGGTGTACAATATTAATATACTTAAATAAATAAATAGTATAGTATTTAAACAATATACCTAGGTCGCTTTTAATTGATACTAAGTGTAAACGATTATATTTTTTATCAATGTTGCATTATGTACCTAGATTATTGTATATTTCGGTATGACGTCATGCTTGGGAGTTCCATTATTGTATAAAATGTAACTAATTTAGTATAGTTTTTTCTAACCCCGGTTAACCGGCTAATAAAACATTATAAATTATTTTGCAGTTCTTAAAATACCTACCCGATTAGAACATAACTGAATGCTTACCGTAAAGTCAGGTAACTTTATTCTTTGTACTTTTATATTTAGTAACTTTTTTGTATATGATTTTTTTATGCCAAATTATTATCAGTACGGATATTGAACTTTGCCCACTTAATTAAAACCTTATAGTGATGTACGTAATAAATAAATCATACATCGTTGCAAACACGACCGTTCAATCTAGCAGGATAGTTTGTTCGTTGTTGGCATTTGTACTAAGTTATCTGTAATAACCATCCGAAGCTCAATATCAGTGCTGATGCTAATTCTAATGATTCAATTTTGTTCATTCTATAGGACTTTGTCTAAAGTCGAGTTCTGACGGGTGTTATGGAGTGTAATGTTCAACATTGAGCATTGTACATTACACTGTGAGCCTTCTTTCCCCGCACTGACTGCACGAACGCTCGCTGTGTGACACATTACGTTACGCCACGTAACGCTGCCGCCGGTCTGTAACCGGCTTTATGTAAACGGTTGAATGTACTTGACAAGTTATAGTGCCTTTCCACCAAAGGTACCTACCATCTACTGTAGAGCTAGATCACTGAAACTACAATGATGTCTGTCTAATTTCACCAGAACATCTATAAAGTAGTTTAAGTAGGTATTTTTTTCACCAGAGCAAGTTTAAAAACTAAAAGTCTCTCGTTTTTCCTTTCTAATCGAGCCTATGTCTGTAGTTGACACATTTCGTAATTTAGCTGCGAAGCTTAGCTTTGTTGGAAAAACATCTGCATAGTTATAAAAAAATATGCAACGTAGTGGAAGACAGCCTAAGCATTGTTATGTTTAAATTACCTTGTCGTGCTGAGAAAATGTTCGTAATCGCAAATATTATCTTGTAAACTGGTTTTGCTGATTGTAGATAAAACTATTTTATTTACAAAATTTTTACTAAGCTTCAGCATTTGTTAACCTTTATTAAAAGACCGGATGTAAATACTGGTTTCAATAAGGTTTTAATTTCGGCCTGCGTTATACACAGATCTGAGCCCTATTTAATTAAAATTTTAGAAAAACAATGTAAACTAGAAAGTTGTTTTATTCTTTACATAAACTTTTGACTTCTAGCTACTATTTAGCGGTGTTGATATAGATTTCGTTATCGATTCCATGATCTTCTTTGATCATATCAGCTGCTTTCTCACCTATCATAATAGTTGGTGCATTGGTGTTCCCACTGGTAACAGTGGGCATTATACTAGCGTCTACTACACGTAGGTTTTTCACCCCCCACACCCTTAACCGTGGGTCGACCACCCCTTCCCCCTCTACACCCATCATACAAGTCCCCGACTGGTGCCACATCGTCCCTACCAAGTTCAGCGCGTAACACTTCCAGTACTCATGACTCCCGAATAATAAATGATCGCATTGCTTCACCTTTAAATTTGTTACTGTCGAATTCACTTCTTTCATCGTTGGAGTATTAACTAGACTCGTGTAGTCTACTATACACGCTGCAACCAGATCCAAATCTGCCGGGTCAGAGAAGTAACCAAGGTGTACTTTCGCTAAGTCATTCGGATTTTTACTTCGAAGACGGATTTTTCCGCGAGATTTTGGGTGTGCTAAACTCAAGAGTGCGAATAGAGTATCTGTTTGCATGCCCTGACTGGCCAACTCTTGGCATATTTCATCATTAATACCCATTATGTCGGAACACGATAGCGTGTTTGTCAGAGCACCTCTTCGCGTTGGAGAGACTGTCACTTCATAGTCTGGGAGTCTTTGTTTCTTGTCCACAGCTCCGAAGCCTACTAGTATGGGCATTGGTAATTTGTCTAAGTTATTCAATATGTCAACGTTGGCTAAGAGGGAAGAATGGCTGTCCAATCCAGACATCGAAATAGGTACGATAGCGTGATCTTGCAGATTCTCGCCTACCATCGGTGCATCTAAAATTAAGTCTATTCCTAGTTCATCTAAGTGTTTTTTTGGACCAATCCCTGATAGCATAAGAAGCTGCGGACTGTTTATTGCCCCAGCTGATAGTATGACTTCTTTTTCGGCCATTACATTTATAATTTCTTCGTTTGGTAATTGTACCTCCACTCCTACAGCTATATTATTCTCATCGAATATAACCTTTCTTACGAGAGTCTTCTTCAGGAGGTATAAATTGCTTCTATTAGCCAATGGTTTTAGGAAAGCGCGCGCTGTGCTCTGCCTTGTTTTGTTATATATCGTAAATTGTGGATGAGCGATTCCGTTTATATCAGGTACGTTAGGATCTTCGTGGTATTTAAATCCATTTTCTATGAAAGCTTTTAAATATATCTCAGTTCCATTTGTTTGGTATGATTGGTATTTTGGTGTCGATACTCCTAAATAGCCGTCCACGCCGTGTAGATATCCTGTTGGGCCGTTCAAAATGTCTTCGTCATCTAAATTTTCGCTTTTCTTGAAATATTCGATGACTTTTTCGTAGTCCCACCCCTCATTTCCCGCTGCTGCCCAGCTGTCGAAATCGATTTGATGCCCTCGTACGTAGAACATAAGGTTGAGTCCGCTGCTGCCGCCCAGCATCTTCCCTCGGATGAGGCGGACCGGCCCCTTGTGCGCTTGACTGGTGTATCCGTCGTCTTCTGCGTAGTAGTTCCAATCAGGCAGAGTCGTCGCCAGCAGTGCTGACATGCCGGGGCTCTGCAAATAAATATTTAATTATTTTCCATGATATGACTGGCTGTTGATGCACATATGGAACCTATTTATTTGGGTACCTACCTTATTAGGACTCCTTCCTTGAAAGGTTATAACAGGCCATGACGATAGCGAACGCACACTGCGTTTGCTTCAAGCTTGTCTCACTATTAAATATCAATGTGCTTTATTTCCTTTAGACCTTACAGGACTGTTGTAGGTACACGTCACAAAATTCAAATAACCTAAGTAAAACTAGGAAATATAGTGATCACATTGATTTTTATATATACATATTTTCAATCTTTTTAAGGTAAAGTATAGAAGCGAACAAGAAATCTTTACCTTGTTAGATTGTTAAAACTTTTCGAGTTAGCAACTCTCTCATCTTGCCTCAACATGGATAGAGGAACTACTCGAAAAACAAAAATGAATTTTGCTGTTTGGTTTTTGTGCAAAACCTACTCATGTCTATACTTGTGTCACCTACTTAGATAGCGTTTGCACACTTTGCACAAAAACGAATCGGAAACTACGATTTTCGTTTTTACGAGTATCTTCGGGCCCAGGGTTAGGTACATTTAATGTTATTTTATGTGGTGTAATTAAATATAAGTATCCCTTGATGAGAATAGAGGTAGGTAGCTGGTTCCTTACATCCACAACGGAGGGCGGGTCTCCTCCGGCCTCAATGAGCAGCACCTTCCAGCTTGGGATCTCGGAGAGGCGGTTGGCAAGGACAGACCCCGCAGAACCTCCTCCCACCACGATGAAGTCAAACTTCTGACCATCTGGATATAAATAAATAAATAATGCTGGACAATTCATACAGTATTATCTAGTTCCATTTTTTAAATATTTTTGGGTGGCTTGGGTATCACAGCGGCCATGATAGACCTATTGTGATCGCCACTTAGGTATACGTTCAGCCCTGAAGCCATACCGTTCATAGTTCGCCACTAACCCTTGCAGCTGCTAGGAACTGTAGGGTTTTCTTCGGGGTGATATCTAGTCCCATGGTAAGCAGAGCTTGTGATATGGGTACCGTACCTACTAGATAACTCATATACATAATACAATACATTACATAGATAGATTTTTTTATTATACATAGAAATCGACCAGAACACCCGGAACAAATATCAGCAGATCGTACACACAATTGCTCCGAGGCGGGAATCGAACCCTTTGCCCACCGCGCCACAGAGGTCGTAATAGATAAAGTAAATCAAGAGGATGCGCGGATGGTTTAAAAACCATTTGACACATTGATTTCCATACGGGCGAAGCCGCGTGGCGCAGCTTGTTTACAATATACACTTACCCGTAACTACCGCTTGTGGTGAATACCCCGAGTTGGTGTGCCACGTGAAGTAGGCCACGATCGCTAGTTGTAGCATCCTAATTATCGGGAACAGGACTTTTAACTCCAACATGGCCAGTAACTTGTTCATGTTGATTCCTCTTTTCACTTCTCTCTTTTATCCAAATTGATCTAAATATAAACTCATTAATTAATTTTAAGAACCTACATATAAGCTACCTAACAAAATGAATTGTAAAATTATTTGAATAAATACATATATTGGATTAACGAATTATTATAAGTTTCACTAACAAATAAACACAATTGTCACAACGATATTACATATACATATGTATTCAGTAAGACAAAATAGCAGTTACCTACCTATCTAGGTACGTAGTAGTGAAAGTTAACGTAAAGTGACATTTAAGTCGCGATCAAAGATGTGTTTATATTTCGTAAATGAGGAGCTTTGGGCCCTAGCAAGTTCAACCAAACATGTATGTTGTCTACAAGCGGATCGAGCTACGAAAACTGCTTTCTTTTTTGCGCAAAGTGTCCTTCAACGGAATTTAGATCTGGACCTCGGTCAGATGCAACAAATATTATCAGCGAGCGCAGCGAGTTGCATTTTTTTGTTACTTTATGTGGTGGGTAAATTGACCTATCAAGCTAAGTCTAACAAGGTTTAGAACTACCGCAAACTTTACGGTGGTATGAAATATTTTTAGAAGTTAAGAAAGGTTTGAGGAGGGAACCACGATTTTTAAATGCTTATATTGCATATTACAGGTGCTCGGTGAATTCTGTATGATATCTTTTTACGTATATTATAAGATTTTACACTTATTCGTTCCAATTTGTATATCAATACTAATTTAATACACCAAAACCCTATCATATTTGAAATACCCGTGAAACCCTGACAAATCCCTATAAATTCTTACATGTCAGGACAAATCCTGACACCTGGTTTTAACTGGACTTTAAGCACTGTACGTAGGTACCTACCTATTATTTTTTATTATTTCACAACACTACGAGTATTCAAGGCCTACTGGAGTTCCAAACTACACGAGTAGAAACTAAGAATAGCTTTTTGTCTAAGACGTGTGGTGTGTTTATATCGTCAGAGTTACTTATAATACTTATAGGTCGGTATTTAAATGTAGCTTGTCTAAGTAATAGGTATTATACGGTTCGTTGGTTATGGTAGATTTTGCGGTCGCTGCGCAAGAATCGACCCCCCCAACTCAGCACGTGGATGTCGTACGTGGGTGGGTGTTGAGGGCATTTATGATTCAACTGTCGTCTGTGGAGTCGACTAAGGGAAACTACCAGATGAAGGGGCAGCTTCCTTCTGAGTTTATTAAATGATATGAATATGCATGTTAACACCTTCACTGCGATGACCAAATAACCAATCCGCTCGTCAAGCGTAGGTACTAACACTAGGTACAGAGCTGATACCAAGGCAAGTGGTAGATTCCGTCGCTTTATTTTGTTGAACTAAAAAGACAAATACGTATAACTTTTGTGTTAATAATCATGATACCTAGTTTCTTAAGTTTTATTGTTAACCTACCTACCTATACATATTATGTATGTCGCAAAGACGAAATCATGTCAAAAAAATCTGAAAATCGTTTTTTTATTTACTTATTTGAATTTGCGTGTATCAAGACAGTCATATCGTAATTCACAAAAATGCCTAACTGTCGGCTCTACTTGAAAATAAATTAGTGCAAGTTCATACCACGAACACGAATTATTATTAATATTTCCGAAGGTTTAGTTTTAAAAAAAGTTTATTTTACTTAGGTAGGTAAGGTAATTACCAACTTAAAAAACGATAAATATCCGTTAAAAATAAATAGTTAAAGAGTGGAAATAATAAGGAATTTGTAAACGATTTGCAGTTCTTTTATAACAATTTATATATTTTTTTATTTCATAACAAAACACAACACACCTACGTGTCTATAGTCCAATATAAATCCAAACTAGTTAAGAGTATAATTTATTATTATAGCTTCTTGTGACGTGTGGTGTGCGTGGTGTGTTTATCTCGTCATAATTACTAATAATAATATAATAATACACTATTATTGGCTGTAGGTAACTCATAATACCTAGCTAAGTACATAACATCCAGTTGCCAGTGATCACGATCGCTGTAACGCGATGGAAACAGGTACCTAGTACTCGATAAATACTTTATATATAATCGGATTTCTGTTGTCCCTATTGTTTATTAGTGAGGCTTTTTATTTTATTGTATTCCGTAGCTTGGAAAAGAGCCAACGTAGTGCCGTTGTTTGATAAATGGTTGGTTTTAAAACATCCATAGATAATTGATATTTTATAATTATCGCCTTAGATCAATTTTGAACGAAACGAGTTTCGCGATCCTCGCACAAAAACAAGTTTTTATTAAAGGAGGCCAAAGATTCTACGAAGGAGGTAAGTAATTTAGGTCTTTTCGAGGCTTATGTGACTATAACATAAGAGTAGACCATAACAGTATTTATTAATTTAACTAGCACGATTATATTAAAACCAATTACCTACACTAGGTAGTTAATTACAATACATAACAATCAATTAAAATTAAATTTTTAAATAAAATTAAATTTTTAAATAAAATTAAACAATAAAAAAACTACCTAACTCATAAAACATTCCAGGCAAACAAAATACTATAAAACATATTGCATGTTAATGTTAATAAATAAAAATAAATTAATACAGTATGTTTAAAAGTTGACTATTTTTATGGCACTAACATGGATCTACGTTTTCAGGAAGAGTTTACGTCGATTTAAAAAAGCATTCAAATGTGTAGACTAGGCAGGTACATCATAGTTTTGCGTTGTGTAGGTTAATTGAATTAGGAATTCGGGATTTATTTTGTTGTGGTGGTTGGCGAAGAGCAACACAAGAAACACGAGTGTTCAATTACTATACCTAGCGAATATTTCACAAGTTTTTTTAGATATAAAATAATCAGTGAGGTAGAGCTAGTTAATAAAAACGATTTCTATTAACAAGCTCTACGAGTTTTTACGATTTCTGACTGACTCAGTTGGTCCAACAGAATATTTTGATCAGTATGAGAAACAGGATCGTTTGGTGCTAAAGATGTGATTATGATCCTGCAGTGTGACGCCTTGACTCGGTGCTCTGTATCGAGTTCCGGTTCGGGAAGGGAATTATCAGATATTGGAATAAAACAAAAAGATCAGTCACCAATATCAATATACTGAATACTACTGGCAGCTATAACTAAATAAAGCAACGCCGGCCCCGATGCGCCGTAGCAGTAGCACGCACGCACTACGAAATTAAATATTATTTTAGTGCGTGTGGTAAGGAAGTGGGTGCGCGTTGTAGTCTTTTGTATCATAACATATTATTATGCTGATCCCTCGTAGCCTCGTAGCACGTGTTACGGTCAGTAAGGTCTACGTTAAAATATTTTTCTTGGTATGGAGAAGGAAGGAAAGGAAGGTACGGAAATGTTGGCTGAAATATCCTACACAACGGTGAAATCCGCAACTCTCTCGTCTCTTTCGATAGATATAAATTATGAAATCGTCGTAAAACGCAGTTTTGTGGTACCTAACGCTTTTGTTAAACACGCGTTCAACAGCTGTTTAACTTTTTTGTACTGTAGTTTTTTTTTGTTTTAGACTGTAGAAGTTTTGTGATATTTCGCGCAAGAGTCCGCGCCTGTCATCACCCGCGTAATGGTCACATTGGTCAGTCGCGAAAAGGTACTTCGCGAATGTCTCGTACTCGCGAAAACGAAAATGTGTATCGCGCAATTTTAGTGTCCTGATACCTCCGTTGAAACTGCCGTTTGAATTTTTAATTAAATACTTATGTTTCATTAAAGCCTGCATGATTTTAATCTTATAGCATGGTTGTATACATGCTCACTGACTACTAACATTGTAGTAATGCTAGTAATCTCATGCACGATTTTTGTAAATGCTCTAACGTTTACGTTCGTCTCTCAAGTTTTATAAAACGTGTGGGTTCATAGGAAATAGTTTATGTGTGTCGGTTGGTAATGTTGATATAGGCACAGAATAACTATATTATATAGTACCATATAATAGTACCAAATTACTACGTATAAGTACTACTTTCCCGCTTTTCTCGTAGAACTCTCCATTCAAAGTTTCGCGCCATTCGCAGCGCCACTCAATTTCGTTCGAAACGAGTTCGTATTCGAAACCATTTCGAAACCCATTCTTGTAATGCTTGTGTCACATTTCTATATCATCAAAATAACGTATCTGTCACTGTCAGTCTTCGATTCTGCTCTGCTCTCTGAGATTTTGTAAAATAAAAACAAGCCGGAAATTCTACAAATTATGTCGAAATTGCGACAAATTATAAACACATCTTACTGCCGCTATTACAGCGTCAAGCAAGCCCGTAAGAAACTGCCGATAATATCATGCAAACGGCCAGAATTCAATCATTACGAAGGTCAAAGTTACAGCAAGTTCGAAGGCGTAAAACTTGCTTCGCAGGGCTGGTTACACAATAAATCGAAGAATGATTACTTTATCGTGCACGGAAATGCCAATAACAAGGAGGAAAAACCTATGTACAAAAAGAGTTTTGAGGAAATCGGTGTGAGTCCTCCTTTGATTGAGGTTATGTATGAGCAGGGGTATAAACTGCCAACTGCCATTCAGACCAAGGCTATTCCGTCGATCCTGAACGGGCACAATACAGTGGTGACCGCGGAGACGGGCTGCGGGAAGACTTTGGCATATTTACTTCCGATTTTCCAGCACATTTTGGAGTGGAAGCCCAGTGTTCCGGAGGAATTTAACAGTCCATTAGCTGTTATTATAACGCCTAGTAGAGAGTTAGGTAATAATTATTCAGTACTGTTTTTTTATAAAATGTTCTTTGACCAAGCTATTAATCCAATTTCATAACCATGCATTCATGCAATAACAAAATCATTCCTGTTTATCCTATGCCAAGTCCTTGGAACAGACGGCTTGCAAGATACCTACCATCACTGGACTGGTCCGAAGACTGGATGACACTTGCAGGACTGATGTTGAGTTTATTTATTTATTAATAAACAAAATCCACAGCTCTTCAGAGCTAAAGTTAACTTAATCACTAAACTGAAGGCCAATACAAGATTGACTTGATGTAAAATTGTTGAAGAGGGTACCCCAGAATCATTGTCTCTACCTAATTAGCCGGTAACACCCTTTGCTGAGTATAGGCCTCTTCCTCATCTCAGTGATTGTATGCGGAGATGTTAATAATATATTACTTGGTTTTCAGCTGCCCAAATCGGAGAAGTAGCTCAAAACATAGCCCAAAGTCTAAACCTGAGTGTCAACACACTGATTGGTGGTCGCACTAAGCAGAAGATGCTGAATCCTCCCATTGAATACTGTGACATTCTGGTGACTACTCTTGGAGCATACAGTAAGCTGGTCACAACCGGGATCTACAAGATACACAATGTGCATCATTTAGTGCTGGATGAGGCTGATACACTGCTGGATGACAGCTTTAGTGACAAGCTTTCACATTTGTTGAAGAAGTTTGCTGTAAGTATTTAAGTTTTTAACAGAATTTGATCTGTGACCTTAAATATTAAAGAGTTACATTATCAAGCGCAAATTATTCCTGCAATATTTACTATTGCGCTAAATTCAGATGGTTGTAGGCTAAATATGTACACCCTAATTAAAAGCATTTAAGCATAAAAAAATGCATGACCATATTAGTTTTTATGTTTTTATCATGTATTTGATTGTTTCATAAGTTTACCTACTTTTGTATTGTATTGTATTCATTTTATTCCATAAAGATACATTGGTACAGTTGGAAATTTCAGACTACTATTTTAAACTGTGTATCACAATAAACATTATTTTCATTTATTAGTGCTTTTTTGAGAATCTATTGATTCTATTGACGCTACTTGAACCCATTTTCAAAAAAGGAGGTTAATAAAGAGTATTAAAAATAAAGTCACATAACTGACTCAAAGTAATATCTGCTCCACTTATCTACTTATTAATATCTATTCTAATACTTACTAATATTTCTTATAATTTCAGATACAATACAAAGTAGAAATCTCAGTGCCACCAAAAGGCTGCCAAGTGACATTTGTCAGTGCCACCATGCCTAACGAGTTGCCTGATGCAGTGAACTCCTTTGTAGACCCTGAATCCCTGAAGAAGGTCACCACATCCAACATTCACAGGATGCTGCCACATGTGCCTCAGAAGTAAGTAATAATAAAATAAAATAAATAATGTTGAACAATCCACAAAGCATCATCTAGCCCCAAGGTAAGCAGAGTTTGTATTATGGGTACTATTTATTATTAAATAATAATATGGGTACTAGATGACTGATATGTAAAAAATTATTTGGTACAAAAACCAAATAAATTTTCTCATCTATCTAAAAATTTTTTTCTAGAAACAAAAACAAAAAAAGAACTAATATTTACAATTAATATAGTTGTTCTTAAACTGGGGACTGTTGCAATCAATCAGATGAATTTTATTGAATGAAAAAATTAAATGAAACGAATTTATTTGTTATAAGACTTACACAGAACAGAACAAAATAAACTTAAACTAAAAGGTAAACTAAACGTGTTAGTAAGCGTGTAAGTCCAGTAACAAAATGGCTTTGCCTCAGCACGAGTTGGATGACTAGCATGCTAGAAATCAACGCTGGTGTTCCAGCAAAAAAAATAAAAAATAATAAAAACAATTAAATTAGTATGTATAGATGAATATCTTGGATTTTCATACTTACAGATTCCTCCGTCTCGGCAAAGCGCAGAAGCCCATCGAACTTCTAAAACTGGTCCAATCCGACTTCAACCAGAACCGACCAGTAATGATATTCTCGAACCAGACTGCAACCTGCGACTTCGTCTCAATGTTCTTAAACGAGAACAATATCGAATGTATCAATATCAACGGGCAGATGGCGGTCGCGCTTAAGATGGGCAAGTTCGATATGTTCCGCAGTGGGAAGGTTAATGTGCTGTCGGCGACGGATATAGCGTCGCGAGGATTGGATACTACTCGGGTAAGTGTCAGTTTATTCATATATACTGCTTTGGTCTGGGTTTTTTTTTATTTGGAGTGTGTACGCACGTATTATATTAGATAAATAATAAAAAGCGCCGCGATACCAACCCGCGCGCTTTAAAATGTTTTGTACTTGGTAACAACTCTCGACAAGTTAGAATTTCGTTGCTGCTTGGAAGCCTATTTTAATTCTCCGAAATACGCGTTTCGTTTTATTTTTGGTGCATTAAGTACTCTAATTTGGTGTATTAAGGTACCAATTTTGTTCAAAACGAAACCTGCAATTACGTATCATGGAGAATTGGAGAATTATAACAGGCCTCCTAGTCTCTAGAAGTGCACTTAATAATGTCGCTGGCCTGCGTGAGGTAAAAAAGAAGTACTATGTGGCTTTTAATTCGATAGTAAAGAAAGGGACGACAACATTCAAGTGCTTTCAAATTCGTATAGTTTTTTACCAACCAATGTCTGTTCTCCTTTCCCAGGTTGCCCACATAATAAACTATGACTTCCCCCTGTACACGGCTGACTACATCCACCGCTGCGGCCGCACCGGCCGGCTCGGCTCGCCCCCGCACTGCGCCGTCACTAACTTCGTGGCGTGGCCGCGAGAGGTCGCTACCGTACAGCGGATAGAGAAGTCTGTCCGACTACACAACGACCTGCCCAGTGTTAACGCTAATATTAGGCGGATTATTCAGGAAAGAGTCGCTAATTTACAAATAAGGAATGCTGCGTGAGGTAAAAAAAAAGTGATATAGGTTTTTAAAATACCAGCTAAAAACGTTGTGATCTTAGAAACCAGTAAGGCTATCACGCTATTTGTCACATAAGGTAACGCACGTTATCAGCGTTATTAAATATCTCGTGAAAAGGCGTTATTCGCATTAAAATAGTCATAATAGTCTTTTTTATTAGTAATAGTCTGTATGTACTCTAAAATGAACTGTATGTCATTGAGCTGTATTTCTTAGCTATTAATAACGTACCTAGCTATTGTTATAAATAAATATTATTAATATTGTTGTCCAATAAATGATGAAACTGTAACCACCTTTTTACTCTCTCCACGCGCCACTAACCTCGTCTGTCTCTAACTTCGTCCCAGCCACGAGAGGTCGCCACTGTGCTGTGCATAAAAAGTCTGTGCGACTACACGACTTCACGATCACCTGCCGAGTGTTAACGCTAATATTATTATTCAGGAGAATCACTAAATATAACTATGAAGATATTTATTAACATTCCCGTGCATAACCTCTGATAAGATCCAACAATGTAGTTAGTAAAAAAAAAATCTATGATTAAATCTATCAAAGTCGTCAACTAGTTTCGTCTCTCTGCACGGCATCACAGTAGATTCGCCCTAATCCAACTCATTTGTTTCGGCGCCACACAGTGTTAAATATAGGATATAGGCTTCTAGGATATAGGTAAATTACTGAGAGCTGGTGCGATAGTCTTTTGATTATTGACACTGAGGGCCTACTTTCACTACGGAATTTCGTAGTATTGGAACAAAAGTGTACACAGTTTTGGAAACTTTTATTGCCTACATCTTCACAACGTAGTTTCTATTTAGAATTCTATAATAAATCGTAAAGATCCCCTAAATATTGAACACTCTGGGATCACTAGCAAGGGGGAAATCACTCGATACAATTGTCTTCTAAAAATAAGATCACTGACAATAAACCTGAACGCACACTTATCCGCGCCGAGTCGAACGAATCGTCAGAATTCATTTATTTCAAGTAGATTTCTTCTGATTTCGCGCTTTCGGCTCAGATGTGTGATCAGTACTAGTAAATATACCTACTTACACTCAAGTTCCATAACACTTACAAATTTCTCACTAACAAAGATGTTTAAAAATAACGTAAGATTGGAGATCTAGTAATTTCGTTACCTACTATTTTATTGCTTAGTTTCCTACTTCAGTATTTACACAGAATTAAAGTCCATTGTGTCGCACACAACTCGTATTACCTTACATAAAAACTAAGTTGAAAAAAAACATGGCCACAATAACAAGCAAGTAAGATCATTAAATTCAATGACTAGAATAAGTATTGCTTTCATCAAGCGACTAAGTCGCAAATAATATTACCTAATACCTTTTATATAAACATAAGTTACTATCATCACTATATAAATAAATAAATAATGCTGGACAATCCACACAGCATCATCTAGCCCCAAGCAGAGCTTGTGTTATGGGTACTAGATAATACCAATACAAATTTTACAATTCAGCACTTAATTTTTTATTTGAATCAGGCCTAGAAATACCCCTTATAAATACCAAGCTACATCTACAGATTATACTGGTATGGTACACTGCTGGACGCAGGCCTCCCCCTGATAAGTTAATTGGCTTTGATATACGGGGGTAGTGCCCATAATCCCCACGCTGGGCATGCGGGTTGGGGATCGCAGTTCGGTGGTAAACTAGTTCTGTAGAAGGGGCTGCTGCCCGCCCCCAGTGGATATCCCTTAGTCGCCTCTTACGAGTCCCGCGGGAAGAGTAGGGGCTGTGCAAATTCTAAGCCACTACCACACGGCCTAAATAACCATTTGCTAATAAATAAATAATAAGGCCGACCCTACAAAAACTACTATAGTTCTACACGCCTACTCAGTTTGGTGTTAATTCCTTTTCAGTTTCGCTTTTAGGTTTTAGCTGTAACCGATATATTAAGTATAATGGATACTATTAAGATAATTAAACTTATCCCAAAAAATACACTATGTTTCTTATTATATAAATGCGATAGGATTTCTAATTATCTCAAAGTTTTTACCTAGAGCTCCGAGCCATCAAAATACGAGATATACATTATCTAAAACATTATATTACATACCAAGATACAGTTGAGCAAGAATATATAAAAGTGTATTTCAGTAAGAAAATATTTGCTTCATAAAATGTTCCCAACACTTGGCACATTCTTTGGCATTGTACCTAAACCTTACAACATAGGCCGTTGTGTTCACTAATATAAGGTTACATTTTATAATTCTATGTAAGGAAGATCGCGAAAAAAATAGTTGGACACAGACCATGCCATTGGATTTAAATCTTCACCTAAAACATAATTATTTCACATTTCATAAGGAACAGAGCTACAAAACACAGGTTGTCTCTTTCACACTTGAACTCAATCTCTAGCGCTGGAAGGTCCAGGTCTAGCATCCTCAGTTGACTTCCACCTCGTCTCCAAAACAGTCTTGCTCTTCGACTCCTGATCTGTGACATTCTGATGACTATATCTCCTCTGCTCATCGAAGGCCCTTCCCGTAATACTAAACACACTATCAGCACTGGTTTTCCTCCTTATATCCAGGGTATTCAAACTTGAAGCTGATGGGGATATCCTATGCGGAAATCGAGGGGAACCTTTAAATCTTTCGCAAGAGTTCTGATGTGACATCGACTTTTGATGCGTCGCGGGTAGAACAAAGTTGACTTTAGTTTCTGGTTCTGCTATGTACTTATTCCCCGATGATAAGCTTCTATCTGAGTAGGAGCACGAAGGTTCATCGTCTGTCACTCTGATGATCGGGCCGCTTTTCGCATAAGACTCTCTCCTCAACTTCAGTTCTGGGTGCGGTACGTGCAAGGTGTTACAAGATAGGACCATAGAATGCTTTCTATGTCCAGGGACTAGACCAGCAATCATGCCTACGTGCATTTTCAGCGCTGCAGCGATGCTCTGTCCTGTCGGATCTGCTATGGACATCGTAGACGCCTTGCGGCTGGACGGCCTGCTGCCGAAGAAGCTTTTGAGTCTCTTCAATAGACCAGGGTTTTCATCTCGCTTGTTGAGGCAGAGGGAATATAGATCTATGGCAGGTTGTGATCGTCGGTTATAGTTGAGTTTGGGCTGTGAGCTGAAGCTGACAGAGTTTCGTCCACGGAAGGCGTCCGCGGAAGGCCAGCTGGCTCGGGGTATGAGGGGCGGCAGGACTGATAGAAGTAGCATCGGTAGACCGCCGCCGATGCTGGGCGTGCGTTGGTTGTTGGCCCTGCCTTCTTCTTCTACGGTGTTTAGCTCCGTCTGAAAGAGGAAATGTTGAGTTTATGTACTTTTTAACCGAAAACTTTGAACACGAAAGTCACTTATAACGGGATATTTACCATGATTTGATTTTTGAGTTTTCCGTGTGAATATCCCGTTTTAAATGACTTTTGAAGGTTCAGGTTAGGAATCTTTTGTTTGCATTTGCAAGAACGTAGGCGAGAAAATTCTGTGAGAAAAACTTGGTGTTCTTCCAACACAAACTTACAAAGTTCTTAACGCGCTTACGTTAATAATTAAAGACGAGAGTATAAACTTGTGTGAAAGTAAAGCTTCTGAATAACCCGGAAACACTAGCAATGAATTAATTATTAACGTGTACATACCTACATGCATAAAAGCTTGCACTATATGATCAGCTGTTACTTTTCAAGTAGAAAATGTATCAACTTTGAACTCTTTTTTTTTTTTTTTTTTATTTATTTACCAACTTAAAGATAGTTACATGAAAAAGCTTAAAAATAACACGAAGGAAACCACAAAGGTTTGTATATGTGTTATTAGCTGAGAGTCAGCTGAATAGAATTTAATAAGTTTGACAATAAAGTTATTCAATTTCAGGCAATAGGATTATAAATTGGAATTAGGTAAGTAAATAGATCAGTAACTGAATCAAACCCCCTGATAATGATGTAGGTTCGATAAGAAGTGCGATCTGAGTTTATATTTAATGTTATTAGGTGTTATATTGTCGAGTAGTTCCATTGGAAGTTTATTTATTAACCGGGGAACCAGATAACTGGCGGTCCTCTCGCCGTACGCATTGTTTGCGCGCGAAGTGACTAACCGGTTTTGAGTAATAGCTCGAGTATGTATAGGGTGAATAACAACATGTCGAATGGTTTCATCAAAGAAATAATTTCGTATCATCATGTATTTAAATTGAGTATGGACGGGCAATACTTTACAATGCTTAAAGAGTCCCAATTCATCATCGTAAAATTTCTGTTTGACCTTATTTGAGACCATTTTTTTTAGTATTCTTAATTGAAGATTATATATTTGGTTAAGGTAAGTAGTGTAAGTACGACCATAGCTTGTTAATCCATATTGAATGTAGGATTCCGCTAGCGAGTTATAAAGCATGAGCTTGACTTTGAAGGGTATACGGTCCTTAAGTATTGCCATATTCGCTAGAAAGTGTCGTAGTTTATTACAGACACGCTCAATATGATTCGACCAAGTAAATTTGCTATCTATAAGTAAGCCAAGGTACATTTCACTACTGACGATGTCTATAGCGGGACATATACAATTCTTGTTGGTCGGGGCGTGCAGGCAATTGTGATCATGGGCAATTATATTTTTGAGTGGGTGTTTTTTTAAGTAAGGAGACTTGACTACTAACATTTTAGTTTTAATGGCGTTCAATACCAGACCTGCATCGTGACACCATTTAGTTATGTTGTTAAAATCAATTTGTAGGAGATCACGTGCTTTATTAGGGTCATCATCAACTGCTACGAGGCACGTATCATCGGCGAACTGATAGCATGTGGTATACCTAATGCATTTGCTCATTTCGTTCACATACGACAAAAAATGAAGCGGTCCAATTACGGATCCTTGTGCGGTACCCTCCGTTACTGTGACATAGTCGCTGTACGTATTATCTATTTTGACGGTATATTTTCGGTTGTTGAGGTAATTTTCACACCATCCCAATAAGGGGCCTCTGATTCCGCAGTCATCTAGCTTCTTTATTAACTGTGCGTGTTCTAGGGTGTCGAACGCACGAGAAAAGTCAATTAACAAGACCAACACATGTTTTTTATCATTTAAGTTATCGTTGACTTGATCTGTAAAAGTAGTTAAAAGATCACTTGTACCCTTTCCAGGTTGAAACCCAAACTGATTCCGGTACAGGACTTCATGTTTCTTGTAAAACCCATGAATCTGTCCACATACATATTTTTCAACAATTTTATCAATAGAAGAGAGCAGCGTTATTGGGCGGTAGTTTCTGTAGTCGTCATGCTTCCCCTTTTTGTAGACTGGTCTGACGCAGCCTACTTTTAATTCATCTGGGTATATCCCTGTTTTCACACTACAGTTAATTAAATTAGCTATGGCAGTAGACACATCTTTTCCTGTTAATTTTATGTCCGATACACTAACGTTATCATATCCAGGAGCCTTCCTTACATTTAACTTATTTATTATTTTGGTAACATCATCGCTTGTAGCTTTTTTTAATAGAATGCTACAATTATTTGGATTGCAGTAGGGACGGTTTACTAATTTTACACCACAGTTTGGTATAATGTCTTTGACTGCCTCGTGGAAACCATGGGCAAAATTCTCAGCAATTGTTTTTGCGGCGAAACCTTGAGAATCAAACGCTTTAAGAATTGCATCATCAATAGACAACGATACGCGACCCATCATTTGGTTTAATATTTTGTAAATTTTCTTTGTGTTATTAAAATTATTATTTATTTCTGTGATATAGTGTTTATTTCTTTTAGTTTCTAGTACTTTATGTATTTTATTGCGAGTTTTGTTATAATCTAGTCTCAGTTTTGGATCATTTGGGCTATTTTTACAGTCCCTGTATAGTTTATTACGTTTTTCGAATAATCGAGTAACGTTTTTATCGATCCAAGGCACTCTTGTTTGATACACATTTCTATTTGGGTATTTTTTTGTGGTAGATGCTGATTTGTTTGCGTTATTAAACGAGTTTCGAATAAACTTATAAATATCGTTAGGATTAGTCATGTCCATAGTATCTAGCCAGTTAATATTTTTTAGTTCCTTATACAGAATTTCATAATTGATAATATGTTTCTTTACACCCTGTTTGCGCGTCAGCGGTGCATCGCTGGTGCAAGCGATAACAATCGCCCGGTGATCTGCCAGTACGGTATCTAACACCGCCGAGTACGGATGTGTTGTGGGGAATCGGACGAAAGCGTGGTCTATGCATGATTTAGTGGTGATATAAGTGTTAGTCTTTTTATTTAATCTTGGTTCAATTCTAGTGAAGTCCGATATTCCACACATCAGTCCGCGCTCGCTCAGTGTTTCTAGATAGCTGTCTTTGTATGATGAAATGGAATTTAGATCGATGTTGCAGTCGCCTATCATAAGGAGGTTTGGTTTCGAGTCAAACTGAGAAATGTACCTACCCAATTCCTTAACAAAAACGTTCTTAATCGTAGAGGGTGGTCTATAAATAGCACACACAACTACGTCTTGGTTAGGGCTAATTTTTAATGTGCCGGTAAGATTTTCAAATGTAAATGTACTGTTTGGAATTAATGTAAATTTTAAGTGATTTTTGGTATAAATTATAATTCCTCCTCCTTTCCTACCGCAGCGTAGTTGTGTGTACATGTTATAGCCCGGTATATTAAATAGGTTAGAAATATTTTCTGAGATACCTGCCTCGGTTATAACTATTACATCTAGGGGAAAATTACAGTTTTGTACTTCAAACAGAAGTTTTGTAAAGTTTTTGGTCAATGATCTAATATTGATGTGAAAACATGATAGATTTAGATGACTTTTTACTGGTAGGTATTGAAGGAAACTATTAGCAGAGCTGCAATTAAAAATTTCATTGACATTAGTGTCCATATTTAATTTTAAGGAAACGAAAAAGATAGAAATGAGAGTAAGGTTAATCTAACTTATTAACTACTTTACTAAATAAGTTTAATACCTAGCTCAGTACCTACTTAGGTGTTTATGACGGGGTAGAAAAGGTAATCGATGAAGATTCTTTAGACTGCTTTAGGATTGTATTGATGTCTTCTATGGATCGTATATAGAATATCTTGCTGTTGCTAGTTTTTCTTGCACATACTCTGCCATCTTTACACCATACAAACTGGAATGTTGGGCCGAGTTTAGCTTTGGCATTGTACAACAGAGTTTTTACGCTCTTTGTTAGGGCTTCTCGAATGAAGATGCGCTCGCTGGCTTTCTCCTTAGGTACATCGGAAAGAACAAGTCCTACGGTGAGCTTCTTGTCCTTCCCAGCAGCTATCCATTGACTACGGGCAGCTTTAGAGTTCAGCTCCACGAGGATCGCGCCCGGCTTCTCCTTGCTCCCATGTAAGCGTTGAGTTGACGTTATATCTGTTTTATTCACATGAAGCTGGGATGTAACTGCATCTATCACTTTTTCAACACCACTGTGGTCAGTTAGTGGTAAACCAGCTATTTCAAGTGAAGTTGTCAGACTCTTCTGCTGGAAATTATTTATATCTTGTTCCAGTACTGACATTCTCAGATGTAGATTTTTATTTTGGTTCAGCAGATCTTGATTTTTGTGTTCAAGATTTTTTATCTTGGTCTCTTGGTTAGTCAAAGACTTTTCCATAGTTGTTATTTGCTCGCTCATGAAGCTGAGTGACACTTCGAGGTTACGTATTTCTTCACGAAATGTTTTTTTCACCTCGCGGCTGATATCTTTTACTAGTTTATTAGCATCTAGGCTTTGTGTGTTTACGACAGTATCTGTGTCAGAATCATCCTCGTCGTCGTCGTCTGCAACTAGGAAAGACGACCTACGGGAGGCGTTTTTCAGACATTCTTCGCAGCTCCACTCAAAGCCTGGAGTATTTCGAAAAGTATTCAGCTGCTTGTTAGATAGCTTGGAGCAGGCCGGATCTGCGTGAACAATCTTGTTACATCGGCTACACTCCAGACCAGGCGCTTTTTTCGTGATGTTTTTCTTGCATTTCACACATTTTTGTAGAACCATCGCGGGTAGATATTCGGATCTTTTAGCAGGGTAAACACGCACAACCTATCGCAATCGCGCGTCAGCTGAGACTGACTCAGTTTGTTCTAACATAGAACCTGTACTTAAAGTTAAAAAATCAATTGCGAGCTTATCTCAACTTTACGATATACATTTTGAATATTTAAACGTTAACACGTAAAAGTTTTCTAACCATGCCTAAGCTCCATCTTTAAGTTTTAAGTGTTCTAACCCTTTGATGCAAATTTACCTTGCGATTGCGAAGTTTCAAGCCTTATCGTGTCTTATCTACGTGAATAAGTAAATTATTACTTAGACCTTCGTCTAACCCACTTTGTTTTAAGTATTTTCCTATTTCTATAGTTTGTTGAAAGTTCGCTCTAATTGCCATCTACGTGTACAATAAGCTGCTCTAAGGTGATATAAATTTTAGCACCCCTTTTCACATTAAAGCTACTCACGATAAGGACTTGGGACTTGACCACGTTCTGTCTGTCTATAAGCGGTCTCTAATAAACATCATGTTCGAGTAATTAAAGTTTGTGGTTAAAATGTCCCGCTTAGAATATCATATTATGATCTATGCGAGACATGACAGCGAGCGAGCATGTCATTTTAAATCACAATCTTTCCGTACACGACTAACACATTCGAGAGAGCGTAAGGGGGACCTAACTTGCACGTGGTACACCCTGCTAGATAACGAACTAGGCTATGGTGAAAATATCATACAAACTTCATAATTTGATAAATAAAATTGTACGGAATACCGCACGATAGGTAAAGTCGATAAACTGGGTCATAATAGCTCAGCCGATTCACCTACTCACACATGTATAAATGCTTACGTTTTATTGTAAATTATTACTTATTTGCAATGAATTAAATCACCGTCAAACGATCACTCGGGGGTTTGATTTGTTCTTTGTCCTTCCCTCTACTTCTTAAACTAACTTTACTTACTCGTACAACTGTAGAACACATTACAAAAATATAAATTCACAATTATTTTCCATTACTTGACTAGCAAAAAAGTACATCTTGCCATTAACAAACAACCATTATCATCTAACACAACAAAGCCTACTCAGGTAAAGTCTAATTGCAGTAAAGACCAGTAGAGACCCTTTTTATACCTGTTTAAGTTAGGAGGTAATTTTACAAGAAAATCGCATTTTGATACTTTTTGTAAAATTTTCCATCGTATTTTTCTAGAGGGAGTACTTACTCGTCGATGTAAAGCTATAGACGCACTAGACCCACTGCTGGTCTCTAGCGGCTCGGCTAGCAACCTCTCTAGTCGACCTATCTCCTTGTCCAACGCTGCGACCTCCCTCTTGTACACTTTGTTCTGGATCTCTATTCTAAAGTGCAGTTCTTGTGTCTCGTCTGTGACAAACCTTCGAGTTTTGCACTCAAGTCTGAGACCCATGCTTTGGATTACTGGGTCTTCTTCCGCTGAAATGATTTGCGATGATATTATTATGTATACATAGGTTTAAAAATAGGTAGGTACTATCCTAAGAAATTATAGTATCTGAGGTACTACCTTAAAACTAAATTAAGTAACTTCTCTACTTCTCATACAAGGACGAGTAAAACTCATTTTCATACTTGATTAATTTTGGAAGAGCGGGATTCCCTAACACAGGTATTTCTTAAAAGGCAATTTCAACCACTGTTATATTATTGTACATTAAAGTTAAAGAATATTTTTTTGAAGCGAAGCGGTAGGTTTCATTTAGAATGTCTGTCATATGTGTAAAGTTCGAAGTATTTCTTTAAAATCATAAACTGAGGAGGCCAATTTCAATACTTCAATACGCATTTGCCAGTTACGTTTCTGTCAATTTTAGCACCGAATTAGAGTATCTACCAATTTGCACAATAAAACTAAACCGAACAAGCAATTGCGAATTTAGGAGAATTATAAGAGGCTCTTTGAAGCGGTTGTTTAAAAATAATCTAAAGCAGCGTCTCATAAAGCCAAATTCAAAACCACTGTGTGGCCAAGTAGGCAAAGGTCTGCCTTACACGCATGGAAGTTGTGGGTTCAACTCTTTCAGTGACTATACCGACCTTAACTTCGACGAGAGATTACCCGTGATAATAAAATAAGTAACCTAATCCAACTCTCAACGTGCTTTGGTCTACTTATAGTAAGTAATTTGTTGTTGTGCATAGCTTTACTTAAATATTGACATGTATCGAATCATATTATATTTAGACTTAAAATAGGAAAATAACCATGTATTAGACATATAAGAGATGAACATGCTAGTGGTTTCTTTTCACTTCTTCCACTAGTGGACAAAAAATTGCAGTGAACAGTAAAATATTTTTATTTGATAATAATTTATATATAAAATATGACTTGTCGAAGTGCTTATTTTGTAAGCCTAAAGAAATAAATGATTTTTTACTTTACTTTTTTACTTTTTTTTTATAAAAAGGCTAGATGCGCCCCGCGGCTTCGCCCACGTGAAAATCTATGTGTCAAATGGTTTATAAACCTTTCTCTTGAATCTATTAAAAAAGGCGCATCAAAATCCGTTGCGTAGTTTTAAAGATCTAAGCATAGATAGGGACAGACAGACAGTGGGAAGCGACTTTGTTTTATACTATGTAGTGATACTCACTGTTACTCCTTATAGCGATAATCTTCGGCAAGAACAGCAAACACAACGTCGACGTCGTTGTAATGAGAATAAGGCTAGTTATCGATATATACACCAGCGTAGCCCTCTCAGATATAATAGTCCCGATGACTACCACACTGGCACTGGTGATAACGACTGAGTAGACACTGATGCCGATGTACTTGGAGTCGTTCAGGGCGGATATCTTGACGTTGCGGGTCTCCCAGGCCATGTAGACCCCGACTATGAGGAGCAGGCCTTTGTACACGTAGAGAGCGCACAGCCAGCCGGTTGTGTTCTGGGACTTGCAGACTTCTATCTGGAAATGTTTTTAGAATAGAATAGAATAAACATTTATTTAGCACTAGCGGACCTTCCCGGCTTCGCACGGTTTTAGTACGGATCCCTAACTATTTTGAAAATATAATATAGCCTATGTTCACCGGGGATAGCGTAGCTTCCCAACGTTGAAATAATTTTTCAAATCGGTCCAGTAGTTTCGGAGCCTATTCATTACAAACAAACAAACAAAAAATAAAACCTTTCCTCTTTATAATATTAGTATAGACTAGATGTTTCCCGCGTTTCCAAAACAGTCGGTAAGTTAAAATGCAGGCACAACTGCTTTAACTAATTAAGGTGGCTATTTATTTTTAACTAGCTGCGCCCCGCAGTTTCGTCCGCATGGAAATCTATGTGTCATATATTTTATAAACATTTCTCTTGAATCACTCTATCTATTGCTGAAAATTGCATTAAAATCCGTCGAGTAGTTTAAACGAGCAAACAGAGAGCGGAAGCAACTTCACTTTATACGGGTAACCAACTAAGAGGTAACACAAGAAATCACAAAATAAAAACGATTGCACTCTAAATTATAGAAAGAGAGAAACACATCACGGGCAGAAATTTCACAAATTCTACATAATATGTAGGATGTAGTGTTTGTGTATTTGAGCTACATCAGGGATAACGTTGTCTCGGGTAGCGGGTAGACAGTCGCACGAGAGCCACGAGTGAGTGCGGACGGGTCTAACCTGGCTACTGGTGGCGTAACGAGCCGATATAGGTACCTACTTACTTCTCTCGGTATCAGCATGTACTACATGTGTATATACAACATTGTTCGATTAAAATTGACAATGGTTGTTTTCTGTTACTGTTTTTAGGAGTGGACTGGGCTAAGAAATCTTCACCGTAGCTGGTAAATAACGCTCCGGTCCGTAGCGCTGATCTCAATAGTCATGTTCTTGAGGTGCCTCTCCATGGGATCCAGCATGGTCCACAGAGTCACTATGAGTCCGTCGATGACCAGTAGTGCACACACCAGGGATATGAGATGTAAATCCTCACCTGTGGCTGGTAAATAACGCTCCGGTCCGTAGCGCTGCTCTCAATAGTCATGTTCTTGAGATGCCTCTCCATGGGGTCCAGCATGGTCCACAGAGTCACTATGAGTCCGTCGATGACCAGTAGTGCACACACCAGGGATATGAGATATAAATCCTCACCTGTGGCTGGTAAATAACGCTCCGGTCCGTAGCGCTGATCTCAATAGTCATGTTCTTGAGATGCCTCTCCATGGGATCCAGCATGGTCCACAGAGTCACTATGAGTCCATCGATGACCAGTAGTGCACACACCAGGGATATGAGATATAAATCCTCACCTGTGGCTGGTAAATAACGCTCCGGTCCGTAGCGCTGATCTCAATAGTCATGTTCTTGAGATGCCTCTCCATGGGATCCAGCATGGTCCACAGAGTCACTATGAGTCCGTCGATGACCAGTAGTGCACACACCAGGGATATAAGCGGCGTGTCTTGGAGGAGTTTGGTTTTGCAGACGCCGCTGCGGTTGCTGGAATGAAATATAAAACAATTGCGAATAGTTAGAGGAAGAAATATGATGCTAGAATGAGATGCGAAAGGAGGATAGCAGAGGAGGTCGCAGTTCTAACCCGCACCGTCACAAAAATATGCTTTGAAATTATGGGCGTTAATTCGTAATAATTTTGGTATCAGATAACAGATAGCTTGCGGGTCACTCGCTTGAAGTTAACGGTAGTTAAGCCATTTCATCACTGTAAAATGTATCAAAAAATTACGAGTTTAAGCCTAAATTTAACTTGTTTTGCTTCTGTGGTAAAAAAACTTATGCGTTTTCGGTGAATAACGGAAACGAAAGACTTCATTTTTTAAAAGCTCATAGAAGTATAGCACGCGTCAGGCATGTTGCAATTAAAACTGTCTTAGATCGCTGCTGATACTGCTCATTGAAAGAGCACATTTAATGGCCCCGATTGATAGACTGCTTACAGTGGGTCCTACAGTAATTAACATCGAGAACGGTATCTTGACTCACCTTATAAATATCCTGTGCACTCGATATGTCTTCGCGAACATGGATCCAAATGCCAAAGAGAAGCCAGCTGATAAAATGTATACTCTGCCCTGAAATTTAATTCGGAGGGTAATAAAAAATTAATTAATATTTTTTGAAAAATATTTTTTTTACTCTTAATAGAGATTCTTGTGTTAGTAATACCCGGCATAGACTGATGATGAATTTTTTTTATCGTACAGATCAGAGGCACACGGTTATCAGCACAAAAATGTGCATTCGAATATGGACTTTAACTCGTAACATTTAGATGCATTTCATATTGAGGGCATCATGAGTAGTAATTTTATCCCTGTGAAATATATCCAAAACGAACGAGTAAACCCCATATTTGAATGTAAATCTTTGATTATATTATCTTGCATTAATGTGCACAGAGCTTATGAATGCTAGGTATTACGGTATCTCAGATTTCGCAAGAACTCAACTTAAATTAATTTCACGATACTAAATTTAACAGTACGGCTAGAACGCCGTACCGTATAGAAAATGTCGTAAAAAAGCTCTAAGGAGTCAATGGCTTCTAGAATTTTATACCTGTTCAGAGATTTAAGGCATCGTTCACATGTGGTATATACTCACTGTGCACATAGCAGAGAAGGGGACATACGAGGGTAGGGCAGCGTTGTCGACGCCTAGCAACGCGACCGCCGTGTACACCAGCACACAGCCGATCAGCGTCATGTTGTTTAGCCGTGGAGAAGATAGCTTTATGGATCTGAAACAGATGTAAATAATAAGATAAATAAATAATGCTGGACAATTCACACATCATTATCTAGCCATAACAAAAGCTCTGCTTAGCGCCAGAAACTAAGTTTCAAGTAGGTTCAGCCTAAAGACAGATCAACGGGACCTAAGTTCTCATACGATTAAATGTAGAAGTTGTCAGTTGAACGAAACGCAAAACACGTAATAAACGGATCCACGTAATACTGAAACGCCACGCGACCCGACAAAACGTGATGCGCGTTGAGTTGAAACAAATCGCATTAATTTTCATTCTGAATTCGCCAGAATCATTATAAACAATCGAAATGCGCGTAGCGTGTGGGGTGTTGAAACATTGCGTCGTGTTTTCAATAATGTGTATAGGAATGGGTTTTATAGATAAACTCCGACTTCTCCGAATCAGATTATGAGAACACTTAATAATTTATACTGTAACATCTCGATCGAACAAAGTAAGTAATTAAATTTTGAGACCATAAAATAGAATTAACAAACGAATCAAAACACTCAAGTCTATACATTCAATGGTGAATTCTCTTGGTGTCTCCGTCCCCGAGGTAAGCTTACTAAATAAAGGTAATAATAGAAGATGGAGTGAAGCCCCGAAAGCCTCCAAGGATTACGGAAACGTGTATGTTTCGTACTACCTCAGGTATAAAAGATAATTTGGATTTTTCTCTTCTAATTGAGGTTGGAGATATCGAGGGATGTTTGGGAATGAATTTTGAATAAATTAGTGAGAAGTTTGTGACCAAAGCGTGATGATAATTGTTTTTCCCATCAAAAACATAAATGTCAAATGAGAGCCAAGTTCAATATTATGATATATGCCTTGGTTGTTGACTACAACGACAAAATAAATGAGATCTAAATGGTTCCCAAGTTCAATGGCCAGTCTGAAATTTATTTATAACAACATAAAATATCATTTTATTAATTAATTAGGTATCTAAAGAGGTATCTAGCATTTAAATAAACATTTACATCATCCTGTCATTCCGCCATCTAAACAATTTGATTTTAAGTAAATAATTATTCAATATTAGTAATTATATTTATTTATTTATTTTAATTATTATTAACAAGCTGCGCCCCGCGGCTTCACTCCGTGGAAATCTATGTGTCAAGTGGTTTAAATGATCCTATGTGCTCCTGGTTTTAAGCTACCACCCGATAAAGTTTTAGGCGTTGTTGAGTTATAAATAGTGTAAATAACACAACTTTCTTTAATATAATTTTATAGATATTCGATGACTTATTCTTCTAAAGTCTTATTCTTACCTCCTCTTGCTATAATGCAAGTTGAAGAGTAGAAATGCGAGTGCTAGGGCTACGCCCGCGGCCGCCAGCGCAGCCACCGCCAGCCTCGCTGGTGCCCACACGGAGTCCACTCGGAGCACCAGCGTCCGTCGGGCTGCGGGGACTCCGCCCGCCCACTGAGCGCCCACGCACTCCGAGCAGGGGGTCTGGTGACCTTGGATGTAGAGGGCTACGGTTTTTGGACGACCACCTGTGTGTAAAAAGTATTTATTGCAGCAAAACACAAAGAAAATTATATTAGATACACAATCTTATCTAAATACTAGCGGACCGGCCCGGATTCGCACGGGTATTTATTATTTTATTATTCATAATTTATTTGTGGCCGTTAACTTCTTAACATTGACTTCCCTTACCCGTACCGCAGTGACGAGAAACAAACAAAAAATCAAACTTTTCCTCTTTATAATATTAGTATAGATATAGATGTGAGGTTTATAGATATCTTAGGAAGGGTCACAATTTACATACAAAGAAAAGGGAGCAGTAACTGATTATGTATGTCTTTTGCGACAGCTATTATTACCTAATATTTTATTTGTCTATTGATTTATTCACTAGGCTAAGCCTGTATCGAAAAAAATCATTAGAGTATGAAAATTTCGTACTCTAATGACAGGTTTTTCTCGATAGAATGGTCTAGGCTAAGTTGATACAAAAATTACGATAACTTTTATTTATTTAAGTGCTCCGTAGAAAGAGAAACAAGTGATGATTTCATAGTTACTTGTTTAATCCGAAATTATATGAAGGTCATCCCTATTAAAACCAAAAAGTTGAGAACCAGGGAAAAAATAAGCATTCCCCTTCGATCAAATGGTGATCCACACTATCTCGGTGTGTGTCACAGGACAGAAAAATAGCATTGTCGAGTGAGTAGCTAACATTTTGACACGGTAAGGTAAAAATATTACGAATGTTATCATGCTGCAAAATGTTGTTTGGCCAAAATGTCTTCGATATTGTTTCACCGACGACGTCCCGTGACAACTTGAAATCATTGCCTTTACCGTCATTACTTGACCTTCTACGCACCCAATACAGTCACTGAACCCTAATCAAATAAGACCGTCTCTTATTCAAGTCTTATTATTAATCGTAAAACCCAGAAAAAAAGTCGAAATCTAACATTGAAACATAAAACTTTGAATAGAAAATCCCGTCTTTATAGAACACCTGCGTTCTTTCAATTTATGAACGCTAAGCAAAATGTAATTTCACATGGAGATAGCCTGAAGCACCAAATTGATTTCGATATTAGGTACCGTAAGGGCTAACGCGCGCTATAGCACCGTAGCTATATTTTGTACAGAAATGATGCACGAAAATGTCGAAATGTGTGTTCGTAAGTATTTGTACCTCTAATTTCGTAGCAGTGCTACGTCGTAGGCTGCCAAGCAGTGTATACAATTTGCTACGTCGTCGTCGTAGCCAATCGTAGCAGTGTAGACAAATTATGTCTATTTAATAAAATTGACTATTTTAAATCAAAGAACGCTTCGAATTAAGTGTCCTGCGTTACTTTCCTACGTGTTGCGAAATCGATTAATTTACTTACGTTAATATCAGAAGAAAATACTGGTAAAGAAATTAAATTATCATCAACAAAAAATAAATAACGAAACTTGCAAAACAACGATCGAATTGATCTTTCGAGGTAACGACCCATCGAAGAAACGTACCGTCGAGGTAGAGACATCGAGGTAACATTCAGTCATTCGAACTAGAGTACGAGACCACTAAAACCACTCCTATTCATTTCCCATAAAGACTACCGGCGTGAACGCCATCGTACAAAATTCTTATCGCTCCAGTGGACAATAAGCCTAATTCTGAAGAGATCTATCGAAGGAATCGATCACTTCGTTATTAATTGCTTCGTACAGTTAGCGTAGTATTATATATTATCTAGGGCCACAGCTTCAATTAGAGAGGCCGCAAGTTTACCTTGAATTTGATAGAAGGCCGATGTGCCTATCCGATCGGCCCCATTGAAGGACACTGGACCCTGAAAATTATATCCAATTACTGATAGAATTACCTATCGATCTTATTTGTAGAATTGTCGTTGCCAAGTGGTTTACATATTACGTTTTTAAAAATGTCGTACAACAGGACAGTAAAGTTCGCACTTTTCACAAATATCCGAGAATATCAGCTCTATTCACGATTCATGGAATATAATTTTTAATTTGCTTGATTATATAGGTAAATATATAATGCTGGACTATCCACACAGCATAATTTAGGCCCCAAGCTAAGCAGAACTTGTGTTATGGGTACTAGATGACTGATATATATTTATAATACACATACATAGATATATATTTTTGATTATAAATACGAGATAGAATAAATAAGAAAACGAACCAGAACAGCCGAAAAAAATATAAGCATATCTTAAAAACATTTGTAACGAGGCGGGAAGTGAATCCGAAACCTCCTACGCCCCTTCCTGGACCTCCTTCCACCATGCCACAGAGGTCGTATTTATGTACTCTTACCGAAACTCCCAAGAAGCTCAAGTTGGCAAACTGATTGAGGAATTCTTCAGCCATATCCTTCCTGTCGTAATCAAAATTCCCTAGTCCAAAGAGTGAAGATCCTGAAAGAAAAAATATTTGTAGACACATTATTTAAGACTAAAGTCATTTAAAACGGGATATTTACCATGATTTGATTTTTGAGTCTTCCAATATTTCTTCGCTGAAAAAGATCATACATTACCTGCGCACACCTAAAGACTCGTTTCCACTTGAAAAACCAGGGGTGTACAAGATCGACTGTAGCTGTGGGAGCTCCTATAATAGGCCAAACGAAGCGCACTATTTCCTGCAGAGTCAAAGAACACATACGAGCAGTTAAGAATCGGGCAACTGAGAAGTTTGCCATAGCGGAACATCTTCTCGAGTCTGGTTCAAACCACTGGATCGAGTTACACAATCCAAAAGTAATCTCAACAGAGCGACACTACATACCAAGAATGGTAGTGGAGGCCATTGAGATTAGGAAACAAAGGAACTTCAACCGAGAAGATGGTTTCTAATTATCGGGAACCTGGAACCCTGTTGTGACAATGTGTAAAAACCGAAGAAGTGATGTACCAACCGCGCCGCGTTCTGATACCGTCAGTGTTGTGTGTTGTGATCGAGCTGCGTTCGATAATTATGAAACCGGTGGTAGTGGTAACGTTCGTAGCAAAAGACAGAAAATGAGGGTAGATCGGTATATCTGCTCATAAAAACGAACTCGCAGTGTCTTCAGTTATTCCGTGATCATGGCGCATGAAACTGTGCCGGCATATTGGAAAACTCAAAAATCAAATCATGGTAAATATCCCGTTTCGAATGACTTTAGTGTTAATAACCATGATAGTTTCAGAAGTTTTACATTCTTTAAGCTTTAGGTAGTAGAAATCGAAAACTGTTCTTTTTACTTTGACCAAAGACACTATAAAAATAATAAAAGCAAATTATTGTCAACAACAATAGCTAACACGCTCAAAGCTGGATATGACTTCCAAAAAAGGAGCAATTTTGCCATAATCATCACGCTTAGCAGGTAGATTGGTCATCGCAGTGGAGGTGTTAAAATACTCATAAACATCCTTTACATAACGGCTATCCCAACAAGATAAAGAATCGGTGGTTTTCAGCTAGAACCATGTGAAGCCACCTCCACCTCCACTGGCTGGAGACAAAGACAAGTGAGCGGCGCATAGGCAGAATGCTGTCATCTTATGCGTCGCGATCCGCAGTTGATGTGGCGCGTGGCGCGAAAGTTCAATATGCGTGAGCGAACGAAATCATTACATATGGTAAGAACAGACCTCTATGCAAGGTCCCGTTCGGTTCTTCCCGATGCTCCGTCCTCCAGAACAGCTCAGCTTTAGCCAGAGCGAGTGCTATCGCCCAGATCGCGTCGTACGTCTGTGGTGCGTACGGACTGACAGACACACCAGCTGCCTCCATCTCCCGGTGGAACATCTCGTTTGTCTGCATGAAACAAATTATATTATAAATAAATAAAATCTTTTATGATGGAATAAAAACAATACTTAAAAACAAACACTTAAAATACACTTACATACACTTAAAAACAAAAACAATGGTAACGTATACAAAAAAATTACATATGCAGGCGATTAAAAACTTTTGAAAAACTGACAACGCCCTCCTCTGAGATTAACGTGGATAGAGTAAAAAAAAAGAGGATTTACAAAATATTTTTACCTATTGAAGTTATTGTTATAATTTAATTTCTAAATTCACGAATGTAGGAGGCTAAACATCCGTAAAAGTGACATTAGATAGACGAGCACTGCAACAGTTTTCTAACAACGTACCTTTGAAGATCCAAAGGTACGTTGTTAGAATCGTAGGCCTCTTTACAGATGAGAAGGCTGTTTTTGACTTTAATGGTGCAGTTGTGAACATAACTAATAATGTCATGCGTTTGTAAGCGCAGGATGTGTCCCTTCCGCTTACAATGTTATTTTTTATGTACTCGTAAGTTCCTTCTTATAACTATGGCACACAATAATGTATGTAGGTAATATGTATCTACATTATTGTGAAGCTGAACTAAATGAATTGAATTTATTTGCATAACTACCGGGTTGTGTTCTCAGGAGTTGAATGAGGGGTTGTGTTGTAAGTTAGCCAAAAATATTTGTCTCCTCCATCCTTTTCAAGGTCGACCTCTCAAAATAATGGGAAACTTACTACGATATAAAAACTTAAAATAGACATGTTCATCCTGCATATGGAATTAGCCGACTTCAGGATAAATCTAAGCTACCATTGTCTTAAACAGTCTCGAACCTCACCCATTATAAGTTTATGTTATAATTGCTAAACTGGCACTCAACTCGGAGCCAACGCCCATTATATTAGCCCCAAGTTGTACGCCAGTTAGAGATTCATGAAGTTTCCAAAGCCCTCGCAAATGTTACACAGGTGAATGCTAATTAGTACGTGTCCTGTGCGAAGGTGCATTGCATAAGCGGGATTTGCGCACACAAAAGAGGTTGACCAACTCTGCTACCAATTGCTTCGCTATGACAAAGATACCGTCACAGAATCGTAGAAAGTCAAAATGTTTCTATGACGTTTCTAGCCGTATCTATACTATTGTCATAGTGAAGCGATTCTTTTAGCAGAATTATGTTTCTTGTATTTGTCTTATTGTAATCTGTCGTATTGTATTATGGCATGGTATCCAATAATTTTATTTCTTTCTTTTGTCTTTCTTATGTAAAGCTCCGTCACTTAAGGCGCACACTAGAGGTATATCTTGGCCCCTTCTTATAAATAATAAATAAATGAATAATGCTGGAGAATCCACACATCATCGTCTAGCCCCAAGCTAAGCAGAGCTTGTGTTATGGGTACTAGACGACTGATATACATAATATAATAGATTACATAGATAGATATTTTTATTATAAAGAGATAACGACCGGAACACCCGGAACAAAAAATAAATAAATAAATAATGCTGGATAATCCACACAGCATTATCTAGCCCCATGGTAAGCAAAGCTTGTGTTATGGGTACTAGATAACTGATATACATAATACAATACATTACATAGATAGATATTTTTTATTATACATAGAAAACGACCAGAACACCCGGAACAAATATCTGCAGATCGTACACACAATAGGCGGGAATCGAACCCGCAACCTCCTGCATCGCAGGCGGACCTTCGCCCACCGCGCCACAGAGGTCGTCATTATGCTTTAAGCCAAATATGCGGCCATAACTCGTACTGTTCCACTTCAGCTTGTATCAGCTTAATTGAACCGGCTTGCAGCATCACACAGAAGTTAGTACTAATTCGAGTATACTAAGCTAAGTTCAATCTATTAATTTGCTTGGCTTTGGTCGGCTTTCACGCTCTCAAGTTCTAAATCGAGTTAGAGTCCAGTTTTCATTGAAACTATCCGACACGCTGAATAGATGGATTGCAATCCTATGATTGAATAGGCTATACTAGTTATTCGGTAGATAAGCTAGTTAATTGGTTTAGACGCGCAAGAGTGATATCATAGCTTCAACGCGATTTTTCGAACGATTTTGAGTGGAATGATATTGACGTTTTCGACGGTTCTCAACCGTACGGGTTAGTTCCGCTATGCACGAGTCCCGCTTTGCTCGACATAAGGGTTGCATCGCATTCTAGAGATAGTGTAGACGGGGATAAACCGAAGCCGTCTTTGTTTTATTTTATACACTCTTTTGTGTTTTTGAGTTAAACTTAAAAAAAATAAAAGAAAAATGCATGCCAAAGGTATGTCTAAGATCATCGCGCAGTATTGTCGCACGTTTTCGGCCTGGTCGCCTGGTATAGCCAGTTGTTGATATCGCTGGTATACACGTCGAACAGCATATCTGCTCAAATTTAACTGACGACCACCTGACTATGGTTCTGCCCTGCTTCAATTAGTGCAACCACTTGAGATGCTGCTTCGGGTGGGGTATCCATTTTCTTGCTTAGACTGATCACGTATTCGATAAAAGACCTTCCTGACTTCGATTTGGTATGCAAATGATGTCATTTCAATGATCTCTTAACCTTTTATACCTGCTCAATGTCCTACAAACCGATTTATCTCAAACAAGCTAATTAGGGTCATTCTATTGTTATGTTGCTACTGTAAAGGTTTCGAAGGTCAAGGCTAGACATTATGGGTTTTTAGTAAGCTTACAGTGTGTACTTTAATTAATTTAAAGTTATATTAAACGTTTATAAAAAAAATTGGGTCGAATTGAAAATGAAGGGGGTGTGCGATTTCTATGCTCTCGAGTGTAGATGCATTGATAATTTTTTATTCAAAAGCATTTTACTCTTAACACGTATATTTCGATGAACTGTATCTACTTGAATAAAGATTCGCATACTCTAGTTTTATTTCCCCCTGCGCCCAGTGACCACGATCGCTGTAACGCGATAGAAACTAAGTGGAAATAAAAAAGGAACGCGATAAATACACTATAAATAATCTTTATGGTAACATATCGCGAAAGTTTAAAAAGTTGTTGCTACTTTACTTTGTATTTCGTGATATTTTTGAGATTGTCATGGCAACGGTGTATTTATTTGGGTAATTAAGTATTTGGTCGCGTTTTATGTATATAAGGGCCTACCCTTAGGAAATTATAATGGTTAGATTCGTATCAGATAGCGATAACATTCATTCTAGTATGCAACCCGTTATCACACTAATATTATAAATGAGAAAGTTTGTATGGATCGATGTTTTTTACTTCTAAAAGACAAAACTACTTAACGAATTGGACCGCAAACTTACGTACAGTTAGTTCTAAACTTTGAATAAAACATAGGCACTTTTTATCTCATCAACCAGTTCCAATGGGATAGAAATAACCATAGAATGTTAAAATAGAAACAACGCGTGCCAAGCCGCAGGCCGAAATTAGTGAAGAATAATCGAAATCTTAAAAATAATAAACGAAGATTTCGATAATTCGCATCCTATAGTCCTATCGAATAGTGTTTTGACGGTAATCTGCCTTTCTAGAAGCTTCCTATTTTTTCTACAATAAACAGGTTTTGATACCTCGTGGTACGTTAAGACTCACCAGCCCTGAATAAGATGTGGCATCTCCAACGATGCCTCGATGTGCTGTGACGGTGACCAGTCCTTCCAGAGCTCTTGCCAGCTGGTTCCTCCCACAGGGTGCAGGTCCTCGTATCCTGGGCGGCATACCGGCAACCAGCCAGGCGTATTCAGCTCCGAACATGCCTAGATTGAAGGCCTGGAAAAAGGCTTAAGATGTTACTTGCATACACGTATTCCTATAATATCCCATATACAGGTTGTCCCACAGCCATGCCACATGGAGGAAAGTCCCTTAAATATTGTTGATAGAAAATTTTACTGAAAGAAGACTTCATTTTGTTTAAAATGCATTCAAAGATTTTTGAATAATCGCCGGTCTGAAAAGGTATCGAACCCGCCAAATTGTAAAAAAAAAATCACGCCTAAAGTAACGATAACGATCAATCGTAAGTATTTTTTTTTCCAAGTAACATATCATTTTAAATAAAAGAAAGACTACTTACTACTCCTTTTTGTTAATATATAAAAAAAAAATCTTTCAAAGTCCATCTTATCGATTACAATTAGTGAGAAAACCAATTATTATCAGAGTCTAGTAATCGAACTGGAAAGTAATGACCTACAAAGAGCTTAAATGCCGCTTGTTAACTTGGGTTCGAGAGAGCATTACGTTTCGATAGAGGCTAGTTCTACCTACTGTGTAAAACGAGAAACGATACATGTTAGTTATATAGTTTCTTGCTTTGTATAGTAAATTGTTCATAAAATAAAATATACTAATTAATAATAATATAGTATAGTAGTATAATATAGCTTTTGTGCTGTTGGTTTTTGCCCCATTTTCCAAAAATCTTTGTGTATACAAAAAAACATATGTAGTCGAACTAGTAGAGTATGACTATTTTACGGTAGCTACACACACCGGTTAAGAAACCTAACTCAAATTTTGGACGGAGCTTAATAAAACATTATTGTTACTCCGTCCAAAAATCGACCCTGTTGTTGTCTCAAAAAAGGAAAAATGTTATTTTATTCCATTTTTATTTTTATATAGTCTATTTGTTAATTCGTATAAACGTGTCTCACTATAAACAATCGCAATCGTTTTATATAGTAGGCCACTCGGGTCAAGCCAAAGGGTAAAGTTTATATTGGTTCGTGCTCTTTACGATTGATGACGTTCTCTCACAAATTAACACCTCACCCACGTTCCATACGTGTAGGGTTGATTGTACAAATACAGCCTTTGATAGCATTCGGTCAAAGGATTACTTACTCGCTACTCTAATCAGAATTCTGGAGGTACACTACGTTTAATAGTCCATGGACGATCAGAATTCTAGATTTTATTAGCTGTAACTAGGAGGCCGAAAATTAGACGCATTTTTTTAAAGCGCCTTATAGCTGCTGTTTTCAGTCTAAAACACATTATTTCTTATTGGATAGTAATTTATAACATAAAAGTTATCTTGGCTAAGTGCTAATTAAGCCTAGAGAAATAAAGGAATTTGAATATTGAGTTTTTGTTGTTTTTTCTGGGCACAACTAGGTATTTTGCAAGAATATTTTTTGCCACGTGGGTTCGTTTGGGAGTGCACAACGTGCGTTGCAGTAGGACCGCTGCTTTATCTCATACATACATTTTCTTACAAAGCTAAGCTTGATACATGTGTGCGTTGCGGTGGGACGCGCCTTTACTCATCAGGTGAGATTGTGGTCAAACTAAAGTCTATCTGATTTTGAAATAAAAAAATTAAGTACCTATCTAAGTACCCACTAAGCTGAAATAAAGTACCTATAACTGTTTCTATAAAAGAGTGAACAAAAATATAAAATCTATCTATTCTTGGAATATCAGGCACAGTCTTTCTTTGTGAAGATCACAACAATAATGAAAAACATTCTAAATTGTATCAGTTCAAACTTTCATCACAAAAATGATAAAATCCCCTCTTTCGGAATTGAATGGACAACTTTTAAAGACTTTCTAAAGATAAAGAATAAAAAGATTTTTCGTGAGTCACTTTTTTATAAAATGATCCAAATTTTATAATAATCGAAACTCACCTCGCAAAATATCTTGGGTATCATCTCTTGAGAGAAACTGCCAATTATTATCCGTGTGTCGAGCTCCTGAAAAAAACATCATGATGTGAGAAAACTGAAGTTTAGAAAATAGCGTTTTAATTATTTTTTCGTTCAAAATTAAAGAACATCCAATCGCCATATTTAAAACTTTGTTTATTTTGCTTGTCATTTATTTGTTTTGTGTGGTGGGGTGGTATTCGAAGTTTGAATTCTATACTAATTCTAAGAAACAAATGACTAAATAGGTTGAACAATTGATCATCGAGGCTCAAATCGGAACTAAAGAGGTCTTTTGAAAGGAGGAATTGTCACTTATATTTTATGATTACTTTAATGGTGCCATTAAAAGTTCTACCTACTCGTTTATATGTCAGATGATACAGTATTAAAATAAGTTAGAATAAGAGTAAATTTTAAAATAAGAGTAAGTTTTCTTTGGCCCTGAATCAGTAAACCAGAAAAGAACCTTGATGGATTTTCACCCGACAAAACTAATAAACTAGCAAACAAGTCAAGTCAAAACGAATGATTGAAAAGAAACATTTCTAGGCCAAGTTACTTTTGTTTACCTTTGTGAAGCACTTTGTAATCCGTAGTCGGGTTCGCAGCCAGGAAATTGGCAGGTATTGTTAGTTGTTAGCCGTTTTTATTTTGTAAGCTAAGGTTCCTAGAGTCAACGACAGAATTACTGAACATTGTTAGCTTTCGAAATGTTAAGCCGTCGTCTGTAAGGTACACCTTCAAAGGATATTGAAAGAGCTAGTCTGCGATTCTGTGATTTTGACATGATTTAAATTTTTTAGGTTAAATCCGTATCCTAAGGGTGCCAACGGGATCCTATTACTAAGCCCCCGATCTCCGTTCAACAGTCTGTGGGTATGTAAGTGGGACCCATATAGGTACCTACACAGTTCAAATTTTATAAACTATAAAATAAAATTAACCGTCCAAAAGGCAGATATGTATTCTGTAGAATGGTACAGAATACTTCATATATGAGTTAGACTCGCACTTCGCCTATTTTTTATGAGGTATATTCCAGCTAGACTAATCAGCCGAAAATGCAGCTGAGGCCAGACACCGATGTTTAAATGAAAAGCCTGTATTTTATCAGCACGGCCTAATGGACTGGATGTGATTTATCACGGGCGACAGCGTGCGAAATACATGACTACAGCGACACGGGATTATCTATTTACGAAATCTAATCTAATGTAGTTTTTGCTTTGCTTTTTAGTCTTTGATGGACGACATCTTGATTTTATCGTTTTTTTTTTGGTTCCGTCCCAACCTTTCGTTGTCATTAGAGTATTCGATCGAGAGGTTTTTATTTTATATATTGGGTATATCCGGTATAGTTTTCATAAAACAATCAGCAGAAAAGTAAGATGTCTACAAAATAAATCTTAAAACAATTTAATTAAAAAATAATAATAAAGATTCCCATTATAAAACACCAAATCAATAATCTACTCGTTAAGGTTGCATTATATGGACCATACCGCTAATATACATATATCATAAAAATAAGCGCTAAATAAAATATGGACCAAAAATCGTAATCCTTGAAAAAACCTTTTTTGCGATAGCATAGCCTTCGCGGTAACTAATAATAATTAACTATTAACCCAGAAGGAACTCTAACAGTTTACAAATACATTAAGCAGTACCTAGGGTGAAGCCGGTTTGGGATGACAATGATGAAGACCATGTATCAGATTAATATAGAAAATTGTGATAAAGAAATATGAAAAGTATGTCGTAAATAGTTTTTAGATTTTAGATTACTTATTTCATTGGTATTTTAATGTAGTAAAATAATTAGCACATAACTTTGACTATAAAGATTCATATAGAAAATTGTGGTAAAGAAATTTGAAGAGTGTCTTAAATAGTTTTTAGATTGCCGCACATAACTTTCACAAATGGCGCGCCGTCGATAATTCATTAATTATTAAAATTTATTATATTTAAAATAAGTGGAATATAAATTGTAAAATTTTTGATATCATTGATTTTGATATCGGAACAAATGTGTGTACGATCTGCAGATATTTGTTTCGGGTGTTCTGGTCGTTTTCTATGTATAATAAAAAATATATATCTATGTAATGTATTGTATTATGTATATCAGTTATCTAGTACCCATAACACAAGCTCTGCTTACCATGGGGCTAGATGATGCTGTGTGAATTGTCCAGCATTATTTATTTATTTATTTTATTTATTGATTTGGTCTGAAAGTATTATTCAGTAATAATAAACTTAATAAATTGTTGTAACGACTGTTCGCGCCAAAGACAGTGTGAGCCATCGCTCGGGCTGCATTTTATTACGATGTCAAAGCCTAATATACGATCTAAAAGGGGGAGGATACCCACTTTTGAATCGGCAGCCTAACCAGACAAAACTTAAAGCTAGGTAGGTATTGTTCGTTAAATATCTTGTAACTGGCAATTTGTGTAATATAACCTTAAAATGTTTTTAAATGTATTACTTTCTCGACATAATTTATGTCCAACGAGATTGTATAGACTTAGTAATAATTCCAGACGGATTTCTACGGAATCACAAGTCAAGAACAGCAATGGCGGACTTGTCATAAGTGAGAGATGCCAACTGATGAAAAAAAAATGCCGATAATTTTCTGGGGGAGTATATGTCAAAAAGACCTCGGAAACAAAACAATTATTTTAATCAGTAAGTCAAGTCAGTCTATGTTAATTTAGCTTTATATAATAGAATGCTTAAGTAATATCTATTTAAATTCTTATTTATGTTAGGTAGGCTACCTACCTAATTACAATTTTAAGAATTATAATATATAAAGATTCAAACATTTTTAATAAACTCCCACATTATTCGGAAATTTAGAAGTTTAAGTGTTGGTAACACCGGCAAGATTTGTGTTTTTGTTGTGATTTTTCTGTTGATAGTTATTTGCGTTCAATGGAAAAAATAAGTGGATGTGATTCTGTGTTTGTTATTTACTAAATTAGTGTGATTTAGGCAACATCTGACCACAACAGAAGACATTTTTCATTTTTCGATCTAAGTTACAATAGAATCACTTTGTTGGTGTATAAAGAGGTAATGGCGGACGAGCGGTCTATAAATTGACAATGTCAAAATCGTTACATCAGTGAGTGCTTCGTTCTTCAGTTGACTGAGACTCGGTCCGAGCATTTTTTACGTTCCTGATTGAATATAAGAGTATTAATGTTCTAAGTAATGCATCTTTTCTTTAATAACCACAATAGAACCCTATTAGGACATCTAGTAACTATATTTTTTAGTCATAATTTATATTGAAACCAGATTGTATTATTGAATAAAGCAGTATTCATGTTGTAAGTTATGCTTCTTTTCATTAATACCCACAAAAGCAACCCTTTTAGGACTTCTAGTAACGTTTTAATGAAAATAGATACCTAGTTAGTAGTTCAAATTAGTTTTTTATTATGGTATCTTATCATCATCATCATCATCATCATCATCATCATCAGCTTATAGCAGTCCACTGCTGGACATAGGCCTCCCCCAATGAGCGCCATAGCGCCCTGTCTTCAGCTTGCCGCATCCAGCATCTACCTGCAGTCTTTCGCAGGTCGTCATCCCACCTGGTCGGAGGGCGTCCTACACTACGTTTACCGAGTCGTGGTCTCCACTCAAGAACATCGGCCGTCGGTTCTTCGCGAGATATGGCCGGCCCACTGCCACTTCAGCTTGCTAATTCTTTGAGCTATGTCGATAACCTTGGTTCTCTGTCGGATGTATTCGTTACGAATCCTATCCTTCAGATTTTTTTATATTTTATGGTATCTTATAGCTTCTTTTAATTAGTAATACCATTTAAATCTATTACATGCATCTAATTAGAAAAGCCATTGCAACAGACATAAAAATAAAATCGACTCAAAGCCCGTAATTAATTAAAGCTAGAACCGCCGCTTGCTATTTAACCACAAATTAAACAAGTTAGCTTAAAGAGCTTGAAAGCAATTTAAAGTTCACGAATAACGACAACGCTGACGTGCAATGTTGGAGACGTTGAATAGGGGAGTTAAGGGGGTGTGAGGTAAGAGAGGGGAAATGGTGATAAAAGCCTGAATGGTTCACATTTAATAGTTTTTAAGATTTTAGCTCAAATGCTGTTTTTTTTAGTTTATACAATAACTAAAAGTATCTAAGGGTTATGTTTATAGTAATTTTATAACTTATCTAGTTTCTATCCGTGGCTTCGCACGCGTTATTTCAGGTTAAAAAGTATTATTCCTTGCTAGTCTTGAATTACCAGTACAACACAAAATTGTTGTCCAGCCATGTTTAGTAGTTTTGGCGTAGAAAAGTTACAAACATCGAGCAATATTTCTTCTCTTCGCATTTAAACCTCTTACTAGCTACTGCCCGCGACTTCGCACGCGCTTTTCCACATTAAAAAGTAGTCCCCAGAATACCGTCTGCCTCCTTGCCAAAATTTATAAAGATTTTTTCTGCCGTTTAGGCGTGAAAAGGTAACAGACAAAATGACTATGGGATTTATTATATGAACTAGCTTTTGCCCGCGGCATCGCAAGCGCTTTTCACGTAGCTTATATCCGTAGCCGGGATTTTGTTAACCTCCCTGCTAAATTTCATTAAAATCCCTTTTGCCGTATAGGTGTGAAAAGGTAAAAAACAGATAGACCGAGTTACGAGAACGTTCACTTTTTACTATAACAAAAAATGGTATGGATTAGTATGTGCAAAGTGATATTTGGTTCTCATGAAATAAGAAAAAACAGTATTTACTTTTTACCATCTAAACTCTGGGCTATGGAGCGCAGTATCCTGGGAGTCAGACTTACAGACCGCGTTAGAAACATGTTACTGCGATCCAAAACGCAAATAGCCAATGCTGCCCAAAAAGCCGCCAAACTCAAGTGGGACTGGGCTGGACATGTGTGGCGTATGTCAGACCAGCAGTGGGCGAAGATCGCCACTGACTGGGTCCCGGACGGACAACGGCCACGTGGAAGGCCTAGGCGGAGATGGCGGGATGAGCTCGACCTATACAATAAGGAGTGGGTTCTCCTTGCTGAGGACCGAGATGAGTGGAAGAAGGGGAGGGAGGCCTTTGCCCTGCAGTGGGACACCCCGGGCTAATATAATAATAATAATAATAACCCGCAGGGCAGCTTGTGGCGAGCTGTTGGTGAGTAGCGACACCACGGGTACCGAGTGCTCCCGGGGAAGTTCCTGGTTCTCGTCTCCGCTTGTGGAGTGGCATCCCAAGAGAAACAGATCCCCACCTCTTGCTTGCCTTCATTGGCCGGTCTGAGTGGAGTCGCGAGAGATGCATCTTAGGATGTAGACTCGGGGGTGAAGTTTCACCCCCGAGTCTACATCCTAAGACAAGTGTCTAAGGCTATTACGCCATTAGACACTTGTCTAATGGCGTAATAGCGAGGAAACCCGCTCACGAGCAGTCTTCGTGATGGTGAAATCGGGGCCGCACCTCTCGACACCCTCAGTCGTTTGCGCCGATGTTGTTCCTCTCCGGTAATTTACTCCGGCTTTTTAAGGAACCCATCCAGCATTCGGCAAGCCACCGTCTGCCGCTCTTCTTAACATTATGATTGACTTGTTTATGGCAGACGTCCGCAATCTCCCCTATAGCCCGATTACCCAGTCCATCCATCCATCACAATAGCCTGGTTTTATTTCTTTCATTTTTCTTTGCAATAGTCTCTACACCTGGCGGATACCATCTTTGGGTGTATCATATTGTGCACCCGAGGATGATACCCGCTATGTGTAGCCATCGCCTTTAGATTAACTTCTCAAAGGGCCTCTGTGCTGTTGGCTTCGGCCCCACGCAAGCCTTCCAAAGGACCGGGTCACTTTATGGCCCGAGATCATGGTAAATAATAATAATAATAAACTCTGTGATGAAGTCTAATTAATGAGGTTCTACATTGAATATAATAATAATATGAAAGAAAAGCGACCTGTTGCAAGTATATCATTAGCTTCTTTTCTTCTTATTGCTCATTAAAAAGTTCTAATATAAAAGTTTTCAAAGTTGGTGTCGTAAAGAGCAAAGCTTGAAAGCGATACAAAAGGTTTTGCTTTGTAATGGCTCTAACAATAAAGATGCTTGTTAGTTAGGTATAATCGTAGCAATCTTGAGGCAAAGGAACCTTCCTTTGCCTCAAGATTGCTACGGAAAAAGAATAAACCCGGCCAAGTGGGAGCCTGAAGAGTTTCGTACCATTATAAATAAAAACGAGAAAAAAATAGCTTTTAGAATAATTAATTTGTTGTATGGGAGCCCCCTTAAATGTTTATTTTATTTTGTGTTTAAGTATTTGTTGTTATAGCGGCAACAGAAATACATACATACGTCACGTGAATATTTGAACTGTCTAATTATTACTGTTCATGAGAGTTCTCGCCTGGTGACAGACAGACAGACGGATGGACGGACAGCGGAGTCTTAGTAATGGGGTCCCGATTTCTTTGGGTACGGAATCCTAAAAATGCGAAGAAAGGTGTTATTGTTATAAGTTATTTTCCGTTTTCTTTGAATAGAACGCAGCTCTTCATTGAATGCATCGGTGGATCAAGTTGCGTTTTGTTTTGTCGATTTTCGTTTAGATTTTCTTAGAATGCTTTCACTAAGTAATAAAGATATTTCATCTCTGGCATAGTTTAATTTTGTAAATTAAAAATAGAACATTTAAATATAAACTAAAAACCTACTGCTGAATAAAACGTAATAAAACGTCATACGTAGTTATTTTTTAAAATTTCTTTATGTTCTTGTTTACTTATAGATTATTATTATTTAGTAACAAACTGTACCTACTTGTGAATCAATAAATGTATTTTCTTCCTTTCTTTCTTCTAGTACTGGGTGATGCTCTCAAAAAAAAAGTAAAAATACTTTTAGTACCTAGGGAGTAGTCACGAGTATGGCGGCTTAGCTATGCTACGAGTATATTGACACACTTTTTGAGCAGGAGAAGTGAAAATAAAAAAACTTTCCGTAAACTCTACATAACGCATCACTGGGCCGGTTATTTTCATATAAGGATTATTCTCACTAGTACCTATAATGGAAATGCTATTCACAAGGGATCAGACACAAATTTTATAATGAATGAATTTGACGACCGATGTGGCGCGGTGGGCGAGGGTCCGCCTGCGATGCAGGAGGTTGCGGGTTCGATTCCCGCCTCGGAACAATTGTGTGTACGATCTGCAGATATTTGTTCCGGGTGTTCTGGTCGTTTTCTATGTATTTAAAAAAATATCTATCTATGTAATGTATTGTATTATGTGTATCAGTTATCTAGTACCTGTAACACAAGCTCTGCTTACCATGGGGCTAGATAATGCTGTGTGAATTGTCCAGCATTATTATTATTATTATTATTATAAATATATAATAATACAGCCGGGGAGGTATAAACTGCCCTAACAAAACACACCACACACACCAATAAAGTTTGCGGCATTGTTTCAAACAAAGCCACAAAAGTCCAGTGATTACCATAATCTGGATCTAAAAGTATACGCGGGGCGTATTGTTCATGTAAATTAAAAACAAACGACAGAGCATCTGTATTTAGAAACTTCTATAAGTTCCGAAGAGAACTGATCGGTAGGTCGTTACTGGGGGCCTATTTGAGAAACCAATTTGCCTCAGTAATAGGTTAGGTGCCTTAATTATGGCGTCAAATGCGTGTTGCCATGATGGCATTACTTGGAGGCACAGAATCTTTGAGTTTGACCTCAAAAAAACCTCAAAATGACCTCAAAACTTCAAGATGACACGAGGTCAATGGAGTCTTATATTTTTTTATGCGATTGCGCCATGCCCAGAACTTTAGATGTTTATTTTGACCCGGAAGGTGTGATTTTATGCTTAGGTATTGGTGTTCTAGTCGTATCGCGTCGCGGTAGATCAGCTATTCTACGAAAATGTTGGGGTATTTTAGGATAAATTTGAAACATTCTCAGTTACTGCATTATTCAAAATAATAAATCACTGTCAACATGTTTTGCACGATTTGTGTCGTTTACAAGTTTAGTTTCTGAAGTCGCTTCAGTAAATTATGTTGATTATAATTGTATAAAGTAAACAAAGGCGATTGACGTTATCTAGACACGTCTGGAGATAGGCTGCCGTGAAATGAGCAATCGAGTTTACGTCACAATTCACGAATGTTGCGTTTGTTGTGTAGGGTTTGGCGATGATAAATTATAATTATCATGATAACTGAGCGAGCGCGGTGTTCTTTGAAATAAAAATTAATGAAATAAACCAGCGTGCATGAAAGCTCTTCATATAATAAAACTGTTGAGACATACATAACCAATTTCTCCTTGTCTATGCTAGTCACTTGTGACGCGCCTTTCTCTCGATATAAAATGGCTACCATATAAAGTTCACAAATAAATACATTAGTGATTTCCAGTAATTTATTTCTCAATATCAGGTCCTAAGACCTCCAATTAGAATTGTAGATCATCTTAATTTCTAATACTATCCCGAAGAAAATACAAAAAATGGAGCTTTAAACCAAAGCGAGTTTAAGATTTATTAGCCCTTTTTATACCTAGCTCAAGTACTTATGGTAGAATTTCAATCCGTCTGGCGACTATGCAAAACATCTGGCGTTCTAGAAAAAACCCTTTTGGTAGTTCCCTAAGTAAAATACATTACTCTCAGATTTTCGAAAGTCCACCTTCATTTAATGAAACTTAAGGCCAAAGTCTGGCAGGCCAAAGCCACCATGGAAAAGGTCTGGCAGTGGACGTAATTTATTTCTAATAGTATCCCAAATAAAATATGAACAATAGAACAAAGACCTTTGTAATCTATATATATAAAAGAAAGTCGTGTTTGTTACAACACTTATAACTCGAGAACGGCTGGACCGATTTAGCTGAAAATTGGTGGAGAGGTAGCTTAGAACCAGGAGTCTAACATAGGATATTTATCATTTAAACTTTTTATCATTTAAACAATTTGACACATAGATTTCCACGGGGGCGAAGCCGCGGGGAGCAGCTAGTTAAAACTAATTATTGGTGCAAAGTCAACAACTTTGCAAAGCAATAACTGCCTAAGCCACTATGACCAAAACTTCATAATCGGTGATCGTTAGTAGAGACTGAGCAGTGCTCGTCTATCATACGTCACTGTTACGAATATTTCGCCTTCTACATTATAATACATTTTGAAATTAGTTTATAACAATAATATATGTATATATGGCCGTTTTCGCGTCCTACTATGTTCCTATGTATTCGGGCATACGCTGACAAACTCTCAGCTTTTATTAAATGACGTAGGTCTGGCAGTCGCAGGCTCTAAGCCTATAATATTTGCCATGTCTAATGTCAGTCAGTGCGTATTGAAATTCAAATTTCACGTCAACTTATACAAGGATCGTGCGTAGCATTATTCAAATTAGTTTTAGTTTGCTAACCTGTAGGTCTTGAGTAAATATTGTACCTTGATTGTTGTAGTTCAGCTGAGTGGATAATTGGATACGTATACTACAGAATAGTAAATAGTAGGTTAGTTAGGTTGACATCCTCATCATCATTGATGTACAGAAATGATGTAGGCAAAGGTCAATGGAACTTTATTTATTGAGTAATGTAATATAGAGTAATATGAGTCTTACAATTTTAGAAGTCGTTATAATTAATATTAAAAACGGGATTGATTGGCATCGAAAAAGTTGTGACTGACTGTTTTTTTTTTTAAATCTGTTAAAAAGAATGAAAACTAAAAATAGATATATCTTTGCGTTAGAACACTGCCTGTTCTAACGCATATATTTGACTATGATTCTATCTCGTTCGCACATTTCGCCTCTCTTCCGTTTTTTGTACAATGGACAAGTAATAGCGAAACTACTGCAGTTCCACTGGTATACTACCGTGGCGGAGGTATTCTACGGGCCTAGAAACAAAACGTGCGAAGCCCAGAAACTAGTATATTTATGAAATGTTTGAAAAAGTAAATCCACGCATAAAATTACTGTAGAAATATTGTATTATCTTCAACTTGGCAACCTCACGTGCTTATCACTATTCAATGAAAACAAACTTGGCGTCGCCTTGCAGGAGACTTTATGCTCCAACTTTGATTGAACCTATTCAAGTAATTAATTGCCCTGATTGAGAAGTTAATGGGATGTTTGAACGGAGCTTCGACAACTTCCTGTCAACAAATCCTGTTATCGATAACTTTGACGTGACGTCATTAAGGACAACTGCGGCAACTTAAATTGAGACTTTCCTCGATTACTAAAATACTACCTAGATATATATGTATCTAGATTTCGGGTCACATACAAAATCAAAGCTAAATGCCGTCTACGTAAATAAGAGCGCACTTGAGGTAAGTAAATGTAGAATAAATTATATTTTTAGCTTTAAACTGACAAATAATATTTTAGTTTTATTTTTGCAACTTTTGAATACATATTGCGGCATTGTGACACGTGTTTACGTTGGCTGTGTTTCAATCGAAATATACAGAATATTTTCGACATCTATTGTATGATAGATTTCGTAGACAGTCCTGTCCTGCTATCTATCTACGGCGTAGCTCGTAGATGGTCTACGAAATCTATCTACGCCGTAGCTCGTAGATGGTCTACGAAATATATCTACGGCGTAGCTCGTAGATGGTCTACGAAATCTATCTACGCCGTAGCTCGTAGATGGTCTACGAAATATATCTACGGCGTAGCTAGTAGATGGTCTACGAAATCTATCTACGGCGTAGCTCGTAGATGATCTACGAAATCAATCGACGCCGTAGCTTGTAGATCTCTCGTAGGTCTACGGATAGTATCATCATTTTAGAACAGGTTTTTGAGACACAGTGACGCTTTGAAAGATCAGCAACAAAGTTACTTTCGTCCAAAAAATAAAAAATATTTACTATATAAATAAATAACCTATGAAGAGTACTAAAGCGTTGAGTATTGAGCTTCTGTTTTGATTGAAACAGATTGATAGAAATCATAACACACTACAACGAGCCAACTCAGGCTGATTGGTGAGCCAAACAGCACTAACGAATGCGCCAGACTAATTGGACAACGGTGGCAAACAATACGTAGCAAGCCAAGTGCCTGAGTCAACGCGCTTGATATAGATGTCTTTAGATTAAAATAATGTAGGTATGTCTTTAAGGTTTATATTCTACTAGAAGTATCTAGTAGAATGCACATAATCTAAATGCCCATTTCTCCATTTCCTGCTGGCGCGGATAAGTAAAAGAATAAAAAACGAAAGGACATTTTAATCCATTATTAAATTATGTAAATCTAATGAGCAATTGCTCCAACTCGGATAATAACGAGGTAACATTTTCTTTACTTTAACTTAAAAAGATAGAAGTGAACAAAAAATCTAAGTGATCACTTTATTTCCCAGTTTTACTTAATTATGTATTATTATCACTAGACAAACCTTATCTGGTTTAAAGTGTCGTAGAAATAAGATTAGAATAAGTTTTTATTAATAAAGAAATACAAATACAATGTAATTTGTAATGACATGTCCAAGAGTCATGTATGTTGTAAAGAAAATAAAGCAGTTTTATAAATAATAATATAAATATAAATAAATAATGCTGGACTATTCACATAGCATTATCTAGCCCCATGGTAAGCAGAGCTTGTGTTATGGGTACTAGATAACTGATATACATAGTACAATACATAAGATAGATATATATTTTTTATTATACATAGAAAACGACCAGAACACCCGGAACAAATATCTGCAGATCGTACACACAATTGTTCCGAGGCGGGAATAGAACCCGCAACCTATTGCGCCGCAGGCGGACCTTCGCCCACCGCACCACATCGGTCGTCAAAATGATATAGGATATTAACTCCATTATCTATCTTGACTAACAAATAAGTCAACTTAAAAGAAAATATTATAAACAAAACCTGGTAACGGTTTGGTTTTCGAGTAAACTCTATCCATTGAGAGTAAACCCTGATTGACACTATAATTTACCAGTGGAAAATACAGTGAAATTCACGCGGTAAATCGATGGGACACGTGACAGGTATCTGGCGTTAGAATTTCTATTTACCGCGTAGCGACAAATTGGGGATACAGTACATTCATGAAACTAAACAAATCCGATTAACTGTAAGTTCCGGGCCACAAATGTATCCTTTTATATAATTTTCAGGAGGTTGCGGGTTCGATTCCCGCCTCGGAACAATTGTATGTACGATCTGCAGATATTTGTTCCGGGTGTTCTGGTCATTTTCTATGTATAATAAAAATATCTATCTATGTAATGTATTGTATTATGTATATCAGTTATCTAGTACCCATAACACAAGCTTCGCTTACCATTGGGCTAGATAACGCTGTGTGAATTGTCCAGCATTAGTTATTTATTTATAATTGAAGTTTGCCATCGTTGGCGATGGCAAAGATGGATAGAAATCGAATCGCTTCCTAGCGAATGGCAGTTTTTTTTTGTTGCAAACTAGTAGGCTCATTAGACCACTAGATCTGTCAGTACGCTAACGGTTACTCTTAAAATCATTATAAACCTGTTGCTATAAATGCAACATCATTCGAATGGCAGTTGGCCAAGGCCCCTGGTTGCTGTGCCTTCTAATTTCAGGAGTAACAGTGCAGTTAAGTGTTCGTTCCTTAAAGGTAGATGGTACCTATTTCATATTTATTTAATTGCATCATTGTGTACATTTGTAGGTCTTAGTATCTAGTTAATATGTAAGAGACACAACGGTACCCCAGCAGGGCGTGTCAATTGATACTGAGGAAGTGAGCCGGGTTTCTAGAAGATTCTCTAATTAGATTTCAGCAGAAAAACATAATTCAATAACGTGGTTTTAGTTAAATAATGAAGTCTATAGTCTATATGTTGGTGGCCTCCAGCTGCGTCACCAGCTCGTCCACAGCCAGCGAGCACACCTCGTGTTCCAGGACGTGCGTGCGTGCGTACCTTAAGCTGCCTCAGCTGTTCCTTATAGTCCGTCTCCGCGAAGGTGATGGAGGCCGCGCAGGTGATGTTGGCATCCTCGAGCTGCGTCACCAGCTCGTTCACAGCCAGCGAGTACACCTCCTCGTTCTGGGAGAACGCAGTCACGGTGTCCCAGCCGAATTGTCTGTGGAAATGTTGGTAAAAAAATATACAAATGATATTGTAATAGATGTTAGTATGGTTATGTAAGCACGTTGTGGTTATATCAGTATAGCTATCCGCGCCATACAGCCAACAGCGGCTCCTGTAGTTATGAGGCTATTTATTCCTGGGTAGTTTTTGCCTGCGGCTTTGCAGGCGTTTATCTGCTATAAAAATAGCCTCTAACTTTATGCTATGTCAAAAACTTTATTTTGCATTAAGATACGTTTGCCTAGACAATGCTATACCTGGCGTTGTCTTGGCAATCGTCTCACAATAGATACGACCTAAGCTTTCGTAATATTAGTAGGAAGTTTCTTCCAGTTTGCACTCATTTTTGTATAGGTATAGTTACTACTTGAATAGAAAAAAAGAAAAATTAAAAATTACAATGAATACTATATTAAGTCAACATTAAAAGATAGTCCATCTGGCTGAAGGCTCTAAGTTCTTGTACTTATACCTAATCTTACCTGATGAATGCAATCCTGGCAGAGTTGTGCGAGGAGTCAGGAGCCACAGTCCTGCAGAACAGAGGGAACTCCGACCGGTCGCTGAGTGCCGGAGACGTGGAGCCGAATGATACCTGGTGGTGAAAACACTCATTTAAATACATGTACTTGTTACACTCAAATATAGGACAGGGTCTATTAGTAGTCTAGTATATTTAGAGTAAAGTCCACAATTTTGTTAGGCTACAAATGAGAGCTAGAGAGGTTGTTTTGTGTAGACACACTCAAATATTGGACCGGGTCTTAGTATTAGTATTATTGTTATTTCGAGTAACAGCGTAAACTCCAACCTTTTGTTGTTATGAAAAAATAAAAATAAAAATTGTACTGGGCTACGAATGACACACAAGCTACGAGTAGATTAGGTTGTTTGATGTAGATACACTCAAATATTGGACCGGGTCTTAGTATATTTCGAGTAACAGCGTAAACTCCAACCTTTTGTTGTTATGAAGAAATAAAAATAAAAATTGTACTGGGCTACGAATGACACAGCTACGAGTAGATTAGGTTGTTTGATGTAGACACACTCAAATATTGGACCGGGTCTTAGTCGAGTAACGGGGTAAACCACAACCTTTTGTTGTTTTGAAGAAATAAAGATTACTATTTTACTGTGCTACAAATAGAAAGAAATAAAATACGTTTATATGACACCATACATAACACATAACACAATAAGAAAGTATACAAACAAGAAAAGATTAAAAGGAAATAGATAAAAAACATATAGATAGGTATAAACGTGTTACATAAGGGGCCAAAAGGTCCCTGTCTCAGCATTATGCCGCTACAAGCCGGAGTTAGTAGTGACGCTGATTTTCAGACAGGTCCTGGTGATACACAAACTAAACAAGTTGTTTGATGTAGATATATAACAACTTTCTAAGATAATCGACATGAAACCTACTTGTCGTAAGTCTTTTTAATCGTAAGTGCTCTGCGTATCGTCTACGTATTAGTAAAAAGTTGGAGTATCTAATATGGTTTTCTGGCCTTTTTCTGACCTTTGGTGCTTGTCGACACGAGCGGTTTTACTATGATTCTTGAGATATATCGATAGAAAAAACTTTATTAAACCACACAAAACAGAAAACAATACAGAAACAAACATTAGAATAAAGATTGGTTATCATTGATCAAGTTTAGGTACTTGATCAATGATAACCAATTTTAAGAATGCCTAGGTAGGCCTAGGCAACACATTGGTCAAACATAGAGTGAACAGAATCAATATAGGTACATTGCCACATCAAGGCTCTGGACCGAATTCAACCAAGCAACAGCGTCTATATATTGTAGCAAGGGGCTATATACTGTACGGCCAACGTAAACAACCCAACCGCTTGGTACATTCTAATTCAATTTGAGAAATATTTGTAAACAAACCCGTTATTATAGCGTTTGAAAATGTTTATTGTGCTACCTTTAAGGTATTATTAGGTAGGTAAGTGTAGAGTCCATTAGAAAAACTATATCCTTGCCTGTTTTTAAAGCTCACGTCAAGGAGTTTTTCCTGCCAAAAGAATGAATATTGGTACTTATTATTTATTTATTTATGTATTTAAGTATATATTATTTATTTTGGAATTTGTAATATTTATTATTTGTTTTTTAGTATTCTTATTTAGATAACCTGTGGTACACCCCCTGCCTTTTCTTAAATTAATTTAATTCTTTCCATATAAAGGTTGCCTGGAAGAGATCGCTTCTAAGCGATAAGGCCGCCCATTGTACCTGTCGCATATAATGTTTTTTTTTGTAATTATTAATTTGATTATGGTGTACAATAAAGAATTATTGTATTGTATTGTATTCTAACAGCGTTGGTATATTGTTACCACACACAAAAGTCGACAACGGACCGCCGACTGGTTGACAAAACGCTGTTAGCTGCTTACTATATTTATACACTAAAATGTCACACCAACCCACCGGGCTGTGTGGGCGGGCGACTTTAGTGTGTCGACTTCATTAGGGTACATTTTCAGTGAAAAGATCAAACATTTTCAGAGTTTATACATTTTACGTAGGCGGGTCAACGTCCCGTATGGTCCTATTAACCAAACTGCATGAAGTCAATGTGAAAAATGCATATTATAAGACTATAAAGCTGTATTAAATTATATCATATTAATCATAGCCCGGGGATTCCTAGCACCCCCTGCCCCGCCGTTACCGTGGCCGCTACCATGGCCAGGAATAGCGAGGCGGCCGGGAACTGGGGGCCACATTCTTTTGGCGTGTCTATCCATGGGGGGGTTGATGCCCATAATCCCCACGCTGGGCATGCGGGTTGGGGATCGCAGTGTAGGGAGTGTGCTGCAAGGGACGCTGCTGCCCGCCCCCCGGTGTATGTCCCTTAGTCGCCTTCTACGACACCCACGGGAAGAGTTGGGGTGGTGCTATTCTATCACGGCCGACACCACACAGCCAGGGCGCTATGGCGCTCATTGGGGGAGGCCTATGTCCAGCAGTGGACTGCTATAGGCTGATGATGATGATGATGATATTAATCATATAATATTAAAATACCTGTCGATAACGAAAGCAAAGAAATAAAATTAGCTTGCAAATGGTGGTTGTGGACTAAAATACAACGAGAAGAGAATCATATAACACTTTATTTCCTGTTCTAATTTAGCATAGTTTTATTTAACTTGTCCATGAGCTTGTCACTTTGTAATTAAATGTTGCCTAATGGAATAAACTCAACTAATTTTGATTCTATATATTTTCATACTAATTCATGCACCAAAATGTCGTGCAAAATGAATTTCCAAGTTATGAAGCTCGTAAACGTCATTATTCCCACGCCATATTAGGTTCTTGTGGCAAAGCCTACACAGAGTGGTGTGGAAATCACACTAATTTGGATGATGAAACTCTTGAATTTAAACCCTAGAGTTCATAACAACAATAATACTTTATTTCCTGTTTGAATTTAGTTAATATTATTTGACTAGTTAATGTGCTTGTAACTTTGTAATTAAATGTTGAAATGTTGCCTAATGAATAAAACTCAACTGATTCTGCTGCTGCAACTTTTCATACCCATTAATGCACCAAACTGCTCTACAAAATTAATTTCAAACTTTTGAAGCCCATAGACGTCATTATTCCCACGCCATATTAGGTTCTTATGGCAAAGCCTACACAGAGTGGTGTGGAAATCACACTAATTTGGATGATGAAACAATTGAATTTATTTAATAAAATCACCCTAGATAGTACTTCATAACAACAATAACACTTTATTTCTTGTTTGAATTTAGTTTAATATTATTTGGCTTGTCAATGTGCTTGTAACTTTGTAATGAAATGTTGCCTTATGAAATAAACTCAACTAATTATGATTCTGCGCCTTCTCATACACATTAATGCACCATACTGCCCTACAAAATTAATTTGAAAGTTATGAAGCTCGTAAACTCAGCATCTGACTTGTTATTTCGACACGTCACCTGCAGGTCTTGTCAATAAAACTAAGTATCTAGTTTCAGCTTAGATGTCCCGGAGTGAACTTACCTGGGAGCTGAAAGGTGAAGTCTAGGGCACGTCTATTCTATAGTATAAATACTAATTACGTTGTACGAAAGTTTCTACTACGTTGCGCGAGTTGTAAGAAATTCTAATATTTGATTTTTTTATTAGTTTTTGGGATCAACAAGTAATAAATCTAGCTAGTTGATGTTAGTTGCTAATCTTCAAGTTGTTTTTGCGCACATTCTAATTTTTTTTTATAAATGCATGCTAGAACAAACCCTGAGTCAATTGGAGCATGACGCCAAAACCTATGATTATTTTAGTTATAAATATTTCGTAACTTGTTCGCACTTGTGAGCACGACCGGTTTTTGCTCATTGTTTTCGAGCGTGCATTTTTAAATAAAATAAAATAAATAAATAATGCTGGACAATTCACACAACATTATCTAGCCCCATGGTAAGCAGAGCTTGTGTTATGGGTACTAGATAACTGATATACATAATACAATATATTACATAGATAGATATTTTTTATTATACATAGAAAACGACCAGAACACCCAGAACAAATATCTGCAGATCATACACACAATTGTTCCGAGGCGGGAATCGAACCCGCAACCTCCTGCGTCGCAGGCGGACCTTCGCCCACAGGGCCAAATCGGTCGTGAATAAAAAAAAAAAAAAAAACCAACCGCAATTGTTTTTGAACGTTTCTATCCCATTCTCAGGCGCGAGGATCAGGTATACTCAGAATATGAGTGTTCCTCGCGTAAATATGGAAGCCCATAAACGTCATTATTCCGATACCATATTAGGTTCTTGAAGCAAAGCCTTCAGAGAGTGGTGTCTTCACAAGTGCCGAAATCACACTAATTTAGATGATGAAACACTTGAATTTAAAGCCTAAATAGTACATAAAAAGAACTTTACTGAAAAGTAGTCTGCAGTATGCATACGGCCCATCTGGCCGTCACCTGCAAGCTTCTGATAAAGCTCCGGAATTACTGGAAAACAGGATGTTATGTATTTTTATGTATTCCGCAGTATACCCCATACTGCGGAATTGAGAATTTTGCTACATGATGTTAGCTAGATCTGTATCTAGCTAACATCATGTAGCAAAATTCTAAGTGAGACGCAATTTTTTTATTTATTTATATACTAGTTTCTGCCCTTATATTTTTTGTAGAATGTTATACTGTGTTTTAAATGTATGTCAAATTTTATCTTTCATTCTTTTTGGAGATCCAAGTAAAAAATAATATTCACATTTCACAAACTTCCGGCTAAAATTTAGAAAAAAAAAACTGTTCTAAATTTTCTCCTGCAGTTTCAAAATAGGAATTATTTTGTAAAAAGTGTAGAAAATCATTATTCAGATAAGTGTGTGTGGAGCCAGCTTTAAGGAGAACCAAATTAAGTGGTATCTGGGCCTGACCATGCGTACGCTATTCACGACCCTACGTAGTGAAGTGAAGGGTGAAATTCCAATGATAATGCCAGGGGTTATTCCCAATTTGATTAACATTGCATTGTTTCGGGGACGATTGTAATTTTAATGTAAATTACAATTTTGACGACCGATGTGGCGCGGTGGGCGAAGGACCGCCTGCGACGCACGAGGTTGCGGGTTCGATTCCCGCCTCGGAACAATTGTGTGTATGATCTGCAGATATTTGTTTCGGGTGTTCTGTTCGTTTTCTATGTATAATAAAAAATATCTATCTATGTAATGTATTGTATTATGTATATCAGTTATCTAGTACCCATAACACAAGCTCTGCTTACCATGGGGCTAGATAATGCTGTGTGAATTGTCTAGCATTATTTATTATTTATTTATTTAAATTGTAAAGGTTATGATTTAATTTTTGTACATATTTTTAAGCGAGCTTCAATGTCAGCTCATACTAGTCCACTGTTGGACATAGACGTCCTATAATAAATTATGCTATAGATACATGCGCACGTCCTGTTTTCATCTTGCATGCAGCATTTTAGTCACAAATTCTACAAACAGTCGCTTAATTCTTAACAAACTTTTGTTAACTTCATATCTATTTATGTATTATGATTTTGCAATATCCTATTCTTATTTGTTACATACTAAATTTATTGTTCGCGTTTGCGGCTAGATGATGCTGTATGTATTTTTCAGCTTATGTTATTTATTGTTTACCTATTAATCATATAAAATCAAAATTTGGCAAAGAATCGAGGATATGAAAAAATCATTTATTTTGTGAAACGCAGTTTGATATCTCGCGAAGAACCGACGGCCGCTGGGTCAAACGTGTTCTTGAGTGGAGACCACGACTCGGTAAACGTAGTGTAGGACGCCCTCCGACCAGGTGGGATGACGACCTGCGAAAGACTGCAGGTACATAGATGCTGGACGCGGCAAGCTGAAGACAAGGCGCTATGGCGCTCATTGGGGGAGGCCTATGTCCAGCAGTGGACTGCTATAGGCTGATGATGATGATGATTTTGTGAAAACCTTAAAAAACTATGATAAGTACTTCTTTAATTGTTCGCGCGGCGACATCGCGCCCACGTCATCGACCTAATGCTAACAACCCGATTCCCGTTTTTAAATTATGTATGTTAATCTCTAGGGTATTTATCATATGTGTCCTAGTTAAGTTACTTTGTACTTATCTTGTGATGCCATGAAATAAATGATATTATTATTAAAATAATAATAAATAATCCTGGACAATCCACACAGCATTACCTAGCCCCATGGTAAGCAAAGCTTGTTAGTATGGGTACCAGATAACTGATACACATAATACAATACATTACATAGATAGATATTTTTTATTATACATAGAAAACTACCAGAGCACCTGGAACAAATATCTACAGATCGTACACACAATTGTTCCGAGGCGGGAATTGAACCCGCAACCTTCAGCGTCGCAGGCGGACCTTCGTCCACCGCGCCACATCGGTCGTCAATTATTAAATATATACTATGTAAATTGAAATAATTTGAGCGCAAAATGGTACAGCAAGCTGTTGAATCTAGAGATGAAAATTCAGTATTGAATACGCACTATATAGGTTGGAATCAAATAACCACGCCTCAGCAAAGTTAATATGAACAGAATGGAGTGACAGGTGGATTAATAACCTTTCGCATAAAAGCGACAGTTACAATACAATTTGGCATTTTCTCCCTCAACAGAGAGGTTAGTATGAGTTTTACAAAATTATGATTGAAAAATATTTAGTAGCATTTCCGCGTAAAACCTTTTCAAAACCTTTGAAAATTCCTTCCAGCATTGCTGTAAGGCGCTGAAAGAATGGAAGAAAACTAAATCGTTTATAGTTTTCGTATACTAAGCATAACTCATACTAAGGCCTCAGTATTTTCAGCCCTGAGACGTTCTAGAGAATTCGATTCCCGCCATTATTTTTAATCCTGGGATTACGGAATTGGGCCCAGTCAATCACGGGTTAATCCCGGATTTAAAAATCAGTATTTTATTGTTTTGATTTGTTATTTTTAAAACCACAACGCAAAAGAAGGGTGGAACATCAAAATCAAAATGGATTCCCCCGTTAGGGTAACGGGGGAATCCATTTTGATTTTGATGTTTTTATTTAAAACGTGTTTTTCAAAAAACGATTAAATTCATTTCCTATCATCATTATCAGCCTATAGCAGTCCACTGCTGGACATAGGCCTCTCCTAATGAGCCCTATAGACCCCTGTCTTCACCTTGCCGCATCCAGCATCTGCCTGCAATCCATCGCAGGTCGTCATCTCACCTGGCCGGAGGACGTCCTACACTACGTTTGCCGAGTCGCAGTCTCCACTCTAGAACACGTTTACCCCACCGGTGGTCGGTTCTTTGGATTTCCTATACAATTTAGTAAGAATAATTGAAACTTATCACTAATAATAAGCTAGCAGTTAGTTTGGTACCTACCTAAAACGTACCTAAGAAAATAACAACTAGTTTCCTATGACGACCAATGTGGCGCGGTGGGCGAAGGTCCGCCTGCGACGCAGGTGGTTGCGGGTTCGATTCCCACCTCGGAACAATTGTGTGTACGATCTGCAGATATTTGTTCCGGGTGTTCTGGTCGTTTTCTATGTATAATAAAAAAATATCTTTCTATGTAATATATTGTATTATGTATGTATATCAGTTATCTAGTACCCATAACACAAGCTCTGCTTACCATGGGGCTAGATAATGCTGTGTGAATTGTCCAGCATTATTATTTATTATTATACACTCATTTATTTAAATTCTCGTATAAAATACATTTTTTACTATAGAAAATACAATAAAATATTATAAAACTATTCTACAGTAAAAAATACATCAAAACGGTAGATCACCGACCGCGAAGCTAGGCTCAAGCGGCCGGTGACTAGGGCTGCAGAGAAAGGAACTTCCTGACGATACGTGCCGAGTCCAAGAGTACCGCCTTCTGGATCTGGCCCTTGATCCAACTTCCTAGCGAGAGTCTCTTCAGGTGTTGATCGAGGCTCTTCGCTATTACGCCGTTATTATTATTATTATTATGTTCTTAAAGTGGCATAGGTAGCTAATGCACTCTAAACGTAAGTCTAGCTTCGCTATTCAAGTAGCAATTATGTCCGTCAGGTTATTGTTACCAGCTATAATTAAGGTCGTTGAAAAGGTAACAGACAGCAGAGTTACATTTTCTGTATACACATACGTGGAACTTAATTTTGTATAATTTTATTTGTGAAACTAATCTAATTTAATTTTAATCCCATTCTTATTTATACTCATTTTTAATTTAATACTATTTTATCTTATTCAATGTGATGATGACCGATGTGGCGCGGTGGGCGAAGGTCCGCCTGCGACGCAGGAGGTTGCGGGTTCGATTCCCGCCTCGGAACAATTGTGTGTATGATCTGCAGATATTTGTTCCGGGTGTTCTGGTCGTTTTCTATGTATAATAAAAAATATTTATCTATGTAATGTATTGTATTATGTATATCAGTTAATCTAGTACCCATAACACAAGCTTTGCTTACCATGGGGCTAGATAATGCTGTGTGGATTGTCCAGCATTATTTATTTATGTATTAATGTTTTATTATTTATTATGATTTTTTTAATGTTATAATGTTTAATTGAATGTATACTATGGATTTTATTATCTGAGTTAAATAAATACAATACAATACAATACGTTAGCAACGCGTTTCTGTTTGTACTGGTCCGTACATATCTGACGGAAAATGCGTCGCTTATTATCGTTCGCGTTACGCCATCGATCCTACTAATATTATAAACGCGAAAGTTTGTAAGTATGGATGGATGGATGTTTATTACTCTTTCACGTAAAACCTACAGAATGGATTTTAATGAAACTTTACAATAATATAGCTTATACATCACAATAACACATAGGCTACAATTTATAAAGATATATTGTATGTTATCCAAAATATATATCACCACGCGGGTGAAATCGCGGGGCGCAGCTAGTATATAATAAAATATTCAACCTTTCACACTCAACCGATGATGTTAGTGCGTCGAGCGTACAGCGTCTGTTACGTTTCCGTCAACGCATAGTCGGTTGACGTAACATGTTGCGATACGTGTATTTTGTAAGATGCATTCAGACTAGGCGTAACATCAGCGGAGATCGTTTGTGGACAGGCCGTTCGAACTGACTAGACGCGTAATATAGCAGGTCTTATTTGACCGAATAGGCGCGACCGATGATACGCTCGACGCATTTTCCGTCAGATATGTACAGTACAGATCATACGTCGCGTCGATGTATGTAAATGAAAATGAAAGATTTTTATTTCTTTAGGCGATTTGGTTGAATTCTCAAAGCTTTAGGCTTATAAACAAGCACTTAGACAGGTAATCTATAATATAAAAATGAATCCCTGAATGTGTTGCTAAGCGCAAATCTCGAGAGCAGCTGAACCGATTTCGCTAATTCTGTTTTTAGAATATTCCTTGAAGTACGAGGATGGTTCTTAAGGAGAGAAAAACGATTTTTTTTTAAAATTGTCTGATAAAAATGACCACCCGAGCGAAGCCGGGACGGGCCGCTAGTATTTTATAAAAACGTCGATGTCGTGTGCGTTGGCTCTGCAATCAATGAAGTGACATTGTCATGAGGGCGAAAATCACAGATCGAACTGACATTGTCTGAATGTGATTGAGGTTTTGAAGTGTAATTGCGTCTATCCAATTTGTGTGACTATTCTGTTATCTGTACCAAGGTAATCTGAGCACAAGGATTGTCGTAGTAATGGGAAAACGCATCGTCATATGCGTTAATTTTAGTGTAAAAAAGCATTCGATGATGATGTGTCGCAATTTTTTTTTTTTACCCTAAACAATATTATAAGCATTCGGCGAGGGTTTGACGTAATTTTTCTCTATTCTACAATACACAAGAATACCTGTGATTACTGATTGATTGGGCTACTGCATAAAGCCAAATTTTGATCGTTTATTTGGCTAGAAAGTAACTATTAAGTTTTGATTGATTGGGCTACTGCATAAAGCCAAATTTTGATCGTTTATTTGGCTAGAAAGTAACTATTAAGTTTTCCAACAAAATTTCTGTGTTTGTTGACCTTTTTGCTTCTCTTAGGGCAATCTTTATAAATTTCATCTCCGGTCTTAGCACCCTTGATGGGACATATTGAAAATACCTCTATTGTCAATAAATAAAACTGGATAATCCAAAAACAATTGCGATAATCTTCAAAACCTTCTATAAGAAATAATAGCTAATGTTTAATTAACAATAGAACACACTCCAATAAGTCTCCTGGTGCAATGAATCCAGCTATAAAAGTCTCGAGACTCAGGGGAAATTCACCTGTACGGCCCACAATTAACTGCTGAATTATTGTGGTAGGACATTGAAGCATGAGTGGTTATGGTACATAGAAAGTGGAATTTGGCTTGCCCTTGCCTATTGCCTTTTTTTATTCAGATTTTACAACCTTTTAACAATGTTTATGTCGGTTGACTTAGTAACAGTGAAGAAACACAACCATTTCTGGAATTAAAAAAACAAAAATAACTCTTAATTAAAACTAAGTGAACTTATAGTAGGTATAAGAGGATTATCTATAGAACTATAGCCTATTGCCTTGAAATGCGTAATTTAGTAAGATGAAGAAACTAACTTTTTATAATACTTTTACAAACTCAGGCTAACCATAGAATAAAGTTTTATTAAGAACACAAAAAAGATTGAATAAAAGTACAGCAAAAAAACATACATTAAAAACACATGAAACTGCATGAAATAAACATAATGAAACAAGTTCTGAAAAGCTTTCAAATGAAAAGACAAATTAAAACTTGAGTGTAGGGTCTGATAAGTAATATTGGCCATACCCCAGTGCATTTCATTGGAATGTGGCAGCAACATTATTATTATTTTTATGTTATACCCTATTGTCCCACTGCTTTCCAAAACTGTTATCCTTTCACTGGCGATTTCATTCAGAACATGATATGTTACTTATCTAGCCATTATCCTGCAATTTGTTCAGAGTTTTGTAGTTAGAGTTTTGACATTATTACGGATGACCTCTATGGTGGGCGACGACGGTCCGCCTGCGACGCAGGAAGTTGCGGGCTCAATTCCCGCCTCTGGACAAATCTTTGACGATCTGCAGATATTTGTTTCGGGGTTCTGTTCTAAATAAAAAAATCTATCTATGTAATGTATTATTTTTAAATATACGTATATCAGTTATCTAGAACCTATAACCAAGCTCTGCTTAGCTTAGGGCTAGAAGGTGCTGTTTGAATTGTCCATAATTATTTATCATTATTATTTATTATTGTATCAAAGAGTTTTGCGGTTACAGTTTGAGAGGATTACCTGTACAATATTCCAGTAGGGCACAATTTTGGCGATGCTCTCGGTGACCTCCGAGCAGGCAGTTCCCAGCAGCATCACCATCCTGGACTCCCGCTCCGTGTACAGCGCGTGGAAGAACCGGTCCACTCCCACTCCTGGGTCGCACTGGAAACAGAAAGACTCATTCAGTCCTGCATATAATATAGCAGAGAGATGTAGGTATGTGCATATAGCACTGAGATTGAAAAGGTAGCGGATTGTAGTCCTGTTACAGGTTCTCATGGAGTCGATCATATCAACCCAAACCCTCATCCAATCTCATGTCCCCACATAGAGTACCCGAGGGGGTGGTCTCGACAAATGTAACGTAATTTTTATTTGTATCCAGTTTTGTAAGTAGTCCTATCTCTTTATGTTAAATACTAGTCCTAACTAGTTTGAAAGAAACACAATTACGACCGAATTGTTTTTTGAAATATTTCCAACGCAATCAAGCATTGATTAAGTTATTCACATAAAAAATATGCATTTTCAAAAATCTCACCTGAGATGGAGAGAGGTGGAGGGGGTCGCGCAAAAGCTTATGACATCACCAAATCCTCTTGGTGAGAACTTAGTGAGATGTCAGATGCCGTGAGATTTCGCTCAGAAGAGGGTTAAAAAATCGCCAAAATTACCGCGTAATTAATGGATGCCATATCATACGAAATTGGAACTTCTCGAAGTTGTCTCGATGATATCAAGTAAAGGATTGATTCTGACTATAGGCTCCGATTTTAGCGATTACGCGTCAATTATGAGGGTTGAGGAGTCTACCTTTGGTTACCTTAGTATCATTAGTGATGAGATGCAGCCGGTACCCTGGCAGCAAGTTCCGTCTGTTCACGTGTTCCACCGCCAGCCTAGCCGCTGCTAGTTCTGAAGCACCATCAGCTCTTGGAGCCTCTCCTACTGATAGCTCGAAGAGGCCCAGGATAGAGACGATCCGGTTCGAGCTGGTTTTGGTGAGGTCTGAGGGAGAAAATGTTCGTTAGAACTTTTTGTAATTGTGTACACTATACATATATCGTGCATTCAATGAAGTCACACAAACCTTATATTCATAGAATATAAGGGAATAAAGGAATGGTTTCTAATACCACAAAGGATTAAAGATGCTGATGATATCTAGATAAGATGTTTTTTTCAAAGACTTGTTGCTCAGAGCACTGTCCCGCGCGATTTAAAGGGCAATGTATACGCTTCTACAACAAAACTCCAAGTGAGTTGCAAAAATTATCAATAAATAAATTTAAAAAAATTGTGAAGCACATTCTTTGTAAAAAGGCTTATTACAAAATATCACATTATCTAGAAGATAAAAAAGCTTGGAACGAGTTTTGCTCCAACTCAAAATCTAACAAATTACAGATAAGCAAATCATATGTACTAGACACATAAGTTATGAACATACTAGTGGTTTCTTCTCACTTCTTCCACTGGTGGACAAAAAATTGAAGTGAACTATAAAATAATTTTAATTGATAATAATGAATAGTATAAAATATGACTTGTCTAAGTGCTTATTTGTAAGCCTAAAGAAATAAACTTTCATTTCATTTCATTTCATTTCATTTGAAATTCCTGTATTCGGACCAATTGTACCGAGTGATTTATTTGGCTGTCTATCTAACTAAAGGAATCTCATTGAAACAAATTGATTTTAATGATTCCCTCGTTAGAATAGTACATCACTACACAGTATAAAACAAAGTCGCTTCCGGCTGTCTGTATGCCCCTACGTATGCTTAGATCTTTAAAACTACGCAACGGACTTTGATGCGATTTTGAATAGATAGATATGATTAAGAGGAAGTTTTTTAAACCGTTGACACATCGATTTCCACGCGAGCGAAATCGCGGAGGGCAGCTAGTAAAATTATAAATAAAAAAATAAGGCAAACGCGCCACGCGGAGGGCAGCTAGTAAAATTATAAATAAAAAAATAAGGCAAACGCGCCACGCGGAGGGCAGCTAGTAAAATTATAAATAAAAAAATAAGGCAAACGCGCCACGCGGAGGGCAGCTAGTAAAATTATAAATAAAAAAATAAGGCAAACGCGCCACGCGGAGGGCAGCTAGTAAAATTATAAATAAAAAAATAAGGCAAACGCGCCACGCGGAGGGCAGCTAGTAAAATTATAAATAAAAAAATAAGGCAAACGCGCCAGCTTTCACAAATACATATATGTATTCATATGTATAACTAAAGGCAGGGAAGGTTCAAGTCCACTAGTGCATATTATTTTTATAGCCAGTCCTTTACATCAAAGCTAAAGCACTCATCTACTTTAACAAATTCTGGTACGAAGGACCAAACGGTCAAATATCTCTGAATGAGAAATGAGAACGTAAAAACCGCCAATGAATAAGATATTTTAGGGTTTCCATAGCGGTCGCCCGTTTCCATTTGAAATTATAAGTGTAGAATTTGTCCCGGGATAAGCTTTACTACTGATAAATATACTATAGTCCATTTCTCTAGTAGAGTTCTCTAACTGGCCTACCAGATTCTTTACCGATAAAATCAACCAATCAACAAGTGATACCAACTAAAATTTGTATCACTTGTACTATTTTTGTCACTAATTGGCTGCAATTTGAATAAAAATCCAAAGGACTGTAGTGTAGGTACCTAACGCGTTGGTAGGTATCGAACGTAAGACGACACTCAATGACGAATACCTATTAATTAGATAAAGAAAATAGAATTACATTTTATATTAACAAAGAATGTTTAGATAATAAAATAGAAAAATAATTTTATTAGATAAACAAGAATATCGGATTACTGCAACATAATCCGATTTCATATAAGTAATAATAAAACAATATATATAAATTAGAGGTAAATCTATAGTATAAAAAGGCATGTTTTTACTTAATAAATATTCAGTATTCAACCTACTTCAGTCGTGTTAATTGCTCCTGCTATAAACCACATTTCAGGACATCACTATACACTGATGTCCTCCAAGCTGAATATATGATAGTGAGATATAAAGGGATGACTAATGTGATGTTCGTTGAATCGCAGACCATAAGTGTGATGTTTGAACGTATCCAATTTATTCCTAACCCATTTTATCAATTTGCCCTACAGCATAACATTAGCACAATGAATTGAAAAGTACCCAAACCTGAATACATTTTGGAATATTTTATTTGACGTACGAACAGACTTTATGCGGACCTTTATGCTATCTACTCTTAAAAACTGTTTTAATTTCGATTCGGATTTTAATGTTAAGTTGGACGTTCCAAAATTTAATTGAAATCGATCTAAAATCAATTTTATTTGAGTAGGTTACCCAATAGTACAGTAGGTTTCGAGTGAAGACCACGACTCGAAACGTAGTGTAGGACGCCCTCCGACTAGGTGGGATGACGCCCTGCGAAAGACATATGCAGGTATATATATATGCTGGATGCAGCAAGCTGAAGACAGGGCGCTATGGCGCTCACTGGGGGAGGCCTATGTCCAGCAGTGGACTGCTATAGGCTGATGATGAGGTTATCCCAAATCCGAGTGACAAACACAAAAGATTTAGCAATTAATTACAACCTTCTTGATATTTTAAACGTTGATAGGCCTAAAGTAAACCAATATATCATCATCATCATTATCATCAGATTTTAGTTTTATCTAAATTCATGCCAAGACTGATACGGCCGATGCTTAAACAAATCTTCCACAAAACCAATAGGCATAATGAAGATTTGTAAATAAAATATCAACAACAAAAAGAAATTCATATTATGATAACTCCTAAGTAAAAAGACATTAAGTAGCTCCTAGTTTTGAAATAAGTACAAAATAACAACGTACGAAATAACATTGTCGACAATAAAAAGCGTAGGCAATGCCCGTAAGATGTGGTAAAAAACGTCGCATAATCCTTTGATGGATGTCTGCACGGGAACCTTCCTCAAAGGTGACGTGAGGCCTGTGAGCGGACAGCTCCCTAATAGGATGGTGATTACCATGGCCTATTGAATGAGTGAGTGAATGGAATGAACGAAATGAAAAATTGAGGTGGACATTTTCATATTATCTTCTAGTCTAAGCAGATCTTATGTAAGGTATTTATTATGTTATCTACTACTTAATAACTTATTTAGTAGGGGGACCTACTTGTTTTGTTAATTCATGGGGAAAGGGCATCTAGGTGCAGATCAAACTTTCGGCCCCGCTGTGGAAATGACACTTACGTTTTACATTAGGTAAATATAATACGGTGATTACATAAAATTGTAATTTATAAAAAAACTTTAAAAGAAATTATTATTCAACAAATCAAACCATTTGCGTTGTTGCTATTTACCAATAATTACGATGCATAATAGAATACTCTTCCTATCTTCAAAGTAAAATGTATCCATTTACGTTTTTATTTATGAATCAGAAGTATAAAACGTCTATTAGGGAAATTAGCGTTGAATGTCACTCAATGTCCAAAAGCAGGGAGATTTTCCCAAAGCGGGGAGATACTCCCTAAGCGGGACTTTTATTAGATTCAAGAGGAAGGAGGTTTACGAGTGGCCTATAAAATCGAAATTACAAGACTTGAATCGCTTTGAAGACTAAACTGTCATTAAGATATTTTAATTTCGTTTATAGGTTCGGACGATTTTTGTCATTCTAGGTGTGTTTTCACTATATTGCAACAAAGCAAAATACTTTGCACGTTAAGCGCGCTATCTAGATTTTTTTGACACTGCGAGTTAATCCACGCCTTAAGCTAGAAAGTTTGTCATTAGCAATCATTCATAATATTGTTTAATTAAAGCTTGTAAAGAAACAATGACTTTGTTAACTGTAATTATAAGATTTTCAAAGCCGAGTTGCGTTGCGAAATAATAATGTCGTCTCTTTGATTTGAAAGCTTATACCAAATTTTAGTTGTACGAGAATTAAACCCATAGAGCTGTCAGTGGAATAAATTATACGTTCACTGTGTTATTAATAAATTTCTCTACTCTATGCGCTTATAATTCGTATAATATAAGTATATATATATATATGTATTATGACTGTGATTGTGACGTATAATTTGACATATTATTAATAAAATGTTTATCTATTTAATATTGTGGCGATACGTCCGATTCAACGCAAACAAAAATCCAGACCGGACGCACTTAATCTGAAGCATCCTGTACCCTTAAGTTTCAATGGTAAAGCCATTGAAAATTAAGGGTGTCCCCACTTCTGACCCTCTCTTTTAGATGGAGTATCAAGTGCCTATAACGTCAGGAAGTAAGAATGAAGATGGATGAAAAAGGTATGAGAGGAACATCCATATTGCTTTTCACCGTTGACATGATGTATTAACAGTTTTTCACGATACATGTTTTTAAATTAAAACGAAGGAATAAAACGACGATGGCCGCTGGGGCAAACGTGTTCTTGAGTGGAGACCACGACTCGGTAAACGTAGTGTAGGTCGCCCTCCGGCGAGGTGGGATGACGACCTGCGAAAGACTGCAAGTAGATGCTGGATGCGGCAAGCTGAAGACAGGGCGCTATGGCGCTCATTGGGGGAGGCCTATGTCCAGCAGTGGACTGCTATAGGCTGATGATGATGATGATAATGAATAAAACGACGTATCGCGAAATTAAATAGGTACTCTTGAAGTGACTTTACCGCACCTCTTTTATTTCTAAGATCGCAGCTTTTATTATAAGAGATAAATTTGCATTATTTTAATTAACTTCTAAAAGGTTCAACCCAAACCTGAAAGTATTTGAAAAGTTTAAAGGTGTTTCAATTGTGGGACGAAAGAGTTGTAACTTACCCACTGGTGTTGAAAAGTCTATTATAATTACTTAGCTGTAAGTTTTGTATTATAATTTTACGCATTTTATTACTAGTCGCTGCTAGCAGCTTTGCACGCGTTAAATATTTTTAAATGTTTAACGCAATAATATTTTCTGGAAAATAAACGCGATAAATACCCGTTTGTATAATAATTATTTTGCACGCGTTGTTTCTATGGAAACGTTTAAAGATTATTTCTATCCCATGGGAACTGTTTTATGGGATCAAAAGTCGTCTATGTTTTATTCTAAGCCTAGACCTATCTGCATGCAAAATTTCTGCCCAATACATTCAGTAGTTTTGGCGTGAAGTAACAAACATCCAAACTTTCACGTTTCTATTAATAGTGTGATATCTAATTAACAACCGATGTGGGCGAAGGTCCGCCTGCGACGCAGGAGGTTGCGGATTCGATTCCCGCCTCAGAACAATTGTGTATACGATCTGCAGATATTTGTACCGGGTGTTCTGTACGTTTTCTAAACATAATAAAAAATATATATCCATGTAATGTATTGTATTATGTATATCAGTTATCTAGTACCCATAACACAAGCTCTGCTTACCATGGGGCTAGATAATGCTATGTGAATTTGACAGCATTATTTATTTATATTATAGATATAATTTTAGACATTAAAAGTGTTTTTTTCTATTTTGCGCCACTGTCTAGTTCGTCTTTCCATCGATACTTTGGTCTGCCGCGAGGTCTTTTCTATCATTAGAGATCCATTCTGTGGTCAATTTAGCGACTCAACCGATTTCCACAGGAGGGAAGGGAAAAGGACTTTGCCCATTTGCCCAGCAGTAAGATAGTACAGACTATTTTTTTAAAATTATTTATTTATTATTATTTATTTACAAAATTTTGTTGAAACTTACAGCTAGGTTTACAAATGAGGTACATATATAGAACATGCTAATTAAAAGTTTCCTCTGATAGATAATTAAAAATTTTAAGTTATGAACCTAAGTAGGTTGACGACTTTATGAAGATAATAAATAGACATAAGAATAGAAAAATAATTAAAAACAAAACAAATTTTTTATTATGACAAATATGAAAGTTTGTAAAGAAGTGTCTTGTCTCATGACAACGTCAGAACTACTGAACGGATCAGCCTGAAATTTGGCATATGTTTTGTAGGTACTATACAATACAATATTTCTTCATTGCACCATCAATACAAAATAAATTCAATAATAATGGATCTTAATACTAACTAAGTCTAGTGGCACAAGCGGCGGCTTATCGCTAACAGCGATTTCTTCGAGGCAACCTTTGGATGGATAGGATCGGTACGTATTAAAGCTGACGGTGGCGTAAATATTGAAGATAATAATTAATATTAATCATATGAACGTATAGAAATAGAGCAAAAAGACACAAAAAACAGGAAAAATTAACATAATAATACAAAAAATGAAAACTAAAAATGAAAATCAAGAAAACTTATCAAGAGTGGTCAGACAGTGTTGATGAACCATACTTTTGAAGATGGGAAGAGATTTCCCTTGACGGATAGAAACGGGAAGGGCGTTCCAGAGTCTGGCGGCCTGCAACGTGAAGGAATCACCATAGAACTGGGAAGTGTGTGATGGGATTTTTAAAAGAAGGGTATCAGACGAGCAAAGGATATTATGTTGTGAACATTATGTTTTCAGGACCTGGAATGACATGTACTTCAATAAAATATCTGCTAGGTTTTATCCCTGGAAAATGCATGCAAAGCCGAGGGCACAAGCTAGTATAACCTACAAAGACAAAGCTTTTAAAAACCTGGGGAACACAGGAACGTTCAGTTTTTGATTCTGTTAACTCAGGCTTAAAGCTCTTTATAATAATAAATAAATAAATAAATAATGCTGGACAATTCACACAGCATTATCTAGCTAGCCCCATGGTAAGCAGAGCTTGTGTTATGGGTACTAGATAACTGATATACATAATACAATACATTACATAGATAGATATTTTTTATTATACATAGAAAACGACCAATAATAAGTAAAACATAATGTAGCGCATCTAGGTTCGAGGAAGAATATAAAAAGACCTGCAGCAGCTTCCGCGACCGGTTCGTCAAGGAAGCTGGATCTTCGACATAGTCGATTGACATTTGAGCCTGACCTTTCACCAGAGCACTTAGTTCTAACGGGTAGGTAACTAGGTTTACCCAGTGTCAGGGCCGTAGTAAGTTGCTTCTAAAAGTTGGTGTGAACTTTAACTTTTCTTTTAGTTGAGATAACAAGGTGTGCTCAGTATGTACAGAATGTACTCTAGTGCTTGCAAGGAGCCAATTTAGCTGTAATCATATATTTTTGGTTTTTTTCTTTGATTTGATGATATAATCGCGCATTAAGGTGGCATTATATTTTGGAGGACGTTGGGCAGAGAAGATTAATTAACAATATTATGTAGTAATAATAATAATTTATCTCAGTTCATAAAAAGATCCCATAGGTAATGGGTTAGTAAGTCGTTTGGCAGAGAAGATTAATAATAGTAAGATTAATTTATTGATAATAATCATTACGGGTCAAAGATATCGGTGTAGGTAAACCTAAACTTAAAACACTACTAAAATACAGGTTAAAATTTAAGAAATACATTACACTAAAGTGTACTTCACTAATGATAAAGCTTACTTTATCATTAGTGAAGCTTCTCGCATCCCTTAATTAATCGGTCCACGCGTTCAAAGCTGGGCTAGAGAAATGAAGAAACAACTATTAACTTCAAAGTTATCTCTTTGTAAAAAATAAGGGTAGGGTAAACACATGGCCGTCTTTCATGTAGCGTTTTTAACATAACGAACGGCTCAAAGGATGAATTTATCAAATACCATGATTTCAACAGTCAGTTTTAGGTGGGCTCATATTGGCCCTGAATTCCGTCCAGACTTTTGCCTAAAGCCAATGTTAATGGAAAATTGATATTGTTACAAGGAAATTGGGGTTGCGGACGGGTGTTTGCGTTCGAGCGCCTACAGTGATACGTTTATCAATCACAAATGAAAATAAAATATATTTTGCTTACTTTAATGTAATAATTACAATGTGAATAAATATTTTTCTGTTAAAGAGTTTTTAGTAATTAATGCTGCCAATAATGTTAACTAACATCTAGCCAATCTGAGAGGTCTAAAAAACCCTTGGTACCTTAGGCTTGGGATTAATGCTATACTTTTTATATATTTGAAGGAAAGGTCTATTGATAATAAAAAAAAAAGATTTGTTACTAGTCCGCCTCTAATGAGAATATTACGTGTAAACGAATACGAGTACACTCATACCTATGCCCCCTTTTGAACAAGGAGGATTGCCATAAACACCACGTTTGAAACTATGGTTTAAGCTTAACACCAACAAGTTGCTCTGACGGAAGACCAGCGTTGATTGCTAGCTTGCTAGTCATCCAACTCATGCTGTGGCAGAGCCATTGACAGCGGTCTTCTACACTTACACGTTTCCTCTTAGTTTTCTTTTATTATGTTCATACATATTCTGTTAATTTTGTTGTATAATTTAGGTTCTAGTAAAAAAGATAATGTAGATCTCGAGGAAAATCTCATTGGCTAAGATTCCGTTAAGTTTAAGTTTTGTTACATTAATGTTTTCTTAATTTCGTTATATTAAGCACTATTTTTAATTAGAATTACGGGGGTGGCATGCCATGTTTGGCAAAACCCTCGTGAACCAAATAAAAGATTTAAAAAAACCATATTCTGTGTAAGGCTTCTAATATAATATGCTGTGGTTTTCTATTCTAACAAGATATGTATGACCTGTCGATGCTTGATCCATCAACCATTGGTCCGTTCTAGAAAAGTTTAACAACCACTGACCCCGCTAAAACTGTAAAACTGAACTCTGATAGGTATCCAACGCGAAAATGCTCTGAAATTGTCGGGATGCTGCACTGATGCGAGCGACTCATTCGTGCGTTCCGACTCATCGCATCGCTTTACATGTCGGCGACTAGAAAACAATCAATTTGTAACTGTTGCGAATTGCAAATGAATTCAGAATGCCGGAATTTAATGAATTGTCCAGCATTATTTATTTATTTTATATAATAATATGCTGTTGTATTCTATTCTAACACGACATGACCTATCGATGCTTGATCCATCAACCATTGGTCCGTTCTAGAAAAGTTTAACAACCACTGACCCCGCTAAAACTGTAAAGAACTCTGATAGGTATCCAACGCGAAAAAGCTCTGAATTGTCGGGATGCTGCACTGATGCGAGCGACTCATTCGTGCGTTCCGACTCATCGCATCGCTTTTCATGTCAGCGACTAGAAAACAATCGCTTTGTAACTGTTGCGAATTGCAAATGAATTCAGAATGCCGGAATTTAATGGTGTGGTTGTAATTGATTTGAATTGGACACTATTTGTGGTAGCAATTGATTTGAATAGGATATTCGGAACGCTTGATTAAGTTTTGCACGCACCAAATCTATGTTTCAATCAGTTTGTATTCATTTCAATAAATTTCGTGTATAATTAATTTGTACACAGTAGTCGAATAAATTACTTAGATTGGTACATTATTATCATACCTTTGTTGGTTTTATAAGGTATACCTACCTAATAAAGCTGGAATATGCTGGACGATCTACACAGCGTAATCTAGCCCCAAGCTAACCAGAGCTTGTGATATGGGTACTTAATGGGTATAACATACATAGATAGATATTTTTAATATTTATGACCGATATACTTAATGGGTATAACATACATAGATAGATATTTTTAATATTTTCATGAGAAAATATTTCAAAAAATTTAATAATGTTTGATATGAAAATATTTGGCGGGAATCGAACCCGACCTCAACGACTCGAACGGTCGTCTACCTATACCTACTTTCCTAAGTATTTTTAACGTGCGATATAATCTTGGTTAACAATAGTTTTTAAACCGGAAAATGTCGCCTTGAACGACACATAAATACATATCTAACGCTGTCCCGAGGTGGAATATACATACATTTATAAAATTAATAGCTACTGCCACAGGGCCTTACTGCCACAAGATAAGACTGAGCGCGTTTTACTGGATTTTATAGCTATTATTTCGCTGAGTGCAAGTGAACCCGTGTGCAAGTGCATTATCACTACTCCACATGTCAGCGGTTTTTATTATGAAGGTGCTATCAATATGAGTTTATTGGATGGCTGCCATTTTGGAGAAGCTTATCTCTTAATATATATGTTGCCACGAGATCGTAGAATCAGCCTGATTGTAGAATGGGCTAGGGCGATTGCAAAATGGCGCAATTTAATTGATTTCCTATTCCGATTGTTGAATGAACGTTCAACAATACGCCGACTATTCAACAAAATGTTAACTTAGCCATGTTGTCGAGTTATATTAATAATATTATCACAAAATCAGCGTTTGTATTGCCATAACCACAAAATAGCGTGTAATTAAATTCTATTTATATTTTACGAACTGCGCATTTATAAACCTTCCTCTTGAATCACTATCTATTAAAAAGAAAACCGCATCAAAATCCGTTGCGTAGTTTTCTACAAGTGATTAATATGCGTAAATCCACACTAGCGCAGCGGCTGAGAAAATACAGATCTGTGTGACTCAGCACAGCCGTAATATTTTTCGAACGAAACGCATGTGGGGCACAACACAACCGCTGTGTAGAGCGGCAGCACGAATTTTTTAGGTAAAAAAAGATCGCAGTCGTAGGAAAAAAATCGCTGTCAAAGTGTTAAAGATCTAAGCAAACATAGGGACAGACAGACAGCAGCGGGAAGCGACTTTGTTTTATACTATGTAGTCATGTATGGATAGATTAATGCTAGCTTTAAGTTAAATCAATTTGTACTTTTTGAATAAAAAATATTCAGGGCTTCCTAATGAACAAGCAATCAGTAAAATATACATAACTAAGTAGGTACCTAACCTACATGCTAAGGAACAAAAGCGACAGAAAAAAGAGACGAGTGGCATTCAGCATAATAATCAGAATAATCAATTTATTGATAAAAATAAACATTACAAGTAATAAAACAATAATTATAATTTATAATAACTAAGTAATAATACATATACATATCTGACACTCTGACTGATACTCTGCATAACTTTTTGCGCATGTAGGTAAATTGTTAAGTACCTCGTGTAGTTGTTAATTGTTAGTATTGGTAAGTAATACCTCTAGTTATTCTATGTTACGATACTGAAAATCAATCAAATACCACCTGTGCTTGCCAAACTCTTTTATAGCAATAAAATTTCGCGCATTTTTCTAATGCACAGCCATGTTACCTTTCCCCTAACACGCTATGCTTTCACTCTGGCAGCAATTTCCCCGCTCACATTCCTCGGTTTATCTCATTAGTTCTACACGTTTTAACGTTATTTATTTCTTTCGTTGGCCTGTTTCAGTTGTTTCGCGTTTGGTTTTTGCGGGAGTGAATTAAAGCGCTGGTTTTACTTGGTTTTTGTTTTCTGTAGGCGTTCATGTTGAAAATATGCATGTTTTGCCGTTTGTTGTATTTTTTAATACAGGTGCCATGTTTTGTAATTAGAATCAAGCGTGGTAGTGCTATTAATGCTGAACGCATCGACTGATTGTAGACTTTAGCTACTTTAGGAACTTACAACTTAACGAGACTTATAAATATGTGGCCAATGGTCATTACTCATTACATTATATTTTTTGGTGTAGCGGTATTTCGCACCAAATTGTTCGCACCACAAGCTAAAGTAACAAATTCATTCAGATTAGCGATTACCTATTTATTTAAAAAAAGACACTAAAGCAACGAAACGGCCATGATTTATTGATATCTAATAACACTTATATAAATTTCTAAAAAATCTAAGCTATGGCGGAGTGCCCAGAATGTTGGGAACACTGCCACTTTGAATAGCAATGCTTATTCGCTGACCGATATAAAAGCCAGCATTGCAGTCACCTGTGTCAATTTTGGTAAGATAGAAAATGCGGTCAATATTATATAATCAACAATGCTGGACAATCCACACAGCATCATCTAGCCCCAAGCTAAGCAGAGCTTGTGTTATGGTTACTAGATGACTGATATACTTAATACAATACATTACATAGATATATATTTTTATTATATATAAATACCAACCAGAACACCCGGAACAATACAATCTGCAGATCGTACACACAATTGTCCCGTGGCGGAAATCGAACCTGTAGCCTCCAGCGTCATAGGCGGACCTTCGCCCACCGTACCACAGATATCGTCAAATAACATATAATGTAGATACCTACATAGTAAATGATTATATTATCTCGAAATAGAATTTTCGTTCAGTAAATATGTATAACTAGAATCTGCCCGCGGCTTCGCACGCGTTGTTTCTATTGAAACGTTTAAGATTATTTCTATCCCACGGGAACTGATTTATGGGATAACAAGGAGCCTATGTTTTATTCTGGGCCCAGAACTACCTGTATGAAAAATTTCAGCCCGATCCGTTCGGTAGTTTTTGCGTGAGTAACAAACATCCATCCATATATCCAAACTTTCACGTTTATAATATTAGTAGGATAAACATTTGCAGCAAAGCTCCACTTTAACATTTGTACAGTTCGCTGGCTGTGCGGACTATTCAGCAACGTTTTACTAATGTTGTTTTAATCGTGGAGCTCGTATCACCACTTGAAACCCTTTCAACCGGTATCCAGGCCACGGCATGTCTCGAAATTATGATATATTGCAAAAGTGTGGGAAGCATGAACGTAAAAAAGCGAAAATGGATCTGTTTTGGATAATGCTTGCGTGTTTCGGTTTTGCCATTTATAGCTAGCTTCTGCCCCGCGGTTTTGCACGCGCTTTTCAAGTAGCTTATGTCCGTCCCCGGGATACCGTCTACTTCCTTTCCAAATTCTATTAAGATCCGTTAAGATCTGTTAAGCCGTACATGGATGAAAAGGTAACAGAGAGAGATAATTACTTTCGCTTTTATAATAATAGCCTCTTGTATGAATTGTAATACCGGTGTACTATTAGGACAGCCTAGGCCAACGGGAAAAAATTATTATATTTTATATTTTTTCCTTTTTTTTGTGTTTTTTTTTTGTTTTTTTCGTTTTTTTGTGGTTTCGAGTATCTAGCGCAGCGCATCATCATTGCCATACAGCGGGGTAATGCAGCCAGCGTCTTGGGAGCGCTTCCGACTGGTATTGATATGCATCAGTTGAGCTACCTACCTGTAGATTGTTTACAGATAGCTTAAGTGTTTCCATCGTAAATACTAGTTCTAATTTGTTTCTATAATTTAATTGTAACTTTTTATGTTAAAAATCCTTTACTCCTAAGTTTATCTATAGTATAGTTTCCAAGCCGTTTTCCCTAGTGCTGTAATAGGAAGTAAGTAGATCAATCCCGGTCCACGCGTCGGTTCGAGTCCTAAACACACACCGCTTGCTCCACAAACACTGCTTTGTATTCTTAGAGCTTCCTTCCCATTTGTTTTACATGCATTTTACCATAAACCTTACAAACTTTAGCCATAAAGTTTTGTTAAGTTACGCGATCAGTTTCGTCATTTAACTGCCAATGTTAATAAATGTATGAAATTTAATTCTTAATAATAATTATTAGATACTAAATAAATAATGCTGGACAATCCACACAGCTTTACCTAGCCTCAAGCTATGCAGAGCTTGTTTTCATTTTGAGGTAATTGTCTTTTGGTAAAAATGGCTTCAAAAGAAATGGCTGTGAATTTAAGGTGACCTACCCGGAAAACAAAAATGGAAGTTTCTGATTAGTTTTCAAGTAAAATCTACTCTTATTTATCATCAACATGCGCAAAAATGAATAAGAAACTTCGATGTTCGTTATAGGGTTCGAGTGGGAAATCTTTCAGGCTCAAGTTTTTTTAAAGAATTCCATTTCTATGTGATATTTTTCTACAATTTAGTTTATTCAAACGCTGCCGTAGTCGTAGCATGATTGGAGTAATATAAATTAAATAGACAAAGCTCTATCGCGACAAGGTAATAATTTTTAGGGAGCTAGGTACAGTGCTGATACATGTTCTCAGAAAAACAAAAGTTAGTAATATCCCAAGAATAGAAATTAGAAGACAAGTTTTTCTTTCTCTACTACTTATGTTTTTCTGTATTTATGTGTCTTTTCCTTTTTTTTGTAACTTTGTTTAACATAAAGGCTATAAATAATTATTTTATCCTTTTTTTCTTTTTTTTTAAATTTCGGCGGGATTTGTTCATTAGTACTGAGGGAAAGTCGCAGGTTCAAGACGCGACGAAATTTTTTGGGATATTATTTAATTTTTTAGAAATTACCCCGAGTGCAAGGCACAATTCACTGTATGAACAAAAACCTTTCAATTGTAAGTACTTAGGTACGTCATACCGTGTTAAAAAGTTACTAACACTCTAAAATCCACCAAAATTACGATAAATGCCCAGCATATTTCTAAGTTCCGACTGAAGGCACAAAAAAGGCATAACTTTCATTGGTAATTTTTTACCCCACTAACACAATAAGGCGGCTGAAAGGGAATCTGTGTTGCCATTATGTCCACCACATTCATATCGTTAATGGGTGGCCGTTTGTTAAGACGAAGAGAAAGAAAAATGCTGGATCATTTATTGGAGGACCTTAGTGACCACGGACCAAAACTATTTCCCCTATTAAGGCAAAAAAGCAGATTTTTAAACGCTACAATAATATGATAAATTTATTTGTGCACACTGCGTATTTATTGTATTTACAAGAAAATGGATGTATCAAGAAACAATAAAAAGAGTCGCCAGTGAAAGTTGAATCAAACTTATAATTAGACCTAGATTATATTAAAAAAATATATTGTTTGTATTTATATTATATTTTTTATATTATAGTTATTTAAAGGAAAACCAGAAGCTTATATATAACACAATAAAAAGTTCATAAATACTAGAAAGCTTATTGAAGGTTTTCACGGATAAATAACAGAATAATATAATAAGAAGAGACTGTGAAAATAAAGTGAATTGGTACATAAAGCATCTATAAAGTTAAATTAGATAATTATCTTTAGGTTACAAAATTAACAATAATGTTTACTCAAAAAACTTATCACCAACATTATCATTATTGGTGCCAAAAAATTCTCTGCTGAGCCGCCGCCTGGCCGTGCTAACACTTGTGCAGAATAAATCAAAATCATGTTGCTTGCATAAGTTATTAAAATTGTTACTCGCGCGCCACATGAAGGAATTTTGACGGATTGAATAGGCTCCGAAACTACAGAACCGATTTGAAAAATTATTTCACCGTTGGGAAGCTACACTATCCCCGGTGAACATAGGCTATAATATATTTTCAAAAAAGTTAGGTATCCTTACTAAAACTATAATAATGTCACCCAAGGTGTAAAAAAAATCACCTAGTAAAGTGAAATTCGAGTTTAACGCGGGTGAAACCGCGGGAAACAGCTAGGTATAAATAAAATACTCATAATACTTACATAGAAATATGCTACATACATATTATAAGAGATATATTATATACTTATACTACTTAAAATAAGAAAGCGATTCCCTAAAGACTGCCTTCTGTTTTCTCAGAGCTCTTAAAAATAAACAAAAGGTTATCCCGAAGCTATTAGTTGTCAATAAACCGAAGGATTTAAGTACATTGTAGCTCCGTGAACAAAATTCAGTGTACAAGCAACGATATAGTGAAGTCTAGTTCTCGCTTCGATATTGGAATCGCAACAAGAAAGGACGTGGTGCAGAATAAGACAAAATGAACTTCAATTTCATTTTATCGGGCGTTGGGAAACGAGATTTGAGATTGTCATTTGATTTATATTTTTTTTTATTTCCATTAGAAATCGTAGATGTCGTATTAGTATATCAGTTATCTAGTTATCTAACAAAAGCTTGACTTATTTAATTATAAATAATTAATACACGACATCATCTAGCACAAAGCTATGTAAAGCTTGTGTTAGCTTGAGGCTAAGTAATTCTGGACAATTTACACAGCATCATCTATGCTGTGTAAATTGTCCAAAATGACTTATTTATTATATATATATATATATTTATAATAAATAAGTCATATATATGATATGTATGATAATGACTTATTTATTAAAGTCATTATCAAATATTTATATGTAGTATACTGTATGTATACTATTTGTTTCTGCCCGTGGCTTCGCAGGCATTGTATTTATGGAAACGATTTAAGGTTATTTATATCCGATGGGAACTGGTTTATGGGATAAAAAGAAGCCTATGTTTTATTCCAGGCCTAGAACTACTTGTCCGCAAAATAACCGCACGGTCCGTTCAGTAAATTGGATAGAAAAGAAAGAAACTTCAATCGGTATGTAAAATTTTTCCTTAGGATTTAGTACAGCGCCTCTATCGTGCGTACAGGAAACTCGATCAAAATCGATCCCGTCTCGAAAAAATCATCTACCAGACTCAGGGTTCTTAATATAGCTATTTTTATTTTTTTCATAAAGGACCAGTTTTACGGAGGACAATTTCTAGACATAAGTATAGGAAACCTATGAACGTTAATAATTTATATAAACAAATAAAACAGCCATAATTACTCAATAAAATCCGCACATTCCTAAAGTGGTATAAAAATTCCTGTACGCTCCCGCTGATATCTACCGTTTCCGTTAAATCTAGACAAACACACTGCTCTTACAAATCTATCGCATTGAAATTCAGCACACCTTCAGCACCCTTGAACATTGTCACACTCCCTCTTGAGCACAATTTAGCTGTTCTTCATGACACGCAGAAGGTAAGCTCACAGCAAACGAAATAGGCTTTTCAGTTCTCCACTTTGAAATTATTTCTAAGGGGGGTTGAAATTATTACAAGTCTTTCCACCGACAATAGTATGTAAGTGATTTAATGTTGTTTAGCTTTACATAAATAGTGACATGTATCTAATGTATTATATTATATTTATATTATATTATATTATATTTATTATATCATATATTATACTTAGATTTAAAAAGGCAAAGAACCATGTAAATTAGACACAATGAGATATACATATGTATATATGAATGTACTAGTGGTTTCTTTTTGACTTCTTCCACTAGAAGACAACAATTTTAGTAAACAAAAAACACGTTATTTCTTATTAAATAATGATTAATAGGATAAAATTTGACTTGTCTAAGTGCTTATTTTGTAATCCTATAGAAATAAAGGATTTTGATTTTCTTTGGTTTTTTTTCCCGCGTCTACCGAGCTAGCAGAAGCCATAATGGATTTTCTTAGTTTCAAATGTCCCAATTACTTGAGACAGAACTAATCTTCCCACGCAGCAATAATGATGCTGTATTCTAGGAGATAATAAGGTCAATGAGAAGATTTATTAGTTAATTACTTTGCTTCGATTTGTTCAACATCATTTATGTACCAACTAATGCACTTAAGCCGCACTCTAGGGTTCTGTGAGGCAGAGTAGCGCTCGCGTCTAAGTACAAGTTTTACTTAGGGCGAGGAGTCGATGCATTTTCACCACTAAGGTTGTAAGGTGTACTTAAAATTAAATTTAAATTTATATATTAAGAGAGATAACCTAATTAGCTTTAACAACTCTGTTATCCTGTTTAAACCATTTTTAGAAATAAATACTTTTATCCTACTAATATTATAAGCGCGAAAGTTTGTGAGGATGTATGTAAGTATGTTTGTTGCTCTTTCACGCAAAAACTACTGAATGGCTTACATATTAGAAAAACACATTCATAAAGATGTATAATAAATAAAAAAATAATAAATAATGCTGGACAATTCACACAGCATTATCTAGCCCCATGGTAAGCAGAGCTTGTGTTATGGGTACTAGATAACTGATATACATAATACAATATATTAAATAGATAGATATTTTTATTATACATAGAAAACGACCAGAACACTCGGAACAAATATCTGCAGATCGTACACACATTTGTTCCGAGGCGGGAATCGAACCCGCAACCTCCTGCGTCGCAGGCGGACCTTCGCCCACCGCGCCACATCGGTCGTCAAATGTATCATGTATATTATCTAAAATATCTATCACCACGCGGGTGGAACCGCGCGGGGCGCAGATAGATATCATATAATTACTGAGGCTTGATATAAGATATTGTTGTTATTTGCAACGGGTAGGTATGTATGTGAGACTCTTGGGTACGTAAGTAATATTTTACCGTTCGTCTTTAGTAAGCCTTCTGTATGCTGTAGAGCTTCTTCTTGCGACACCAGAGCATCGCGGCGGATATTGGATTGGAGAGAAAGGAAGCCGATTGCGGCGCTTCATCTGCGTTTATCTTTGCGAAGCTTGAGATAATATATGCAGTTCTCTAATTCTGAAAATCGGTTTCATTTATCTTTTAATTAATCGGTAGAGTTTTTTGCCTGTAATCGTGATTGGCACGTTTTTATTATGAGACATCCCTAGACTTCTTTAAATGACATCACCTGATGTTTAGATTTATTAAAGTGAGCTTTATTAAAATAATACCTCTAGAATAGAAATAAAATTTATATGGACACGGTACAAAATACAGGCATAGAATCAACAAAGGGAAACAACGGAGTTTATTATGGGGGGGGGGGGGGGGGTATGTATGTATTATGGGGTTTATTTTAATAAATAGATGTGACATGGATCTCGTGTAAGTAGTATAAATACGCAATTAATGCTACATTCTGCCTATTATAATTACTTTTATTTTTTTTAAAACATTTCTTTATTGAATAAAGACTAACAAAATAGTCTCATTAAATCGATGCAAGCCACCAACCTTCCCAGTTCCTACGTAGGCGCTTGCAGTCCGGCGGCGGTGGTGGTGGCAAAATCAGATTAAAGGTTAGTTATTTTGCTCGATGCAGAAGCAAACAAATTCTCTCAGACCCCACTAAAACGTTTTACGTTAAAGCGAACGTTAAATACATTGAAGGTACCTCAAATTACAGCGATGAGCACTAATCACCAATCGTTCTGAATGAGGGTACCCTCACTCAGTGCTTCGATCGAATGAACAAGGGTGAGGATGAGGGTTTGAAATTAAAAGGGGCTCGACACAGCGCCCGATTTATAATAAACTAGCGGACCTTCTCGGCTTCGCACGGTTTTAGTACGGATCCCTAACTTTTTCAAAATATAATATAGCATATGTTTACCGGGGATAGTGTAGCTTCCCAACTATGAAAGAATTTTTCAAATCGGTCCAGTAGTTTCGGAGCCTATTCAGTACAAACAAACAAACAAAAAATCAAACCTTTCTTCTTTATAATATTAGTATAGACTAAGTGACTGCCAACAGCTTCGCACGCGTTGTTTAAAGTAATTTATATCTTATGGGAACTTATTTATGGAATAAGAAGTGGCCTAAGATATGTTTTATTTCTGGTCTAGAATTATCTATACCTAGGTAAAATTTCAGCCCGATCTGTTCAGTAGTTTTGGCGCGAAGAGCAAATAACATCTAAACATCTTCGCTCTTAGAGTAAGTAGTATAAATTGTAACACTTTCGCATAAGAATATTAGCGTATATGTTCGGTGAGCTTTTTATGCCGTTACAGAACTCGATTATTATGAAAATCAGACATGGAACAAAATTAAGAATTAAATAATTTTGGTAATCAGGCATTTTCAATTACAGTCCTTATAAATTTTAATTAATCTGTAAACTTTAATGGCGGACTGTGGGTTTATTGACAGTACCGCTGCCTGTCTATGTTTTTAGTAACAACCTATATGACCGCAAGGGTTATCGATGACGTACCAATATTTTTAATTAAAAGTGCCAACAAATCTTGGAGACTTAGCCATCCGATCTAATTCATGATCTAAATCATAATCATCAGATAGGACAGGATAGTGTGTCCGCCCCAGATATTGGTTTGTACGCGCTCGCCTCCAATTATCACGGGAACATAAATGTGCCTTGTTCTGAAAGTTATTTACATACTCCTACGTACCTACCTACGTACGTAGGAGTAGGAAAGGGCAGAGGTGACTGACATGTATTCATTGTAGTTCAGGACGAATAAATGATTATACTCTGATTAAAAACCCTGTTTATTTTTGTATATCAGGGGTTAGGGTTACAAATCCCAAGGATTATTGGTGGAAAATATTTATCGACATTGGTATCATCGAAGTAAAGCACAGAAGCTCGGATCTATTTTTGGTTTTAAAAGTTTCATAATTTTATGGTTATCTTATACATTTTATTAGTTCCAATTGTAACATTTTTCGCTTTTCAGGTGACATCATGCGTTGTTGAATTTTGTGTTTTAGTTTTTAGTGATATCCTTGCTGTGACCTTGTTGTTTTCTGTTATTGTTAAGTTTTCAATTATAAAATATGTCTTTGTTGACATAAACTATCTTGGATTCTAAATTGGAGTATAGGTATTTATTGTGATAGTGCCAGCTGGATATAGGTACTCGTAATTAGCAATAAGGTTATATGGGATCAAAAGGTAATCTACCTATACCTAACTAAAAAGGGATCAGGAAGGAATCCTATCATATGCCTAGGCAATTATTTTCTTATGTAAACAGGGCTATATCAGGGTAGGTACCAGCGTTTGTTTTTTCTACCGTTTAGTTCACAGAACTAAACGGTAGAAAAAACAAACGCCGCGCCGTCTGTAGGGAAAGATCTAATATTTTTAAAATCGCTAATTTTACTCAAAGGACTCATAAGCAAACTATTGTAAAAACTATTTTATTTTCTGAATTGTCTTATATAGAAAACACTCTGAAAATGCTAAATTATAATTATATAATTATATTATAGATAATTGCTAAATACCTAATTTTCTTCACAAACTATGTAAGCGAGCTAAATAAACCTTTAAATAACTCCAAAGTAAAATACTTGCGAAGGAAACTGTAAACTTTATCTAAGTCAAAAATATCTCACACGAAAGTGGGATAAGGCATGCATTATCTAGTCAGCAAGACAGAATGCTAAATGTGGGAACGAGAAATATTTCAGAAATAAACTGCAGAGGTCGTACTCTAAGGCAAAGTATGTACGGTTGAGAAAGAGGTGACCGGCCATTCTACTTAAGAGCAGGTACGTAAAATAGCTGCAGCTTAACCTTAGCAGTGATGTCTGGCGCAGCGCTTCAGCATTGCCATACAGCGGGGCAATGTAGCCATCGTCTTAGGGACGCTTCCGATTGGCATTGATTTGAATCAGTTGTCGTACTTCTCGATTATTTGCAACAGTCTGCAGTGAGCTACGCCGCGCACCCCTTCGGCTTACACCGCCGAGGCAAACAGGCATTTCAAAGTAGACAAAAATGAGGTTCACAACGCTTTTGATCATGTGTAGTTTGTTTTCAGCCAGGGTACGAAGCCATATCGTTGATTGTGTGAGTAAATAAATAATTTGTCAAGTGCATGTCAGCTGAACGAGGGATCTAAAAGAGTCTAAAGGTTCCATTTCTACAACTTACGGGATGACATTACTAAATTCGACTGTATCCAACTTTTTCTTCATCTATTTACTGAGATTGCCAAGTTTAAATCAACCGCAATGAGGTTGCAATCTCAGATATATTAAGGTCTTAGTTTAATGTAAGTTAAAAGGGATTAAAATTCAATAATCAAATAGTGAATGTATAATTTCTTTTAGTAAACCATGTTTAATTCCGTTCTATAAAGTTATTAAGAGATAAGATGATTATATTTTTTAACAGGCTTGAGTAAAAAAAAACATTGTAGGAGATTCGTTCGAATATTTGTTTTAAATTAGTTTAACTCTTATCTATTTATACCTAAACTTGTTTTCATAATTTATAAGAGCAGCTATGTATTTTTTTGATTAAGGTTCTACATGGAAATTCGTTTTCCCGAGCATAAGCATGTGTAAAATATTTTCCTACTTCAAATAACCTATCAAATAAATCCGGGCAAAGCTCGTGACTAATTTCACTTTGGCGACCACTTCCCAAACGTCGAACGCGTCATGCTCTCAACTTCACCAACTAGCCATAACTTTGCCCACTTTGCCCGGCCAATCGGAATTAGTTCTACAGTTCTGCTAATTGCGGGATAAGTGTGTCTAAGTTGCGGTTAAATGATTGGATGTTTGAATATGTCAGTGGTTTTAATGGACAGATCGATTGGTAAAATATTATACTCAATACTCAATATATTTATTGTTGACATCACATTGGCTTAATTAGTAGGTTCTTATGTATAGATTAGTATCACAATGTGAACCCTATTGGGCGTGAACAACAAGTGGAAGGCAGACCGAGGTTGTTTTTAGTAAAATATAAATATGTAGGTACTAAGGTAAGTAGTACCTACTTGTCTAGTAATTTTAGTAATGATTATATTTTATTTGCCTTATCATAATGTCAGTTTTATTTATTTATTCTTATCATAATGTCAATTTGTCATTTAAAAATTCATTTATATCATAATAGCATTTGTCAATTAATTATTTCTTTAGTATTTTTATGAATAAGGTATCAGATTCTATGTCTTTTATTGCGTTTGGTAGTTTGTTATATATTTTAATGGTCATTTTATATGGGCCGGTAATGTGCATACACAGGTTTGATGATGGTTGTATGATTTTATTTCTCCCTGGTCTAAGTGGATATTTTCTGGGAAGTTCGTCTAGTGTTGTGTATAAGTTAGGGTATTTTCGAACAAACTTACAAAGTTCTAATACGTAGATAGATGGCAAGGTTAGAATTTTAAACTTAGTGAAAAAAGGTTTGCAGCTGTCTGTTCTTTTTATATTTGCTAGGATACGCACACATTTCTTCTGCATAATGAACAAATCTTGTACATCTGTGCTATTCCCCCATAAAATCACACTGCGGGTTAGGTAACCGTGTGTATTTGCGTAATAAGCATTTAGCGCTGTCGGAAGGTCAGTTGTCTTGATTAGCTCCCGTAACGCGTACGTAAAACTAGATAATTTTGATTTGGTTTTTTTAATATGTTCTTTGAAGTTCAAGTGAGTGTCTATAGTAATGCCAAGTAGTGAAAAACTGTTTACGCATTCCAAAAATGTATTGTTAAATTTGAATCTTATATCGAGAGATTTTTTTTGAAAAGGTCTAAATTCCATAACTTTTGTTTTGTCATAATTGATTATTAAGCCGTTGTCCGCCATCCAAGTGGCTACTTCAGTGAGAGCATGTCGCGCGACATTAATTACATGTTCGCTACTTATTTTATAAGGGTCTATGAAAATGTATAAAAAGGTATGGATCACTGGGTCACCTACTTACCTACTTACCAAGGGAGGTACTTAGTGATCCCATTCTGAACTTCTACGTTTTTAAGAAATCGTACTTCTTTTTGTGTTTGTGATAGAGTCTACATACATACATGTTACTTATGGGGCCAAGAAAGCCCCTGTTTCAGCCGCTACAAGCCATGTTATGTTATGATTCTTCTATTTCATCATTTTATTTATTAACATGGTTCGTACAAATAATTATTAACTTGTTTATTTTTCGTTTCAGAATCCATATAAAAGTACTGTATGTTCTTAAAGTATCTGATTTAAAATATATTATCTTATATCACAATCTGTGATGTGTGAAATGTAGATAGGCTTGTAGCGCCTGAAACTTTCTTGGCCCCTTAAGTAACATACATATATATAAACATCTTATTTGTATCTGTATGTTTTATCTACATTCTTCATATAATGTTTCTTGTTTGTATACTTACCTATTCGTGTAAGTAAAGTTTAGTTTTATGTATTATGTATGATTTCAAATAAATGTATTTTCTTTTTTCTTTCTTAAGATAAGAAGAGTAGTTAAGAATGTCTGTGCAGTGGCATACTATTTAAAAAAATTGTCTTTGTCTAGTTGATCACACTGTAAAACATAACATTTGGACAAATATTTCTATTAAACAGAAATATTTGTCCAAATTTTATGTCGATTAAAATCATACAGGCTGGTAGATATAGGTACAGTTAAAACTTCAGCCGATGGCTTTTCAACCAATTTTATTATTCAAAAGGAATGCTTGATATATAAAGTGGCCGTGATGATTTTAAATATTTAATGGTAAATCTGTATGTCAGCAAACGGATTCAGTTATTCGTAAAGCAGTGAATTTACCGGTAAAATCTCTGGTAAAATGGCTGCGGTTGTAAACAATGTTGGAACATTACCGCACTGTCAGAAGCACTTTGTGGTTTTCTGATTTTACGGTTTTATTGTTATTTTGATGGAATATAGAAAAAGAGAAAATTTATTGGTTCACTATGAAGTAGGTAAAACTTGTAACTATCCTACTAATATTATAAACGCGAAAGTTTGTGAGGATGTATGTAAGTATGTTTGTTGCTCTTTCACGCAAAAACTACTGTATGGATTTGATTAAACTTAACAATAATATAGCTTACAAATCAGAATAACACATAGGCTACAATTCATAAAGATATATTGTATATTATCCAAAATATCTATCACCACGCGGGTGAAACCGCGGGGCGCAGCTAGTTATAATATAAATAAGAACGTAGTGAAGTATCTAAATGATGATCTATAAAACAGAAATAAGTGACTCTACGCGACAGCCCCAACACCATCCTAAACACTATAGCAGGTAGAATCACCTCTCCCCTTTGGAAATGTTTCGTGGGGAGAGTGATTTAATTTAATTTTAGTTTTAATTTCTAGTATTAGGTATAACTAACCCTAGTAATAAGTTTTTAATGTTTAATTTTACTAACAAATTATGGATCATTTAAGTCATCTGAAATAAAATCATTTTATTTTATTTATTATTTATCTACGCAGCGAACCAAAAGGTCCTGCCTCAGCATAATGTTGTCTAGATATGTAAAGGTTACGAAGACATTTCAGGACAATATTTTTATCTATACATATTAGTATAGATAGTAATATAAAGAGATAATATAAAGAGATAATATAAAGAGGAACTTTGTTGATTTTTGACGTTGATTTTTTGTTTGTTTGTTTGTAATGAATAGGCCCTGAAACTACTGGACCGATTTGAAAAATTCTTTCACCGTTGGGAAGCTACACTATCCCCGGTGAACAAAGGCTATATTATATTTTCAAAAAAGTTAGGGATCCGTACTAAAACCGTGCTAAGCCGGGAAGGTCCGCTAGTTTTTCATAAACAGAAGTTTGTCAGTCTTTCTAGTCTACATATGGTCTCTTTCAAGTGGACCCTTGCTGAATAATATTTTGGTTCTATAAATAGATCGATTTCAAACCGCAGAATAAAAATCAATTACCTAAGTACCCTTTAGCATAATGAAATACCCTTTAACAAATGAAATATAATGAAATATTTGAACATAAAAGCAGTCGGTAAGTAAAGATCACCGGTTAGAAAAAGGTCAGATAGGAAAATTCGGCAGAATTTACGTTTTTACTTAATCTAATTTCATCGTTGTTATTGAACGCGATGAACATGAAATAACTCGGTTCAGTGCTTTAAAAGTTTATATCAAGATAATCGCGTTCAATCGCAACAGTGAAATTGGACCTACGTTCAGTTTTGATCCAGTTTAAGATGAACTTGATCAAAGATTGAAGTTCAACAATCGGTGAAATTGGACCTTAAAAGGTAAAGAGGTTAGGATTAGGACACCTTCTTTTTCCAGTAACTTACCACTGGTCTTTATTCTTTGCTGGACTACGTTAGTACTACCTTCCTAAATAGCTGGCTACAACGTTAGGTAATGTTAAAAGCTTATTATCAAGTTTCGAACATTCAGGGAAGTTCCTCATTACTCAATGACAGTTCTAAAAAGCGACTAACATTTTAATTAACTAAAGCGTAACTCAACTTTTGATTAATAATGAAGCAAAATTTAAAACCAACACCACTAAAAGCAAAAACATTCAAAAGTTCCACAAAAAATGTTCTAGCACAATATAGCGCTCACGGACTGCATAATTTAAATTTGGAACCGCGCCATTTTTTTGATTACAAACCTCTTTGAGTTTCCATACAAAAATATTTGACGTGAAATGTTTGATTTTTATTTTTTTAGGCTCAAGGTTTTTTATAATTCGGCCAGTACCTATCATAGAATAAAATGCAAACCAGAAAAACCTTATCTACTACCCTACTTCGTATTATCACTACATATGTAGTATAAAACAGAGTCACTTGAACGCTGTCTGTCTGTCCCTATGTATGCTTAGACCTTTAAAACTACTCAATGAATTTTGATGTGTTTTTTTAAAATAAATAGAGCAATTTAAGAGAAACATTTATAAAGCATTTGACACATATTTCCACGCGGGCGAAGCCGCGGGGCGCATCTAGTATTGTTAAGGTTTGTAGAATGTGAATTTTGTTTTGTTACCTAGGATCTCCAAAACTACTGAACGGATCAAGATGTAATTTGGCGTACATTTAGAACATAACCCAACTTAGATAATAGGCTACTTACTCGTATTAAGGTTTTTGCTATTATAGTGTAAGCCTCACACTGAAGGTGATTTCTTTAGGCTACTTCAAGAATGAAGTCGCGTGCTGCAGCTATTAACCAATAACAAAGATTTTTGTACTAATTGCCCATTCTCAAAAGCAATAGCCTGTTGGATGTTCCTAATCCATGTGTTTGTTTAACTTTATTTGATGTTAAAAAGGGTTCAATTAGCAAAGCTTGTGTGTCCCATAAACCTTTTAGTCGTAAATACTTTAAAAGCCTGCGCAGACGTGGCTCTTTTCTCCACGGATTATTTTCGTCCGCCAAATATATCATTCTATGCTACCTAAATGTATACGTGTATAACGACCTCAGTGGCGCGGTGGGCGATGATCCGCCTGCGACGCCGGAGGTTGCGGGTCCTACACACAATTGTCGCGAGGCGGGAATCGACCCGCCTCGGGACAATTGTGTGTAAGATCTGCAGATATTTGTTCCGGGTATTCTGGTCGTTATCTATATATGTATAATAAAAAAAAAATATCTATGTAATCTATTGTGTTATGTATACCAGTCATCTAGTACCCATAACACAAGCTCTGCTTAGCTTGGGACTAGATGATGCTGTGTGAATTTTCCCGCATTATTTATTTATTTATTCAAAAAAGGACCCTTTTTGGTTGGCAGCGGTAATGTAAGCGGATTTTTAGACAGTTCTAAATAGAACGTTTTTGCACTGCACGCGATATTACCTTCAAAAGCTCTCAAAATTACCTCCCTACTGATTTACTTACCTTCAATTCTTGGCCTCGTTGTCTTCATCACACTGGTGGTCGAGTAAGGAAAGGAAGTGACTCTATCAAGCACAGATGACTCATTATCAAAACCGAAAATATCTTCAAGGTCAATCTCATCTAAATTATGGATGTCAATATCATCATTAAAACTAACATTTCGTTCGGGATACTTGCTGACTGTTGTAGAAAAGTCGTGAAAGATTTTCGTTCGAGTTGCCTCATCTATCCTCAACTTCTCCATAGAATTGTCTTCCTTCTCATCAATGTTGACATCGTCTGGAGCGTTTTTTCTCCGGAACCGATCCAAAAGTGATTGGTATTTCTTTGTTGCGTCTGTTTTGTCGTCTATAAGCTGTGTCTGGATGTTGAATGTGTTGTTTGTGTCGGTGTTTATGTTGGTGTGAGTCATCTGGTTGGTTGAAGGTAGAAGGGTCAGGGTGAGGAGTAGAAAGGTCTCGAGGGGTGAGAGCGCGGGGCGGGGTAGCCGCGTCATGCCAGGCCGGCCTCAACGCCGACTCCTATCCTGAAAAGAAACAGGCTTTAAGTACTTTATCTTGATAATTAATCGATTTTGGGGTGACTGACATTTTAGGTTTCAATTATTTTCCAAATCTTTCGCCTTAGAAAAAATTATCCATTTTTCCCGTGGTTCGATGACTCATTTCGAAAGAATCTTGGGCGATTTGTACCGCCGCCGTAACCACTGCGGGGCGAGTGGCCCCATTCAGAAACAGTGCTTGGGTTTTTCGCACCGCGGTTGGAATCACGTGTGGGCGAAACGACTAAAGACCCTTTGTGAAACCTATTTTAAAACTTTTTAGAACGTATTTTAATGTTTTTGTAAGTAACCGTAAATTACGAGTACCTATCTAAAATAGCATACTAATGATCTTATCGGTATATCATTCGTATTATATTTTTTATATAAATAAACTATGAATACCCTTTATATTTCCTTTATTCTATAGTTTATTCCTGTATTGTTTTCTGTTTTGTGTGGTATAATAAAGTGTTTTGTGTTTTGTGTGGTATAAATAAAGTGTTTTCTGTTTTGTGTGGTATAATAAAGTGTTTTCTGTTTTGTGTGGTATAATAAAGTGTTTTCTGTTTTGTGTGGTATAATAAAGTGTTTTCTGTTTTGTGTGGTATAATAAAGTGTTTTATGTTTTGTGTGGTATAATAAAGTGTTTTATGTTTTGTGTGGTATAATAAAGTGTTTTATGTTTTGTGTGGTATAATAAAGTGTTTTCTGTTTTGTGTGGTATAATAAAGTGTTTTCTGCTTTGTGTGGTATAATAAAGTGTTTTATGTTTTGTGTGGTAAAATAAAGTGTTTTCTGTTTTGTGTTGTATAATAAAGTGTTTTCTGTTTTTTGTGGTATAATAAAGGGTTTTCCATCTATGAAATATAAATAACTATGAAATATTGTAAGTTAAGACTGGCAGAGAATCGAGATGCGTGAAGGGACAAGGGAGAGGCCTAGCCCAGCTGTGGAGTACACCAGGCTGAATATAATGTAGGAAATAAGAGCTTAACTACGAGCTACTGTAGGAAATATAACTTTTTCTATAAGCATATTCCGTCCCACTGCTGCACTTATACTTAATTGTTATAAATATTTCTTTGTGCAGTAATACAATACAATACAATACAAAAATTCTTTATTGTACAACATAATCAAATTAAACATTACAAAAATACATTATATGGGACAGGTACAATGGGCGGTCTTATCGCTTAGAAGTGATCTCTTCCAGGCAACCTTTGGATGGAAAGAATTATATGAATATAAGAAAAAAGTAATGTTACTTGCACATAAATTTAACTTAACTAATCAGTTTGTAACAGAAAACAGTCGCCATTTTTGAAAGTCATTATAAACTTCGACATCGAACCGTTATTGAGATTGAAAGCAAGCCTCCGCCCCACTAGGCAAACAGGGCTGACCTTTTCAAACAATCCATTTAAAGCAAATTGTTTCGACGTTACAAGTAAATAATGGACGTGGAAGTTAGCTGGTTTATTTTGTGGAAATTGTGTTTATTAAATCGAGTTTAAATGATTTAGGGGCCAGTTTCACCAACATGTAAAGTTATGGACTAATCGTAAGTTACAGAAGATTATATAATAATACTGGAAAATCCACATAGCATCATTCAAAGTCAAAGTATATTTATTGCAATAACATGTGAAAAAGATCGTACATAAAAAAGCGTAACAATGTAATTTGCCCATTATGGGCATGCAATTATTTCTCTAGTTACATGCAATATATTAATGAGATAAAATACTTAAAATCATTTAATGTTAATAAATAGCAACACTCATAAATAACACATTAATAATTAAATAATAAAAAATACATAAGTGGGGAATCATTTGTCAAAATTCTTATCGTTCATAAATTCTTTAACTGTATAATAGTTTTCATCAGCTAGTAGCAGTGCTTATGCTTACGCTATATCATCTAGTCCCAAGTTCCTTAGCTTGGGACTAGATGATGCGTTTGTTATGGGAACTAGATGACAAAATTAAATAACACATTAATTAAATAATAAAAAATACATAAGTGGGGAATCATTTGTCAAAATTCTTATCGTTCATAAATTCTTTAACTGTATAATAGTTTTCATCAGCTAGCAGTGCTTATGCTTACGCTATATCATCTAGTCCCAAGTTCCTTAGCTTCGGACTAGATGATGCGTTTGTTATGGGAACTAGATGACAAAATTAAATAACACATTAATTAAATAATAAAAAATACATAAGTGGGGAATCATTTGTCTAAATTCTTATCGTTCATAAATTCCTTAACTGTATAATAGTTTTTATCAGCTAGTAGCAGTGCTTATGCTTACGCTATATCATCTAGTCCCAAGTCCCTTAGCTTGGGACTAGATGATGCGTTTGTTATGGGTACTAGATGACTGACTGATATAATATGTATTTATTGCAATACATTACATGGATACTATATTTTTTATTTTACATTAAAAACAAATACTCAGAACAAACATGTATAAAATGAAAATTCGTCATTGGTCGTAAGAAAAACAAAGTATTTTAAGTTTGTCTAGAAAAAGGACTGTGGATTTTGTTAAATAAATAAATAAACATTCGCAGATCGTAGATATATTTGTCCCGAGGCGGGAATCGAACTCGCAACCTCCAGTGTTGCAGGCGGACCCTTGCCCGTCGCGCCGCATCATCATCAGGAACAATTGTGTGTACGATCTGCAGATATTTGTTCCGGGTGTTCTTGTCGTTTTCTATGTATAATAAAAAATATCTATCTATATAATATATTGTATTATGTATATCAGTTATCTAGTACCCATAACACAAGCTCTGCTTACCATGTGGCTAGATAATGCTGTGTGAATTGTCCAGCATTATTTATTTATTTAACCTAAAACAACGCGTGCAAAACCGTGTTCAGAAACTAGTTTCTGATCTAAGAGACTTATATTGCGCCTGTATAATTTTTCATAATGTATTTGTCGATCATTATTCCTACATTCTCAAATTCGCATTCATTACGCTTTAAAACATGTTCTTCGATAATGGATTTGGAATATTATAATACATTATTTTATGTCCATTATATTCCTTCAGTTAATGGATGATATCGGATATTATCCGTGGATAAAATAATGGATATATCATCCAAAAGGTTTTAGGTGACAATCAAGGGACTTTTTTTACTTATTAGATGGATGGATATTTTATCCCTTTAGATCATTACAGAAGGCCTAGGGTTGATTTCCACCATGGTGCAGATTTTGTGTTATTTCTAACAAAACTCATTTTGCTACTGTCTTATTCGCACAAAAAATCCTATATAATTTTTTTTGTGCGTTATTACCTATCCCTACATCAAGGTCTTTTTGCCTACAGTTCTGATCAAAGTTAAGAACATTTTGGATCGACGTTATTCGTAATTAAGTACAAGTATATTGTTATTCTGTGGACCGAGTCAAATAATTCGGATTATAACTGTTGTCCACAATCGAGATATTCCCTAATTGATACACTGTGTTTTTAAATGGCGTTGTTGTAAATGGCGACCGATGTGGCGCGGTGGGCGAAGGTCCGCCTGCGACGGGTTCGATTTCCGCCTCGGAACAATTGTGTGTACGATCTGCAGATATTTGTTCCGGGTGTTCTGGTTGTTTTCTATATATAATAAAAAATATCTATCTATGTAATGTATTGTATTACGTATATCTATCAGTTATCTAGTACCCATAACAGAAGTTCTGCTTACCATGGGGCTAGATAAACACCTTATTAGCTTTTATCTCATAGAATGCCCATAATGCTCTGGGTGACAACGGGAACCAACAATATTATGTTTATCCATCAACTTCTGAAAATCTATCTGTATATCCACACCCTCTATCAAATTCGTGTAATGTGTGCTAGCTAAAAAACATATGTAATATCCTAGATATTACTCAAATTACTATACCTACTATAGAACTAGTCAACTCGTCAAAAAAAGTTAAATCGAGCAAGAAGAAGATCAAAGTTGTCCGTCACTCTCACTCGACGCCAGAAACACCTCGCAAAGAAATATCACAGTTGAGTGACAGTGATACTTGACACTCACGTGCAAGGTTGGAGCACATATAATCAACTTAGAATCGGCTTTGTTGAGTGAAAAGCTAATTTGACATAATCCTGAATGTAGGGAACATTTACTGTAAATTGTCATAAAAACGACTGCACCGATTTTCATTAAACAAAAACAACCTAATTTTAACGTTAATCTTTAGAGTGCAACTCCCGCGGGTCTCTGTGGTTACTATAGAGCTTTGACGTCAAAGCTCTAGTTCAAAAAAAGAGGCTATCGTTTACGATTGCTGGGACTCGATTGCGATTCGGTAAAAAATGTTGTTTCTTGCCGAATTCATGCTGTGCGCTGTAATAGGATTTATATAATACAAATAGATAAAAAATATTTTATTTGATGCTTACATCACATAGTGTAAACGAATCAAGCTGATTGTGAATACATAATCGTCGGATGACAAAAGTTTTGTGAATATTTCCTCATAATAAAAAAATATAATTATAGTAATAATAAGTATTTCATATCTGTTTTGATTTAAAAAAAATATTGCCGACGATTTTATGTTCATAATCAGGGAGACTGTGAAGAAAAAAAGGCTTGGATAAGAATAAACTCGCTGTGCCCACAACTAGGCTACACAAGATAAATGTATCTTTTAAAGGGCAATGTATACGCTTCTACAACAAAACTCCAAGTGAGTTGCAAAAATTATCAATAAATAAATTTAAAAAAATTGGTAAACACATTCTTTGTAAAAAAGCTTATTACAAAATATCAGATTACTTAGAAGATAAAAAAGCTTGGAACGAATTTTGCTCCAACTCAAAATCGACTAACTTACAGATAAGCAAATCAAATGTACTAGACACATAAGTTATGAACATACTAGTGGTTTCTTCTCACTTCTTCCACTGGTGGACAAAAAATAGAAATAAAAACTTTTCATTTCATTTCATTTCATTTCTTGATCTGGGGCGGGATGGTGTGATTCCGAGTGGATATGTGTGCGGCAACCTTAGTTCGAGTGAGCTGTGAACCGAAATAAGCCGCTTTTTGAATGCTGCCCGCTTTGTCGACGAAATGACAAAGGATTTCTGCAATCCTATTTTCAAATGTTTTCAAAACTATAGCGCTGACTTTTTTTAATCCATTATACGAGTATGACCTAAAAGTTTGACAGAGTAAAAATAAGAAGAAACCGAATGGAATTAACTTTTTTTTTTAATTTATTTATCCTGTTTCGTCCCACTGCTGGGCAAAGGCCTCCCCCAAATTTCTTTCTTGGAATTAACTTTATGTAAAAAAAATTAGATATTTCCCCAAAATGCATGTTGAGACCACGATTCGGTAAACGTAGTGTAGGACGCCTTCCGACCAGGTGGGATAGAATATATAATATAGATAGAAAGACTGCAGGTAGATACTGGATGCGGCAAGCTGAAAACAGGGCGCTATGGCGGTCATTGGGGGACGCCTATGTCCAGCAGTGGACTGCTATAGGCTGATGATGATAATGCATGTTGGAGTAGATATAATTTGCGGGGCACTCGTACGCCAAAACTAGTATTTCTATATTAAAACATTGATTATAGTAAATTCCGTTTATTTCAGTTAAATTTGTTAGAAACTACTCAGTGAAAATAACGTGGACGTTTGTCGTCTTTAAGCGACATTGTTCTATTATGAGTGGCTCTAGTGAAAAATAGGAGAAAAAGTTGAAATTATAGCGAAGAATAATTCTATAATATTATTTGACGACCGATGTGGCGCGGTGGGCAAAGGTCTGCCTGCGACGCAGGAGGTTGCGGGTTCGATTCCCGCCTCGGAACAATTGTGTGTATGATCTGCAGATATTTGTTCCGGGTGTTCTGGTCGTTTTCTATGTATAATAAAAAATATCTATCTATGTAATATATTGTATTATGTATATCAGTTATCTAGTAAACATAACAAGAGCTCTGCTTACCATGGGGCTAGATAATGCTGTGTGAATTGTCCAGCATAATTTATATTTTTATATATTTTTTTTTTAAAGAGGAAAGGTTTGATTTTTTTTTGTTTCTATCGAATAGGCTCCGAAACTACTGGACCGATTTGAAAAATTATTTCACCGTTGGAAAGCTACACTATCCCTGGTGGACATAGGCTATATTATATTTTCAAAAAGTAAGGGATCCTTTCTAAAACTCCAATAATGTAACCCAAGGTGTAAAAAATCGAATATAGAGAAATTCGAGTTACGCGGGTGAAACCGCGGGGAACAGCTAGTTACTAATAAACTCACAAATTTTCATAACTTTCGGACAACTTTCCGGGCAATGACTTGACTAAACTTACATATAATATAATTCTATGTAAGGATATCTTGGATTGTCTCTCTTACTCAAGTCTCCTAAGGAATAATTTACACTTTCCCAAACCCATTTCCAATATTTGCGGAAACCCCGGTGTAAGCCAAAAATAAATAAAATTAAACCCAAGAGCACACATCCGACTTCAGATATTTCCTTATCTTGTGTGTATTGTGTGTACTTGACTTCTTAATTTTGTGTGTAGAGTCTTGTACGTGTGTACACGGCTTGGCGAAATTACAGCGCTGAGTAAACTGACTCGAACGTACTAAAACGTATTAAATACTGGCTTCGGTGACTTCTGCCGAATGTTTCGAACACATTTTTCGAGGTAGTTACCCGATAATATGTTAATATTAAAAAAAAAAAGTTTATTGCAGTACCTACCTTTTTTTACAAATATAAATTGATTTGGGAGCCTCCATTTAGGCAAACATTTGCTTGTGTTTGGGGTCTCTGCTCTTGCCAGTGAAGTTACATTAGCTTCATTCAAAAAGATACAAAGATAGATAACACAAGCTCTGATTAGCTAGGGGGCAGTTGATGCTGTGTGGATTGTCCAGCATTATTTATTTATTTAATCCAGAGCCCTAAGGATAAGTTTCACATAGTTTAGTGTTCATTGCAACAAACACACTTATTCACAGACTTCTTTTAGTAATATTGAATGTTCTGTAACTTAGCATGATACCTCGAGAATTCAAAAGTAAAAGTAAAAGTAAAAAATAATTTATTTCTTTAGGCTTACAAAATAAGCACTTAGACAAGTCATATTTTATATATAAAATATTATCAAATAAAATTATTTTACTGTTCACTTCAATTTTTTGTCCACTAGTGGAAGAAGTGAAAAGAAACCACTAGCATGTTCATCTCTTATATGTCTAATACATGGTTATTTGCCTATTTAAGTCTAAATATAATATGATTCGATACATGTCAATATTTAAGTAAAGCTATGCACAACAACAAATTACTTACTACATACTAATGTATTCCATGGTTAGATTATCATTATACTCTAGTGTTTATAACATTAATTTTAAAAGGGTTTATCTAATTGACAATATAAAAACAATTATACATACATATTTGATATTGAATATTTATTTGTCAGTATCTTTTTAGTTACCTCGAGAATTCCATGGTTAGATTGTACATATACTGTGTTTTTAACATTTTAAAAGTGTATACCTAATTGACAATATAAAAATAATGGTACTTAATGAATATTGTTTTGAGTATTTATCTGTTCCCAATAAAGATTTTTGTTTTGGTATTTTTTTATATTTGGTTGTTGAAAGGATCTAAAGATTTCAACAAATAAGCACGAAATTACAATCCACAAATCTAGAGGGAAATCAGATGTCAGTCTCCATTGGAATATACGATTTGTGAGGCACTAGCTGACTTCAAAGAAAAATATACTCGAATTACAAAATGAATATTGGTAGGTACAGTCAACGACAAAATCGCTTACTAATATCAATCTTTCACAAGCTTTTTTGCTGTACGATATTTTCTAAATCAGCTTAATTGCCAATTTCTGCAAGTAAAAATTCACCAAATCATCTCTTAAAAGTGATGATAAAAGCCGTGAATTCGTGAATCAAAAACGCAACCGATCATTTTTTGTATTTTTTTAGTTAACGATTTTAAATAAGGTAATATAAGGAACCGTTGAAAAATAATTCTACGTTTAAAATTTCCATAGATGAAATGAACCCTTTCGGCACGGCAAAAAGTAAATGAACGCACTCTGCGTTCATTTACTTTTTGCCGTAGCCTAAGCTCTCTATGACATATCGTGACATCTTCACGCAATAAATAACAAATAAATATGTCTATGATAAATATATCTATGAAAGCTTCAAACGTAGAATTTAATTTCAAAACCTGAATACAAAAAACCATACAAGTTACAAAAAACATATTACCCAACAATAGCGTGAATCCCCCTTTCCAAGTATCCTCGCTTATCCGATGCGAACCCTGAATACGTCAACAAAAGGTACAAAGTCGAATATCACAAAAGCGACTTAATCAGAACATGATTGTAACTTTTGTAGGCAAATCCTCTGAATGGTACACAGTTAATTGAGACTGATTTGACAATGGCTCGGAGTGAATTGGACGGGTAGGTTGGAAAATACGGGCTAAGAGCTGAAAATAATATCTGAAGACGAGTTTTTAAATTAAAATTTAATATCTTGATACAGTTTCGGGGACTCGATGGATGGAGGGGGATCAGGGTTGCATTGCAACATCTGCAGGTTGCTACTAATATAAGGCGTAGGTCATATTCGTATCATCATCAATAACAAGAAAGATTTATCAGTCCACAGCTGGACTTGGCCTAAAATTTAGTAGCTACGAAAAGTACAAAAGTACATCCCACACCCTTACATGTACAATTACATAGGTTCTTTGATTTGAGTGGTTTCTAGTTAAGGTTGGTATAAAATTTGCAATGACCGCTATAGGCTAGGCTTGTTCACACTTGAGTATAATGAAATGTATCGCGAGAGAAGGTAGCTATTACGCTTGTCATAACTACCTTCGTAGCTATAACAAAGCGTCATAGCAACCTACAATACAATACAATACAATAACTCTTTATTGCACACCAAATACATAAAAGATACACAAGACAGGAAAAGAAAAAACAAATACAAAATATGCTGTACAATAGGCGGCCTTATCGCTAAGAGCGATCTCTGCCAGGCAACCTTGGGATGGACATGAAGTGCTAGAACAAGTATAGACGGTGGCTTGTAATACAGAATAATATTTAATAGGGACATACATAAAATACCTACTGATATACATAGCTATAAGTATAAATACATATATAAATATATAATATAAATTTAAAAAAAATACACATATAAATATATACATATAATATAGGTATGATGTATATAAATATATCAATAAACAGTTTGATGTTGAGGTAAGGAAGTGTTCATAGACCATATGTTTGAATATAGGGAGAGACTTAGCTTGTCTACCTAACTACTACAAATATATGTATACGTGTAGGAGGGCTTAGGTCTCTGTTTACGTATCTGGCCAACTCTACTGCCATGCGTGCCGTAGGATATTCAAGACCAAGTTCGGTCTAGCGAGCCATATTAGAGCTCATAATAGAATAAATCCGTGATTACTTAGGGTCGCCGTCATCGAAATCGATGAGGAGGCCTATATATATACTACAAATATGATATCTAGGTACGCCGTAGTTTCCATCCCGAGCATACCTTATACAATTTGTTTCAATAAAATTCCTCTCATTTATCAGTCAAAGACATTTGACCCATTCAGTATGCTATTACATATTGAACATGTACAAAAAATATATCAAGGAGCGACGAAATAAATGTCCAACATAATGTGCCAAACGCGGGAAAGTAAACAAATCCTACTAATATTATAAACGCGAAAGTTTGTGAGGATGTATGTATGTTTGTTGCTCTATCACGCAAAAACTACTGAATGGATTTTAATGAATCTTCACAATAACACATAGGCTACAATTCATAAAGATATATTGTGTATTATTCAAAATATCTATCACCACGCGGGTAAAATCGCGGAGCGCAGCTAGTAATATAATATAGGTACCTCAATATGTACGCCTGTTCTGTGATGTACGCCATCACCGCCGCAAAGGTTCATTTCCAATTTACGCAACATTTCAAGAATTCGTTCGGAATATACTTAAGAGTTCCATACGTTCAGGGTTGCGCTTACTAAATCTGAATAGATTGGACCTACGTGTCCTTGTGGGAACACTAACAGGACACTGTCCACTAAACAAACACTTATTCACCATCGGAGCGACGGATAGCCCTCTCTGTAGAGGATGCCTCAGCAACGACGAAACAGCTGCCCACGTAATCCTGGAATGCGATGTATTAGCACAACGTATAGAAATCCTCAACTTGCCGAGGTCGCTCCGCGAAGCCTGTGAAGACCCCCGGAAGATTCTGCGCTTCTGGACGGAGCTAGGCTGGCTATGCTAGCAAACGACTACGCATAAAGGACCAACTGGAGTCTAAATGCGGGAAATGGAGTACCCACCTGAACCTGAACCTGAACAGGGTTGCGTTTTCACTAAATACCGTAGCAAAATTTTGTCAGTTAACTTGATTTTTTTTACTTCGATCGAACGCTAGATTTCCTTTGAAATAATATCTCATTGTTGAAAACTATAAAAAGAATCCGTACCCATTATTCATTATTATATTGTCATTATATTGTCCATTTTTGATGAACAGGAGTTAATCAAAAATGGTTCTTGACAACAATATGCCTCGACGATTCTTGACAACAATATGTGGCGCGGTGGGTGAAGGTCTGCCTGCGACGCAGGTGGTTGCGGGTTTGATTCGCGCCACGAGATAATTGTGTGTATTATCTGCAGATATTTGTTCCGGGTGTTCTGGTGTTTATCTATGTATAATAAAAAATATCTATCTATGTAATGTGTATTGTATTAACTATATCAGTCATCTAGTACCCATAACACAAGCTCTGCTTAAGTTGGGGCTAGAAGATGCTGTATGGATTGTCCAGCATTATTTATATAAAAATATTGAAGTAAACCTCTCGCTTGGAGAGCATTTTCTGTTCGTCTAACTGTCCTCTATTCAAATCGGTTGATAACTACCTATCGTTGTGCGCCGCCATTTTGATAAAAAATCCTTATGGTAGCCCATGTAGTCCACCATACAAACTCTTCAAACCCCTAAAAGGTATGGTAATGTTTGTAAAGGTAAGCTTGACAATAGGTTTGTTAGCTGTCAAGGGCCTACAGAACCAGAAGGGCTATAATAACATACGTAAATACGAACGTGAAATAAATAATTCATCCGAATTAGATGGGGAACGAAATCAGATCGGCAATCGGATGCCACAGGTGGAGAATATTTGAGAATATCTGAGAATAATTTACGCATGAAGTTCCACGTTGACTTTAATGTAAGTATAGCAAATTCTGAATTAAGGAAAGAAATGAATAAATAATGCTTGATAATTCACACAGCAGTATTTAGCCCCAATATATAAGAGCTCGTGTTATTGGTACTTACTAGAAAACTGATATAAATAAAACAATACATACATAGATATTATGTATATTTTTTATTAGTCCAGAACATCCTCAAATATCTGCAGATTGTACATACATTTGTCCCGAGGCGGGAATGGAACCCGCAACCTCCTGCGTCGCAGGCGGCCCTTCGCCTACCGCGCTACAGTGATCGTGACTTGAAACGAACTTTGAGTACCTGATTGTTTATTCACTTTTTAGTACAAGTATAACCTACTGAATATAATCCATAAATTAAAGAAAAATTGACGGACATTCATAAAAAAAACACACCCAGCCCAACATAGAAAAGTCCTATTTTTTTTATGGTATTGACATAAATAGTATATTATAACATATTTCTGTAGGTTTTTTTCTTAAACGGACGAAAACCCCTACTCCCGTGCCGACTGAAAACAAAATCATTGCTTAGATTTTATTGGGCACCAATGAGTTGACAAAATGTATCACAGATTTGACGCCATTTTCCTACCGAGACCTAAGCATTATAAAATGCTATTTTCCACCATGCTACGTTGTTTGTTAAAATTACTTTACATGGGAACCCTGACATGTCACTTACTGAGATCCAATAAGCTCTGCAACCGAGTGAAGGCACGTGTATAACCTAGTTTACAGAGAACTTGATATTATACCTTGAACTCTGTTCTAGAAACTAAGATATGTTTTGTAAACAAGGCACAATAGTAAATAAGTATGAAAACTTAACAAAGGCTGAAAAAAGTCATAAAAGAGGTTTCATAACAATTTACTTTGATATGTAACAGCACGGATACCAATCATAACAAAACTTTAACAGCGCATGATGGGACAAAGAGGTGCAAATTCAAGTTCTAAGACTGACGAGAGACGAATGAAAGTTGTCAAAACGATAATTGTTGTAAACTTCTGCGATTTTCTTCCATGATTCCAGTAACGTAGAATTATTTCCTCCAATATTTTTTTGTTATGCTACCACTTTGTTTACAAAAAATCTCAAATTCACATGAATCATAGAAGCGATATAAATCAAAGAAGGTAAGGTAAGTTCTATGATAAAGTATTCAACAGCAACCGACTATATCTGACCTTACCTACTCTAGAGGCTTTATCGAATTCGGATTGGATAAGGTTCCGCCGTTTTGGAGATTTGCTTCTCTTCATCTTCGTTTGTGTAGTACGGAACATTCCAGAACAAAGACAAGGTATGAGTCAATATAAGAAAAAAAATCATTTCGCTTGCTCAAAAACTGTGTCGTTATCAATAGCGTAGCTGAGCAGCGTAAAATTTGATTGATGCTGCTCAGATACGTCACATAAGTCACTGCCTGGGGTTAAAGTATTTTTCTTTTTAATTATTGGCTGAAATCATCAGCCAGTACAAGACAGTAGAAGTCCTCTTACATAAAAACTCGACTTTTTGGTGTTCCATAAACAAAACACAGACAGTTTACTTGAATTTATTTAAAAAAACGGAACTTATTGCGCCTTCTTGGTGATTGTTCGATCTGTATGGCTCTACCTGAGGTAGAATGCGTACTTTACGTTGTGCGATAGGTAGAATGTATTGAGTTACGAGATAAAAAATAGTTTAAAAGTGAAGATTTTAATGTGCAAAGAAAAAGGGCAATTAAATATCGTCCATAAAGTGAGATACATACTTTATGGACTATAGTGGCAAATATGGCCTTCACTCAGCATTGTGCTGGGTCGATGGATTAAGTCGCGTTTCGTTAATGTCAGACTTGTGTCAACTTGTTAGTAACCGACAAAACGAAAGACAAAAGAGGTGGAGGTTCTATGTTAGGCTGGATGTATTTTCATTGATTTTTCCGTCAATTAAGGATCGATTTAGAAAATTATTATGCTAATGCCGAGGTGGTAAACATTTTGGAGATGGGTATTTGTCTTGTTGTGTGAACTTGACTGGATCGTAAAGCGTCGGGCCATACATTTGTGAACTCCAAGATCGCGTCAATATATCCCCCGTAGAATGAAATGCAATGTAACAATGTATCTTACTTGGGTGATAATGGTCTTCACTGAAAATCAGCGCTGGGTGGGACAGATTAGTGCACCCAGCATAATGCTGAGTGGAGGTCATATTTGCCATGAAAACTGCTACGCACAATAATTTTGTAGAGTCTGTGCAAACAGAGAAGTCTCGTGGCGAAACGGTGAAACATATTAACGCAACAAAAGTAGTACATTAGCACACGCGCTCTCCATTCCTTAGACGCTTCTCTTTTTGTAGACTTCTAAGATATAAATATAAGATATAGATATAAATATAGTATTAATTTGCGTAGTTTTAAGATTGTTGTGTATGGTAGTTTTAAGGTAAATATATTTCATAAAAATATTCAAACATCTTTATTTTTCTTTATAATGACGCGATCGCGAAGCGAGACCACCTACTTAGAATCGCGTCAAGTACCTAATCTGACTCGTAAGCACTGTAAAATGTATCCAAAGATGACGAGTTTAAGGTCATATTTAGATATCTATCATTTTGTTACTATCTACACTTGCTGCACCAAGATTTGTTACCACTTCGACTGCGTGTTTTTTTTTTAACCTAAGCCATTCGTGCTGCCGCTCTACACAGCGGTTGTGTTGCGCCGCACATGCGTTTCGTTCGAAAAAACATATTACGGCTGTGCTGAGTCACACAGATCTGTATTTTCTCAGCCGCTGCGCTCGTGTGGATTTACGCATATTACGCATGACATGAGTGTGCGCCCCACACATGCGTCACTTGTAGAAAACACATACCGTGTGATTTCAGCAATCAACGTGTTAACGGCAAGCGAGATGTGTACCAGACCCGCAAACTATATAGTGTCATGATGTTGCTATGTCTGTGTAGCCGCTTCTTCGTCAAGTCTTGTGCTGTAATGTGAAAATATAAGAATTAAGAATATAAGATGTTCATTTTGAGCGTCCCTTAGCCGTATCCATCATCATCATCATCAGCCTATAGCAGTCATGTCTTCAGCTTGCCGCATCCAGCATCTACCTGCAGTATTTCGCAGGTCGTCATGCCACCTGGTCGGAGGGCGTCCTACACTACGTTTACCGCTCGTGGCCGTATCCGAAATACATTAAAAAACCAATGATCACCGGTCATACGCAGCCTACTGTCTGCCGAACTCCTGCCATCATACCTTACTTTTAATCATTGTTTACGCGAAACCAATCTTAAACCTGATTAACTTTCTTGATTAAACTTCAAAAGAGCACTTTGGCTATAATTAGAATTAAAGTATTGTAACACGTTCAAAGTTCAGTGAAGTAGAAGGCCGTTCAAGAGGAAAATCTAATAAGGTTCTTTGGGGAAATCCGGGGAAAGCAGGGAATGTACCTTAGCTAGTTCTGCCCTATGCTTTCTATTTTGTAGGTATTTATACTGGCGAAACATAACTGCTTTAAATGAATAAAAAAAGGCTTTGTCCCATAAAATTCATTTGAAAAGATGTACTCAATATTTTTAATAACCCTTGGGCTAAAAGTCTGTTCACATATTTTTACGCGTCGTTTTAGGAATAAATTATTGTGCATTTAATCTGCCGCCGATTCACACACTATGTCAGGTGAGATGGGAAACATTTGGGCCTCGCCTACCGACGAGTTCGTGCCGTTGATTCGTTTAACCTTAAACTCACAAATCGCCGGCATGGCGAAAACGAGTTGACAAAACACTATCGGCTCCCCCGACTGCTTACGATATTTTGACGACCGATGTGGCGCGGCGGTCGATGGTCCGCCTGCAACGCAGGAGGTTGCGGGTTCTATTCCCGCTTTGAGACATAAGTTCGTACGATCTACAAATATTTATTCCAGGTGTTTTGAGTATTTTCTATGTGTAATAAAAATATGTATGTATGTTATGTACTGTATTAAATATATCAGTCATCTAGTATCCATGTCCCACACAAGTTCTGCTTAGCTTGGGGCTAGATGATGCTGTGCTGGATTGTCAAGCATATAATATACTTTTTTTGATTATATCCTGAAACTAGCTGTTTTCCGCAGTTTCACCCGCGTTAAATTCAAATTTCACATGACTAAATGTTAATATAGCTGATGATAGTGCGTTTTAGTATAGCGGATAGTGAGCTACACTATCCGCGGTTAAACTATTCCCAACTGTGAAAGAATTTTTCAAATCGGTCCAGTAGTTTCGTAGCCTATTCAATACAAACAAAAATCAAACATTTTCTCTTATTAACACTTTGAGTGCTGAAAACGCACGGTATGAGTTTTCTACAAGTGACTAATCTGCGAAAATCCACACTAGCGCAGCGGCTAAGAAAATACAGATCTTTGTGACTCAGCAGAGCTGTAATATTTTTCGAACGAAACGCATGTGCGGCGCAACACAACCGCTGTGTAGAGCGGCAGCACGAATTTTTTAGGTAAAAAAAAAGATCGCAGTCGTCGATAAAAAACCGCAGTCAAAGTGTTAAACTATTCCCAACGGTGAAAGAATTTTTCAAATCGGTACAGTAGTTTCGGAGCCTATTCAATACAAACAAAAATCAAACATTTTCTCTTATTAATATTAGTATAGCAAAGTCCCACTAACTAGCTGGGCTAATATCAGCGGGCTTAGAGTTTAGTCCTCTATACTATTCAGTAATAAATACATAATACAACATTCATCCTTAGGTATTTTTATATTCAGTAATATCCGTAACCTGAACAATACTAAATCATTGAATTGTCGTACTTGTATAGGCTCCCTCGATACAGGCATAGCCTAGTGAGGGTGCCATCAGAGATTACATACATTGTAGATAGGTACATCTCGGCAATAACACAATGTATTACACTAAATTTCAAGTACAGGTACTTTAGTAACCTATTATATCTAACCTCTTATAACTTCTCACCATGTATGCAAGTGCTTATTATAAGATTTAAGTGTATTTACTTATTAGTTTTTGCTGTAATAAATGATTTTTATCTTTTTTTTTATCTTTTTAATATTCCTCCAAACCAGTTTAAAACCATTTATCGTTAAAGTCAGGTTTGGCGACTGAAAACCACAATTAATTGCTAACAATGTAAAACATACATTTTGCTTTTTGATGTGAGAATGCGGTTTTGTAATTATTTTACCATATCGTTGTTTTATACCATTAAAGTTTTACCACCGAAAATTTATGTTTATCTACAGTTTGTTACTGTAATTATGTAGAGTAGACCATTACTTAGATCATCATCATCATCATTAGCAACCTATGACGATGACCAGCAGTGGACATAGGCCTCCCCTAATGAGCGCTATAGCGCCCTGTCTTCAGTCCTACGCAGGTCGTCATCCCACTTGACCGGAGGGCGTCCTTCACTACGTTTGCCGAATCGCGGTCTCCATTCAACAACACGTTTACCCCAACGGTTGTCGGTTCTTCATGATTATATGGCCGGTAGTACTTAGGTAAGGATTGACAAAGTAGAAACCTAATTTTAAGAACTTCCTTCTAGCGATCAAAATGCACGGAGAAGTCATATTGCAGACCAATTATTTGTAACTAGACCTCTCTGCCCGCGGTTTCGCTCGCGTTATTTGTATGAAAACCCAATGGGAACTGTTTTATGGGATAAAAGTAGAGTTTTATTCCGGGCCTGGAACTACCTGTAGGCAAAATTTTTGCCCGATCCGTTCAGCAGGTTTTTGCATGAAAGAGTAACTAACATCCATAAACACAACCTTTCGCGTCTATAATATTAGTAATAATATCAATTATTTTTGCTGCCCTACAGGAACAACACTTGCTTACAAGAATAAGGATTGCTCTTTGATACATAATAATATAGTACAATAATAAATCGACACAAAAGAAGTAAGAGTCCAGATATAGCTCTGCTTACCAAGGGGCTAATAACTATATAGGCGCATAATACTGTGTGAATTGTCCAGCATTATTTATTAATTTATTTATAATAATTATGGTCATATCATTTATTGGCACTTTTAGCATTATTAGAAGAATATTTTGGTCAACTTCTCTGTTACTAGTATACTAACTTTATCCACCATCCTTGCCTCTTAAAAAGGTCAACAGCCTGAGGGTGATTTCAAAGTAATTTTTTACTTCTTTCATTAAAACTCGACGCCGCCGTCCTAAATAATTTTAATACAATAAGCAAACGAATTGAGTTCGTTAAGTACAAGCATAATTTAATCCGCTCCCTTCTCTTCAACAAAATTAGTCTCTCATTCTGTAAATAAATTATATTTTGTTGAATTCTAAATAAGCGACAGTGTGCAAGTCAAGTTTGGATGTGTTGTACCCTTTATTTTAATTATTAAAACCATTTTTTTTCATAGAACTACAAACAATTACAAATAGACACCACTAGGGCTCGATGTTGGAACACGCTTTGGGAATTGCATCACAACCTAACAGTCGCTCTAACTCCGTAATGAGTAACAAATCAAATTTATCATGGGCTAGAGACATATCTTCTGAATCTAGCTATTTATCCACTGGTTTGATTATTACAGATCTTAATACTTTTATGTTGTTTCAATCTATTTTATTGACTTTTTAAAGGTTCACAGAAATACACCAAAATCAACAGAAAAAACTGATAGTACCTACTACCTCACAAGCTTAATTATCAACGTTTATGTTTATTTACAAAGAATGTTATGTATCTATGTATGTATGTTTATGTTTTTTAGAATTAGCAAGCTGAAGTGGCAGTGGGCCGGCCATGTTTGCGAACCGACAACCACTGCGGTGCACGTGTTCTTGAGGTGGTTAATAGTCGATGAAGTAAACGTATTGTAGATTGACGCCCTCCGACCAGGTGGGATGACGCTCATTAGGGGAGGCCTATGTCTAGCAGTGGACTAACAGGCTGATGATGAAGTTTATTTACAAACCTGGGTTACCCCAAACGAAACATAAACGTAATATATATTTACCAAACTAAACTTCAAGTTAGGTCAAGTGACAAATAATGTAACTTGACAGAATATCTATGAATTATGTAAGTAAGTTCCATTTTTCTTGAAAAATGCTTGTACAAAAAACTTCGTAGAATCGGTTGAGTAAACTATTTACTTGAATAGGAAAATGCTTACCTGAAAGAAAAGTTAGCAGGGTTAGTAAGAAAATAGAATTGAAACTCGAATAACGCGGTTACAGAAAAAGGTGAATTTTCAGATTTCGCTAAAATTACACGTTTTTCTCAACACGGTAGCTCTGAGTAGCGTGGTACATGGCAATGGAGTTTGTTTGCTATGTCGTCGTAGCGTAGTTGACACGTAGTAATACGTAGTTTTTATACTTGATCAACAATGAAGAGATATGAAATAATGGGAGATGAGTGTATGAAATGGTGGGAACGCACTATAAAGTGTCTTCACTCTTACGTCAGCGCAGAAAAATCAAGGGATTGCATCTAGCAAAGGTGTATATATTATGTATCAATCAACGCATCAAACTGTCGTTTGTTTTGTTTCCTCTTAAACGGAGTTTAAGCTGTCAGCTGGCTAAGGGCCAGTTCTGTAGAATTTGTTAGCGTTTTTATATCAGGTAAGTGGTCAGAATTTATTTTGGTGAAGCCATGTTCAGAAGTGGACGAATGAGAAAAACCTCTTCTTACAGAACGCTAGTTTCTTCGGCAGCACTTCCAGAAGAAGAAGATGTTTTCTGCTACGATCACAGATCAGAGAAGTAATTTATTTAGTAGGAAAAGCTCGCCTAGTCTTTGAGTTTCACTTCCTAAAAATCCCCTTTTGTTTATTTGTTTGCGAACCAGCAAAGCTACCGGGACTATGATTGGCTGAGCGCGATTTACTCCAGCAGAAACAAGAACGCTAACTAGGCGTGAACGACAGACGAGAGGTACTTATTGAAGGTCTGTTCTGGAATCTGCCTAATCGAATAGGTATTTTCCTACCTGGGAAGAGGGTTTAATTTCTGTCAAATACAGATTCGTTGACGTTAAATACGAGGGGTTTTTTTATAAGTTTCCCATACAGGATTTCGTTTTTCAGCTGATTTTAATGAAATGTTTCATAATTTGAACCGGACATTAAGTTGCCGATTCGACTTTATGGCCATTTTAGCTAGTTTAGTGCTAAGTGAAAATCTCTCATTTCTAAGATACAAACAAGTTTTTGGTATAAAAATATTGAAGAGGGTAAGACGTAATATATGATTTATGTACATTTTACGACGGTATAGCTTACCTTTCTGAAATTATCAATTTTCTATCCATCCAAAGGTGGAAAAATAGCTCCTACGCAATAAGACCGCTCCTCGTACTTTTATGTTTCATGATAATTTGTATATTTTTTGTTTAATTTTGTAGTGTCGCATGTAATGTATCTTTGTACTGTATTGTATTGTGAGGCAGTCGGCCTCAGTTCCCTTACGCTTATTGCTCACGCAACTTGTCAAATTAACATAAAACCCAAGGTCCCGTAAAGTGGAATCAAGCCGCCCGCGCCCGCCCAGGTAACGGTCAGCAACGGAAGTCTACCCTCACATGAGTGAACGCCTCAGTGATGCGGAAATACAAACCCGTTCAACAGCGAACTAAATTATACCATATCATCATCATTCACAGAGCACCTAAACAGCTGAAAAAGCTAAATTTTGAACTCTTCACTACAAAGTAAGCATAATATATAATAATAATAAATAATAGCGAAGAGCCTCGATCAACACCTGAAGAGACTCTCGCTAGGAAGTTGGATCAAGGGCCAGATCCAGAAGGCGGCTCTTGGACTCGGCACGTATCGTCAGGAAGTTCCTTTCTCTGCAGCCATAGTCACCGGCCGCTTGAGCCTAGCTTCGCGGTCGGTGATCTACCGTTTTGATGTATTTTTTACTGTAGAATAGTTTTATAATATTTTATTGTATTTTCTATAGTAAAAAATGAATTTTATACGAGAATTTGAATAAATGAGTGTATAATAATATAATAATTCATTTATTTTAGGCATCAATAAAACTAAGTCGCTTCCCGTTGCCTGTCTGTCCTTTATCTTTAAAACTACGTAACGGATTTTGATTCGGTGTTTTTTTATAAATGAGTGATTCATATTCTGACTTTGATTCAAGAGGAAGGTTTATAAACCATCTGACTCATAGATTTCCACGCGGGAGAAGCCGCATGGCGCAACTAGTTAGATATAAATTGAAAATGTTATTAATTTGTAAGTGTTATTATAATATTATCGGTTTTTTTCAATAAACAATAGTAAAATAGTAAATGTTAACTTATTGCACGTCATTCTCTCTCAAATATTTTTGCTTACGGTCAAGCAAGTTGATTCATAAAATGTATTCACTTGTTACCTTACATAACAAATGTTTTTGGCAAATAAACAATCTTTATCTTTACTAATTTAAATCACTTTTGGAGTTAGAAGTAATTAATAATAGTAAGACCTGAAGCTATTCACAAATGTGCGTATTTCGAGGGCGAGCGGAGCGAGAGTACAGCGCAGATTTTGGCCATTTGCAATTGAAAAGCTGCCAATGATTCGCTTCAGCCTTTGTCTTCTATAACCGCTTTCGCTTATAACTTAGCCCAGTTATTGAATCTAAATTTGCTGGTTTCAAATGTTGCTTATTCTTAAAATGAGAGTTTTTTTTTACCGGAGAGTGTTATGCTTTTCGAGTATTGTATATGACTATGTTTATAATAGGTTTTGTCCAATGTTTTGACATTAAAAATGGTCCGAACAAATGAGAATTCAAAATACTCCTTTATGGCTACATCTTTAGAGGCTCTTTATTTTTTGTAAAAAAAAACGTGTTATAGCGGATACTGAATTGGGTTATTCATAGTTTTCAGTAAATTACTTACTAGTTGCATTATTTTTTGCAGATAAACGCTGTAAGTTTATTTCTCACATCTTCTAATGAAGGTGGAAAGGAATCGTAGAAATGTGGAGACTCATTTGTAGGTACTGCTAAAAGGTCACGGTGGTACACGCCTCCGTGACTGCTGGAGGGATGTGTGCATTTGAATGGATTGCCCACTGAGCTGAGAACATTCAATGCTTTTATTCCGCGTTTTTTTTAGGTTGGTTCACTAGTTTCTGTGTGTTTGTTTAAAGCCCGTGTTATGAAACATTGCTCAGTAATGAATCAATGCCTGAGTAACACTTTTGACATATAAAATCGTTACTCAAGCATATATCTCTGACTGAGCAAGCTTTCATAATAAAGAATAAGGAATTTATCTATCCATCATAATGCGGGCCTTAGTGAATCAGAGCTGATTAGGTGTGAGGCACATGATTTGTTGGATGAACATGACAGATGTGCAGATATTTGTGTAGGTTTTTAAATTTTAAATCTGTTTTAGTAAATAAAGGGTTATTTATATAGGTATCTTTTTTTTTTAAATCATATTTATTGTTAAGGACTTTTACTTCGTAAAGTATGCCAGTCCTATCATTACCTAAACTTATAACTAACAAACAAAACAAAATAAAAACATATAAATTGTGGCTATTTTTAAAGGGAGTCACTGATGCATAAAAATTTTGAATAATGATATAGGTATCTTAACTCAACTTGTCTTCGTGATATTGATCACAAGAAAAAAAAACAGGAATGACTGATGAAATGTTCCGGAGACCACCCATCAACAACAAAAATCCTCACAAGGTTGTAGGTGGCTGTTCTTAGTGGTTGCACACGTCACCAGACTGTTCATTTGTATCAGTACGGTGCTGATTAAAAACATTGATTACGAATAATTCGGCACAAAACGTTTATTAGGTAATCAATAAAAATAATAAATACCTCTGTTTCTTCAACTCTTCAAAGACCTAAGTTTGATTAAGATACTTTACACACGCACTCGCGTTAGTCCTTAACACTTTGACTGCGATATTTTTTCGACCACTGCGATCTTTTTTTTAACCTAAAAAATTCGTGCTGCCGCTCGACACAGCGGTTGTGTTGCGCCGCACATGCGTTTCGTTCGAAAAATATTACGGCTGTGCTGAGTCACACAGATCTGTATTTTCTCAGCCGCCGCGCTAGTGTGGATTTACGCATATTAGTCACTTGTAGAAAACTCATACCGTGCGTTTTCAGCACTCAAAGTGTTAACTCAAAGGGCCTTCAGGACTGAAAAGGGACTCCCCGGCCCGATTTGGACGTAATTGGTCCAATATACTCTGTTGAAACGACTTTTTCGATGGACTAGCTTTTTGTGTTTATTTTTTTAGCTTGTTAAGGTTTTTCACACAGTTAAAAGCTAAAAAAACTAAAAAACACCGGACGGGAAATAGCCTTTGATGAAAAGGACGTGGCACCGCTTTTTTGACGACAAAGTTTTATATTTTCTGTATCGTTTTCAAAACTATTTAAAGCGAAATTGTGAATAAACAATTCGATGCTTTCATATCATTCGTAGGTACTTTACAGTTTGAAAGGGGAAAGTTCGTTACTGTATTTATACCAATACAGTACCGAACTTTTTTAGCGAATCTGTTCAAAAATCTATCTTTTTGTATACAATATCAGGTATTAGAAAAGCCGAAAGTATTACTCTAAGAGACTGCACATCTTAACCATAATATCAGCTAAAATGCAAATAATACGTATATAATGTGTGTTTTCGAAAGTTGATCGAACGAAATGTGTGGATAAATCATTTTGAAAAAAATCTGAATTTCATTACCATAAAAACCTTAATTATTGGGATAGGTAGCAAACTTATCCAACTGTTTTTCGATGTTTTTTGTGTAATATCCGGATATTTCATTAATTCAAGTTTCGAGAAAACACTTTGTAAGTACCTATATGAACGGGCCTTTATGGAAATTGCAGTGGTTGGAAAATAACATCAAGTTTTATGGGCCCCATCGTGTTCAGTGTGAATACTGAGTAGGCTTATGTAAGTAGGTTGGTAGGTGGGATATACCTACTAAGGTAAGTTTAAAAGGATCGTTCTAGAATAAAGATAGTTCAATCGGGAACTGAGTAGCTAGCATCGGTTTGCACAATACCAACTACTTTGACGATCGATGTGGCGCGGTGGGCGAAGGTCCGACTGCGACGCAGGAGGTTGCGGGTTCGATTCCCGCCTCGGAACAATTGTGTGTACGTTCTGCAGATATTTGTTCCGAGTGTTCTGGTTGTTTACTATGTATAATAAAAAATATTTATCTATGTAATGTATTGTATTATGTATATCAGTTATCTAGTACCCATAACACAAGCTCTGCTTACCATGGGGCTAGATAATGCTGTGTGAATTGTCAAAATAAAATAAAATATAAATATAAAAAATAACTCGAAACCAGTTTTCATTAAGGTACTACCTCAAACTACAAAACAAACTAAAATACTCAAACTCGTATAGTTTTTATAGTAAATAAAGCTGACCTGTAAAAATTGTATTGATAAAATAAAGGAACACTCAAAATAATTCTAAAACTACAATAGGCAGAATTCTAGCAATTATTTCACATATTTTTATATGGTTTTATAGTGCAAGAAGTATAAATAAATAAAAAGCTTTTATCGTTTTCGTAGACTATGCACAACGCCTTATAGGAACATTTGTAGTAGTATAGTTAAATATAATTACATATTAATATGTTGTTCGTTGTTTGTCCATGACAGTGGAGCATGGGCGGTTAAATACGGTATAGGCAACGATATAGTTCCTTCCAGATAACGACCCTTAAGGTGCATTTTTGTGGACAGTGGGAGCGGAAGACAGAATAGAATAGAAGAATAGATTAGAAGTATCTTTATTTGTAGCAAACAACTATTTGCAGTTAACAAATTTACTAAACTAATTCCTTAACTACCCAACACCATAAAGACTACATAACTACTAACTAATTGAAAAAAAAAACTTAAATGCTACAAAATGGCGTCCGACTCAGCATTGTGTTGTGATAGCCATTGTGCATAGCTATCACAACGCTGATCTTCCGTCGGAGTCAAACTCACGCGTCACGTCACGTACACTAACACAATACAATATTAAATAATACTAAAGCACAAAATAAAGAAAACAATTATACCTACAGAGCACTTTTGCCATTCAATTACATTATTAGGCACCATAAATACATAAAATAATAAATAAAAAGAACAAATTAATAAAAAATAAAAGCAGTAAATTTAAAAAAGACTCATCATGCCATAGCAAGACAGAACGAAGCTTTTACCGTCTGATGACTACCATAGAAAACTAGCAATCTCATGCTACCCCCTGAAAATAGACCCTTAAAGACCAACACTATTAGGCGAAGCTATCTACGCTGATTTAATCTTAGGAGAACCCATAAAAGAAAAACGATTATCAGTTTTACTATTCCGTTACGATGTGCGATCTCGTTAAATGGTTAAATGTTCATTGTCGCCCCTTTCAAGGAACGACACAGTTCACGTTGATTGGTATGGACTCTAAACGGGTTGTTCGAAAAGGGCGACCTTCTGGGGTCTTACCACAAGCATTTGCTAAACCAAAACCAAAATTATGGCGTTTTGTTTTGAACTTAAATTGTTATATAATATGTATTGTTACCTATTTCAATTCCTACTAGGTATATTATTTTATTTATTTTGCATTTTATTTTTAATTTGAAATATGAAATAATAATAAATAACTTTGGACAATCCACTCAGCATTATCTAGCCTAGAAGTAAGCGGAGCTTGCGTTATGGGTACTAGGTAACTGATATGTTTACTACACTACATTAATAATATATATTTTTATTTTACAAGTAAAACAGAACAACCACAACAATTATTACAAACGAACGAACTAATACTAAAGTCATTTAAAACGGGATATTAACCATGATTTGATTTTTGAGTTATCCAATATTTCGGCACAGTTGCATGCGCCATGATCACGGAGTAACTGAAGGCACTGCGAGTTTTTATGGGCAGACATACCGATCTACCCTCATTTTTTGTTGAACTAATACCTGCAGATCGTACAAATAATTGTCCGAGGTGAGAATCCAACTCTCCAGCGCTGAAAACGGACCTGTGTCCGCTGATCGTTAGAAGGCCCCCGGACATTTGGGGTCATTACAGGCCTTATTTTGATGATTGCCCTCTTTGTCCTGCGATTTACCCGATGAGACCTGCGTTTGAGACAATTGTTCGTCTGAAGGGGAAATTAAGCAAAGATTAGGGTGAAATTGATGGTGAAATTGACGACTTCTCTAGCGTGTTGGACGAAGGTTCTCCGAAAGGTGTCGGTTTGTTTTCACCCGCGGGACAAGTTTGTTCGAGCTGCCGATTAGTTCTAGGTGCGTGCTTTCTACGTCAGTGATATTAAAATATATATATAATTACATTATATTATGACGTGTTCTTGAGTGGAGACCACGACGACTCAGTAAACGTATTGTAGGACGCCCTCCGACCAGGTGGGATGACGACCTGCGAAAGACTGCAGGTAGATGCTGGATGCGTCAAGTTGAAGACAGGGCGCTATGGCGCTCATTGGGGGAGGCCTATGTCCAGCAGTGGACTATAGGCTGATGATGATCATGTTGATGATAATTATAATATATTTTATATTTCAATGTAACTATATTTATCATGGTTGTGGCAGTGTAAAAACCAACCCCTCTGATCTGAATCAGGCTATGGATGACGTACTCGTAAGACTCGACTTAGGAAACTTACCAGAGGGTAAGGATTCGCTTATTTCTGTGTAGGATTTAAGACCTAAGTAATTATGGCAAACTTAAACGATGGGGCGTTTAAAATCGTAACAAAATAGCAGCAAAAAATATAAATAAAAAATAAAAGTTACGAAAGGATTAGTGTACATATAGTCATTTAGTCTCTTCTTATATTATTCTGTTATTTATCCGTGAAAACCTTCAATAAGCTTTCTAGTATTTATGAACTTTTTATTGTGTTATATATAAGCTTCTGGTTTTCCTTTAAATAAATAAATAAATAAATAATGCTGGACAATTCACACAGCATTATCTAGCCCCATGGTAAGCAGAGCTTGTGTTATGGGTACTAGATAACTGATATACATAATACAATACATTACATAGATAGATATTTTTTATTATACATAGAAAACGACCAGAACACCCGAAACAAATATCTGCAGATCGTACACACATTTGTTCCGAGGCGGGAATCGAACCCGCAACCTCCTGCGTCGCAGGCGGACCTTCGCCCACCGCGCCACATCGGTCGTCAATAAATTAAATAAATATAAATATATTACGAAAAGTTTTGTGTTATGATTTTCGTGCAAGAAGTATAGATAAATAAATAAATAAACAGCTCTACTCTCTCTATAACCTAAAAATAAGTAGATCGAATCGATTCAATAAAATTAGCAAACGAGATTACAAAGCGTCTCAAAGAAGATGAAAGATAAAGCTATACCTACAGGTGTGTTGATGGGCGAGAAAGATAAACCGTTGATATAAAAAGTTAATAGAATGACAGGAAAAAGGAAAAGCAAAACGGCGAGAAAATTGGCTATTTCTTGGCAAGCAAAAAAATTACGTGGAAATACTCGATACAAGAATGAGTTCGGTGTGGACGCCTCGCCGCGAACGTGTATCTAAACTGAGAGGAAATGATTGCTTTCTAATTTCAATCTTAGAATAGAGAATATACCTACCTATATGTATATTTCACAAATGACCTGGGTTATTGTGATAGAGCAACAAGCTGAGTCAGGACCTATTAGACCTACACACGCGCGCTTATCCACTTTCTGTGAGGGCTACTTAGTACCAATCAATAATTTTCATTCCGGCCCTGGTGGGGGCACAGAGAGGGGCCTCGAGGCTTGGCCTCATTACCCCGGCGTCAACTCGAGGGGTGACGACCCCTCGGTCCTTGGGTTTTGTGGGAATATATTTTAGTACCATATACTAACATTTTGTAACTTTTCACTTTTTTTTTTATATTTTGTCGATGTTACGTGTTTTATAATAGGTACCTAAGTAGGTACTTTGTAGTCTAATATAATTATGTGTAATTAACCTTGTTTGTGTGTTGTGTTAGTGTTTAATAAATAATTTTATTTCTTTCTTTCTTTATCTACGATAATGGAATCCAAAAAGACATACTAATATCTAATAGCTGGATACTTATAGTGTCTATAATAAGTATTGATTCACATTGATTTCACATGGCGACCGATGTGGCGCGGTGGGCGAAGGTCCGACCGCGACGCAGGAGGTTGTGGGTTCGATTCCCGCCTCGACACAATTGTGTGTACGATCTGAAGACATTTGTTCAGGGTGTTCTGGTCGTTATCTATGTATAGTAAAAAATATATTTCTATGTAATCTATTGTATTAAGTATATCAGTCATCTTGTACCCATAACACAAGCTCTGCAAACCTTGGGGCTAGATGATGCTGTGTGGATTGTCCAACGTTATTTATTTATTTATCTACCTTCCGTTAACTTTTGAAACTATCATAGCTCAGGTTCAGGTTCAGGTGGGGGTGCTCCTTTATCCGCATTTGGACTCCAGTTGGTCCTTTATGCGTATTTTGCTAGCATAGCCAGCCTAGCTCCGTCCAGAAGCGCAGAATCTTCCTGGGGTCTTTACAGGCGGAGCGACCTCGGCAAGTTGAGGATTTCTATGCGTTGTGGTAATACTCCCTCGCATTCCAGGATTACGTGGGCAGCTGTTTAAAACTATCATGGTTATTGACACAGAAGTAAAAAATCTAACTTTAGTAAGTATCCCCTTAAATAAATAAATAAATAAAAAGATGATGATCTGTTCTTGTTTCAATAACACAATACAATACATCACACGACACAACAACATACCACATACGCCAACAAGTTGCTTTGCCGGAAGACCAGCGTTGGTTGCTAGCACGCTAGTCATCCAACTCATGCTGAGGCACGAGGCATTTTGTTGGACTTACACACTTACCAACACTTTTCCTCTTAGTTTATGTTTATTATGCTCTATGTAAGTCTTTTAACAAATAAATTCATTTCATTTCATTTTTTTTATATTAAAACTAGCCGTAGCAGTAGGTATACATTAACCTATACTGGTATACTAGTAACTATACCACGTACATATATGTATGTCGGAATGTGGATTTGTGGCTTTGCGGCGCGCCCAACGACACTTCGATAAAATAGATGTGCGAATCAGTATAGACTTAGCCCCCTTTAATTATTAAATTTATTTTATTTTTATCATTTGTTGTATATTAAAAATATATAATAAATTATTTTTAAATGTAATAGGCAACGTTAGGCGCGGTCAGGGCTGGTGAATGTTAGATTTTTGCTTCTTTAACGATCCACCAAAAAAACAAAGAATTTAAGGTATAATAAATTAAAATATAGGTATATACATTTTGTATCATTGGGGGTAATCGCGGATTCGCAACGAATACATCCGACAGAGAACCAAAGTTATCGACATAGCTCTAAGAATTAGCAAGCTGAAGTGGCAGTGGGCCGGCCATATCTCGCGAAGAAAGGACGGCCGTTGGGTCAAACATGTTCTTGAGTGGAGACCACGTCTCAGTAAATGTAGTATAGGACCCTCCGACCAGGTGAGATGACGACCTGCGAAAGATTGCAGGTAGATGCTGGATGCGTCCAGCTGAAGACAGGACGCTATGGGGCTCATTGGGGGAGGCCTATGTCCAGCAGTGTACTAATATAGGTTGATAATGATGGGGGTAATAGCCATAATCCCAACGCTGGGCATGCAGGTTGGCGATCGTAATTTTTTATGGAATAGGCTATTTTACTCTCTCGAAACACGCTCTTTTTCTATGATTTACTTAACCTACATAATAATAAAAAAAAAACTAAACAAAGCAAATCAACGAGAGAATAATGGACGAAACTAAGATTCGAGAGGCAACCATCATCTCACCCTATGGATAGATAAACCGTTACGTCGGACAGATAACAAGAAAAGTTGGATCAGCGATGTAATGACGCATTTACAACGAAAACAGTTTATTGTTACTTTCGGTTCGGGTACCGGTGATATTGTGAGAACATTCGCTTGTGTCGAAAGAAAGTACGGAAGCAAGACGACTCGGTAAACTTAGTGTAGGACGTCCTCCGACCCGGTGGGATGACGACCTGTGAAAGACTACAGGTAGATACTGGATGCGTCAAGCTGAAGACAGGGCGCTATGGCGCTCATTGGGGGAGGCCTATGTCCGGCAGTGGGTAATATAGGATGATGATGATGATGACGGAAGCAAGCATACGTAGCACGAGTCACTATGACGCACATGTCCGACTGTCCATGATGAGTTTGCCGATATGGATGGGCAGTAGATGCGTTTAGCTACAGCTAAAATATGTACGGGTCGTAACCGATCTCTGCCTATTTGGAACGCGATTATGCAATATCACCAATAACACAGTATTATGCTATTCTTGATTCAATGTAGGATATTTTTTCCTAAGAATGTACATGAGATAGAGACTCTTATAAAAAAGTACCGTTATAATTATAATTCTTGTGGAAACCAAAATTACTATGCAATGTGCATTGAATTTCGAAGCTTTTTCAACCTTGACCTTCTTGATCGACATTGTTTGAACCAAGTGGCTGGAAAGTAAAAATATAGATTTGCAAACCTGCCTGATATCTGTGTAAACGTGGCCAATGTATCGCTATAACGTAATGTGATCCTATGTGGATATCTATCCTTGGGGATGCCAGCCCCTCCAAACACAATTTAGGAGAGATCGTAGAATGCTAGTTAGTAAACTAGTCCAAATCCCAGATTCGTTTATTTTATATAGGTACTTAGAAAAAAATAAAGAACCCGCCTTATCGATTATTAACCGTCTGCGGAAAAAGGAGGAGGTTTTTATCTGTACGAAGGTTCTTATGTATATTCACCGATTTCATCGTCAATTCTGGACCGATTTTAACGATTATTTTCATTTTGTAAAGTATTCCAGCAGAATTAAAATTTTAGAAAAGTATTTCTTTTTTCAAACCAATTATTTAAGAACTTCTAGAAACCATAGTTTAAACTGATAGGAGAATACTGTGTTACTTATAACAAACTCGTTTTTTATCAATGAATGGGTCGGTCTGTAGATTGCAAAAAAACTACTTTGTCTAGAATTTAGTTAGTTTTTTTTTAGTTTTATCTCAACGCGTGCGAAGCAGCAGGCACGGGTAGTACCTATACAATAAAACCTTTGAAAAATAAACACGTAGAATTGGAGGATTTCGCCGAATTGAGAGACTGAGGACTGTAGAAATATTTCGATTGCTGAGTGAGATAATACATATTCTTTGCGGCTTTTCAGCTGTAAGGAAAACCGTTTGTAGAAAATGAAGAGTTTGGGGAGATTTGTGTTGATCCATGCACTCTGTTTGAGTGGGATGATTTGTTGGATTTGAGTTTCTAAAAAGAAAAAGGGGCGCATTTGAGAACAGATTTTAAGTCATCATTGTGTACATGCATTGCACGGATCTATCTTCTATCATCATTAGCCTATATTAGTCCATTGCTGGACAAAGGCCCTTCCCTAACGAGCGCTATGGCGCCCTGTTACCTATATGAATATAGAGGTAACAGGGCGCTATAATATGAATATGAATATATATGTTTGATGATAGTGATGAAAGTGATGAAAATTTAAATAATAAAATATGTCTCATTTTAATACAATAGCATTTATTGTTTCATTAAATATATATGTAGGCGTCACGCTTTGGTTAGAATCTGATAACACGTGCACCGAGGCGAACAAAGGGACACTACCTGCTCCGGGCCGCCGCCCGTACCTGAGCGACCGCTCGTAGACTTGTTTACCCCAACCGCGCGTATTTAAGGCGAGCGCGCGGCAGCAACAGGCAGTCTCGCTTCAGCTTTCGTTGAGTGCACATCCCGCCGTAGTTCGTTCGGATTATGGTAGTTGATGCGTATCGATTATAGTGGTATAGATTATTACAGATAACACAATTACTGTTAATCAAAAGTTGATAAAATAGAATAAAAGTATTGACGGTGTAATTCCTGGTTTTGTTCATGTCTGAGCTACTCCCTCTACGACATCAGAAGTGGAGAGAAATCCCGCCCACTATCTGTTTTGGCTCATCCGTGTTTCTTGTTCCAAGTGTGTTTCGAAGATCTACAGTACAGAACCTAGCTTCGAGGAATCACGTGTTGTTAAGTAATTTTTAATTTTTCTCCTAGCTCCGCCCGGAAGCGCAGCATCTTCCTGGGGTCTTTGCAGGCTTCACGGAGCAACCTTGGCAAGTTAAGGATTTATTGCTTGCGCTATTACTTGCTCACATTCCAGGACTACATTGTGTAGCTGATTCGTCACCGCTGTCGCACATCTGCAGAGAGGGCTGTTGGCTGTTGGCTTGGTCGCTCCAATGGTGACTAAGTGCTTGTTCAGTGAGCTGTTTAGATTCAGTAGGCATTTTTTTTAGGTTAAGTGATGTTGATGAAAGTCCCAACCTGGCTTGTTAGCATTTTAGTTGACGAATCTTTCGTTCGTTATGAGTTTCTTTAGTTCGGAGCCTAGTTCATGTCTAGAGTTTTGAGTATGGCAGGGGTAAAAAAGGTGATGGATGGATCTTCGGTGGTCGCCTCCGATCCCCTACGTGTCAGTTCGTCTGTAGTGTCATTGCCAAGCAATCCGCTTTGCCCCTAGATTCATTGAAATTTATAATCCTGTTCTTTGTGGATATCCTTTCTAATGTTGTGTGACATTCGTTTACAAACTTGGAATTGCAGCTCTTACCCTCAAGAGCCCTGAGAATGACAGCTGTCGGCGAGGATTCGTACACGTTGTTCCTTGATTACTCTCCTCTACGCGGCTGTAGCTGCCTTGCTACGTATTCACATTGGAATGTGCACCCGTACCAGCATTGGTCTTGGAGCCATCTGTATAGATTCTGACTTCGTGTCTTCCTGGTCCATTTCTTTGGTCCACGTATAGTTGTATCTGATAGCAATCGTTTAGTATTGGTATACTGGAAATTTGGTCACCAGGAGCAGCCATGCGGGGTTCTTTATTTGCGGTAAAAGTCCCCAAGGTTTACCAAGCATTCTGCTACATTGGTACAGAATGGCGGTAGCACGCTGAAGTTTGTAGTCAAGATGTTTATTCCATAGCAGTTTGCTTTGTGTTAAACCGCTTTAGACTTAAATAGCGGAGTTTTAGGTTTCCCAGATGTCGCTCGTTTGTGAACAGTATCAGTTCCGTTTATGTTAGATTAAATGAAAAATCGTGGTCATTAGGTAATCGGTCAGCGTATCACATCGTGACCAGTCCATGGTCGTTGAACCTGCGAATTAGCTCTTCAACAACTGTGTTTCATAAGAGGGGCGCTCTGAAGGCAGACCCTAGCAACTTCCAACTACGTGTTTATTTTGTTTTGGAGTCGGATCACGTTAGAATAATTTTATAATGATTATGACGACTATGAGATCGGAAATAGCCGAGTTGAGTTGCGGTACCCTTACATTTGGTATTCACATTTATGATCAACATTGTCTTGGTGAATATAGCTTGACATGTCTATTTAGGGTGATCGTCCTAGTTGTAGTCGATCAACGCAACACCGCCGCGATTGTTATGAGAAGAACCTAGGTTTTGTCATTTGCAATAAACTACATCGTGATAGCTTATCGCTTATAATCGTGGAACTCTGTAAGATTCAAGTTTTTCATTGGTTAAGAGATTCCATTAGTAATAAAATGGTCGGAGTGATTGGTTTCAGGTGCACGACAAACCGTCTCGCACAATCGGCGAACGAAGTACACACGTTGGCATTGTTTATTACTACGGTGACTCCTATTATAGCCGTAGGTTAATGTGGGGATGAGAACGGGACAATACTGCGTCGTATGGACAAAGGATACAACGCTGAGGTCGTTGTTGCAGCTTCGGTTACAAATCTGTCCATTAATTCAAGAGTTTGAGGTAGGGTTTCGTTGTGGTTAGCTGAGTTTTGTTGCTAAGCAATTAGACACGATGTTTATAATTGACCATACAGCTGTTAGGGGTGAAGTTGTTGACTCAAGTCCGAGTTCTAGTCGGAGTTCGAATATCTCTTTATATTCTGAATATTATCCAGTAAATTTAGCATTCGACAGAGGTGATTGGTGAAGTGACAAGATTAAAATGTCGAACACAGATGAACTGATTCTTCGGTGTGATTTTACTTCTACTGTTATTATTTCAATCTATCGCTTATAACATTTTTATTTGTATAACAGATAAAATTAGTAATAGAACAACCTCCCTGTGCGTTAATTTTTATTTGTTTTTAGTATTTGGAGTGCCCCATGACTTGAAGCTGTCATCGCTTGGAAAGGTGCGTTTCACGCGCTAGCGACTAGCGTTGAGGACCCCTCTCCACACGCTGCGCTGCTCATGGATTGCGCTGAGAATGTTGCTGAGGCTGTAAGCGTGATTATTGAAGGTGCCACCGGACTGGATACAGCGGTGAGACCGAACCAAATTATTTTGTGTGACATCATTATCTATCATCAGTCAAGGCTAATTTGGTAGTAGTTTGTATGATGTTGAGTAAGTACTGTTTTGAATATACGCCTCCACTTTGGACTGTCTAGTTAGTGTTATCAACACTCACAATCTTGAATTACGTATTGTCAGTTAAAGTCAACCTGTCACATAAGCTGTCTCCTTCACGCCCGCGTTTAAATCGAACACTTACGGGCAGTACATCGTGCTCTGATTGATATTGTAGTAAATTACAGTGATGACAACATGACGGCGCCTGATAAAAACGATGTAAATAGTTAACAATACAGCGTCCGATAGTTGAAGTATTTTAGTAGACTCCTTTTGATCACTAGTAGCATCTCTTCCTAATATTGACGCTAACTTGATAGCTCAGTAGGCTATTTTAGATCAAGGGCTGATCAAGGTAATAAGTTGTACAGCGAGAAAATACCGTAAGTTTTGAGTCTGATACTATATCGATGAGGATGATTATAGGGTTGTACTGGTGTTCATTATTGCTATAAATTGTTAAGGCCAGGTGGTAGTCAGGATGTCGACCATAGATGATGATGGTGGGTTAAAAGTGATTAGCTGATTGGGTATAGGTATGGTAGATAAAAAAAAATAGAGAAAACAATGAATGAGAAAAAAAAAGAAAAAAGAAATGTAAAGCGAAAAAAAATAGTCGCAGGTCAGTACTGAGAGGGTAGCGAAAAAGAATAGTCGCACATCAGTACTGACGGGATATAGGCGAAAAAAAAATAGTCGCTGAAGCCCAAGCCAGTACTGAAGGGATAGGCGAAAAAAAATAGTCGCTGTAATCCGGGCCAGTACTGGTGGATAGGCGAAAAAAAATAGTCGCTGAAATCCAGGCCAGTACTGAAGGGATATGCGAAAAAAAATAGTCGCTGAGATCCGGGCCAGTACTGAAGGGACATGCGAAAAAAAATAATCGCTGAGGTCCAGGTCAGTTTGTACACTGAAGGGATTCTAAATTGAGTTATAGAGACAGAGTGTCTGGGCTAGGTGTTTTTGACCTAGAGATCGATTGAATTGAGTTATAGGGACAGTGTGTCTGGGCTATATAATCGGGGCCAACTATCTATTCTGAGTGTTTTTTTTTTTACCTAGAGATCGATTCGAGTAGTAAATCAGTTTGTTGTGTCAGGATGAACGAGCAGTAATGTTGTTTTGTTCTTTTTCTCAGATGATATCCTATGAGCTTACGCGAACGAGGACGTTCGCAGGTCAGAATGGCCGTGTAGGCGTCACGCTTTGGTTAGAATCTGATAACACGTGCACCGAGGCGAACAAAGGGACACTACCTGCTCCGGGCCGCCGCCCGTACCTGAGCGACCGCTCGTAGACTTGTTTACCCCAACCGCGCGTATTTAAGGCGAGCGCGCGGCAGCAACAGGCAGTCTCGCTTCAGCTTTCGTTGAGTGCACATCCCGCCGTAGTTCGTTCGGATTATGGTAGTTGATGCGTATCGATTATAGTGGTATAGATTATTACAGATAACACAATTACTGTTAATCAAAAGTTGATAAAATAGAATAAAAGTATTGACGGTGTAATTCCTGGTTTTGTTCATGTCTGAGCTACTCCCTCTACGACATATACATGAGTAAACTCAAAGCAGGTAAAACTCATTAAGTACATTTTTATAAATAACTAGTATAATTTAACTTTTTTTATTAAAAGTTATTTTAGGTTTTGTAGGATATCCGTTATTCTAACAGTCACCACGAATTCAAAGATCTACAACTAAAATATGATTTTTAATAACAAAATAAGTTTAAAACCTCATTATCTCTAATTAACTACAAATGCAATTAATGAGTTTTACTTGTCATCCGACGATATTATCTCAGCTACTGCGCTTAAGTATAATATAGAGTTACAGTTATTTTGTGACTAAAGTCGAAGTTGAAAAAGTGTTTCCGTCGCGAAATTAATTAACCATCTCCCAGATTTTCCATTTTCTTGAAATCAAAAAGTCCAAGAACTTGTACATTTTAATGAGTACCCGGGCAATTTAATTCCGTTCTAATTTAAATTTAAATTCCTTAACAAGAGGCTTTCAGGGTTAGACCTGCGTAGATTGCAGTGAAAGAGTATTTTTTAATAAAACTTTTGCCGTCTTTTAAATTGGAAACGTTTAGTTTGGCTTAAAAATTTTAAGACTTTTTTGTATCGGTAGCTTTTCCAAGTTTTGAGGTCAGTTAAAAAAAGTTCGTTGATGAACCAAGAGCTGGTGAGTATCTGGCGCAGCGCATCAGCATTGCCATACAGCGGGGCAATGCAGTCAGTGTCGACGCTGAAATATGTACATATATATGTATTATATAAAATAGATTAGTAATCTAGTACCCATAACACAAGCTCAGCTTAGCTTAGCGCTATGTGGATTGTACAGCATTATTTATTTATTTGGACTTCTTGCTTCTTCCCTCATTTACTGTTGTTTGTATGTACGGGCAGGATTACTAATGTGTTAGGTACCATAGACAACGAAAGCTTTTCCCGCCAAAACGCGTGCCTGCGCCCCATTAGGGCTGCGATAAAGATGTCTGAGGCATCGTAACACCCCACCCATCGTCGCTAAAAGGGAAAAAACACTCGACTTTGTTTGGGTATATGAAGCGTTCTTACTTGTCTGTGTTTTTGGATGCGGATTTTCGAAATTTCTCAACGTAACATCGACCGCGTCTCGGCAAACGTAGTGTAGGACGCACTCCGGTCAGGTGGGATGATGACCTGCGGCAGACTGCAGGCAGATGCTGAAAGCGGCAAGCTGAAAACATGGGTGGACTATGGCGCTCATTAGGGAGGCCCATGTCCAGTAGTGGACTATTTATAAAATAGTCCACTACTGGATATAGGCCTCCAGTGATGATGTATTATAGGTGTTGATATTTTATATAATGCTGACATAGTCGCTGACACACCCTGTATCTCAGAAAGATTGTGATTCCCTGAATCTCCCTTTTGTGATATTTTTATTTATTTGTATAAGTATCCTTTATACTAATATAATATAGCCTTCATTGTGGACTATGATTTACACAAAAAATATATAATTGTCACTTTCCATACAAAAATGTTCTAACCACTTTGACTCTGATTCTAAAATCGTATTTAAATTCAAAAGTTTTATTTTTTATTTAGGCTTACATAATAAGCACTAGGACAAGTCAAATTTATTAGAAAAGGTGGTTTTAAAATCCGAACCAAATTCACTTTCAAAGGCATATAGTAGGTACCTAGTACATACTTCGAAATCCTGCTTTGATCCCAAGTTCTCTAGTTAGCAGTTCCAAATCTTTGAGAATTCTTTTATTTCAGGCCGACTCAGGGATTTTCAGATTGACCCATTTTACTTTTCGCGAGCCAAACAAAACAAGCAAATGCAGCTTTCCAATTTTGAAAAGTTGCCTTGTTTTGAAACTTATTAAAAGTCTTTTAAAAGGTAATTTTTTTTTATTCGCGTGAAAACCAAGTATTTTGTACGACATTACAAATTGAGATAACAAAGTTTTAACTCGGATTCCGTGGCTGTAGCTAACAAGTTCCAAACATTTCGGGACTCTGAACAGGAACCGCTCGATTCGGGTTCCATTATTTTGTTAGGGTTATTTCTCTTATAGATGTAAGCAACAATCTGTCACGGCAAATTCAAATATATATTATTGCGTCAAACATGGTATAAATAAAAAAAAAAAATAATGATGGACAATTCACACAGCATTACTAGCCCCATGGTAAGCAGAGCTTGTGTTATGGGTACTAGATAACTGATATACATAATACAATACATTACATAGATAGATATTTTTTATTATACATAGAAAAAGACCAGAACACCCGAAACAAATATCTGCAGATCGTACACATATTTGTTCCGAGGCGGGAATAGAACCCGCAACCTCCTGCGTCGCAGGCGGACCTTCGCCCACCGCGCCACATCGGTCGTCAAAAATAGGTCTTAGTTCTAAGTAATTCACTCATGTCTCACTATATTCTAGCATGCAATCATTATGATGACTTATTAAATTAGGTAAGTATTATTATTTATTACCGAACATTTAAAAAATCATTATTGTCATAAAAATTCATATCATTCAGCCATCTAAGCAATTTGATTTTATATAAATAATTATTTGATTTCATTTGGTAATTTATTGTATATTTTTACGCATAGAGTCAATCAACTTTAAAAAACAAGTTACATTGTGAAGTGGTGTGTAAATTATGACCGATTTTTGTTTCTATTTTGTCAAACCTTGATATCGGAAATACAATATTATTTCCGAAAATGTATTTTTTGAAGACTCCATTCATGGATAGGGCTACCTCGGTGGTACGAAAGCTTACATAGATATATTTTTCATCACTGGAATTATCTACTGTAAATACACGCACTATTTAAGATGAATACATGTAGGAACACCGTTTCAAAAAAAGTCGACGAAAAAAATAGAAATGAAGAAATAATCAAAACCCCTGATAATTTTCTTATTTGATATTAAATTTATAGTATAAAGTTTGACGTGCTTATTTTTGTATACCTCAAGAAATGTACTTTTTGAAATCTGTAATCGAAAGAGAACCAAATTTAGTCTTGTGTCTCTGATATAAGACAACACCACTTGCGCCCATGCACCTGATCCATTCTCGACATTGTCCATTGCCATAAAATCACTGTTTATGTAACTATTTACATAAACAGTGATTAGTATAAACAGATGATTATTAAGACAGGATTAAACAGTGAAATCACTGTTTATGTACTATTTACATAAACAGTGATTAGTATAAACAGATGATTTTTAAGATTAGATTAAACAGTGAAATCACTGTTTATGTAACTATTTACATAAACAGTGATTTCACCAATCGAGAGGTCTAGAATCTCTTGTTCTCCTCAAATGTGATGTAGAGCATTCTGGGAATTGACTATTACGTTTCAACAAGTTAGCAAAGTGCGGATAGTTCTCGGAAGCTCTGACTTTGTCGTAATATAAATGTACAGGTCGAACAACTTATTTGTGAAAAAAAGTGCGTCGTGTCGTTCTAAACCCTTCAGCCATTTTAGAGGACCTAGAGGAAGAATGTGTCATATGATTTATAAACATTCTATTTGAATCACTCTATCAAAATCCGTATCGTAGTTTTAAAGATCTAAGCATACATAGGGACAGACAGATAGCGAGTCGCGACTTTGTTTTATACTATGTAGTAAGCGAGAGTAACTACGTGTAGTTACTGAGTTTTGTGGTCGTACCTTGAAACTGCAGATGAAAGAACTAGATCATTCTCCAGTATCGACAGACTTGTGACGTCAGCATGGCATTGTATAAAAAGAAAGCCAATTGCGCCAGCTTAAAAAATTACATATAAAAGGCGTCTGACAAATATGTGGCATAGTAAGCCATCTCACAGATAACCTGGTGGCACTACACAACTAAATTTACTTTTGTCATTGGAATCTCTCATGTTAAAGCAATTATTGTGATCAAGAGCTCGCTTGTCAGAACTTCTAAAATAACATTTGAAACTTATTAATCACGTAAGAACTTAATATCTTTCATTTAATTGTTAACAATTCAATAAAAGGTTGCAAGGTTAAATTTTTTTTTAAATTCTTCGTTTATGAAATTGTTAAACTTTGGTAAATATTATTTTACGGGTATTTATTGTGCCTGTTCTCTTAAGGGGCCTCCGGAGGGACGAATTCTTCATACAAACGTAATACTTACCAAAATTATGAAACGATTACCTTCACTGGTAGTTAAGCATTGTCTTGAAGTGTATTGTAAGCAATGTTATCGTCACAGAATGTCACGTTTTGGTACCACGTTTTATGAAGGGTAATTTTATGAATGAATAAATGAGAGAATGAATGAATGAAATTATATTTTATTTGCAACTCAGTCAACAAAACAAACATGGTTTAAAAATAAAACACAAAATATATTTTCACAAGTCACAAAACGGTCAAAACATTTATCAGTTGCTTACGGAATTTTGTCTATGAATTTTGATATATTTAACTTGCTGCTTGCTTGCTTGCTTGCATATCACATAATTTCCGCCGCGAATTGCAGTGCCTGACATGCGTTCCATAATACGATACGAGTTCCGCTGCGCAACATTACTACATTTGTTGCCGTTCGAGTAGCAGCATATGCATGTTCAAATACCACAAGATACTTTCGAAAAAAAAACGCGGTATTACAGCGAAAGGGCGGACCGAGCGCGGAGATGTAGCAGATCGGACAGTCTGAGCAGATCGGCGGAATCGCGAGGGAAAAGAGATAGAATCATAGTCAAATCTATGCGTTAGAGCAGGCAGTTTCGCCTCTGTTCCACTTGTCGTACAACGGCGACGACAAGATTGTTTGTTAATCAAGAATAACGTAAAAACAGCTCTTTTTAATAATAGTATTTATGTAATGGCTCCCAGAATTTATAATAGTTTACCAAATGACATTAGGAAATGTACTGACATCACAAAAATTAAATCTAACCTTTTTAGTTATTTAATAAGTAAGACATTTTACAGCTTGAATGAATATTTTGACGCAGTTTAGTTATTTTAGTTACTATGAAAATGTAGTATAGATAGAGACGTGTTTGATTTTCAAATTGAAAAACGCATTATTTTAAATTCTTAATTTTTTATTTTTGCATTTGTACTATTAATATTATTGATTTTTGATCTATTTCCAAAATATGTAACTTTTGTACGCCTAATGGCAGATCACAGTGCTCTTAATTTTAAGTCTGAACATCCCTGTAATACCTGTGTATCACAAATAAATAAATGAACTATGAACTATGAACGGACAATTAGTAATGGCGAAACTACTGCGGTTCTGCTATGATTTCGCGGCGGAAATGTGCTTTATTATAAATTAATCTTGCAAAGCTATGAACTTTCTCATAAGTCATGAGTTACTAACATTGTCATCTAGAATGTATAAAAGTTAAGTGTTTAACCAACTTAACGAACAACACCCCTCGCGTTATAAAATGAGGTTTCATGAAAAATAAAAAGGCTTTTTCTAATTAATATTAAAAAAGGTTGAAGCTATTAAATCAGTGGCGACCCCGTATTTTTATGTTATGTTTTACGTGGGAGACCCCTGAGGGTAGCTTGTTGGTTGGCCGTGATGTTTTTGGAAGTCCCGTACACTTAGGTCGGTAATATCTGACGGAAAATGCGTCAAGCGTGTCACGGTCGCGTCTATTTGGTCAAATTAGACCTGCTTCATTACGCGTCTAGTCAGTTCGAGCAATCTTTATATAGACAAACGATGTCCGCTGATGATACGCCTAGTGTGAATGCATCAATCAAAATGCACGTATCGCGACACGTTACGTCGACCGACTATGCGTTGACGGAAATGTACCAAACGCTGTACGCTCGACGCACTAACGCATCATTGGTTGTGTGTGAAAGGTTTAATGTTTTATTATATACTTGCCTGTTCTGGCGTAACGCGACCGTACGCCAGAACAGGCAAGTAATATCTATACTAATATTATAAAGAGTTTGATTTTTTTTTTGTTTGTATGTTTGTTTGTTTGTAACGAATAGGCTCCGAAACTACTGGACCGATTTGAAAAATTCTATCACCGTTAGGAAGCCTAAATATCCGTGGTGAACATAGGCTATATTATATGATATACTTGCCTGTTCTGGCGTATACTACGCCTAACCAAAGGACCCTTAACGCGATGCGAAAGCGCAATTTACCGGCCGGTCTTTCTGTCCGGCGGATTATGTCTAAAAGCATTATTTATATTTAAGCCCTTAGAACATCTAAAGTCCTAAAGTCCATCTAAAGTCCTAAAGTTGCATGCGCCATGATCACGGAGTAACTCCGTGATCATGGCGCATGCAACTGTGCCGAAATATTGGATAACTCAAAAATCAAATCATGGTAAATATCCCGTTTTAAATGACTTTATAGTATTAATAACCATGATAGTTTCAAAATTTTCATCTAAAGTCCTATGTCAACATAGCTTGTATGAAATCCTACAAGTTTCTACAGGAGAGTAGAGTTTGGGTTTTCTCTTATGAGATTTACGGATATTATGTTAATGCGCTCAACTGTAAGGAAATAAAGAAGGGAAGGACAAAGTGTAGATGCACTTACCAGTAAGTGGCGTTATAATATGCCAAAGAAAAGTTCATTCGTAGGGCATTTTTTTGGATCAAAATGTTAAGCTATATAATATTTTGTTCATTGTGGTAAAATGTAAGAAAAAGTACTTAATGTTATTGCCAATCATGTAGTAGAAAAGTTAGACTTAAAGTTTAACTTAATTTGGATCTACCATAAATTAAACGTTCTAAATAATAAATAAATTAAACGTTCTATACGGGCAGCCTTTGGGCTAGCTTTACTAAAAGATCGCTCAGCGCTCTGCGTGTACAGTATAATAACACCTTCAGGACGTTGTTGGGATTGCCCCGCTTCTGCAGTGCATCCTCCATGTTTGCTGAAGCCCAGGTTTTCACGCCATCATCCGCAAGAAAACAGCCTCGCTGCTGCGCAGAACATGGAGCAGTACCAACTCCATCCTGCAGGTTGTGGGCAGCAAGTTTGCCTCGCCCATCATGCAGACATTCAACAGAGTCCTCACTCATTAGACTCCATGGGTTGGGTGGGAGTCTGAAGTCGGGAGTTGAATGACTGATGCAAATAATACCTAATTGTAACAATCTAATTTTTATTTAATTTAAGGTCTTATGTTTTCTTTAATGTATTTTATATTTGTAATTTTTATGTGCGTGGACAATTACCTGTCTGAATAAAGAAACTTTTTATTTTTACTCTTTTTTTTATTTATTAATATTATAATGCAAGTGGTTTTTACCTATAAGCGGTTTGTGCACCTATTCATAATAGTCTTATAAAATTCTGTATTTTGTGATACCACTAAAATCATCTTTCGTAGAAAATAATACTATTAATCACATTTACATCCACAAATAATGTTATTTATTATATTGAATATACATACTTATTTTAAATTATGTATCGTAATGAACCGAATCTAGTTCAAATACGGACATAGGAGTACCTCTACCTAAACCTAAAAGCTGTACTTCGTTTAAACACAATACAACCTGACGCTTAGTGACGATTTGGCCGACGATATATCACGAAGGTCTAGAAAACACTGTCACTCTCATCTTGAAGGGTAGGATATCTTCTACAAAGCTTCATCAACAGAAAACTGAAGCGAAAGCCCCTGAAGATTCCATATCAGCATTTGACGACTGGTTTTAACTTGACCGACTTATCTCAAAGCACCCATCAAGTGTCAGAGGCAGCTGAGTCTAGCGAAACCCCATACCTCACGTTATTAAGGGTCCTCCTCGCTGGTCGATGCTAGACCTCTTACAACGGCTCGAGTGGACCTGAAGATCTGCCCTATTTTATTAGAAAATCCAACCCACAGTTAAAAATAAACCCTAAATCACTCAGATAGAGTCTGAACTCGCGGGTGAAAGAGTATTGTTCATCTAACCTCAAAAAATGTGGACGTCAAGATGTGTTTAATTAAAGGGGAGTTTAGCGGGATTTATTTAGGTTTTAAGGCTTAGCTTTGTTGTTTTATTATATTCAGTTGGAAGATCTTTTGTTTCGAGGTTTCTATACTTTAAGGCTAAGGGGATTTATAGCAATTTCTAGAGAACTTTTCAGACAAGCAAGCGTGTTTTACCTGTTTGGTAATTTTAATTTAAAATTCCTATTTATCCCAAATAGGAATTTGATTTGAGAATTACCTGCTTAATTTCGTGGTAACTCTATTCTTCTGTGTTGTTTGTCGTTCTAAATTCTAATGAAATAGGAAAAAAATCCTCCAAACGGCATAAGAACGACAAAGTACAAATACTGTATGAATCTCAGTGTAGCCCATCTGTTCTGTTCATACGATATTATATTTTTAATAAATTTGAGTACTTAAATAAGATCATAAAGGTTAAAGCATTGTATTTAATTAATTTCCTTTTAACCCGTACACCGTCCAAAAATTACGACGCCGGCTTTCACGGACTCGTAAAGAAACATAACGGGATAATTTACGATTCCGCCCTAAAGTAATAACTAGGGCGCATATTAACTGTTTTAATGCGTTTTTTTATTGTATGTTACATTATTTCTGGAATCGCCAATACAGATTGAGGAATCTTGGGAATTGATAGTATTTTCAAAAATTTGAAACTTGTGGGTGAAGGTTTTTTACAAATCGAATGAGTTGAAATAGCAGGCTGATTACGAATCTCGCGACAGGTTTGGTTTGGTTTCGGGTCTCCTTGGTCAACCTTTTCATACATATTTTGTGGTTCCAAATACAAACTCATAACTCGCTCGGGAATAATGAAATTGGAGCGATTTTTGTTTCAGTTAGAAATATTCCTATCCCATTCTCATCGTACGCTACACGTTATTTTATTAGTTCTTAATTTGTATTAATTTATATGAAACATATTCTATTCTATTCTATTCATTAAACACATACCTAGTTCTCAGAGCAAGCAAGTAATTTACCTCTGATGCTTTGAAATGTCAATTTCTAGTACGATCTCGTAATGCCCGCCGAGTAGGGTTCATACCTTTGTGCTAGCAAATCAATTTGCTTTCTTTGATAAGTTATTCCATTTCGCTTTGAAGGTGTCCGGTGACAGTTGATTTAGGACGGCCAGTGAACGTGTTAATTAAACGGACATTGTGAGCGGTTATTCTAGTTAGACAAGTGTATGACCAGAGTTAATGTATTTGTTGAGTTGATTGGTTGCTTGATTAAGAACTTCTGTAAGAAAAATACTTCTAGCAAAGGTTCCTATTTCGTAGAACAATGATTGTAGATGGGAGTAGGTACAGGTTATTTGTGGGAAAGAATAAAAATACGCAACGGAAATTCTCTTTACTGAGCAAAGCTTTTTCAAAGTGAATGAAGTGACCTTTATTACTTATTGAAATAGCTAAGAAAATTATATGTAAACGGAATTGCATGGGAACTCTTTTCAGGCACTCACCTTCTCACATCTGTGGGTTATGGGTTAACCTACACGGGAGGTATAATCATCTCGCAATTAGACCTTTTGAATAATTAGAATTGTGGTACACGTTTTAGGGTAGTTTACTATTCGGAGTTTCTCTGAAGGATAGATAGAGAACCAAAGTTATCGACATAGCTCTAAGAATTAGCAAGCTGAATTGGCAGTGGCCCGGCCATTTCTCGCGGAGAATCGACGGCCGCTTGGGCAAACGTGTTCTTGAGTGGAGACCACGACCCGGTAAACGTAGTGTAGGACGCCCTCCGACCAGGTGAGATGCCGATCTGCGATAGACTGCAGGTAGATGCTGGATGCGTCAACCTGAAGACAGGACGCTGTGGCGCTTATTGGGGGATGCCTATGTCCAGCCGTGGACTAAAATAGGTTGATGATGATGATGGTTTACTATTACTGTGTTCATTTTCACGAATCTACTGCGGCCTGAAGTTTTCTATTTGGGAAACACCTTTTATACAATTTGAATAAATATATGTTACTATCTTCTGCCCGCGGCTTCGCACGCGCTTTTCCGATATAAATCAGATTAAAAATTGCATATGTACTTCCCTGGAATACCGTATACTTGCCAAAGTTTATTAGAATCCGTTCAGCCGTTTGAAAAATAAATAATAGCAATTTTCAATTTTTTTTTTCAATTGAAGTAAGTACCTTCTACGAAATATTAGAAAATAAAATAAAAAAATAGATAAATGAACACGGCAAATCATTCTCAAGTTATAGCGTGATCGGTAAAAATAGGGGTTTTTATATACGTACTTATAGATTTTTGCGACTTTTTGTCGTCCATCGTTTCTTATCAGCTTAACATGCAATTATAAAGAGCACTTAATAAGAGAGAGCTAAAGACATGGCGCATTAGAGTCGTGACGTCACGTATGCGACATAAAGGGTTATATTCTAAGTTATTAAACGTATGATGGGGCAAATGTGTTCTTGAGTGGAGACCACGACTCGGTAAACGTAGTGTAGGACACCCTCCGACCAGGTGGGATGACGACCTGCGAAAGACTGTAGGTAGATGCTGGATGCGGCAAGCTGAAGACAGGGCGCTATGGAGCTCATTGGGGGAGGCCTATGTCCAGCAGTGGACTGTATAGGCTGATGATGATGAAACGTATGATTAGGAGTTAAGGTACAGATAGGAGTGCTAAAATGTGTAAAACACATTTAGAAGGTATTTTTTTCCAAAATAAACTAAGCAGAACTAATCTTTATTATCAAGGAAAATCACAATAAAAAAATAGAACAAATTAGACCTAGTAGATACTTATAATTGAAGCGATTGAGCTAACTGCAGACTGTTGCAAATAATCTACAGGTAGCTCAACTGATCCATTCGATTCATATCAGTACCAGGCGGAAACGTCCACAAGACACAAGCCGAAATTAAATTAACGTTTCATGTTTAGTTTTCTTGAAAAACCATAATACAAACACATAACCGATTTAAAAACTGAAAACCAGCGTTGTTCCGCGCCACACGTGGTTCAGCACATAGCTGAGTTTGACCCTCTTTGGCCAGCAGGCTAGCACGGCAGCCATCTATTATTATAGTTTTTGTTTTTCTGTAGGTTTTTTTATTTATGTTTTTTTATACTGTGAGCTGTGTTTTTTTTATGTGTGTTTATTGCTTTAATTGTGTAGCCTGTTTTTTTGGCCAAATAAAACTATTCTTATTCTTATTTATGAATTTAAGTGTCTTAAAATAAATGTGTAAGTTAATACATAGAAATATCTGTCTAATTTGACAAAAGATGTCAAAATGTTTTGTGCTGTCAAATTAGTTTTTCGCACCAATAAAATCAACTTCAACTTCTTGCTAGATGGCTCTGCGTCTCGATCTAATAAAATCAAAGAAATCCTATAGTAACTATCTAATTGAATAAAATTGTCAAACAATATTTAATCAAAAAGATCGCAGTGCACTTATACAATATATTTATGTATGAAGGACCTAACTAATGGACTTTTTAGAAAGTGACCTTTTACATAACTTAAAAGCCATATTTTCCATCATAAAGACATCCACCTACCCTCATTTCGTTCGCACGAAAGGGCTCATAGGATCTAATCTCCACTATTAAACATTCACAATACATTAACTGTAACGATCGTCGAAATTTCAGTTTAAATTAGACGTAATAAGGGACATTACTGCGTGACAGAGATCTAATGCTATAATTATATGAGCTGAAAATGTATATCTATACTAATATTATAAAGAGGAAAGATTTGTTTGTTTGTATTGAATAGGCTCCGAAACTACTGGATCGATTAGAAAAATTCCCTCACCGTTGGAAAGCTATACTATCCCCGATGAAAATAGGCCATATTAAATTTTCAAAAAAATTAGGGATCCTTACGAAAACTCCAATAATCTAACCCAAGGTGTAAAAAAATTACCATAATAATTCCAATACCCGAGCGAAGTCCGTATAAACGTACCAGCCTGCTACAGTGAAAGCTAAAACTTTTTTCCTAGAGCCAATTTCCTTCTCGAGACACAATCTATCTTATCTCATTGTTATAATTAATTATGACCCATTGAAAAATAGAAGATAATAGACAGAGAGTGACTGACAAAGTCACATTTGCATATTTTTTACTCATATTTGCTCCCAGCATCGCATGAGTTGTTTCAAGTAAGCTTTTTAAGTATATTTTCTTACACGGGACCAAGCCACCCCAAATCATCCTTTGTTAGTCCACTGCTGGACATAGGACTAGATAGACTCCTCCCCTAATGAGCAGTCTCCACTCAAGAACACGTTTGCCCCAACGGCCGTCGGTTCTTCGCGAGATATGGATAAATACAACCATATATCCATCCATTCAAACTTTAGCATTATATATAGTGAGATACTTGAATCGGGTTATAAATAGCTATCACCGCAGGACGCTTAGTGAAATAGCTGTTATTATTATGTCCTCAATAATTTCTACCCAACTGTTTGGTCCATTTAGGTACCGTCCTTAATGGCTTTGATATAAAGGTCAATACGTTGAGGTTGACCGATAAATTTGAGGCTTAACACAGAACATTTAATAGACTTAAGGTTTTAACGATCTTTGAATGATGTCTACGAATAATCAGAATTAAATTGTTAAAATCAACAAGCTTTTCATGGATAGTATATGTATATATAATATATCACAGTAAATTAATAATAATAATGGACCCCATCAAGCCTTCTATCTTTGCTTGATTTTATACATATAGGTGACAAGTATGATCAATATCTCCACCTTTGAAAATAATTGGGAAGTGTTTAAAATGCCCAGTAAGGATAATTGACAGTTGCTGATTCACTGAGTTTCTCCATAATCGTTTAAAGAAAAATTTCGATAAAAGTCACAAATAAAAAAAGCCCTGATAAATATTTCCTGTATGTTTTTGACCCCCATCTAATTAAATAGTTTGAACGCATATGAAAAATCACGTAGTTTCAAACAGTGATTTTGACGTACCTAAAGGGTGCCAAGTCGCGAGCTCAAGTTATATCATAAAACCATTTCAAGCTTGCTAAAAGCCGCAGCGAACGAAAACATCTACCTACTGGAAAATCAGCTTAAACGGAGTATCGTTATTATAGAAAAACGATTCTCTTATCGCCCCAACCATTATCGTCGAGCAGAATCAACAGACAAATATGAACCTTATTTTTATAAAGCTGCCGATCATTTCACGTTGGCAAATATAGTATACGACATTCCAGTACCTACCTAGTTTGAATATAATCTATATCGGTCAAAAATAGCACAGTTTGTTTGTTTTTTGTTCTGGGTATTTTCGGTAGTGAGTCAACATTTAAAAATGACTAATAGTTGACAGGTAATTTTAAACAGATGTAATCGAAAGATAACAGGATTAATGAAATATTTGCAAATTGAATGACAAAAAGGTAGATCTTTAAAGCAGAAATGGCAAATAAATACTTTAGCGTAGATAGTAGCTTATCAAGAATTATCAGAAATGGCAATAGTTTAATCAACGATACATGATTCAGTTATATCTGATTATTCACAGCTGTAGCACATAACGTTATTAAGAAAACAAAGTGAAAAATACGTTGATTATATTAAACTTAAGACATAAGTTAGTGAATAAATAAATCTTACTAATAATATGGGTGTGACTTGTCAAATCCTGATTCGAAGGCCCAAAGAAGGAGTCCACAAGGCCGGAAAACCAGTTGTAGGTTGTGTGAGGTACACCATCGATGAACCTACAGAATTCAAGGACATTGTCCTGTGCCTGGTCGGAAAAGGAGAGTGTACCTGGTCAGAAAGACGAAGAACCCACCGTAGTCACGGTAACGCACAAACAAGACATGTCACGTATAAAGGAACAGAAATATACGTCCAGAACTACATCAGCATTCTCAACAAACCTCCTGCTCAAAGCGCGGTCGTAAAGCCTGGTGTCCACGAACACCATTTCCAGTTTATCTTGCCTGAAAACATTCCGCCATCGTTCAGTGATTCAACCTGCACAATCACATACAAAATTAGTCTCACCTTCGAGAAACCTAGCTTCTTTAGCTTCAACAAGAAATTCTCCACTCATATAAGCGTATACGGCACAGTCCGACCTGAGTTCCGCGAAGGACGTTCTCTATTCGGCCTGGATAAAAGTCTTCTAAGACCGTTCTCAAAAAGAAACCACTTGATAAATGTTAAAGCTGATATTTCGAACTCGTTGTATTCTCCTGGCCAGAATGCAGATATAGCATTTACAGTGACAAACAACACCGATGTCAAAATCACTGCTGTGAGAAGTGAGCTTGAGTGCCTTACGACATATACAGCAAATTGTGGCAGGAGGAAAGAAAACACGAAGGTTGTATCAGAAAGCACGGTCGAAACACCGTCCGTTCCAGCTGATGCAGTTGCAAACATGGCTGTGGTGTTACCAATTCCTGCTCATCTATACTCCATCCAAAACAGCAGGATAATGACGAAAGAATACAAAGTTAAGGTTACGCTTAGACTACCAATGCCGTACATTAACGCATCTGTTGAGTTTCCTATAGTTATTGGTGAAAAACGTGACGAGAGGTACACAGAAGTAGCGGTGTTTGTGAATCCTGGTCCAAGTGTGGAAGCAGTGCAAGGTATGGATGGACCACCTTCCTACTGGGAGGCTATGAACGAAGATGTAGTTGATAATGAAGCTAGTGGGTTAAAAGGTAATGACTGAAGGTAAAAATAAAATTTTTGAGTGTAAAACAATGATTCTAATTAATAGACTCAATAATTTAACATCGACAATACTACTACCGACAATGCTTGACGCCCAGATGCTACCTATCTAGGCATATTCAGTTTCTGATGTATGAAGGAACAACATTGTTTAGTTACGCTAGTAAATGTATGAGTCAAATGTTTCTACCTACATAGCCAGATAGGTACTTCATATATCATAGAGACTAATGAGGCTTACGGACAAACAGAATTTATCTTTTATGTTAGCTTCTAGATTAAATAACTTTATACTTACTGTGAAACATAAAACCAGTTATAATAAGAATAGTATGGCTACTACTAGAGTATTTAAGTGGATAGATAAGGCTCTTTCCCCATCGAGTCCTTATACAAAGAATCTACTATTTTATTAGATAGGTGCTTTATCAGATAGGGTAGAGTGTTTGATCTTCTTTATGAGTCACCTTAATAACCACCTAACTTCATATCACTACATATACTTGAATTTATCTCGCTTTTGATGTTTTATGTATGATGAACTAGATATCTAGCACATACAACACTAATTCACTGTCTACAGAAGAGAATAAAATCAAAAATAAAAATAATTATGCTATTCGAGACAAAAAATATTAGACATTCCTACTACCTACGAGATAAAATTAGGAACATGGATATAAGAAAAAAAACTAAAGCAAAAGACGTGGTACAAAAAGTTCTATCTTTAAAATGGAAATGGGCGGGGCACATCCAGAGAATGCAAAACGAGAGATGGTCCAAAGCTATAATGAATTGGTACCCAATAAACAAGAAACGAAGAAAAGGAAGACCTGTAAAACGATGGGACGATGACATCGTAAAAATAGCAGGGAAGACATGGAGTAGAGTAGCTAGAGATCGAGGAAGATGGAAGGAGCTGGAGGAGGCTTTCACCGCTGAAAGCGGTACTCACATATGTATAGATAGAGATAATATATAGATTAGTATTTAAGTTAAGTGTGAGAAATAAAGCTGTTTTATTATTTATTTATTTATACTACCTACGACTTAGCGAGATTAAAGCAAACTACGAAGAAAATACAGGATCTGGAGGAGGCCTGTACCCGAAAGGGGTCCTAACCATCGAAATTTAAAGTTTAAAACAAAATTTAAATTTAAATAAATAAAATACTAATAATGTACATACATTCATATTAATAACAATACCAATGCATGTTTTTTTCTCAATAAATTTAATATAATTACTTCATATTCATAATAAATGTTATATGATACTGTTACTGGTTATGGAATTAAAGGTTTTTTTATTTATTTATTATGTATTGATTCATCTGAATAAAAGGTACCTACCAAACACAAGCTATGTTTGTATTTAAGGCTGATGTCAATTCTGAAGTCGCTAAAACTTTGTACTGTAAATAAACTACATCTTCATAACAGTACAAGTAGTTTATTATGCTTAACACTTTGACTGCGATTTTTTTTCGACGACTGCGATCTTTTTTTTAACCTAAAAAATTCGTGCTGCCGCTCTACACAGCGGTTGTGTTGCGCCGCACATGCGTTTCGTTCGAAAAATATTACGGCTGTGCTGAGTCACAAAGATCTATATTTTCTCAGCCGCTGCGCTAGTGTGGATTTACGCATATTAGTCACTTGTAGAAAACACATACCGTGTGATTTCAGCAGTCAAAGTGTTAAGGCTGATGTCATTTCTGAAGTCGCTAAGCTAAAACTTTGTACTGTACATAAACTACATCTTCATAACAGTACAAGTAGTTTATTATGCTTAAGTATTTGTACTGTAATGGTGTCAGCGGCAGTAATTCCTGAATAAACAAAGTAACAAAGCTTTGTTGATGTTTATTGCAAGTTTTCTCTTCAGTCCCCAAGCGCCCCCTGGAGGAAGCGGTGTAAGTAGAACAATAGGCTACACAGATAAACGTTTTCTATTGTCAAGTTGTTGGTTATTTTATTTCATTCGATAACATGTTTGTGTTAATTCAATATTTATAATCAAAAGAATCTGAGACCGACTGGTTTTTTACGAAAGGAGTAAACCAAATGGAATTCAGGCAAAATAGAGTTAGAATAGTTATGTAGCCATAATGAATTAAAATAATATTGGTGTGGGCAGGTTTAACACTTTGACTGCGGTTTTTTTTCGACGACTGCGATCTTTTCTAGACATAGGCTTCCCTCATGCGGTTTTGTTTTAGTTTATAAATTATAAAACAAATAGATTTGAAGATTTGCGTTATTGTCTTCTTAATTACATAGATTGGGTCGGAAAGATAATATGTCTCTATGACTGGTCCTAAGTTGCCCGCATCCAGTTGTTCCCTGTAACCTTCGCAAGGTCTACAGTCTACCTCGAGAGAAGCCTACCAACACTGTGCCTTTAGGATGTAATGTAGCCTAAGTTTTTCATAATTTACGAAAACTATACAAATGGAAATCCAAAAAGTTGATTATCTCGGGTTCTAATTACCCTCTGTCGGTACCTTAGGTGCCTGTGTTAAAAGTTTACGTTTCCTTCCATACAATAAGCTCCTAGCAGCGCCCCTACCGAATACTAAGAGCAATTGCTATTCGTAGGTATTAACCCTAGTCACTAAACATTAGTCGTTCTGACTAACAAAATAAAACGCCAATATTTTACTTGACGTACGTAATGCGTACGCACAGGGTGCTAAAACACTAAATTAGGAAGGTACTGAGCGTGGCGGGGTGGGCTAGTGTCGGGAACATACCTAAACAGCGAATGCGCGGGAACCGTGTCGCCTGTGAGACTCATGTTTAGTGATCTAGGGTTAAAGTAGGCCGACGACAGAGTGGTGTGGAAGCGGTTCATCAGCGTCACCGTGAAAGCTTTCCAGGATGGGCACGACCTTCAGCAATTAAGACTACCACAAACAACAAGAAGAGGTAATAAATTGGCAAAAATTTGTTGATATTATTATTTACTAGTAGGTACTAGTTTCTGCCCGTGGCTTCGCATGCGTTGTTTGTATAGAAACGTTTTAAAAAGTAAAAAGAAATAAAAAGTAGCCTATATTTTATTTCAGGCGTTGAATTACCCTTTTTCAAAATTTCAGCCCGATCTGTTCAGTTCCGTCCGTTAGTTTTGGCGTGAAGCGGTAACAAACATCCATCCACACATCCATCCAATCTTTCGTATATATAATTAGTGTGATGAATGAAACTGAAGGAACTGATACCTTTATTCTAAGTTTTTATTCCTGTATTGTTTTCTGTTTTGTGTGGTATAATAAAGTGTTTCTAATCTATCTATCTATATCTATCCATCTGAATTGAACTACTGCACTGATTCTAAAGGTATACCGTGCCTGCGTTAGGAATTCTAATAACTGCGCTCAGAACAAAGATGAGCTTGCAAAGCCCACATTTTGCACACCCTGTTGTTTCGAACAATGCAGCGTGAATAATGAAACAACGCTATAAAAATATTATCCTCTCTGAGAAAAAAGTACATAATTTAATTAGACTCTTTTATTCAAATATCAAAGCGCTTTGTTTGGGGCATTCCTCGAAGCGCACCTAGGCGAAGCGCACCTATCTACTTCCACATACCGCACCCGTTTAGGTGCGCTTCATTCAGTCGGTTTTAAAGATAAGTACTTTAGACCTCACAGAACTCTTGGACACGTTACAAAATTCAAATTACAGAAACTAGGAAATAAACTGATAACTTTGATATTTTGTTCACTTCAATCTTTTTAGAAGCAAATAAGAAACCTTTACCTTGTTAGGTTGTTAGTTTTCGAGTTGGAGCAAAACTCATCAAATTATCAAAAAAAAAAAATTATAAGAAACTCCTGTAAAGTGCTGTGTGTGTGTATGATTTGTAATTCATTGTGTATTTTTTGTTACTTATATTATTATGTTTGACATATAAGAATATTTTTATCAATAAATAACTGAACTGAACTGAACATCTTAAGCTTTTTTATGATCTAGATGATCTGATATCTTGTAGTAAGCCTTCTAAAAAGGATATGTATTCCAATTCATAACAAAATCGTTTCTATAGAAACTATCGTAGTTTGAAAAATTCGTGATGGAAGTGGTGACAAACCTTCTTTGAACATAAAAACGGCAGAATGCCCAGAATGCTGGCTGCATTGCCATGTGCAATTGCAAAGCTAATTCGTTGACTGAAATAAATAGTTTGGCGTGTTTAAAAAATATATAAACTGACTTCAAATTACTTAACACTTTGACTGCGAACTTTTTTCGACGACTGCGATCTTTTTTTAACCTAAGCCATTCGTGCTGCCGCTCTACACAGCGGTTGTGTTGCGCCGCACACGCGTTTCGTTCGAAAAACATTACAGCTGGGCTGGGTCACACATATCTGTATTTTCTCAGCCGCTGCGCTAGTGTGGATTTACGCATATTAGTCACTTGTAGAAAACACATACGGTGTGATTTCAGCATTCGAAGTTTAATATAATGAAATGTAATGAAAATGGGTTTAAAACTTAGTTTTATAAAAAGGATCGTCGAAATCTGTAAGCGTGATGAGTTATTCGTCCATTTGTCACGTACATACAAAGATACTTAATGCAAATTTAAGACTTATATCGTTTTCTCATGGATGCCATTGTCAGAACTGGACTAAACTGGAATGGGGCCACACGGGAAGCACCAGCTTTGAAATAGAAAAAGAAAAATTAACTCCTAATTTTTTTAAGTTGGGTAAAAACTAAAAGCATGCGAACACCCGAAAACCCTACTTTGTAGGTATAATGTGTAAATATGAAAATAGGTAATATGAAGCTCCAGTAACCTAAATCACATACCGTATTCAAATAAGGCCTTAACTCGATAACTCTGCTAGAATCGAGCTAGGTATAATGCCCAGTTTGCATGTAAATGGACTAGATTGGTTTATCTGTTGACGGGCATCTGAATATTGTAATGAACGTACCTATAGATTCATCATCATCATCATCATCAGCTTAAAGCAGTCTACTGCTGGACATAGGCCTCCCCCAAATGAGCGCCATAGCACCCTCTCTACCTATAGATTAAGTGGATATAATATACGTACCTACTTAGTTGGCATGTGTTAGGTATTTTTATATGTTATATTTTTGTCCCATGACGGGAGTTGAAGCCGCTAGCAGCCCAGGGACGCAGAGACGTCACCGGCAGACCTTCGCCCCCCGCGCCACATCGGTTGTCAAATTAGGTATTGTTGTAAGTTATACGTCACCGTCTATACGTGTACAATTGCTTCGTGTCCACCCATAGGTTTTCTGGAAGATATCGCTCTCAGCGAAGAGGCCGCCCATTGTGCAACTCTGTTACTTCTCTTTTCCTGTATTTTTTGGTATCCAATAATGTGTGTATGAAGATGATGTGTTAAATTTTGATGTAAAATAAACCTTGATGACCTCTTTGGCGCAGCGAGCGAAGGTTCGTTGCGACGCAGGAGATACTCAGTTCGATTTCCGCCTCGGGGCAAATGTTTGTTGGATCTGTAAATATTTGTTTCGTGTGTTCTCGGAGGTTTTCTATGTGTATTCAAATATGTTTAATCTATCTATATAATGTTTCCTATTAAGTATATCAGTTATCTTTATCTAGTACAACACAAGCTCTGATTAGCTTGGTACTAAATGATGCTGTGTGGATGTCCAGCATTGTTTATTTATTTAGGTATTGGTACTCACGTGTCTACAAATAAGTAGGTGAAAATCCACCTTCCTACCTTTATTCTTTTCGTTAAAACCTGTTATATATATGTATTTAAAATGGCGATGATGCTGCCACCAGCAGAGTTCTAGCAATCTTCTTTAAACCAATTAATATACTGAGAAGCCGTAAAAGGTTTTTATGGAGTTTTTACTGCGCGATGACACGACGACATGTTAAGCCATTCCGACAGTTTTATTCGAGCTAAGGAAGAGCCTTGTGTTTATGCTAATTTGAACCGTATACGGCTATCAAAAAGAGCTATCTTAATTTAGTGATTTCGTTTTCAATGGCAGTCGCTTTTGTTCATGCAGAATTAAGCCTTATCGGGAATACATCGTGATAGATCTAGATATAGGTACCTCGCTTCACCTCTCCAGCCTATATTGGTCCACTGTTGGACGTAGGCCTCCTTATAAGCGCCTAAGCAGGGTACAATACAATACAAAAATCCTTTGTTGTTTGATCATTATAAAAGACATTACATGCGACAAGTACAATGGGCGGCCTTATTGCTTAGAAGCGATCTCTTCCAGGCAACCTTTGGTAGGGGTAGGTGGTAGGGTAGGGGGGGAGGGGTACTTAAGTACTTTAACTTTAATAATGCTCGACTGAAAACACCGAGTAATGTTGTCATAGAATTAGAGATAAGTGTTCATCTAAAAATTAGAAAGTGGATGGATGGAGGTGTTTGTTATTCCCGTTAATCAAATAGTGGTTTCTTTTCACTTCTTCCACTAGTGGACAAAAAATTGAAGTGAACAGTAAAATAATTTTATTTGATAATAATTTATAAAATATATAAAATATGACTTGTCTAAGTGCTTATTTTGTAAGCCTAAAGAAATAAATGATTTTTTACTTTACTTTTTACTTTTAATCAATTAGTTACCATGGAAAAGAAATTTCGTGACAAATATAATGATTTTACTATTATATGCTATAAGAATTTCAGTCCGATCTGTTCAGTGGTTTTGGGGTGAAGAAGTAACAAACATGCATACATCCAGCCATCTAAACATCCAAACTTTTGAATTTTTAATAATTCTAGCTGCGCCCCGCGGTTTCACCCGCGTGGTGATAGATATTTTGGATAATATACAATATATCTTTATGAATTCTAGCCTATGTGTTATTCGACTAATGGACAAAAAATTTAAGTGAACAGGAAAATAATTTTATTCGATAATAATTTAATGTATAAAATATGACTTGTCTAAGTGCTTATTTTGTAAACCTAAAGAATAAATGATTTTGGACTTTTTTTTAGTAGTGTCATTAAAATAATTCAGTAGTTTTTGCGTGAAAGAGCAACAAACATATTTACATGATGTATGTACATACATCCTTACAAACTATCGCGTTTCTAATATTAGTATTATATCACATATAATATAAGTAGGTATCGTATATCAGCGGGACAAATACGAACCTAGTTTATATTGGAAGAACACCAACATTTCATCCCTTAACAAGCGGGGCGCGACTTGGCGACGAGAGAGCCACCCTCTCGCGACAACTTCAGTACTTCGGAAACTTCAGCCGAACAAAAAGACTTAGATGCCTATATCTAGTGCTTCTTGTATTACGTATATGCAGGCTTGAAAACGAATTCACTGGATTAAGTTAGCTCTTTTTGATAGCCGTATTACATAGTAACGTTATAACCTAGTTATTTTAATATAGATGTTAGCTTAAAAAGCAAATTTTTAACTAATATTGTTAGCCACCTAGCTTAGAACTTAATTAATATAAGTACAGTATTTATCGTAGTCCAAGATAGCCCTATCCTAAACGGGTTTATATTTGAAATTACAATTTAATATGTTACGTACAATATGTTATTTACATATAATATGGTTGCAATAATATTAACATTCGATTTATTTATAAGCTAGCAGCTTCCCGCGGCTTCGCCCGCGCGTCAATTTCTGCGCATTTTTGTGTAAAGTCTGCGGTAGATATGACGTAAAACAGCTTTATCTTTAAATTTAAACTTGCTTGATCAACAAAAACTGAAAAAGTCCCAGCTTGAATATTTAAACCCAAGTTTACCGCGGGCATGTCTAGTTATCTTAGGGTTAATTAGGCCCTTTCAAACAAACCACTCAACCGTGTTGAAAGATCTATTCGTTGCTTTATTTCTTGCTGATGAACATTTACTCGGTAATTGGTAAATTTACCTTTTTGAAACATTTCCTTATAATTATAAGTATTAATACAACGGGTATTTATCGCGTTTATTTACCTTTTTTCCCGACGTTTCAACAGGTTTACACTCTGTCGTGGTCACGGGATGACTGGAGTACTGGAGTTACCGCCTCAGCGAAACGGAGGCTAGTTTATTTGAAACTACCCTCATTTCATTTTCAATAGTAGGAATGTCCATCTGCACACTCGGACGACACACGACACTAACAGTGTCCGCGACGCAATGAGAGACCGGATTACGACGACTACACTTTGCTATCACTGGATTCCACGAGGCAGAGAGATAAATACCCGTTGTATTAATACTTATAATTATGTGTTCAGATCGCGAAGTTTAAAAACATTCATTTCCTTATAATTTGTATGATATATTTAAATTACCTTTGTTTATCCCAGTCTTTTAGTAGGTTTAACTAGACACTGTCGCGTTCACAGGGGTCATCAACTGGTTCAAACTTTATAGTTTTTCAGTGGCATAATAGTCCTAGCGGGGCCCTGTATCAAACAACACAGTAAATGTGTTCTCTGCTTATAAGTAGACGACCGATGTGGCGCGGTGGGCGAAGGTCCGCCTGCGACGCAGGAGGTTGAGGGTTCGATTCCCGCCTCGGAACAAATGTGTGTACGATCTGCAGATATTTGTTTCGGGTGTTCTGGTCGTTTACTATGTATAATAAAAAATATCTATCTATGTAATATATAGTATTATGTATATCAGTTATCTAGTACCCATAACACAAGCTCTGCTTACCATGGAGCTAGATAATGCTGTGTGAATTGTCCAGCATTATTTATTTATTTATTATTTAAGTAGCCTTCTATGTAGGTACCCATTACAAGGAAGGGGATAACTGTGCCCTTGAAACATTTTTTATCACTGGGTTGCTCAACTGGTCGATTCAAATGTATTCTTGAGGGTATCACTATTTTCGACGCTAATTCGTTCATTTACTTTTGATTTCCACAATTCGCTGCCACAGTTGATAAATATAGTTTGGTTGGTGTAGCGCTTTTGCAAAATTATATTAGAACACTCAAAAGTGGTGAATATTTCTGCTTGGACGATGGAAGCGTTGGTAATAGTCTAGGTTTATTTATTATTATTAACTCATTTATTTCGGATTTACCCATAAAACATACATTATGCTACTGCCGTTCGAATTAGTTATATTAGAAGAAGCATACATCAAAACTCCGGGATATACCGCCTACGTATCTAGGCACCAGCCAAAAACTCATTAAAAATGCTCCATTATTGGATGAGTTTTTCAAAACTCTTTCAAATTAGCAAACAACACTTCAAATAAATGAAGTGATGTAATAGTCGAGTCAAAAATAACGTGAGAGCTAACAACTCCGGACAGGCTTTGTGTAGGGAATATTCTGGAAGAACGGGGAATCCGTGGAAAATAATGACTCTCGCAAACAGTGCATCTAATCCGTATCCGAGTCTGATGTGAATTCGCGAAATAAAGATAAGATACGTACATTTATTTATTTCATTATATTATTTTATAATTTTGGAAAAACTAACAACTAGGTAACTTAATACAAAACATAGTGTGTAACTTAGGGCCATAAACAGGTTACACAATAACATTATACAGCGTAACAAGGAATAATAATAATTAAAACTACTATGCTGTAGCTACTGAAAGGGTTAAGATAAGATTGGTCAATAAGTTTGTCATTTTGTGCTGAAAAAAGCCGTTCGAAGTCGCTGGCAGAACCTATGTATTATGTCGTCGAAATAAAACACGATATAGGTACTAAAATATAAAATCCTTTACCATTTTGGCTTCTCTAACGATACGAATTATTTTAATTAGTTTGCGCTGAACGGGTTGTTTGTACGAAAATAAGTTGTGACGTTGAAAAGGCTAATTATTTAAAATTGTGTCGTGTATTTCACTGTTAGTTATGAATTTTATTTGTGAAGGAAACTTATGTAATTAATAACACTTTCATGTTATCAATTTATCTCCTCTGTAATGCTGTCTGTCTCTGTACGCCCGTATTATGAACGCTTGATCACTTTGCTCAGTCAGAGATTACTCAAGCTTGGCATAATGGCCACTCAAGCATATTGAGTGGCCTTTATGCATTGAAAAACGTTACTCAGCCTATGAGCTGATTGCTCCTATGCTGAATAACAAATAATGAATTATCAAAATTCTTCGACGACCGATGTGGCGCGGTGGGCGAAGGTCCGCCTGCGACGCAGGAGGTTGCGGGTTCGATTCCCGCCACGGAACAATTGTGTGTTCTCGATCTGATATTTGAGATATTTTTTCCGGGTGTTCTGTTCGTTTTCTATGTATAATAAAAAATATCTATCTATGTAATGTATTGTATTATGTATATCAGTCAGTTATCTAGTACCCATAACACAAGCTCTGCTTACCATGGGGCTAGATAATGCTGTGTGAATTGTCCAGCATTATTTAATAAAATAATAAAAATAAAAAATCTCTTGTCAACATTATCTATTATTCCCCAAAATATAATCAAAAATAATAATCATCTATCGAGCAAATAATAATACAATCTTATTTATTAGGGTGGTGTACGCCCGCGGCTTCGCATGAGTTGTGTCTATGGAAACGTATATAGGTTATTTTTATGGTTTTTTATATTATAAAGGTTTTTTTTAATAGTTTGGTATTGGTTAATAGCAAATGGCCGACAATATACGCAAAACTTCTTATATGCTATGTAAATTATTTGTAGAACATAGAAATTAATAAAAAAATATCTTTTAACGCCGGTGACGTACCCCCTAGAGATGATGATGATGATCGCGTTATCTTTGTTTCTTTACATGGAACTTACCACATACTTCCATTACATTATTATGTGACTCATTTCCCTGATCTCGAGCCATATAATGGTAAAGTCAAAGTAAACTAAAGTAAAAAGTTCTGAAACTATCATGGTTATTAACACTAAAGTCATTAAAAACGGGATATTTACCATGATTTGATTTTTGAGTTTTCCAATATTTCGGCACAGTTTCATGCGCCATGATCACGGAATAACCGTGATTATTCCATGGTTATTCCGTGATCATGGCGACTTTAAAGTAAAAAGATTTTTATTTTGTCAGAACAGAGGCTTATAAATTATACTTAAATTGGCAGAAGACAGAAACTGACAAAATCGATCTCCACTCAGGATGTGCTATGGTAGAGCCCGGTCTTTTGGGAGGCATGCGTGGTGCTGAAGCCAATAGCAATGATGCTCTTTAGGAAAGGGCAAGCAAAAAAAAATAGACAATATTACTAAGCCTTTAGTACACTTCAAGTCTAAGACCTCCTTTTGAATCTTAATTTTTTTTTATTGTCAGCCAGTGCTTCCATTACGATTTGTACAATCTTTCTCTATGATTTAAATAAATAAAATAAAATAAAATAAAAATAGCTTTATTATTCCGAAACACTCATTTTAACAGTATTAATATAAGAACTTAAGTATAACTACTATTCCTTTTTACATAAACAAACTTTCTATATTACTTATATACTAACTTATTTACTTAGGTAGTGTTAGGACCGCCTGGAGCGGTGAAAGCCTCCTCCAAGGTACTCGGTTTTTAGCTTTCTCTGTTGTTTCATATGTTTTCTTGTATTTTTATTTCTAACAAGTATACTAAAAACTATAAAGTTAACCATTTGTAGATTTTTCTGTTTTTAACGCCTTTTTCTTCTTTTTTTTTTCGCCGTAATAGCATACATAGAACCTCTATCTTCGATATGGTATCCTTTTCTTCTTATCTTTGAAATCCATTAAATGTTGTAGTATAGTATTTCTGTAGCTTTTTGTTTAATATTGGAGGGTGGTGGTCATACTCCCCCACGGTGACCTGCCGGATTGGGGGAGGTGGAGAGGCTGATTAACAGATATATCTTTTTTGAAATTCGAGTTCTTTTCGATAGACTAGAAACATAGGATAATCGTTACAAACAGCCTACAAGGTAAAGGTAAGGGAACGGTACTTACGAATACCTAGTCGTAAGTACCGAATAACTTCAAAGGATACGTTTGCAACTCAAGACGGAAGCCTTTTATGGGTATCAAGATAAGGATACCCGTATGATTTTGTAAGGCTTACTGCCCACAGTGAGAGCTAATGTCAAGCTTAGCTTCATAGCCATAGAGTAATTTTTTGAATAGAATGTAAGTCTCTTAGCTTTATAAATAAAGAGTTTTCTTACCATCAATTTAAAACACATGTCACTCATGCAAAGTTTCCATTTTCTGCACAGTAATATATTCACTCAAAACCTACATATTTGATTTAAAATTCACAATAAAGTACAAACAAGATATCTATTCACACTCCTGAAAAATTCTGAACTAGTTTTTAATGGAAAGACAACAGAAAACTGAATTAAAATTTGAATCAAGGGTGTTATTTTCTTTCAATGACGTCACGAATCTCGTAGCTGTTCGTAGCTCACGTAGCTTTCGTAGCTAAGTTCGTAGCTCGCTACGTAGCGGGCAGTGTCTACGGCGTCTACGGGACGACTGACGTAGAGCTACGCGGGAGATGAAATTGAGATAGGTTTGGAAAGTACGGACGGTGTTCGGTCGTGGGATTTCGCATTTAAAATATGTAAAGTTAATGTTATTAGTACGTATCCAGTTAGAATCCCCCCATCGTCTAAATGTAAAACTTTTGAAATTATCATGTTTATCAATTAGAAAGTTAAAAAAAATTTTTTTTTAGATAATGCTGGGCAATTCACACAGCATTATCTCGCCCCATGGTAAGCAGAGCTTGTGTTATGGGTACTAGATAACTGATATACATAATACAATACATTACATAGATATATATTTTTTATCATACATAGAAAACGACCAGAACACCCGGAACAAATAACTGCAGATCGTACACACAATTGTTCCGAGGCGGGAATCGAACCGGCAACCTCCTGCGTCGCAGGCGGACCTTCGCCCACCGCGCCACATCGGTCGTCAAAGAAAGTCAAGAAAGTCATTTAATATCATGCCTTATGACATTTGAACATTTATGAAGCTGACGTTGGCTTTTCCAAGTAACTATTTCTTAGGAAACAAAAGGGCTGGCAAGAAATAAAAGCAAATATTTCTTAGGAAACAAAAGGGCTGGCAAGAAATAAAGGCAAATAATTGATAAGGACCTAGAACCTACTTCTTCTTCTTTGTCGTTGTCTTCATTGCTGAAGGTCGTGCCCGTCCTGGAAGGCTTTCACGGTGACGCTGATGAACCGCTTCCACACTACTCTGTCTTCGGCCTGTCTCAGGGCTGCAGGCAAAGTGAGTCCCGTTATAGCCTTAATTTGATCAGACCAGCGGGTTGGTGACCGTCCTCTTGGTCTTTTGCCCTCTATCTTGCCCATTACCACTAATTTTTCGAGGTTGTCAGTTTTCCTTCTGGCTATATGGCCAAAATAGCTGAGAACTCGTTGATAGCAGATCGTCGACAATCTGGTTCTGATATTTAGTTGGTCGAGAATGGATCTGTTAGTTCGTTTTGCTGTCCATGGTATGCGTAACATTCTCCTCCAACACCACATCTCAAAAGCCTAGAACCTAACAACTAACTAATCTTACAACAGGACGTCATGTCAATGCAAAGTTGCCTTTCAAAAAATACATTTGTGCTAAAATCTATGTACGAATCCCTTTTAATTTCGGTACAAAATGCTATATTCCATCTTTCAAATAAAAGTCGGACAATAAATAACCGAGTTCTAAGGAAAAGTATTCCGATTATGCAGCTAAATAGACAACCTCCTCTTTTGGAGTAGTCGGTTAAAAAGCCAGGAAAGTTTTATCATCGAGTCTGTTTGCATGCTCGCTTGAACAAAAAGTAGTTAATTGCAACTAGGGCGCTTCTGTACACTGCATTCTGGTAATTGCAAAACCAACTTGTTTTGGATGTGCTGTTGAGGGAAGATTTATTAGACAACAAGGTTTAATTTGTTAGCTGGAATTCTAAAAACGGGTTTACACAATATCTTGAACGAACCGGTTACATAATCCTACTATTATGAAAGTTTGGCTGAAAACAACGCCAAAAGTATCTACTGCTTGGTATAATTGATATAAATCATTTGAGCTACCTGTAGATTTTTTACAACAGTCTGCAGTTAGCTGTAACTGTTTGATTGTAACTGTCTTTGATAATAAAGATATGTTTAATATAATATATAAACTTAATAACCGGGACCACCAGTAAAGTATATAAGCATTATTTGTATTGGAAAATAAATGAGTTTTGTATTTTTTTTGTATTTTTTGTATAAAAAAAAAAACAATCTTAGAAATAAAACCACTTAATGTAACAAAACTAGGAACAAGACCCATTCGGTATCATTGCTTAAAGTAAACCGACAATTCATTATTTTCTACGTATTAATAATGAATATTGTACAATATCTTAAATAACTTGCTAGACATAGCAAAGTAATCAAAGTATCGTATTTACTGTACACAGGTGAAGACCGTGTATACTAAATACGATATACGATCCAGGATTTCATCCATCTATCCGTACCGTCCATAGTAAGCGAACATCGAGGTAAAAATCAAACGACAGTATTGACAATAAAAATTTTGAAACTATCATAGTTATGTACGTATGTGTATGTGAAAAATTCAAACGAAACAATCAAATCATGATAAATATCCCGTTTTAAATGACTTTAGTGACAGTTTTGACGGCTAGCGGAACTAGTGTAAAGCAACTAGTCCCCTATTTTTTTATTTTTTTTTATTTGCTTTGGGGTGGCTTTCGTATCACGGCGGCCATGATAGGCCTATTGTGATCGCCACTTTTACATTTCAGTCCCGAAGCCGTGGCGTTCATAGTTCGCCACTAACCCTTGCAGCTGCTAGGAACTGTAGGATTTTCTTCGGAGTTATGTCTTTCAGCTCGTCTGGGCTATGCAGATGCTTGCACAGATGGATGCTGCGTTTGTGCATCAGTGCTCCACACTCACTTAGCAGATGGAGGGGCGTTTCATACAACTAGTCCCCTAGCCATATTGTCGGTTGCTGTTATACGAGCACATTAGGGTTTCGTAAATGGACTGATTTTCTTCGACACACAATTCTCCTCGCTCACACGCGCAGGAAGACATACTTTTGGACAGTTTACGACTAGCCGATTATTCGGTTGTAAAGAGACCATGATCTTACCACCAAATCCTTGGAAATTAAATAAGTTCAAGTCCCGCCGAAATCGTTTTTTTGGGATAGTATTTAATTTATTAGAGATTACCCCGAGTGCGAGGGCTTACGCACTATAACAACAGAAACCTTAATAAATCCTACTCTTTTAATAAAATAATTATAAATATTTGATATATGATATTTGATATATGATATTTGATATATGATATTTGATATATGATATTTGATATATGATAGTCGGTTTTACCGACTCGTTGAAACATCTATCTTACGATATTTTAAGTACCTACTTTGTAGGTACTTAAAAACTAATAACTAAACTAATAACAGACAAACGAAAGTCTAATGGAATGTCTGAACAACGAACACGAACTTTCAAGTCAGATAGATCTGGGCTTTGAGATGTCTGTCAGTCGGAAGCTGTTCAAATATTCAATCAAGAGATATCTAAAGAGCTTTACACACAACTGCTATAGGTAATGTCGAGCGAACCATATGGTGCGGTGGGCGAAGGTCAGCTTGCGACGCAGGAGGTTTCGGGTTTGATTCCCGCCTCGGAACAGTTGTGTGTACGATCTGCAGATAATTGTTCCAGGTGTTTTGGTCGTTTTCTATGTATAATAAGAAATATATATCTATGTAATGTATTGTATTATGTATATCAGTTATCTAGTACCCATAATACAAACTTTGCTTACCATGGGGCTAGATAATGCTGTGTGAATTGTCCAGCATTATTTATTTATTAATATATATTATTGTACAATAAATCCCAGGATGTATAGCTTTAAATGATCTTATTGTATCACACACAGAACAGTTAATGTAATGTACCTTTCCCTTCATTTTCAAAACTTTTTGAACATCCTTTTCGAAGAGAAATAATGTACGGAAATGTATTGAGATGTTTTAAAGTGTACTAAGTAATGTATCGAAGTATAAATGTTTATTTTCGTTTCGCTCTCTATCTTAAGATATGAAGATGTTAAAATATACATTAAGGTGCAATTCCAAGATGGACCGCAGGCCGCAAACTGCAGCTGTTGGCAAGCGACGCTACTTAACCGCACTGCGGTTAACCGCAGGTGCTAGCCGCAATGTCGCCTGAGGTTGCAGTCTGCAGCCCGTCTCAGACTTGAACCTTTTGCATGTTACTGTTGTGCGTTATATTCTGAAGATTTCTATGGAAAGATGTAATGAGATGTATCGTGCTATAATGTACGTCTTTACTTTACATTATAGCTGCTGTGTGTGAAGAGCTTAATTCTATTTTCGCAGTATCGTGAAATCTAGAAACTCCAATCAGAAACTATAAATAAGTGAGTCTAGGCGAGGCTTAGGGAAGAGATTTGAATTTCGGGTTCTACATTCGTAATGCCCTTTTACAATGAGCATTGAAAATGTTCGCGGAGTTGAAATTATTAATAATATTAATAAACCATTTGCTACTTTAAATTGCGAGGAGTGGAAGGTGAAAATAGGGGTCTTTGGCCAGCTGTGGGACAATAATTTCATTTAATTTAAATTCAAGCTTTTTCACACGAACTTATTTTACATTTTGTTCAACATTATCATCAGCCTATATTTGACCAAGTCTAAGAATAGGCCTCCCCCAATGAGCGCCATAGCACCCTGTCTTCAGCTTGCCGCATCCAGCATCTGCCTGTAGTATTTCCAAGTTGTCATCCCACCTGCCGGAGGAACACTGTCCTACACTACGTTTACATTGCTCTCAAGAACACGTTGACAACCGCTGGGTTACCCCAGCGGTTTTTGATTCTTCGCGAGATATGGCCGGGCCTCTGCCACATCAGATTACTAATTCTCTATAGTTTGTTACTTATTATTATTGCTTAATTAAACTATTGTTACGAAATCAAATTTGGTCGGCTTCTCACAAACCGTATCCATGTTTTTCCTGCTAAGTCTTTCAGCTCGTCCTCCTTCCACGCGTGATAATTAATATTAAATATTGATAATCGTTACGAAATACTATCATCTTGTTATTCAGGATCCTTTGCGACTCTTAATTGTTGAGTATGTAATACCTAGTAAACTAGCATCTGTCGATGGGTTTCCATTTAACTGGATTAATCTTTACTTTAATACGTACTCGTATTGTTGTAGAAGGTTCGGATCAGTTTCAAGTTTTCGATAAATTAAAGTTCTCAGATAGGTATAAAATTAAGTACAATTTTGTCAAAATATTTTTATGTTTATGATTTCAGAAAGCATATCCAAATCTCACGCATCTATGACCGAAATTGAAATCAATTTGACTATCTAAGCCTGCAGAGTTATGGTGGCCCTGTAATTAAGGATCCTGTGGCTAGGGTACGGTACCGCTTGCATAATTAAGTGGTGTACCTGGTTGATTGCGAGTGCGGATGCGGTTACAGATGCGGATGCGGTTACTTTTAAACACGTGATTGGAAACATTATGATGTAAAGAAATAAAGCTTACTAGGACTGCCCCGCTTTTGTATCGCGTCCGGTATGTTTGCAGAGTCCCGCGTTGATGACTTTGACGCAATCATCCGCAACAGAACAGCATCCTTGATGCGCCAGGTGAGAGGCGGTACCAGTAGCTATCTATAACTTATAGCTGGAAGGCTGGACATGGACTGCACTTTTATGAAGGAGGCTTCCGTGTATTGGGACCCACGTGACGCGCACACATAATGTCATGTGTCTGTTAACGCAGGATGTGTCCTTCCGCTTACAATGTTTTTATTTTATTTTTGAATCATGTATGTTTCTTATTATAACTATGGCTGTAACATGTACCTACATTATTGTGAAGCTGAAATAAATGAATTGAATTTATTTGAATAACTACCGGGTTGTGTTCTCAGGAGTTGAATCAGGGGTTGTGCTGTAAGTTAGCCAAAAATATTTGTCTCCCGTCATCCTTTTCAAGGTCGACTTTGTTATTTGCGTTATTATCGTTTGACGACCGATGTGGCGCGGTGGACGAATGTCCGGGTTCGATTCCCGCCTCGGAACAATTGTGTGCACGATCTGCAGATATTTGTTTCGGGTGTTCTGGTCGTTTTCTATGTATAATAAAAATATCTATCTATGTAATGTATTGTATTATGTATATCAGTTATCTAGTACCCATAACACAAGCTCTGCTTACCATGGGGCTAGATAATGCTGTGTGAATTGTCCAGCATTATTTATTATTTATTTATTTATTACAGTAGTATGTTTGATTGAAACTGTGATTTTATATAAACCAAGATAACCAAAGCTATCGACATAGCTCAAGGAATTTGCAAGCTGAAGTGGTAGTAGGCCGGCCATACGAGCCTAGTACTATACATACCTGTAATAAATAGATGTACCTAATGTTTTGAATATATATGTAAATACATTAATTATGTAGGCTGATTAGCTAACGACCCTTAATTGTGTTGCAATAACACTAATACCACTGCAAAGGTGCATCCGTAATGAAATCGTGAAACTACGATATTTTTTATTGTAAAAAAAATTCCATACTTCCATAGTTATTGTTTATTTGGATTTATGCCAGATTCGTCCCTAATGTTCGGCGGAAATAAAAAACAGCTGTTTACTTCAGCAAAAACTTCCTGATACCTTTACAATAAATATTTAAATACTCCTTCCAGTTTATATCTTGAGGATTGAAGGGAAAGATCTTCGCATCGTTCCGTGATAATGAGCGAGACAGCGCTATGGTGTTGTCGGCGCTCATGTTGTAAGAGCGAGAGGTGTAGAATTTTATATTTTCCCTGCTTGTTGCGACTCTTGAGTGGATTGCTTCGTATCTAAAATACAATAGAAACAAAACATATAAAATGCAACCTTTTTCAAAATAAAGGAATGAGAAAGGTTCAGTCCTAGATATAAAAAAGGGTATAGTAACTGATCATAATTATGATGGGAAAAAAGCTGAAAATCTTCGTAGATTTATTTATTTATAGATACATAATATCTTTTATCTTATCTTTTCACTTCTCTTGCTCAGAAAGAGTGCCATTTTAGAGTAGATATCAAATGCATTTTTTCTTCTTTTTAAATCTTTGTCTGGAATCATCAGCCGTTACAAAACATTCTGCCTCTTACATAAAGACTCGACTTTTTGGAGTTCCATTTTAAAGAATAGGTACCTACATACATTTCATTTGAGTTTGAAAATGGAACTGAAAGCGACGATTATGATTATTTTTGGATGTTTATGAAAACAGTTATTCTGCCACCGACCATCCTACTAATATTATAAACGTCAAAGTTTGTAAGTATGGATGGATGGATGTTTGTTACTCTTTCACGTAAAAACTGCTGATTGGATTTTAATGAAACTTCACAATAATATAGCTTACATATCAGAATAACACATATGTATGTAGGCTATAATTCATAAAGATATATAGTATATTATCCAAAATATCTATCACCACGCGGGTGAAACCGCGGGGCGCAGCTAGTATAGGTATATAACTACCTCGTCTAATAATGGACTGGTCCTTTGTTTTAAAATATACTATTATTCCACCTTATAAAATAATTTAACCAACAGTAACTACTAATTATGACACACTAGATGTGGCACATTTGGCAGCCTTATCACTGAAATCGATCTTTTCCAGGCAACCTTTGGATGGACAAGATTGTACCTAAGTTTAAAATTTTTAAACGACTCGGATAGTTTAGTCGTGTATAATTACTTTGTTGCTAGCTCAATAAAGACGTGGACTTACTTTGGTTTTCGACCGGTAAGCCTCATCCATAAAGAAGGTAGTATTTCCAGAAAGAAGGATGCTTGGTTTTTCCATATACCATCCTTAGTGAAGACTGCATAAGGTCGATAGTCGTCTGAAAAATATGAAGCAAATAGGTTACCCTAACCGTTCTAACGGTAGATCTCAAGAGGTACCTATGTTACGAGTATGATAAATGTTCATAGCCTGTGTTGTTGTTATTTGCAATTTTATATCAATGAAAGAAAGTAACAGATTGGTTACTAATTAAGATTGAGGTAGCATAATCTTATCGTTAGGAAGTATTCTTAAAATACTTCCTGAATTCATGAAACTAGGAAGTATTTTCAGATTGGGACTCATTAAACGGATTTTTATCAGAAACTTCGTTTCATAATTATTTATATAGAGGAACAAATAGGTAGGGTTTGGAGAATTTTGTAATGATGATGGTCGTTACATTTGTTTTTTGATTTTACATAGCACAGTGAAAATTTTACTACTAGGGGTTATTATTTATTCATACTATCTTTCTCTTTTTTTTTCATATGTGTACATAGGAATAAAATATGTGACAAAACATAATTTGCAAAAGTCTTAAGTTTCTAAGACAATTCTTAGAAACTTGAGGCTTTAGGAAATAATGTTATGTCACATTTTTTTTGTATAAGTTTCCTTTATTAAAATATATAACTTTCGTTGTGTGCCGTGGTATTAAAAAAAACATGTGCATTGATTCCAATTACCAGTCGCAAATACTCACGATGCCTTCATTCGGATACAAAATGTTGTCCGTGTTCAAGAATTGAACAGGTTAGTAATAACTAATAGTAAATAATAGGTTCGGTTGGTAATTTCACATTAATTCTGTTGTGATAAGCTACGCCCCCCATCTTATGGTGGCTTCACATGGCTATTTGTGTTCGCTATTGTGTGTTTGCTTTATTTGGCAAAATATATGACGTTCAGACGAACATGCAAAAAGAGGCAAATACGACCATCCACACATGGCACACAAATAACAAACACAGAAACATTTGGCAGCAGACTGAGCAGAGCGCAAGGTGCCAATATGGCCATTGTGTGGACGGCTTCTTGCGTATTTGCCTATTTGACTGCTTTGTTGTGCCTCGAGAAACCGACAAGCGCACGGTAACGCGTATTTGGTATTGGCCTTATTTGTCAAATAGGCAAATAAGGCGAAGACTTTATCAAATAAACTGTCCACACATGGTAATTGTTTGCCAAATATGCCACATACACAAATACAATGTGAAGTGCCACCATTAGCAGATGTAGGTTTCTGTGATTGATTTGACGACCGATGTGGCGCGGTGGACGAAGGTCCGCCTGCGACGCAGGAGGTTCCGGGTTCGATTCCCGCCTCGGAACAATTGTGTGCACGATCTGCAGATATTTGTTCCGGGTGTTCTGGTCGTTTTCTATGTATAATAAAAAATATCTATCTATGTAATGTATTGTATTATGTATATCAGTTATCTAGTACCCATAACACAAGCTCTGCTTACCATGGCGCTAGATAATGCTGTGTGAATTGTCCAGCATTATATATTATTATTATTTATTATTGAGGTAACTTACTATAGCTGTTTTTCTTGAAAAAACCGATGGCACTATTGCCCAATTCTTGCATTGTGACAGGATTGCACGATGAGGAACAGCTGTTGAAGACTTTCAAGTCGCTTTTTCTGGAAAGAAAATACTAAAAGAACAGTCACATTACAGACATAAGAAGCTTTGGGCCGTGTGGTGCCGCCTAACAAATGAAAAGTAAAAAAGTATATATTGCAAAAAACATAGGAAATAGAATAAGATAGTATTGGGTACTGGATGACTGGTATACTTAATACAATAGATTACATAGATAGATATTTTTATTATAATTTGAACGACAAGAACACCCGGAACAAAATATCTGCAGTGCAGATAGATCTTACACACATTTATATTATATTAAACATATTTTATTTCGAATAACGAGATCCATATTTTGTTATTAAAAATATTAAAGAAAAAAGACTAAAGATGAAGGTTAGTACTACTCAACTACAATTGTTTCGAAGTGGGAATCCAACCCGCAAGCTTCTGCGTTGCAGGCGGAACTTCTCCCACTGCGCCACAGAGGTCGTCTGATCGTAATAGTTGTAATACCCACCCAGTATTCTTAGCAGCAGCAACGATAGCTAGATTAGCGACGTAATCGACGGGGATGAGGTCGACCCGAGCGCGGCCGTGGCCGACGACCACGCGGTTGTACCCGAGGCCGGAGCCCGCGAACATGGCGTTGATGACCGACCAGCCTTCCACCCATCCGGGGAACGGCTCGGAGGCTGATGAGGTTACTAGAAGAATTACAAATTATGTTTATGTACTTCAAGTAAGAAGATTGGTTGATTCTGAAACAGTGCTTGGGTTTGTCGCACGCGGTTCGAAGCGCGTGTGGTGCGAAACGACTAAAGACCCACGTTGTTCAGCGATTTATCTTATTGATCTGACTAGCAGTGGAAATCTATTTGTCAAACAGACCTTCCTCTTGAAACACTCTATATTTAAAAAAAAAACCGCATCAAAATCCGTTGTGTAGTTTTAAAGATAGGGACAGACAGACAGCGGGAAGTGTCTTTGTTTTATACTATGTAGTGATACCACACACACACGCACTGGTTGCGCGATCTTCGCGCATGAAACTGTGTCGAAATATTAGAAAACATAAATCAAAGCATGGTAAATTAAATATACCCGCTATAAGTGACTTTTATGGTGATATCTGTAATTCACTCACTTATAGAAGGTCTTATAATAGTTGTCGGTATAGGCCCATGGTTCGTGGCCACGAAGTTCTCTGCCAGTGCCTTTGTGAAGGAGTATGTGTTGGGACGACCACCTGGGGCAACACACAAACTTATATTAGCTTAAGGCTCAACTCACACCAAACTCACACCGAACGAGTCGAATTCGCCGGAATTCCCGCGGCACCGCGGGCATCCGCGCGACTCGTTCGAGTTTCTCATGCGATAATAAGTTTTATTGTAATGAAAATAAAGTTAAAATTCATATGACACTGAAAGTGCGCTACGCTTCGCTGCGCTTCGACGCTCTTTTGGTGTGAGTTGAGCCTTAAAGAACTTTATTTCACATACATTTTTTTTATGCTGGACAATTCACGCTGTATTCAATTATAAATAAATAAATAATGTTGAACAATTCACACAACATTATCTAGCCCCAAGCTAAGCAGAGCTTGTGTTATGAGTACTAGATCACTGATAGACATAATAGAATACATTACATAGATATACACTTGCGAGCTATAAACTGGAATCACTTCATCGCTGGTTTCTGCAGACCATATTTTACAGTTTCCATGGAATAAACTGCCGATTGGTGTATATATAGTCGCACGAGCGGTGTGGCAGCGGGCATTGTCGTGCATTAGCAGGAAATTTTCGCCAATAAACCCGGCGTAAGGGAGTACATGGCCCAGCAGAATGTCGTTGATATACCTTTCTGCGGTTAGTCCTCCTCCCCGACCTCCACCGGGTACGAATACCAGCTCCGTTTTAGCTTCAATTGAAATCCCCGCCCACATCATACAAGACCCAACCCCATATGCCACTGTTTCCGCTATACAGCATTGTGCGTATCGCTCTCCCGGTCTCCTGTAGACTCTCCGTCGACGGTCGCTGCCATGCAGGCACATCCTAGTCTCGTCCGCGAACAAAACTCGGCTCCATTGCTGTATATCCCAATCTAAGTGATCACGAGCAAACTGAAGTCGTGCTTGTCGGTGGGCTGTAGACAATTTGGGTCCCGTTGCTGGCATTTTTGGGGTCAAGTTAGCTTCTTTGAGTCTTCGCCTCACTGTCCACTCGCTGACAGTTCTCCCTCGAACTTCTCCGAGCTCCCGCTGGACGTCAACGCCGGTTAGATGTCGATTTCGGAGAGAAGTGCTGACAATAAATCGGTCATCTCTCGCCGAAGTGCATCACTGTCGTCCAGATCCTGGTCTTCGGACTAAGTTTCCAGTCTCTCTAAACCTCTTGTATACTTTGGAGACACAGGACTGGCTCAGATGAAGCTGTCGAGCGATAGTACGCTGAGAGAACCCTTGCTGGATTAGGGTGACGATTTGAGCGGCTTCTATTGGTGTGGTTTCCATTTTCTTGTAATTCTAGTATTTTGAGTGACGTGATATATTGGACTGATGACAAAATTGTATAAATTCCCATTTTTATAGGGATTCAGGAGTTTGAAAAAATTAATGTTTCGTTCCAAAAATTTATGTCTATTGTTTTCACGTTCCATGACATATGATGAACATTTTTTTCGCTATGATATCGAAAGAGTTTGAAAGCTAATAAAATTATCTTTAAAATAATATACCACAACCTACAATTTATTCCATGGAAACTGTAAAATATGGTCTGCAGAAACCAGCGATGAAGTGATTCCAGTTTATAGCTCGCAAGTGTATATGTATATTTACTATACGGTAAACGACGAGAACACCCGAAACAAATATCTGCAGATAGTACAGAAATTTTTCACGAGGCGGGAATCGAACCCGTAACCTCCTGCGTCGCAGGCAAACCTTCGCCCACCGCGCCACAGGGGTCGTCAATTATTCAATTATTAATCATATCAGACGACCGATGTGGCGCGGTGGGCGAACGTCCGCTTGCGACGCACGAGGTTGGGTTCGATTTCCACCTCGGAAAAATGTGTGTACGATCTGCAGAATATTTTTTTTATCTGGGTGTTCTAGTCGTTTTCTATATATAATAAAAAATATCTGTCTATGTAATGTATTACTTAACACAAACTCTGCTTACCATGGGGCTAGATAATGCTGTGTGAATTGTCCAGCAATATTTATTTATTTATTTATAGCTAATTAGATAGTTATAATTGTGCCTGTCAGTGTATTATATTTTATCTATTGAGTAGACATGTGCTTTCAATATGTTTTTATATACTCGGTACATAAAACCAATAAATCCGTCCATTTACCTCGTCTGTCTTACATGAATGCCATGATTAATTTTTTTGACTTCAAAGTCGGCTATAAAAATTTGAATTTATTTTATTTTATTTGGGAAACAAAAAGTTTAAATTTAATTATAAATAGAACATAGACTTAGAATAAATAAAGCTAACTACAGTTTCCGCTCGCAGCTTGAAAGTATAACTGAACTAGTTATATAACTACATAGTTCAGTTACATTAACATAAGTGAAATTTGATCGACTAAAAATTAAAATTATAAAAAGAATTTATAAGTAAATGTATTTATATTTATATTATTATTATATTCACTTTATTTATTTAAAATCTTGTTGTAAGTATTTTCTACTTTTAGAAAATTTTATAAAATCTACAGTTAAATATTATCAAAACGGTAGACCAACGGTCGCGAAGCTAGCTAGGCTCAAGCGGCCAGTGACTAGGGCTGCAGAGAGAGGAACTTCCTGACGATACAGGGCGAATCCAGGAGTACCGGCTATTAACACTTTGAGTGCTGAAAACGCACGGTATGAGTTTTCTACAAGTGACTAATATGCGTAAATCCACACTAGCGCAGCGGCTGAGAAAATACAGATCTTTGTGACTCAGCAGAGCTGCAATATTTTTCGAACGAAACGCATGTGCGGCACAACACAACCGCTGTGTAGAGCGGCAGCACGAATTTTTTAGGTAAAAAAAAAGATCGCAGTCGTCGAAAAAAAATCGCAGTCAAAGTCTCTTTTTACCGTTTTGTAAAATGAAAATTTTTTTTTCGAGCCTAGAAAGGTATCTGTCGCCGATCAATATAAACAGGCCTTTAGATGTATGTGAATACTACGTAAATTATGCAAAACATGAGAAGCAAAAAGCATTTATTTATTGTATGATTCTATTATCTATTTAAGAAAACCTTCAATAAGCTTTTTAGTATTAATCAATGTGTTAGTATCAGTAGTGGAATGGTATCCTAGGAATGGAAAAAGAAGAAAGGGACGTCAAATCAAGAGATGGGAAGATGACCTACCAAAAGGATGGAGAAGACTAGCTCGTGACAGAGATGATTGGAAGAAGCTAGGGGAGGCCTATGTCCAAGGACAACCTGACCAACAAACTGGTTGCTGAAGAATTCAGTTAGATCATAGATCAATAACAATACTTACTTTTTAATAATACTTTATTTATCATTATCATACTTTGGTCAGTGTATAAAGGCTTTTTTTTATTTTTATTTATTTATTTTATTTTATTTGTTAGTGTGTTATTAAAAGCTGCTGGCTTTCCTTCAAATAAATATAAATATATTCACCTAAGAGTTTAGCGAGCTTTACTTTATCATGCATGCCTTCTTTCAAGAAGGATTGCAACTCTTGCTGCCCCGATGGTGGCGGGTACACCACTTCTTCTAGACGCGGCCTGTGAGCATTTATGAATGCCGTCGACATGTGTACGAATGACTGAAAAACAATTACATTTAGATATATCTTGTGACTTAAAAATATGCGAAAGTTTTGATTGATGGTGTACCTACGTTGTTACTCTCACTCTTAAGGCCTTTTGGCGTTTTGTCAACAAACAATAAATGTAAATGTACCAATTGGGGGTTACTAGACAAAATGAGCTTGTGAACCAGGCATTGCGGCTTCGCTTGTTTCTATGGCAATGTTTAAACATACGAGTACATTTTAACCAGAGTCCATCAGAAAAGCAGTGTCCTTACCAGTTTTTAAAGCTCGCGTTAAGGAATTTTACCTGTCAGAAAAGTGAATATAGGTACTTATTATTTATTTATAAACTAAGTATTACTAAGAAGTATATTAGATATAAATATTTTTAATTAAAAACAAAAGTTTTATTAAAACTTAAGTTTTTAATAAATTATGAATAATGTTTTTTCTACCATTTGGGAACTAATTTGTTGGATAAATAGTAGCCTTTGTTTTATTCCAGGTTCCAGAGCTATACCTACGCAAGATTTTAGCTCAATCTGTATCCATTTATAATACTAATTAGCGGGATAATTACCTGCAAATTGTTCATCCGTCGACACATGCTAAGCATTTTCTTCGAGGCCTCGTAGTTATGGTTTAGAGCATCGTCCAACTTCATGTCAAATCTAATACAGGCTGCTAAGTGAAAAACTACGGATATCTGGAATAAGTAGAAAAAACTGGCAGTTGCAACTATACTCCAGCCAATTTCAATATAAAATGTTTACATACAGACCGCCCATACTTAACCTAAATTTAAGTTTGTTACCGTGTATTTTAAAACGTAATTTATATTCTTAGACGATTTGAGATATACTATTGCTAACAAATTATATAATTATTAGTTTATTGTAATGATATAATAGAATCAAACTAAATTTTAACTAGATATCGCTTTTTTGCAAAAATGTTGTAGAACTATTTTCATTATTAAGACATTTGAGCTAGTGTACTTATAGATTTTTAAGACACAAATACCTTTTTCTGTACCTTCCCCGATTTGATATAAACAAATAACTAGGCGTTAGTTCTTTGTTTATATCAAATCGGGGAAGGTACAAAAAAAGGTATTTGTGGAGAAATGTGGGTATAATGAGATTTAAATTATTTTAACAGTAAAACTAAAATTAGAAGTAGGTACTCATACGTAAATCTTAAAGGAAGCCTTAGATAGATAGATAATTGTTTTAGTGCACACTTAAAAATAAAACAAACAGACAGACATAAGACAGAATAAAATAGAAAATATGTGACAATTTGGCTTTAGTGTTCTCACGATAGGGCTGGTCCACCAGTTCAAAGTCGCTCAGCGAGCTATGGAAAGAGCTATGCTCGGAGTTTCTCTGAAGGATAGGATTCGTAACGAATACATCCGACAGAGAACCAAGGTTATCGACATAGCTCAAAGAATTAGCAAGCTGAAGTGGCAGTGGGCCGCGAAGAACCGACGGCCGATGGGGCAAACGTGTTCTTGAGTGGAGACCACGACTCGGTAAACGTAGTGTAGGACGCCCTCCGACCAGGTGGGATGACGACCTGCGAAAGACTGCAGGTAGATGTTGGATGCGGCAGGCTGAAGACAGGGCGCTATGGCGCTCATTGGGGGAGGCCTTAGTCCAGCAGTGGACTGCTATAGGCTGATGATGATGATGATGATGATGTTCTCTCAAAACAAAAAGGTTCGTAGGTAATAAAAGTGAGTCATACCATACCTTGTCTTTGAAAAGCTGTTCTTCCTCCACGCTGATACCGAAATTCTTCTCCAAAACGTCGCCAGTTACTGCGACGATTTTCTCCAAGCTTTTTGGTCTTTCGGACTTTATTCTGTTGAAGAGCTAAATAAGAGATAGTAAATAATAAATTGAAAATGCAAAGGTCGAGGCGGTAGAATTGAGTCTGTCGGCAAAAAAAAGCTGAGTGAACATTGAGTGCTCGTTCTCTTTTGAATGACATTTTGGGAACTTTTCATTTATTTTTTATCTATATAAAAATCTCTGTTAGACTCAAAGTCCCTAATTAAATTAGAATTTAAAAAAAATCTCTCCGTAGCAACGGATCCGCTAAATAATAAATAATGCTGGACAATTCACACAGCATTATCTAGTCCCATGGTAAGCAGAGCTTGTGTTATGGGTACTAGATAACTAATATACATAATACAATACATTACATAGATATATATTTTTTATTATAGATAGAAAACGACCAGAACACCCGGAACAAACATCTGCAGATCGTACACACAATTGTTCCGAGGCGGGAATCGAACCCGCAACCTCCTGCGTCACAGGCGGACCTTCGCCCACCGCGCCACATCGGTCGTCACTATAACACACAGGTAATCATTATAAAACAAAAAACGTTAGCTTTTTTTGTGTAATCGCAAAGAGAATCATTACATATTACTGGCACAGGTCCTACTACCAATGCGTTTTTAATATATGTAAAGTATCTTGCCTTGAATTTACTAGTACTTACCGGTGCCGCGATCATATCTTGCAATCTTTGCTCGCTAGTCGCTCTTTTGTTGGCACGCACCAGCACGTAGATTTTATCAATATCTTTACAGCTATATAGGAGTTTTTCTACGAGTACCTGTAGATAACTTAAGACATAAATAAAATAAATAAACCTCCAAATAAAAAAACACATTGAATCTATAATTATTTACAGAAAATTACAATTAGAGTACTATAGAAAAAATTAGGAGTACCTATAATAGAAACAAATAACAACAACGTATTTAGAATTGAAATTATTTTTCTTTAATGGTACTAAAGATACAAAGTTGTGTCATTTGTACCATAACATAACATAAATGGTACAAATCAATGGTACTACTGACACAAAGGCAAACAATCGAGCTAACTGCAAGAATGTATTTAGTTATCTTACGTTTTAGAGGTTTTTTTTAGTATACAATATAAACCACTGAACATGAATTGTTTTTTTCCTGAGCAGTGAGCAGTATTAAAGTTGTCTCATATAAGAAATGAAATGAGATGAAACGAGGTGAAACGAGATGAAACGAGATGAAACGAGATGAAACGAGATGAAACGAGATGAAACGAGATGAAACGAGATGAAATGAAATGAAAAGTTTTATTTCTTTGGGACTCACTTCACTTAGACAGGTCATATTTTATAAGAAGCGCACTGCTACCATGCAGCATATAAAAGTGCATTCAAATATGGGGTAACTGGTATAATTTCGTTGAATTTTATATTGACGGCATCAAATGCCGTACTCGTAACGATGACATCGCATTCGTTTGAAGCTTTTTTATCACTGCAAAATGTGTCTAAAGATAACGAATTTAAGCCCATATTTAAATGCAAAAGTCATTTATTATTGGATGATTACCATGATTATATATTTGAGTTTTCCAATATTTCGGCACAGTTTTTTAGTGGTGAGGTTCGTAGAAAAAGACAAAAATGAATGTAGATCTGTATCTTCCATTAAAAACTTACTCGCAGTGCCTTCAGTTATTCCGTGATCATGGCGCATGAAACTGTGCCGAAATATTGGAGAACTTAAAAATCTAATCATGTTAAATATCCCGTTATAAATGACTTCTGTGTTAATAACAATGATAGTTTCAAAAGTTTCATCATATTTAAATGTATGTACGTTTTTGCACTGGGTGGTAGCGGTATTGGATGAGCGCAGAGCTTTACCCTCCTTATGCAAGTTACTCAATGCAAGCACACTGTTAAAAAAATTGCCCACCAATTATTTCAAAAATAGAAATGAAATGAATTTATTTCTTAAAAAACTTACACAGAACATAATAAACTTAAACTTAAAGGTACTGATAACTTTAAATTATTTTGTAGCGACTTTCGTTCCTATCCATAGTTACCTTTCCCAAAAATCCGGTTGCCCCAGTAATAAAAACAGATTTTCCTCCATATAAATCTGCCACTGACGTATTTTCATCTGGCGTTATCAACATTTTGAGTAACAGGTTTAAAAACTCTAAACAAAAAGCAGGAATTATTAATAAACAAGTCAAAATGCTTGCTCAACGGCGTTTGAAAAGTTAATGAATGCAGTAAATCTTTGCTGGTTAAACCTGCATGTTTTATCTTTATCTACCTATGGAGAAACCTACCTATTTCATTAAGTACAGAGGTTCTCATCTAAACTTGTGCGCGGCTTCATCCAATACCTACACATTTAGGCTGGGAACAGTGCTCGACCGACGGTACGCGCGTACCAACCCACGCCCGTACCGTCAGCGTAGCTGTGTGCGCGTTCATAGACTTGCATAGATATAGCTACCGGTCAGCGCTGACCGTCGGTCGAGCACTAAAGTCCGAGATGGGCCGCAGACTGCAACCGCAGGCAACATTGCGGATAGCGGCTGCGGTTGCTTCTATTGCCAAGCACGGTCGCGACACGACTGGCGCTACAGTCTATGGTCGCTGCGCGCTGCGGCCGCAGGCCGCAATGTCGCCGCGCTTGGCATCAATTTGACAAACGTGTGTATGATCTACAGATGTTTGTTCCAGGTGCTCTGGTCATTTTCTATATCTAGCTATGTAATATTGTATTAAGTATATCAGTCATCATAGTACCCATAAAAAAGTTCTGCTTAGCTTGGTGCTAGATGATACCGTGTTATTTGTATAGCAATATTTATTTATAATAAAGCTAAAATGCTCCGCGCAAATTTAGACAGGACTCTACCTCGTTGATATTACTAATTACCTTGAGCACATTTTTTAATTTCTCACACTAAACAAAGCATTTTTTTCGCCTAAAATTGAATACACATGTAAAAAACTAATTTCAATGTTTAGTAAAGGATACAATTGGCTTCGCTATACTTAGTATAAACCTTAAGTAAGTAAGTATGTACCGCTATTAATCCCACTAATATTATAAACGCGAAAGTTTGTATGTATGAATGTTTGTTACTCTTTCACGCATAAACTAGGTAGGTACTGATCAAGAACGGATCGAGCTGAATACAGGTAGCTCTAGTTGCTTTTTATCCCATAAAACAGTGCCCATGGGATAGTAATGGCCTTTAAACGTTTCCATATAAACAACGCGTGCGAAGCCGCGTGCAGAAACGATAGGCTATTAGACGCGATATACCCGGGTATGGTTTATTAACTAAGTATAAATAAATATGTACGTACATAATTGTGGCTGACTGTCCTGAGACGTCATAGTTTCGCAGATCGATACGAACAGACCTTTGTACTAAAAAAACTAGTACAAAAATAATAGCTTAAACAAAAGATAAGAAGAACAGAAACAGTTCGCTTCCTTATCTTATGCAATCTTTCTTTATATTATGACAAAAACCTGGCTAGACTAAAATTGTACCGTTTACCTACGTAAATTGCTATTTTGTATTTATTATTTATGCTAACCTTATTTGCAGGGTCATGGCTAAAAATCACAAGTAAATATCAAAATTACCTACCTTCATGTTTTTGCCTAAAGAGGAGCCAGGGGCTTTTAGCAGTCGTGAGAGAATTCACATAAATTTTTTGAGACGACTCTGCTTACATAGTCAGATAATTTTGTAATACCGACTTCAATTTGTTTTTTATTTGAAACTGTGCGCGTGAATAGTAGGTACGTATGTACATTTAACTTATTTCGTCTTGGTCTCATAGAATTGATTATCATAAATTTGTAGGTACTTAGTTATCAAAGTCATAACCTACTTGCAGGTCGATGGTTGCCGTTGTCGAGCAAAAGTCAAATCTGCTCCCAATAATGCTCTAGCAGAGTGTTCAAGACTGAAATACTTCTACAAAATCAGGAACAACTAAATATGATTTCTCGATGAACGTGACTTCATCGGGATGTTCCATTTTTGTATGGGCTTTGGAACAGCGCTTTTTCTTGTTTCATGCGGACATGGAATTCCATAAAAAAATTATCAGACGGAAGATGGTCTCAATTATTATCAATTTTTTTTTTCTATCTAAACTTTCTTTTGAAATTAAAAATTGAATATTATAGAGAAAATCAAACTCGAGACCATGTTTTCAGGAGTACCTCTTTCAGTGCTATGTTACAAATAACCCATATCTCCCTTGCTGTAGACGTTATAAATGATAAACTTAACTCTTGTTGGAACAGTACGCCAGCTTTCGCGTTATAGCCTTTATTTACCTTTAAAAACGTCACTACAACACGCGTTAAATATTTAGTTTTGCTACGTTTAAACAAAACTTTTTAACATTCATAAAATGGTTGGCATTCAGTACAGTTGTGGGGAGAATGGGATTGAATCTATTGCGGAGTTTTTTGGAGGGAAAAGTGTTTTTGTGACAGGTGCCACTGGGTTTCTGGGGAAGGTCCGTTGTTTTTTAAATTAAAATAATACTAAAAATTACAGATAGGAATTATTAATACTGAGTATAGCTTTAGATAAAAGAATATTGAGCAAATTTTTTTTATAAAACTTTTCGTGTTTTCTATTATAAAATCGTAAGCAAAAAAATTAATAATTGAAAGATATTATAGCAGTTATGTTACTTAATACTAGCCGCGGGCCAAGTTATGTAGATCAAAGGGGCGAAAGCTAGGCTAGAGCTTTCGCCCGCGTAGAATTCATATTTTCGTAGGTTTTATTTTTTTTGCACTCAATATAAAATAAATAAATAAATAATAAATAATGCTGGACAATTCACACAGCATTACCTAGCCCCATGGTAAGCAGAGCTTGTGTTATGGGTACTAGATAACTGATATACATAATACAATACATTACATAGATAGATATTTTTTTATTATACATAGAAAACGACCAGAACACCCGGAACAATTATCTGCAGATCGTACACACAATTGTTCCGAGGCGGGAATCGAACCCGCGACCTCGTGCGTCGCAGGCGGACCTTCGCCCACCGCGCCACATCGGTCGTCTATATAAAGTCCTTTAATAAACTAAAAATAGCGTAAGTTACTTGCTATAACTTGAGCTATCTGCATATGAAAATCCCGTCAATATCGAGCCAGCCGTTCCGATGACTAAATCAAACAAACAGAAAAATATGAACAGACATTTTTTAAATTAGTGTTGTTTTATGATTACCATTTATACTTTCAAAAACAATTGCTATTTTGACATTACACATCAACAGTTTTTTTATAATTATATATTTTGTAAATGAAATGAAATGAAATGAAATGAAATGAAATGAAATGAAAATGAAATGAAATGAAATGAAAATATATTTATTCTGTAGAGCAAAAAAACTTAATTATCTAACTATAGTAAAGGAATACAGCACACGACTTAAAAAGACTTAAAGTATATAATTGATAATATGCATTGATTTATATAAATATGATGTATAATACCTATACATATTTTATGTAACAGGTGATCATCGAAAAAATTCTATTTAGCTGTCCAAATGTGGAAAATGTTTACATACTGGTACGAGAAAAGAAGAAGATAGCGGTCCAGGATCGAATGAAGAAACTATTCGAGTCACCGGTAAGCTTTTTACTTTATGTTCACCTTTGCTGTTATTTTGTAAGACGAACCTTGTAATTTTAAATCGAACACTAATAATATGCAGCCTGATACGGCTTACTATGATTACCTACGGCTTGAATTTGCTTGGACGCCTTGTCAAAGTCAAAGTATATTTATTGCAATTACATGTGAAAAAGATCGTACATAAAAAAGCGTAACAATGTAATTTGCCCATTATGGGCATGCAATTATTTCTCTTCCACTTTTCTTCCACAAGTGGACAAAAAATTGAAGTGAACAGTAAAATAATTTTATTTGATAATAATTTATATTTAAAATATGACTTGTCTAAGTGCTGTGCTTATTTTGTAAGCCTAAAGAAATAAATGATTTTTTACTTTACTTTACTTTACTTTACTCTAGTTACATGCAATATATTAATCAGAAGAAATACTTAAAATAAATAAATAAATAATGCTGGACAATTCACACAGCATTATCTAGCCCCATGGTAAGCAGAGCTTGTGTTATGGGTACTAGATAACTGATATACATAATACAATACATTACATAGATAGATATTATTTAGTATACATAGAAAACAACCAGAACACCCGGAACAAATATCTGCAGATCGTACACACATTTGTTCCGAGGCGGGAATCGAACCCGCAACCTCCTGCGTCGCAGGCGGACCTTCGCCCACCGCGCCACATCGGTCGTCAGTTAATGTTAATAAATAGCAACACAAAATTAAATAACACATTAATTAAATAATAAAAAATACATAAGTGGGTAATCATTTGTCAAAATTCTTATCGTTCATAAATTCTTTAACTGTATAATAGTTTTTATCATCTAGTATTGTCTTCAGCTTTCTCTGAAACATCGCAGTAGGCAATTCTCTTATGGAGAGCGGGATTTTATTTCGATTTTATTAGACGACCGATGTGGCGCGGTGGCCGAAGGTCCGCTTGCGACGCAGGAGATTGCGGGTTCGATTCCCGCCTCGGAACAATTGTGTGTACGATCTGCAGATATTTGTACCGGGTGTTCTGGTCGTTTTCTATATATAATAAAAATATCTATCTATGTAATGTATTGTACTATGTATATCAGTTATCTAGTACCTATGAAACAAGTTCTGCTTACCATGGGGCTAGATAATGCTGTGTGAATTGTCCAGCATTATTTATTTATTTATTATAAATTAATGGTGCCATTGCAAAGTAACTTATGCGCTTGTTTTGTGACTTATTGTGAAAACGCTTATGTTAAATATATAATATTTAAAATTAGAGCTAGTATTTACAATTGAAACAATTGAGCTAACTGAAGACATTGCGGGGCAATGCAGCCAGCGTCTTGGCGACGTTTCCGACTGTTATTGATATTGATCAGTTGAGCTACCTGTAGATTGTTTGCAACGGTCTTTTAAATATTAATTGACATATACATATTCACATGAAGGTTGTTACAGCTGTTAATTTAGATAATTGCATACGTGACCGCTAAGGTTACGCATATTTTGCATAAATAACATTTTTGTTTATCTTAATTACTTTTGAGTTACCTATTAGTCAGTATTGAAATTTATGCAAGTACTATTTCAACTGATGACTTTTATGGCCTACCGGGCGAAGGTCCGCCTGCGACGCAGGAGGTTTCGGGTTCAATTCCCGCATAGGGGCAAGTGTTTGTAAAATCTGCAGATATTTGCTACAAGTGTCCTGCATGGTCTTGTAAAAAAAAATGTGTGTTCTATGTTTTCTAGCGGAGCATGTATTATGGGAACTAGATAAAAACACAAGCTCTGCCTAATTTAAAGCTACAAAAACCAGCATTCTTTATATTATGTACAATGTTTACAAATAATATAGGTTAGTAGAAAAGACAATATTTCAACAGGTTTTCAATAGAGTGAGGGAGAGGAATGCAGTAGAACTGGAGAAGATAGTCCCCATCGTTGGGGATATCGTGTCTCCGAACCTGGGCATCAGACCTGAGGATGAAGAGCTTCTTATACGAAAGGTATACAAAAAATTATGGTCATTTAAAAAACATACTAAAAAAAATTCAAGGATATTGTGTTAATTGTATGTGTGTGTTGTTAACACCAGATAAATGTATTATCTATCTATCATCATCATATTTCACAGGAACATTTACTGTTTACGACTTACACAATCGATATCATAATATAAATAGTGTTAGTTTTATTTTTCAAACGTCCGGGTTCGATTCCCGAGCTGAGGGCAAGCTTTTTTTCATATTAAACAGTTTTCTCGTTACTAAAATCGATGACATGGTTCCTAAGAGATCTTCGTATGTCTTATAGTTTTAGACTTTCCTATACTGACCAATCTTAACACTTTGACTGCTGAAATCACACGGTATGTGTTTTCTACAAGTGACTAATATGCGTAAATCCACACTAGCGCAGCGGCTGAGAAAATACAGATCTGTGTGACTCAGAACAGCCGTAATATTTTTCGAACGAAACGCATGTGCGGCGCAACACAACCGCTGTGTAGAGCGGCAGCACGAATTTTTTAGGTTAAAAAAAGATCGCAGTCGTCGAAAAAAAACCGCAATCAAAGTGTTAAGGTGCCACTCTTACAATCAGGAACATTTTTTTAATTATTTTACAAAATAATGCTCCCATGTTTTGAGAATATTTTTAGTAAATACACTAACTATATTAGTACTAAATATATTAGTGTTACCTTAGAGAACTTTGTGTTTTTTTTTATTTGTATTGAATTGTACTAGGCCGTTCAGCTACTAGGTCATATTGCTAATAGGACATTATGCTTATATGCAGTTTTGCTTTAAGGACGTTCTGTTAATAGGGCGTCCTGCTTAAATGTCCTTTCGATACGAAACGGAAAATTCGATCACTGATTTTAAATTCGACATTGTCCACCAGGTGTCGGTGGTGATTCACTCCGCGGCGACAGTGAGGTTCGATGAACCTCTCAAGGTAGCTCTTGCTATCAATGTGGAAGGCACGAGGAAAGTCCTGGAGCTGAGCCATCGGATGGATAAGATAAAGGTTGGTGCATCAACGTTAAACATCCTGACTCTTCGTTGCATATAATTTAATTAATTATTGCATCATAATAGTATATAGGCCTCCTCATCGATTTCGATGACGGCGACCCTAGATATCACGGATTCTTGTATCATCAGCTTTAATATGGCTCGCTCGAACTTGGTCTTGAATACCCTACGGGACGTATGGCAATAGAGTTGCCCGATGAGTTATATACCTATATGTATACGTGTAGGAGGGTTTAGATCTCTGTTTTTTGCATAATAAGTTTACGCTACATAATATTAATTTGTCAGAACTTATTGACTACCTATAGCTATTAGAGATAAATAAATAAAAAATAAATATAAATAATGCTGGACAATTCACACAGCATTATCTAGCCCCATGGTAAGCAGAGCTTGTGTTATGGGTACTAGATAACTGATATACATAATACAATACATTACATAGATAGATATTTTTATTATAAATAGAAAACGACCAGAACACCCGGAACAATTATCTGCAGATCGTACACACAATTGTTCCGAGGCGGGAATCGAACCCGCGACCTCCTGCGTCGCAGGCGGGCCTTCGCCCACCGCGCCACAGAGGTCGTCAAAGATATCTAAATAATCATGTACCCATTTGGAGTGTCGTTGGTATTCGTGGTGTGTTGTTAGTGGGTGTTTTTTTTGGTAAAGATACTCTTAAGAGTTTTTTTATAATAACCGTTGTGCTAAAGGTGTCTTCACATTTTTTACGCGGTCGTTTTAGGGATCAATCATTGTGCATTTCATTCTAGCGCTCCCTTTCGCACATTTCTCATCCTCATCTTCAACAGCCTATATTGGTTCACTGCTGGACGCAGGCCACTGACTAATAAGGATTATTGCAAGTGAGATAGCATAAATTTAGTCCTCGCCTGACGACGAGTTCCCGCCGTCGCTCGACATATCTATACCCTTATATATCATCATTATATCAGCATTACTTTAGGTAGGTACTCATCGTTGGGTAAATCAAACTATGATTTATTTATGTGTACAAAACCCGATTTGTCGTGACTTTGTCGTTCGTTTATTTATCAAGATCCCATAAAACCATTAGGTGTGTAACTATCAACAGAAGTCAATAACTTTATTTATTAAGGCTTAACAAAATAAGCACTTAGACACAAGTCAAATTTGTCACTATATATTTTAATTAAATATGAATTTAAGTATTATGGATTATCTCTTCACTTAAATTATTTATCCACGAATGGAAGAAGATATCAACAGAAATTCAAAGAAACTAACAGAAGTGGGACTGAGACAACATAGGAGTAAATTAGTCAAGCTTTCAGATTTATAATGTATTGAACTAAAACCTAGTACTAGTATAGTAATTATTATAAAGGGTGTCTCAGCAAGAACTTGAATTTTGAGTTGCGCGCCATTTCCGACTGTCAATTGTTGAGTCAGCCATATTTGGTGTTTGTTTAATTAAAACATAGACATTAACGAAAATGGTGCGCTATAGCTTGGAAGAACGTTTGTTAATAGTGAAAACCTATTATAAAAAAGGGAAAAATTTTACTGTGACGATTCGCAAGTTACGTGGTCATTTCCTCTTTAGTTACAAGGCCCAGTTCCACCTCAACGGCTTCGTTAAAAAACAACATTCTCGGATCTGGGGAGGACGTGTTGATTTGCAATTAGCACGTCATTCAAGGACTTCCGTTACATTGTCAAAAAGTGACAGTTTGGTGTGCCATGTGGGCAGGAGGGATAATTGGACCGTACTTTTTTGAAAATGGTGAAGGTGACACCGTGACTGTCGAAGGCAATCGTTACCAGGCCATGTTGACCGACTTTTTTTGGCAAGAATTAGACGGAATTGACTTAAATGAGATGTGGTTTCAACGGGATGGCGCTACCTGTCACACCGCAAGGGAAAAAATGACTTTGTTTCAAACCAAGTTTTCAGGTCGTGTAATTTCTCTGTTTGGAGACCAAAAGTGGCCGCCAAGAAGTTGCGATTGAACTTGTTTGGACTATTTCCTCTAGGGGTTTTTTGAAAAGTAAGGTTTGTACGAACCACCCGGAGATAACTGAGGAACTTAAAGAAGAAATTGCACGTCAAATTCGTCAAATCCAGCAGCCCTTACTGCAAAATTTCGTCAAAAGAGTGCATACCTGCCAACAGACCAACGGTGGCCATTTAACATTTAACCGATATTTTGTTTCATGTGTTTCACCTCATATGTAGATTTTTCTTTAAATAAAATATTAAATAAGTATATATTTCTTAATTTTTAAAATTCAAGTTCTTAATGAGTCACCCTTTATCTGTGTTAAAACTAAGTCATACTCGTACAACAAACTAAAAAATTAATTGCAATAGTTTTTTTCCGAGATCATCTATAATTAGTTACGTTATGTAATTCACCTTCCTGTGTGTCTTAAATTAGCGGACAGTAGTTAAACTTAGTAAAAAATATCCCTAAAAACGATCGCCGACGGATGTATGCGCATAATGTTAAGATCTGAATCACGATAAACCGAAAAATATGTGATTACGTGAGTCGGATGGGAAAATTTTTCATTGCGCACGACGTAGACGAGGAAATGATGGCAAAATAATTGATCTTACTGAGCTAATGAGTGGCTAGTATGGACTTGTAGACTACCAAATTAATTTGTTGATAGTTGTTTTTGCACAGTAGCATTTCTGACACTACGTGTACTCGGACAACCTCCTTGGTTTAGTATACGGAACAATTTGAGAAATGAGATTTCTTTGTACAAAACCGAGTAATGTAGGAAGATTTTTTACATCCTCATACATAACTGGAAATGTTATCGGTTATGTTTAAAGAACAAATATTTCTTAATACATTACCCGGTTCTGTGCGAAAAATATATTTTCCTTGTACATTGCTGGTAATTTAACTCGGTTATGTACGAGTAACAAGGTTATGAAACAGTACGAAAAATCTCAAGTGGTTGCACTAATTGAAGCTGGGCAAAACCAAAGTCAAATAGCTCGTGAGTTAATTTATACCTCCGTATACTAAGGATTCAACAAAGTTATCAGTCAGCCCTACCCTTCATTAATCTATGGTAGGATCTTCAAGCTGTGAACAGCTTGGCAGCAGAGAACATAGGTTCTCTGCATCAATAACTTATGGTACCTACCAAGGTTTTTGTTATTATAGTGCGTAAGCCCCCGTAGTAGGGGTATTAAAAAAATGAAAAAGGGGGAAATGGGGAAGTTTTGGGATATTATTAAATTTATTAAGTACCTAATTAACTCATGTCATGTTAATAAAACTTTCGAAACACTCATGGATATCTATCTATGTTTATAAAAGAAAGTCGTGTTTGTTACACTATTTATAACTCAACAACGGCTGCACCGATTTCGCTGAAAAATGGTGGGAAGGTAGCTTAGAACCAGGAGACGGACAAAGGATACTTTTTATCATTTAAACCATTGACACATACATAGATTTCTACAAGGGCGTAGCCGCGGGGCGCAACTAGTTAACACTAAAGACTGACTCACTGACACTGACTTATGTCATGCATGTCTCCTGTAAATTTTTTTGTACCTATATTCACACAATGTAACAGTTTTTGTATAAATTAATAAAAACTAAGACGTAACTTATTGGAACTAAATTTTGACTCATTGAAACAAATGTTAATGCTTTCTCTTATCCTGAAGAAAATCCTACAGTTCCTAGCAGCTGCAAGGGTCAGTGGCGAACTATGAACGCTACGGCTTCGGGGTTGAACTTATAAGTGGCGATCACAACAGGCCTATCATGACTGCTGTGATACCCAAGCAAAGCAAAGCACCCAAAGCAAATTAAAAAAAAATGGTTTCTTCGTAGTGGCCAATTACAAAACTTTTCTGCAGTGAAGAATTGTTCCTTAAATCGCAGTTAGGTATATTATATAGTTTTACGACTTTATAGTTTGTTCTATCCGTTCTAAATAATAATATTAAAAAATCTCAGGAATCGGCAGTGGCAGGTGGTAGGAAGTTTGGTTAGATGGAAAAGCTTAGAGTGCCTCTGCTATAAAAAAAATAATGCAAATAAAACTTTATTTTAACGAGATAATAATAATATGAAAGTTTTTTGTGCAGAATGTTTCGCTCTATCTCCTGTTCTACAATAATCGACTGAACAGCAAATAAGCAATCTCATTACCATAATGAGCTTCCATCGACTGTGAAAACAGTAAAAAGTTATGTTACTGACATATAATTTGTTTTCACAAGATATTTTGGTATTAGGGAAACATTTAAAATAATTCAAGGCTGCTTTTGGGTTTTGTACGGTAGTTTTTATACCATATAGACGATATAGTTTAGGTATAGGTACGAAGGGAAACGCCGTGTCATTTGAGCCATTGCGTAGGTACACACGTAATAATCGAATATTAAAAACAAATAACTTACCAGCTACAGTTATGAATTAATTTACTTAATTATACTGACGACCTCTGTGGAACGTCCGCTGATTCGATTCCCGCCTCGAGACAAGGTTGTACGATCTGCAGAAAACGACCAGAACACCCGGAACAAATATCTGCAGATCGTACACACAATTGTTCCGAGGCGGGAATCGAACCCGCAACCTCCTGCTTCGCAGGCAGACCTTCGCCTACCGCGCCACATCGGTCGTCTTAATGGTCCATAAAAACCCTAGATCAATGTATATCTATGGTTTCCCAGGCATTTGTCCACGTGTCCACTGCATTCTGCAACGCGATAGAAGACGTGGTGGAGGAGAGGGTATACCCCCCTCCCCTCGACCTGGACCAGGCGTACGAGATGTCCAAGGAATTGGATGGAGAGGTCACAGCCAAGTCTTTGGGTATGTGAATGAACAACTGTAGAAAACAGTTGGCCTTATGTTAAATATTCTTTGTATAAAATCTTCATCTAGTTGTCAGTTTTCCTAAAAACAAACTGCTGGTGCAAACGTGTTCATGAGTGGAGACCACGACTCGGTAAGTGTAGTGTAGGACGCCCTCTGACCTGCGAAAGACTGCAGGTAGAGGCTGGATGCGTCAAGCTGAAGACAGGGCGCTGTGGCGCTTATTAAAAGTAAAAGTAAAAGTAAAAAATCATTTACTTCGCTAAAGCTTACAAAATAAGCACTTAGACAAGTCATATTTTATATATAAATTATTATAAAATAAAATTATTTTACTTTTCACTTCAATTTTTTGTCCACTAGTGGAAAAAGTGAAAAGAAACCACTAGCATGTTCATCTCTTATGTCTAATACATGGTTATTTGCCTATTTAAGTCTAAATATAATATGATTCGATGCATGTCAATATTTAAGTAAAGCTATGCACAACAACAAAATTACTTACATACTATTGTCGGTGCGAAACTGCGCGACATCTGGCAAAGCATTGGGGGAGGACTATGTCTAGCAGTAGGCTAACATAGGCTGATGATGAAGTTTTCCTAAGATTGCAAAAATAAACTAAATAAACTTGTATTCCTCATGGACTTCGCTCGCAACTGTTTCAATAGTGCCCTGCAATCGGCTTGTTTTTAATTTCAATTTGTTTTATCTTGTGTACCTGTGCCCACAACTAGGCTACACAAGATAAATGTATCTTTTAAAGGGCATGTATACGCTTCTACAACAAAACTCCAAGTGAGTTGCAAAAATTATCAATAAATAAATTAAAAAAAATTGTTAAACATATTCTTTGTAAAAATGCTTATTACAAAATATCAGATTACTTAGAAGATAAAAAAGTTTGGAATGAGTTTTGCTCCAACTCAAAATCTACCAACTTACAGATAAGCAAATCAAATGTACTAGACACATAAGTTATGAATATACTAGTGGTTTCTTCTCACTTCTTCCACTGGTGGACAAAAAATGGAAGTGAACTATAAAATATTACCTGTCTAAGTGCTTATTTGTAAACTTAAAGAAATAAATAAACTTTTCATTTTCATTTTTCATTTTTACCGTATATTTGATGTATTTTGTATGTGTGTCTGAAGTTTCTAATAAATTAGTTATCTATCTATCTCGCAGCTGGACGTCCAAATACCTACACCTTCACAAAAGCCTTGGGCGAAAACCTGGTGAACGATCTGCATGGCAGTATACCGACTGTCATCGTCCGTCCCTCTATTGGTAAGCTGTAGATTTCACGCATTTCTTTGTAATTACTTTTGATAATCATGTTTTGTTTTAATTTTGTACTTTTGTGATTAAGCTGATTAATTGTATGAGTGTGTTTTATGTGTCAAATAAATGATTTACTTACTTACTTAATTACTAGATGATAGTAGACGGCTGAGAGGTTGCGGGTTCGAGTCCGTTCGGTTTACCTTTCAAGCGAATTATAAGTATAGCCTGGGTATAAAAAGACTGCTTGAAAGTCGTCATTTCTCATCCAGCTCAGTTTTAATTTCATCTGATAAGGTTAGCATGGATGCGGCAAGCTGAAGACAGGGCGCTATGGCGCTCATTAGGGGAGGCCTATGTCCAATACTGGACTATTATAAATTGATGATGATGATGATGATGAAGGCTAGCGTGAGATATGACGACATTTTAAATCGCATTATTTAGGTACGCGGATTAATTTCTATATATATAAATATCAATTGCCGTTCGTTTGTCTCGCTAAAATCTAGAACAAGGTTTAAACGGTGAGAAATGAGAAGAAGAGAGTGACGACCGAAGGACCGACAGAAGGTTGCGGGTTCGATTCCCGCCTCGGAACAATTGTGTGTACGATCTGCAGATATTTGTTCCGGGTGTTCTGGTCGTTTTCTATGTATAATAAAAAATATCTATCTATGTAATGTATTGTATTATGTAAAACAGTTATCTAGTACCCATAACACAAGCTCTGCTTACCATGGGGCTAGATAACGCTGTGTGAATTGTCCAGCATTATTTATTTTATTTATTTAATTATGGTAAAAGCGAAGCCGCGGAGCACAGCTAGTTCTTAATATATTACCATTTGGGTAAAGAAACCTATTGATTTCCATTATTATTTTCTTTTCAGTAACTCCTTCAATATCAGAACCGATCGCCGGTTGGGTGGACAACTGGTTTGGGGCCACTGCTCTACTGCTGGCCTACGCAAAAGGCCTCTGCAAGATAATTGTTGGCCATAGAGACAATATCATCGATATAATACCCGTAGACTATGTGTCGAACGTTGTGTTGGTGGCCGCTGCTAAATGTCGAAGGTATTGACGACCGAGGTGGAGCGGTGGGCGAAGGTTCGCCTGCGATGCAGAAGGTTGCGGGTTCGATTCCCGCCTCGGAACAATTTTGTGTACGATCTGCAGATATTTGTTCCGGGTGTTCTGGTCGTTTTCTAGGTATAATAAAAAAAAACTATCTATGTAATATATTGTATTATGTATATCAGTTATCTAGTACCCATAACACAAGCTCTGCTTACCATGGGGCTAGATAATGCTGTGTGAATTGTCCAGCATTTTTTATTTATATATTCAAGGCACTCGGACCATACGTAACGTTACTTTATAAATCCTACTAATATTATAAACGCGAAAGTTTGTAAGCATGGATGGATGGATGGATGTTTGTTTGTTACTCTTTCACGTAAAAGCTACTGAACGGATTTTAATGAAAATTTACAATAATATAGCTTATACATAGGCTACAATTTTTAAAGATATATTGTATATTATCCAAAATATCTATCACCACGGGAGTGAAACCACGGGGCGCAGCTAGTACTAATATAAATTTATAAAATAAATAATGCTGGACAATTCACACAGCATTTTAATTCTGATAAAATCTGGCCAAGTCAAATCTAACCTACATAGATTTGACTTGGCACTCGATCATAAATTTTGTATTGAACTTGGCTCTCCTTTTTTACATTTATGTTTTGGTGGGATATAATAGTAATAACAAATATCTATAGATCATACACACATTTGTCCCGAACTTCTGCGTCGTTGAATTTAATATGGTTATTCTTTCTTTTCAGGTCTGATGTCGTGAAAGTGTACAATTCGTGCAGTGGTTCAAATAACCCGACGACGCTGGGCAAATTATCAGATGATTTTTCAAGACACACTGTTAAAGATGTTCATGGTAAATTAATATATAAAATAATAGATGTTTTCAAAGAAATTACTTGTAGGTAACTAGGATAGGAAAAACAAACTCGTCTAAAAATTATTCTCAAAGTCTCTCACTCCGTAGTCGTTAGCTTCCTATCGACTTTACTAAACATATAAATGATGTGGCGCGGTGGACGAAGGTCTGCCTACCTATGTAATGTATTGTATTATATATATCAGTTATCTAGTACTCATAACACAAGCTCTGCTTACCATGGGGCTAGATAATGCTGTGTGAATTGTCCAGCATTATTTATTATTATATACATACTAAACGGTGTATTGGTGCCTTGACATTAAGTACCTAGTAGGTCCTTTTTTGTAGTATTGGTTCAACTTGTTTGAACTGTTAACAATGTTAGGTGCTTACTTAGTTCATGTAGACGACCGATGTGGCGCGGTGGGCGAAGGTCCGCTTGCGACGCAGGAGGTTGCGGGTTCGATTCCCGCCTCGGAACAATTGTGTGTACGATCTGCAGATATTTGTTCCGGGTGTTCCGGTCGTTTTCTATGTATAATAAAAAATATATATCTATGATATGTATTGTATTTTGTATATCAGTTATCTAGTACCCATAACACAAGCTCTGCTTACCATGGGACTAGATAATGCTGTGTGAATTTTCCAGCATTATTTATTTATTTAAGATAATAATTTATGTTATCTATATTCATGCTGAGCACATAGCAGATTTTTAATATAGGTTTATTTTATGGTAATAAGGTCTAATAAATTGCAAATGTAAAGTAATGAGTAGACCAGGTACTCTATTGCATTGGGTCGTTCGCCTGTTGGAATAGAGATACCATTACCCGAATATTATTTTTTACATGGAAGATGACTTCATGCTTAGGTAATGCAAGTAGCGGAAAGTAAGATATAAAAAAAAAACAAAAAAAAAACACAAAAAAAGGAAAAAATATACAAACCAAATGAAGCCAAAAAAAAACATTGAGAAGCGAGAAAAAAAAAAAATATTCCCACAAAATCCAAGGACCGAGGGGTCGTCACCCCTCGAGTTGACGCCGGGGTAATGAGGCTAAGCCTCGAGGCCCCTCTCTGTGGCACCAGGGCTGGAAATAAATTTATTGATTGGAAAGTATGCAAATATTAGTCCTCACTTACCTTCACTGTTGAGCATAGCTCCCCAAATAACGGGAGATTTGGCTATAATTAGCAGCCAACTGAGCCACGAGATCAAGTGACGAGTCGAAAATTTTTGAATGAAATGAAAATCGATTTTTTTTGGGATATTATTAAATTTTTTTATGTCAAACAAGCTGCGCCCCGCGGTTTCACCCACGTGGTGATAGATATTTTAGATAATATACTATATCTTTATGAATTGTAACCTATGTGTTATTCTGATATGTAAGCTATATTATTGTGAAGTTTCATTAAAATCCATTCAGTAGTTATTACGTGATAGAGTAACAAACATCCATCCATCCATCTATACTTACAAACTTTGACGTTTATAATCCTCTTAATTCCTCTTTCTATGACAAATCATTCACTGTACAAGCTACCCGTCTTTGGAATGCTCTCCCTCTGGAAATCAGATGTGCAAAATCACTCCCTATCTTCAGAAAACTGCTGCATCAGCATTATTTATCCATAGAAAATATTGATAGCCTTATGTCTATGTAAGTTTATTATAATGTTTGTAATGTAGGTATTTAGTGTATTTGTTATCAATTATTTATTAAAGTGCCACCGTCTATATTGTTCGTTCATGTCCAGTCCATCCCAAGGTTGCCTGGAAGAGATCGCTCTCAGCGATAAGGCCGCCCTTTATATCTTTATTCTAAGTTTTTATCTCTGTATTATTTTCTATTTTGTGTGGTGTAATAAAGTGTTATCTATCTATCTATCCTCTAATCACAGACGGGTCGTCGACCCCGCACGCTCGAGCCGTGAACTTCACATGGTTGGTGTGGCTGCTGGCTTTCTTCTTGGAAGTGGTGCCGGCGCATGTCGCCGACCTCTGGCTTTATCTTCAAGGAAAACCGACCAAGTACGTAATATCAGACTTACAAATCTTTATTTCTTACAATAATAAGCACAATACAATATCATACCATTAATCTTTATTGCACACCAAATAAAACACATACACCAGACAGGAAAAAGACAAATATAGAATGTGTTGTACAATGGGCGGCCTTATCGCTTACAGCGATCTCTGCCAGGCAACCACTTAGATTGATCATATTATTATTAATCTTATCTTATTTATTTATACTTTTTGCACGAAAAACATAACACAAAACTTATTCTAGAAAATTTAAACAAAGGCGAACTTAACCCTAAAAAGAGTTCTCTTCCAGCAAACCTTATTGGGAGAGAGAGACAAAGTGAAGAGAGAAGTGGGTACACGTGCATATTGTGCATAAATGAAATGAAATAAGAAATAGACAAAAGATTAAATCTATTAATTGATTTAATCTATTAGGTACAACAAAGGATGGTCGAATGCTCAACTGAGTTGAGCAATTGGCGTTGAAAATAAGGTCAATAAGGCGCGTTCCTGTTATGCTTTCTCATAGGTGTGATTTCTTGGCAGTATTCATAGGGGTTAACGCACATAATCCCCACGCTGGGCATGTGAGCTGGGGATCGCAGGTAGTTGCTGAGGTTTTTATTCAGGAGGCGCTTCTGCCCGCCCCCGGTGTATATATCCGACAGAGAACCAAAGTTATCGACATAGCTTTAAGAATCAACAAGCTGAAGCGGCAGTGGGCTGGCAATATCTCACGAAGAACCGACAACAGCTGAGGTAAACATGTTCTTCAGTGGTGGCACTCCACGAATCGGTAAGTGTAGCCCCCCGGCCAGGTGGCATGACAATCTGCGAAAGACTGCAGGGAGATGCTGGATGCGTCAAGCTGAAGACTGGGCGCTATGACGCTCAATGGGAAGCCTATGTCCAGCAGTGTTAAAAAAGTTGTAAATTTATAGTTACCTATTTCTAAATTTCAGATACGTGAAACTTCAAGCAAAAATTTCAGCTATCCGCAACGCTCTAGCCTACTTCACATCCCACTCCTTTATCATGCAAACGGGCGAGATGAGAGCGTTGGTGGCGCAACTATCGCCGGAGGACGCCCGTCTGTTCCCCTGTGACCCTAGCGACATCTGTTGGAAGGATTACTCTGCTGTTTACTATAATGGGGTTATGCGTTTTTTGGTGAATAAGGGTAAGGATATTACAAGTTAAATCAATTTAAATATATATTTATTTTAAACGTAAATTATCAACGATGCTTACATTCAAATGTTTATTTAGGATTATAAATGTGAAAATAAATAATTTTTGTAAACCTTGTGACTCAGTAAATAATTTAGAACTTAATGTTTTTTTATTGACAAACCTTTGTTTGACCTCAATCTCACTAGCACCGGTGATTGCTCACGAGATCTTATTTATGTTATAGATATTATAGACTTATTTTTTAGTATAAATAGTATACTAAAGAATAACTCGGCCTGGGAGTTCGACACTGTGCTCCGGTCGTTTTCTATGGATGATAAAACATCTATCAATGTAATGTATTGTATTATGTATATCAGTTATCTAGTGCCCTAACAAAAGCTCTGCTTACCATGGGGCTAGATAATGCTGTGTGAATTGTCCAGCATTATTTATTTAATGAAATTTGGCAGGGAGGTAGATGGTATCCCAGGAAAAGACATACTACTTAGTAGGCTACTTTTATCCCTGAAAAGCGCGTCCGAAGCCGCGAGCAAAAGCTAGTATTTATATAAGTTGCGATCATATATTTACTCATGATGCATGTTGATCTAGCAAATAAGAGTGTCAAGCGGCCATGGTCTTTGCTGAAGGTCGTAGAAGCATGTTGACATATCATTATTGGTTTTCCAAGAAAGGTTGACAGTTGTGATGTTTTTTATGTAAATGTTCAACGGTTTTTATGCACTAATGACGCTGTTTAAACAAATAAATATAGCGCGCCATTGTTTTTTTGCTAAAGGCTCATGAAGGTGCATCGACTACGTTAGTCGATGTGAAGGTGTTATTGATACTAAAAATACGCATTCTTTCTATAATTTTATTCGAGTTATTTATAACTTTTTACATTAAGTTAATATATACAGTTATTTACAGACAAGCAAGCGTCAGAATCAAATTTAAGATTATGTTGTATATTTATCTGAGGTTTTCTAAGCAAATGTTCTACGCTAAAGTCATTTAAAACGAGATATTTACCATAATTTGATTTTAAAAGACTTTAGTGTTAATAACCATCGTTGTTTCAAAAGTTTTAAATGTTCAACGGTTTTTATGTACTAATGGCGCTGTTTAAACAAATTCTGGTACTTCATTATTTTTCGCTAAAGGTTCTTAAAGGCTAATGTTATTTCCAGTTTTGCAATTAAAATACGTTTTCTTTCTACAATTTTATTCGAGATATTTATAAATTTTTACAATATGTTATTTACTGACATCTTTACAACCTGACTTATCTACCCTTAGGGCCCTTGCACACATCGGATCCGATCGTCGTTTTTTTACGGATACATTGCTACTGGAAACAATCATTTGCTGAATACTGTCGGGTGTGTGAACTCCCACCAACAACTACATATATGCGACATCACGAAAAAAAACGGATGCTGTGTGATTGCGCCCTAAAGTTTACACATTCATAGAAACAGAAAATAGCTTACAAAACCTCCTACACATCTAATCGTCGGTGCTTATTTCAGTTTTATCTAATACATTATTGTCGCTCGTTTATGTTTGTCACAGGCTATCAAATGAAACAAAATAAAACATTGGTGACAAAATCAGATTAAACTAATTTAACAACACTAAAATGTGGAAAGATTTGGGGGAGGCCTTTGCCCAGCAGTGGGACGAAACAGGCTAAATAAAAAAAAAAAAAAAAAACTGGCGCTCCTTTTCTTAGTGATCATATCCGTAGCACATCTTCGCTGCGAAAGTATAATTAATTATTATTTTTATTAAAAAATAATGCTGGACAATTCACACAGCGTTATCTAGCCCCATGGTAAGCAGAGCTTGTGTTATTTATTTATTTTTCATTTATTAAGGCACAAACAGTTTACAATATTCTTAAAATTAACAGTAATATAGTTTTGTATAAACCAATCAAGATGCCAACCAAGGTTATCGACATAGCTCAAAGAATTAGCAAGCTGAAGTGGCAGTGGGCCGGCCATATCTCGCGAAGAACCGACGGCCGATGGGGCAAACGTGTTCTTGAGTGGAGACCACGACTCGGTAAACGTAGTGTAGGACGCCCTCCGACCAGGTGGGATGACGACCTGCGAAAGACTGCAGGTAGATGCTGGATGCGGCAAGCTGAAGACAGGGCGCTATGGCGCTCATTGGGGGAGGCCTATGTCCAGCAGTGGACTGCTATAGGCTGATGATGATGATGATGAATCAAGATGCCACTAATAGAAACATTATATAAAAAAAACACAACAACGTTACAGACGCTACGAGTAACTGTTATGGACTACTGTTATGGGTACTAGATAACTGATATACATAATACAATACATTACATAGATAGGTATTTTTATTATACATTTTCTATGTATAATAATATACATAGAAAAAACATAACATATAAGGGAGGCCTTTGCCCAGCAGTGGGACAGTAATGGCTTAAAATAAATAAATAATAGAAAACAACCAGAACACCCGGAACAAATATCTGCAGATCGTACACACAATTGTTCCGAGGCGGGAATCGAACCCGCAACCTCCTGTGTCGCAGACGGACCTTCGCCCAAGTATAGCAGCAAAACCGCAGTAGTTTTACCTTGACTTGACCGTTCCACGTTCAAACTGATGCGAAACTGCCTCTTCTAACGCATAGACTTTGATTTAGAGGTGAGTCCGGTATACAATATCTAACTGAATAACTGTTGGCTTGGTTCAAAAATATCCAGCGTTATTGAAAAATCCGCGTACCGCTAGAGAATAACTGTACAAAGCGAGCGAGCATCGCGCTCATCGCTCACCCACCCATACCCACCCGTCAGTCACCCGTCACCCAACCATAACTTATCATAACTAATCCAGCCTGAATAACTATCACCTATTCTAGGCACGCTAGCTACCATCCACCCAACTGATTTGGTTAGAAATATCTAATACCTCTTGTCATCCCTGTCTAACACCATGATTCTAATACGAGTAAACGGGATAGTCAGTTACTCAAAATACCAATACCTCTTGTCATCCCTGTCTAACACCAGGATTCTTATGCGAGTAAACGAGATAGTCAGTTATTGGGTACCGGTTGGTGCTAGCGTTATTGGAACAAAATACCCAACTAATAACTGTTGGCGAAAATATCCAATAACTCCCACCTCTACTTTGATTCTATCTCTTTTTAGTGGTGTCAAGATAGTCTAGTGTTGGCGACATCTAAATTGACACTATTTGCATTAATACTTAATTATATAGGTAGGTACTTGCGGCGCCCTTCGCCCTCTGGGAAATATTTTTCAAATCGTTTATAAACCTTCCTCTCTTAAATCACTATAGGTATTAAAAAAGTCTTATCAAAGTCCGTTGCGCAGTTTTAAAGATCTAAGCATACATATGGGCAGACAGACAGCGGGAAGCGACTTAATTTTATATTATGTAGTGATATATTATGCAAGTACCGTTTGGTGATTATCCTACTACACCACCTGCGTGCCTTAATATTAAATCTAAAGAGGCTTTTTCTCCAAGAACTGCCTGACCCCAGCCCAGTAGACCGGCACATACTCCCTCCAGCTGATATCCTGGAGGCGGCAAGGGAACAGCCTGCTGTCTGCTGATGATAAGGTGGCCACCAGCGCCCGGGTGGCTCGCGTGCGCATGATCCAGGAGTGCGTGGTGAAAAAGGATAGGACGTAGTGGTTCTGGGTGAGCAAGGCTTCTTGTTTCACGTAACTGAGGAACAGAAGAAAGTAGAAGAAGTGGAAGTAGAAAACCATCATCTATGATATTAAATAAATAATTAATAATGCTGGACAATTCACACATCTAGCCCCAAGCTAAGCAGAGCTTAGGTCTGCTGAGCTTCGTATAATGTATTAAATAATAAATAAATAATGCTGGACAATTCACACAGCATTATCTAGCCCCATGGTAAGCAGAGCTTGTGTTATGGGTACTAGATAACTGATATACATAATACAATACATTACATAGATAGATATTTTTTATTATATATAGAAAACGACCAGAACACCCGGAACAAATATCTGCAGATCGAACACACAATTGTTCCGAGGCGGGAATCGAACCGCAACCTCCTGCGTCGCAAGCGGACCTTCGCCCACCGAGCCACATCGGTCGTCAAAATGTATTATGTACATCAGTTACACATAGATAACTGATGTACATAATACAGATATTTGTTCTTTATTTAACTTACCTTTGTATTAATTGAATTATTTTGTTATATCGTTGTTATTAGTGTTTTAATTTGTGATTTGCGTGTTAAATTTTTATTATTAGTGATTTGTGTTGTGTGCTGCACTCACAGAACAGAGAAAACATATTCTGTATTCTCTGTTCTGTGGCTGCACTCAGCACCCTGGCGCCGCTGAAAACCAGCGCTGCACTGGCTTATGTCAATGTAGCATTAAATGCTGAGCCGGTAGCCTTTCTGTGTTCTCGTATTTTAATTATTTTATTCGTTCCTAATTTGTTATCTTTATTATTATTTGTTCTTAAGTTGTATTATTTTATATGAAACACAAATAAATATTTTCTATTTCCGTTTCTAGATAGATATTTTTATTATTAAGAACATCCGAAATGGGCTAGATAATATCGGGTGAATGTAGAGCATTAAAAATAAAATTAATATTAAATATGTACATAGGTAAAGATTTGGGAAGGCTTTACTCCAAGCCGAACAGAACACGACAAGCAAGCTTCAGATTTTTTTTTTTTTTTTTATATGCTGGACAACTCACACAGCATTATCTAGCCCCATGGTAAGCAGAGCTTGTGTTATGGGTACTAGATAACTGATATACATAATACAATATATTACAGAGATAGATATTTTTTTTTTATTATACATAGAAAACGACCAGAACACCCGGAACAAATATCTGCAGATCGTACACACAATTGTTTCGAGGCGGGAATCGAACCCGCAACCTTCTGCGTCGCAGGCAGACCTTCGCCCATCGCGCCACATCGGTCGTCAAAATTAAATTTAATAATATGTTGTATGTTGTATATCTGTACCGCCACCCGAATTAGTTGAATTGTCAGAATTTATTACTTTCAATTAGATTTTTTCAGCTTTCTCGACGGATTAGGTTTCGATAATTTAAATAGTGTAAATATAGCATTAGGAGCTTACAACGTGCGTTTCCCTCGAATAAACTGCCAGAAGTCCATCAGATAGGCTGGGATGGTTTGGAATAGGAAAGTTATCACCAACACGAGTATGTGGGACTTTGTCATGATGAATAGATCTGGACGAGGCATTTCATCTGTAAACAAAACGAAGCTCATGAAGTCATGTATAAATGATAATGTAGCAGTCCACTGTTGGGAATGATGATGATGGAAATTGTGTCTACTTGGATATTTTTTTGCCTGCGTCAAGTAATGGAAAATAATGTAAAATTGAGTTATCAAATTATGAAGTATGATATTTTCACCAGAGCCTAATACGTTCTAGCTGGGTGTACGACGTGCAGGTTAGGTTGGCTTGGGAGACAAAATGTTGGAGTGAGAGAGACTTACAGCCCAAAATTATGTTGGGAAGTTCAAACTCCAAGTTTTCAGGTCATAATGCATTCTCGGCTGTGGCGGTGGCATGGCGGCGGCGTTGGAATCAACATGTCCAACTCAGTCCGTAGATTTAAGGACAAAAGGAACCAATAGGTTCCCTAAAAAAACGTCAAAAAGTTTAGCATTCATTCCATTGCCTAGTCAGCATATATACGCCTAAATTTGTACCTTTGTTGTGTATTTTTATGGTTTTCTATACCAATTCATGTTAATTTATTTAAAGATGTGTGTGCCATTAGGCAAACAAATGTTTAGCCAATAGAATATTTGACAGGGCGGTCGCTGATTGCAGAGGAATTGGTCTTCCTTCTCGGAAATCTTTTCTAATGGTGCGTACAGACTAGTCAAACGTAACATGAAATGTATCATGCAATGAAAGAATTCGCTGTACACATTGCTGCAATATATCATTAAACGAGAAAGGTACACTTTGTAACAATTTCTCATAGTTTGGACGTCTTGTGCGCGCGAATGTGCATTACCAGCCGCGCTCAAAGCGACACATGATTTGTCGGTTTTTGAACGAATGCAAAGGGGCGTGCAGTGTAAGCGGGGATGTTCGTAATGCATGCGCGGTAAGCGCGCTATACCTACGTCTACGCTTGCAGAAAACATGTAATAAAAGGTAGAATAATACATTTCATTGTTTCACCAGCATGTACGCACCTTGAGAAGTCTCTGTATATATAATACGTTATTTTTAACACTTTGACTGCTGAAAACGCTCGGTATGAGTTTTCTACAAGTGACTAATATGCGTAATCCACACTAGCGCAGCGGCTGAGAAAATATAGATCTTTGTGACTCAGCAGAGCTGTAATATTTTTCGAACGAAACGCATGTGCGGCGCAACACAACCGCTGTGTAGAGCGGCAGCGCGAATTTTTAAGGTAATAAAAAAGATCGCAGTCGTCGAAAAAAAACCGCAGTCAAAGTGAAATGTGACTTACGAGCGTTCCGTGCAACGGTCACTTGGCGGAACCTGTGGATAAACTCTCCCAAACTGATGGGGTTACAGTCACTGGTGCAGCAGTTATAGACAGCTAGATCTTTTGACCTGAAACACAGAAATTTTACGTAAAAATCCTAAGAATGTATAAAAGTCAAACTCGAGTTCGATACAATGAAGGCTCCGTTTCATTATTACATCGACCGATGTGGTGCGGCGGGAATAGGTCTGCCTTCGACGCAAAAGGTTGTGAGAATTTATAAAAGTCAAACTCGAGTTCGATATGCGCAATGAAGGCTCCGTTTCATTATTACATCGACCGATGTGGTGCGGCGGGAATAGGTCTGCCTTCGACGCAAAAGGTTGTGAGAATTTATAAAAGTCAAACTCGAGTTCGATATGCGCAATGAAGGCTCCGTTTCATTATTACATCGACCGATGTGGTGCGGCGGGAATAGGTCTGCCTTCGACGCAAAAGGTTGTGAAAATTTATAAAAGTCAAACTCGAGTTCGATATGCGCAATGAAGGCTCCGTTTCATTATTACATCAACCGATGTGGTGCGGCGGGAATAGGTCTGCCTAATACGGTTGCGTGTTCAATTCCTGCCTTGAGGCAAATATTGAGTAAAAGTAAAGTAAAGTAAATTTTTATTTATTGACAAAATAGACAGTGAAGCAGGCAATATGGGTCCATAGGCCCCTGAACTAGTAAAAAACTGTGTTTCAGGAACCAATGGCTTCTCCAACTAATGTTTACATTCAATTATGTCTATGCAATTATGGATATCTTTGTGGGTGTTCAAGGTATTTTCTATGTATAATATAAAATATCTACATATATAATGAAAGGATCGGGTTCAAATTGCATACAGGTTGTTCCAGGCCCGGAGTAAAACATAGGCTTTTTATTTCACAAATCAGTTGTCATGGCATAGAACCATGATAGAACTAACCATAAAACGTTTCCATAGAAACAGCGCGTGCAAAGAAACTAAAAACTAGTATTAGGTATATAAATGGTATGCAAATCAATACAACTTTTGAAACTATCATGGTTATTTACACAAAACTCAAACATGGTAAATCATCATCATCATCATCATCAGCCTATAGCAGTCCACTGCTGGACATAGGCCTCCCCCAATGAGCGCCATAGCGCCCTGTCTTCAGCTTGCCGCATCCAGCATCTACCTGCAGTCCCACCTGGTCGGAGGGCGTCCTACACTACGTTTACCGAGTCGTGGTCTCCACTCAAGAACACGTTTGCCCCAGCGGCCGTCGGTTCTTAACATGGTAAATATCCCGTTTTAAATAACAGGATATTTGCCATGTTTGATTTTTGCAAAAAAGAAGAAAATCAAATCATGGTAAATATCCCGTTAAATGACTTTTGGGTATACAAATCACCTGTCCGACTTAGCAGCAGCAGCTATTATAAAGTTCGAGACATAATCGACTGGAACGAGATCCAGGATGATGTCGGGGTCCGCGTAGATGATCCTCAGGAGTCCCTTGGCACAGCCCGTCACTATCCCCGTGGCGCCGTTCCAGCTGGAAACCCATCCGGGGATTGGATCCTCGATGACAGCAGTCACTGGAAAGTTCGTCATTTATAATTTTTTCAGATATAATACACTAGCGACCCTTTTCGGTTTCGCACAGGTGCAATTTTATACATATAAACCTTCCTCTTGAATCACTCTCAAAACCGCATCAAAATACGTAGCATAGTTTTAAAGATCTAAGCATATATAGGGACAGACAGACAGTAGGTAGCGACTTTGTTTTATACTATGTAGTGATAGATCAGATTGAACATTTTTGATAGAGTTGACGACGTAGACGCAAATGATGACGTAAATGCAAACGGTATGCATGTATAGTACTTTTTGTGTCAAGTTCTTTGTTATGGTTTTACGCGCATGAAAAAATAAGTCGGAGTTGAACATAAAAATAAACAACGTATCTCTGTAAAAAGAACTCGGGTTTTTATATAGAATTTTATAATTTTATTTATAACTGGACCCCAGATTAACCTTACCTATAGAAGGTCTGATGATGATGACCGGGACAGGGCTATGATGCTTCGCGATTAAAGTCTCCGCCAGTGCCTTTGTGAACGTGTATGTGTTGGGTTGTCCATCTGAAATAATTAGCGTCATCATCTATAGTCATCATATCCACAAAGGATGGTGTTCAAAGTTATTTGTCAATTAGAGAAAAAATAGACGTTGATGTTTTTTAGTATGTTACTCATTTCGTCAATAATAAATCAATAAATGATAGACAATTAATTTTTTTAGATTTTTTGTCGAATATCCATTCATTTCGTTTGAATAACTTTGGAATTTGTATAATACCACTATAGTACGTCATTGACGGAAATCCATGAAATGAATTAGAGTTTGAACGTCTTATTTCCTTTCACAGAACTCCAACGTAATAATAATTTATACCAAGACCAATTCTATCCACCCTTGGCCCATTTGCATGTACAGGTTTATAACTGGTCGACCTACAGTCAAGATCGAATTCTACAGGAAAATATTGCTCTTAAGTAAATGAGGTAAACAGAAAAGTAATAAACATAGAAGTAACATATAAAGAAGGGTACATGACTTAAGGAAAAAAAGACGATACCATCTGATGCCCAATGACTGTAGCAATCTTTGTGATGCGACGCAGGAGGCTAAGGGTTCAATTCCCGCCTCGGGACAAATGTTTGTACGATCTGCTGATATTTGTTCAGGGTTTTCTGGTCGTTTTCTATGTATAATAAAAATATCTACCTATTTAATGTATTGTATTATGTATATCAGTTATCAAGTAACCATAACACAAGCTCTGCTTAGCTTGGGGCTAGAGTATGTAAATGTGTGAATTGACCAGCATTATTATAGTGAGTTATTATAGAGAACTTACTAAGAATGTCTAGCTCATTTTTATCTTTTTTGGCGTAAGCATAGACTTCGTCAAGCTCTGCTGGTGGTGGGTACACAATCTCGTCGATGACTTGTTTGTCTGTGTTGGTGTAGGCTGTTGATGTGTGGATAAAAACCTACAATAAATACAGAATTATTTTATTGGTACATATATACATATGTATATAGGTACATATAATATACATTTTACAGGCTGTAAGTATATTCTTGTTAAAATTATGTGATCATAATTTAATTTTAGGTGCATGATTCCTTACTTTTGGTCTAAGTAAACTTATACCTACAATTTGTGAAATTGGTGTCTTCTCGATTGATTATCTCATCTCAAGATCTCCCGTGGACCGTTCGGTCAAACCAGAAGGTCGACCAGAAGACATGACTGTCAAAGTCCATTAGAAGGGTTACTTCCCATTTACCAACCTAAAGTCATTTAAAACGGGATATTTGCATGCGCCATGATCATGAGTTACTCCGTGATCATGGCGCATGCAACTGTGCCGAAATATTGGATAACTCAAAAATCAAATCATGGTAAATATCCCGTTTTAAATGACTTTAGGATTAATAACCATGATAGTTTCAAAAGTTTTATTTACCAACTTTTTCTTCTCTAAACATTTTGTTATTCGTCCGCTTCAATATCCCACCAGCATCCAGTGTTTTGTAATTTTATTGTATCCGATAAACTTTTGGACAATCTGAGTTTGAGTTTCATAAATCAACATAGAACTCAACACTTTAGAAATTCGTTGTAATTAATTGTAAAGATTTATTGTTTTGTTATTAATTTAATAGACCTACTTCGAGCTTCCTCATCCGCTGGCACAGATCGAGGATCTTCCTGGTTCCTTCCACGTTTATCTGCAGCGCCAGCTTCAAGGTTTCATTGAACTTCAATGTAGCTACTGTGTGGATGACTATGGATACCTGAGACGAAAGTAATTCTATATATTTGTCATAATAATAAATTAAAAGATAATACTATATATGTAAATATATAGTATTATCTTATATATAGTAATAATATATAAGATAATACTATAATATTACTCTAATACTGATTAAAATAAATATTTTCTGTGCTATATTATATTCTTGCATAGCTATTTTTTAATCAGTAGTGTCCCCGGAGAGAAGACTTTCCTATGACACTACTGATTGTTTAGCAGTTGTGTCACGGAGGATAAACGGTCTCGAATCACAATCTCAAAAACAGCTCCGGTGAGAAACGAAACAATTAGGCATTGTTACTTTTAGATTGTGGTGCGAACAATTTGGTGCGAAACACCGCTACACCACTTTACACCCTGACATGAAGATTCGGCGCAGTCATTACATTTTCTAACCTCCATATCTTGAGACTAGCGGACCTTCCCGGCTTCGCACGGTTTTAGTACGGATCCCTAACTTTTTATAATATAGCCTATGTTCACCAGGGATAGTGTAGCTTCCCAATGCTAAAATAATTCTTCAAATCGGTCTACTAGTTTCGGAGCCTATTCATTACAAACAAACAAAAACTCAAACATTTCCTCTTTATAATAATTAGTATAGATAATTCTTGAACTAATTTTTCACTCCAAACACGTCGGTAGAGTCAAGGTAGGTCGCGAGGTACCTTGCGATCACAGTTCATTTCTTCGCTTATCAAGGGATTTTTTCCGATCAAGCATAACGAAACGCGTTTGGAGTTTCAGTAGAGGTTGAATCGTGGTCGAGGTAGGTACGACTAAAGACAAGGGGGTATATCTTTATATGAAATAGTTTTCAACATCGCGCACCTACCATTTCAGTAAAATCGAGTGCGGCTCCTGCGGCGCGGACAGTGCGCCTTCAGATTAAATCTTATACAAGGATACCTACCCCTGCCAAAGCGGTGGTAACCATTTATGAAAATTGTGATTTTTATTAATCGAAGTTATTAGATATACATACATATTATAGATACGGATCGTATACTTAGTTTTCCTATCCTTTTGGGTAGTACTGTCTACAACTTTTATATAAAAACACCATGAAAGGGTAAGGGTAGATGAAAATTTGTTAGTTTTCGAACTTAGCCTGAGGCGAGCCGGGTGCTAAACTTGTTCGGAGTTGGATACATTTGTTATCGGCCTTATGGGGTTAATAAATCTACAACAAGCCAAAGCTTGTACTATTCATCCCTACCATAATAGATACATAGTTACAGTTTTTAATATCCTTTCGTATAGCATCAAAGACTTTTTAGGAAAAGATTAAAGTAAATACAAAATAAAATCTGACAACCCATAACATCACCTAACCGAGAGTTACGTTAACTATTATAACATAATTATTATGTTACCTATATAGCAAAATTGTATATTACCTAACGAGTCGTATCCTTAGCATAATTAAGGTATATATTACATTATATTGTACACTTTTATGTAAGAATTATGACAATAAAGAAATCTGAATCTGTTCAGATTTCTGTGCTCTGTGTTGTGTTTTTCTGTGTTGTTTCTTTGTTAGGGTTAAGCTCGCCTATGTACATATCTTTTTTAAGATTTTGTGTACAGTAAAGAATTACAGAATCTTTATTTGAACAAAAATATGCTGTGTAGGTATAATATATGTACATATAACCCTTGCTTCTTGCTAAAATTAAACTATGCCTTACATAATAAAATATGGGCAAACAAAGATTACCTTCCGCGAGGAGGCTCTTTGGCGATAGGAAATGAGAACTTTGCCCAGCTATGGGAAACGTTATATAAATTATAATATTGGGAGAACACACCAATATAAAATTGTTTTTTTTCGAGTACAGGACTCATAAGGATAAAAAGTTACATTTAAATACACAATCAAAGACATATGGATCATATATATGGATGGATATGGAGAAATGAATGTTTTGGATTCAAAATCAGCTAAATCCAAAATCTCGATTTTTTTAACACTTTGACTGCGATTTTTTTTCGATGACTGCGATCTTTTTTTTAACCTAAAAAATTCGAGCTTCCGCTCAACACAGCAGTTGTGTTTGCCGCACATGCGTTTCGTTCGAAAAATATTACGGCTGTGCTGAGTCACAAAGATCTGTATTTTCTCAGCCGCTGCGCTAGTGTGGATTTACGCATAATGACATCAATTTTAAAAATAAACTAACTGACATACTTACCTCCGTAGAACAATGGATGAACGACCACAACCTTGACATTAATTATACAAAGACAAAAATTATGCAATTTAGACCGTTTCAAAAAACCCCTCTTTACATAAACTTCTTATACCACGACATCAAATTGGAATGTGTAAATTCATTTTCGCTACTAGGAATAAATATTGACACACATGTAAATTGGAAAGAACATATACAAAAAATAAAGACAAAGCTCTCTAGTTTCACTTACGCTCTGAGGGAACTAAGAAAGGCAACTGATCAGAAAACTGCCATCTCAGCATATTACGCCTACGCATTTGCCTGGATATCGTACGGAATCCTACTTTGGGGAAATAGTACTGATGTCCAAAACCTTTTCATTCTCCAAAAGTCGTGTATACGAATTATAGTCAATATAAAGTGCCCCGAGAGCTGCATAGAACACTTCCGCCAACTTAAAATCCTAACACTTTCAAGCATCTACATATTTGAATGTTGCAAATTCACCCGTAAATACCCCCAATATTTACAAAAAAGTGCTGACCTACCGCGACGTTATCCAATTAGATACAAACACAAAATCACACTTCTTGACTCAAAACTAAAAATGCGAAGTTGTGGGCCAAACGCAATGGCATCAAAAATATATAATAAAATACCCGATAAACTAAAAGACGAGGAAAAGGATAAAACATTTCAAATAAAATTGAAACAATATCTTATAAATAAATGCTATTATGTCTTAAATGAATTTTTTAATGACAAATGACAATTATTAAAATACATATAAAAAAATAATAATAATACTTATATTAGTGACTCAAATAAAACTATGTGATTGATTTTAAATTTTCCGCTCTCTCTTTCTCTCTTATCTATTAAACTAAGCTTTTTAGAAACCCAGCTCACTTCCATTCACAGTACATATTGCCACACCCTGCTTGGGTACCATTGTGTTTCTTATACATTACCTAGATATTAAGACAGAAATAGGTATTTATTTATCTATACTAATATTATAAAGAGGAAAGGTTTGATTTTTTGTTTGTTTCTAATGAATAGGCTCCGAAACTACTGGACCGATTTGAAACAATCTTTCACCATTGAGAAGCTACACTATCCCCGGTGAATATAGGCTATATTATATTTTCAAAAAGTTAGGGATCCTCACTAAAACCGTGCGAAGCCGGGAAGGTCCGCTAGTTTATAATATGAATGTCAGATTACCTTTTCAACCAGCATCCGTTCATCTTGAGGTCTGAGACCAAGGTTGGGCTCGGTGACGTCGCCACTTATAGGGACCAGCTTCTTCCAGCTGTTGGGCCTTTGTTCTTTGATTCTTGTAAATATCTGCAACATATATTTTTTACCATGGCCTACATTCGACCAACTTCTTACCTGATGGTAAGTGGCACTTAAAAAAAAGTATAGTAAAAGTATTCAAACAAGATGTTCCAAATTTATTCCATTAAATTGACCTAAAAAAAGAAATTGTAATTGATCCTGTCATCAATTATTATTATTATAGCCATTTATTATCAAAGAATAAATTAACAATAATGGTATATATTTAAAATATTAAACATTTAAGAAAAAATATTATATTGAACATTGTTAAAATATGAATATGTAAATATGAAAAATTGTATTATTCTTGATCTCTATTTGAGTAAAGGCCTCCTCCAGACTATGCCTGTTCTTTCTGTCCTTCGCTACATAGATAGTTTTCCAGTCACCAATAATAACGAACAAAGCTTAGTGTAAAAAATACATTGCATGACATTTTGGACTCTATGACTCATAGGTTGTGTTGTTAAGTATGGGGTCTTTCAAATAGGGCTTTTTTAAGAATGAACGGGTTTGAAAACCATCCATAGGTTACAGGAGCCTTAGGCAGGTCGCAAGTTTGACTTTTGTTTGCCTTTATAACTTGACGACCGATGTGGCGCGGTGGGCGAAGGTCCGCCTGCGACGCAGGAGGTTGCGGTTTCGATTCCCGCCTCGGAACAATTGTGTGTACGATCTGCAGATATTTGTTCCGGGTGTTCTGGTCGTTTTCTATTATAATAAAAAAATCGATCTATATAATATATTGTATTATGTATATCGTTATCTAGTACCCATAACACAAGCTCTGCTTACCATGGGGCTAGATAATGTTGTGTGAATTGTCCATCATTATTTATTTATTATTTATATTATATTTATAACTTACTGGATTTTCATGGAGTTTCTGTAGTCTTTGCTCAGCTTTCTGGCCTTGTTTGTCTCGAACTAACAGATATATTTTGTCTATTCCAGGACAGCTGAAGAGTAGTTTTTCGATTAGAACCTATAAAAAATGTAGGTGCTAGATTGAGATGCTATATTATGGTGATACTGGATAGGTAAAAATAATCTAAATAAGAACATAACATTATGAATACTTAATAACAAATAATAAATGTTAAAAAATACCAAACTAAATATTATACCTACTACTTACCAATGTTCGTTTAGCTTCAAAAACTGGAAGGGATACTGTTATTCTAATGGACTCTGGTATCAACATGTATGTAAAGATTATAGTGGACATTATATATTTATATATTATGTATTAGTGTCTATAATTTATTTCCATTATCGTTTATACAATTATTTATATATTTGTATGTTTTTTTTATTGTATATAATTTATATTTACATTAGTCTATAATACGCCACCGTCTATACCTATACTATAGCTACGTGTCCATCCAAAGGTTGCCTGGAAGAAATCGCTCTTAGCGATAAGGCCGCCCATTGTGTATCTGTATATTTGTTTGTTTGTTCTTTATTGTTTTTTTTGTCTGTATTTGATGTGCAATAAAGCGTATTTGTATTGTATGTATTGGATATAAATTGATTTACAGTCTAGTTATTTTCTAAAACTATTAAAATCAATAAGAATATACTTACTTTTCCAAGAAACCCAGTGCCTCCTGTGATGAAAATTGATTTATCTTCATAGTACTCTGAGACGGTCTCGTACATTTTCATTTTGTAATATCATAAAACCACACTGGCGGCCACACCTCAGGACGTGGACCGATATTACTACCCTGACTATGTATGTTACTACTCTGAGTATGTTTATATTTACACAATGTTAATTAAACAATGCTCCTTATATCAAATACTAGCGGACCTTCCCGGCTTTGCACGGTTTTAGTACGGATCCCTAACTTTTTTGAAAATATTATTCAGGGTGTCCGGTAATTAATGGATAACCCCCCAGGTACTTGTGGCACCACGGCCAATCAGGAAAAAAAATATAAAAAATCTATCTGCAGCAGTCAAGGATTTATTTAGTTTTTTTCTTAAGTACAAAATTTTATACCTTTGTCCACATCATTGGGCACTACGGCTACAAATTCAATGATAATGAGTTTATTTTTTCTAATAATTGGCCTTGCCATCGTGCATTAAAAAGTTTTTCTAGCTGCACCGGTTTTTTTTTCTTAAAAATTCGTGTTTTCGATTTTTTTTTTATAAAGTTTGAGCACCTGTGATATACAAAAAACGTATGGAGACCTGGATGGCCCATAGCTTAAAAAACATGCCTACTTTATGAAGTTTTTTAAATGGTATTAAACTAATTTTTTTATTGTCAAATTATCGAGTTATTGCTATCTATCCTTCTCTCCCCGTATTTTTTTTATAACAGAAAATGTTGTTAAATAGGAAATTTATTTCGGAAATCTGTGGCAGTGAATTATGGGTTGGTTAAAGTGTTATTTATAATTAAAACGATTCTTTCAAATTGCAAGTTTTATAATAAATGTTCAAATTGAAAATTATTTCAAATTATTTTTACTTTTATATTGCCTTTTAGAAGATATACTTTTGGACTTCAGTCAAAAAATGTGGCTGCAAAATGATGAGTTCCCGTATACGTTTTTTTTATACCACAGGTGCTCAAACTTTATCATAAAATATCGAAAACACTAATTTTCATTTTTATATATTTAAGAAAAAAAAACCCGTGCAGCTAGAAATTTTTTTTTATGCGCGATGGCAAGGCCATTATTCAAGGTTGTTCCCAGAGAAAATAAAGTTATTATCATTGAATTTGTAGCCGTAGTGCCCAAAAACGTGAACAAAGGTATAAAATTTTGTACTTAAGAAAAAAACTAAATAAATCCTTGACTGTTGCAGATAGATTTTTTATAATTTTTTGCCTGATTGGCCGTGGTGCCCCACACGTACTTGCGGGGTTATCCATTAATTACCAGACACCCTGTATAGCCTATATTCACTGGGGATAGTGTAGCTTCCCAACGGTGAAAAAACTTTTCAATTTGGTACAGTTGTTTTGGAGCCATTACATTACAAACAAACAAAAAATCAAACCTCTTTATAATATTAGTATAAATATCTATAGCTTCATTACTAAGAAGTGACTGTCCCGTAAAAAAGATGAATAACCACAACAGAGTTTCAAATGATTAATAAACAATACACACAGTCCCACAGTCATTATAAGAATGCGTTCGCGCTGAAGAAAGGATGCCACCAAAGCAGGTGTTAAACGAGGCCAAGTTCGTTCAGTTCGTGTCTTTATCGATCATAAATGAGAAATTTTATAGGCGTAAAGTTCCATAGGATTTTATACGGTATTCAGGTTTATATATAGAGGTCTAGTTGTTATTGCATAACCGGCCAAGGTATATCTATAAATTAAAACGACTTAGCGACGTTACCAAACAACTCAAGAATAAGGGAACTTAAACTCGTATGGTAAATAATACACACGCCTGCGCTCGCGTTACGATACAACTCATCATCATCATCAGTCTATATCAGTCTGCTGGACATGGGCCTCCCCCAATGAGCGCCATAGCGCCCTGTCTTCAGCTTGCCGCATCCAGCATCTACCTGCAGTCTTTCGCAAGTCGTAATCCCACCTGGTCGGAGGGCTTCCTACACTACGTTTACCGAGTCGCGGTCTCCACTCAAGAACACGTTTGCCCCAGCGGCCGTCGGTTCTTCGCGAAATATGGCCGGCCCACTGCCACTTCAGCTTGCTAATTCTTTGAGCTATGTCGATAACCTTGGTACAATTGACGGAACTTAAATGAATAAAAACAATATATGTATTTCATGAATTGAAATGGCCTTTCGTCAAGAGATCATGAAGATAAACAAAATTATAAATACATCGTATAAATTAAAAGTTTTTGGTAGAATTCGTACGACGACCGATGTGGCGCGGTGGGTGAAGGTCCGCTTGCGACGCAGGAGGTTGCGGGTTCGATTCCCGCCTCGGAACAATTATTTATATGATCTGCAGATATTTGTTCCGGGTGTTCTGGTCGTTTTCTATATATAATAAAAAAATATCTATCTATGTAATGTATTGTATTATGTATATCAGTTATCTAGTACCCATAACACAAGCTCTGCTTACCATGGGGCTAGATAATGCTGTGTGAATTGTCCAGCATTAAAAAAAAAAAAAAATTATCAGCGACCCGCCCCGGCTTTGCACGGGTGCAAATGCATGTATTATCACTACATAGTATAACACAAAGTCGTTTCCCGCTGTCTGTCTATCCCTATGTATGCTTAGCCCTTTAAAACTACGCAACGGATTCTGATGCGTTTTTTTTAAATAGATAGAGGGATTCAAGAGAAAGGTTTATACACCATTTGACACATAGATTTTCACGCGGGCAAAGCCGCGGGGCGCAGCTAGTATACCTATAAATATTCCTCTCAAAATCCGTTGAGTAGTTTTAATGATCTCGCTTCCCGCTGTCAGTCTGTCCTATGTATGGACAGACTGACAGCGGGAAGCGACTTTGTTCCATACCATGTAGTGATTGTGAGCCATAAGTAAAAATACAATTTCCAGCATGATTTATTTGTACACTAGAATAGTATAGTTTGAGGTACCCATGCTGAGCGTGATGGTGGATCCAGTACAGCTTCCAAGCACCTTCCTCACAGTACCTGCTCGTTCTGAAGTTACTGTTATACAGCGCATGGCGTCCATTGCTAGGCTTATCTGCAAGCGGAGAAGAACTAAGTTATTGTCTAGACGTAGGTTTAAATCTAAAATCTAATGGGGCATCTATTAATAAAGTGAGGTAATTTTGGTGTTTTTTTGACCCCTTGTCTCCTCTTGGTGAGGAATGTGAGGAAGTAGTGACTTCCTCCCCTACTCCTCTCACGTGATATATGAAAAAGCATTTTCAAAAAATATTTCTAATGTAATAATCTGTGCTTGATTACCTACGTTTGGTATATCTTTTTTTATTTAGCCTGTTTCGTCCCACTGCTGGACAAAGTCTCCCCCAAATCTTTCCACTGAGTGCGGTCACGTGCGATCTCCCACCAATCTCCGAGGAAGGCGTTAAGGTCGTCTCGCCAGCGCTTTCTTGGTATAATTTAAAAAACAAATTCACAGAAACATGGCGTCACGAACATAACGATATGAATTTGAAAAATGTATTGTTATAATGTTGACCAACTCACACAGCGTCATCTAGCCCCAAGCTAAGCAGGGGCTGTGTAATGGCTAGAAAAATAAGTACTGAAAGATTTCAGCCCTTATTATCTAGCACTTTCAGACATTGACATGCTGAAACAGAACCTATTGGTTCGCTTTGTAGTTGCTTTTATATATGTAGATACGTAGTTATTTTTTTTATTTCTTTATGTTCTTATTTAGCTATATTATAATGAAATGAAATGAAATGAAATGAAATGAAAGTTTATTTCTTTAGGCTTACAAATAAGCACTTAGACAAGTCATATTTTATACTATTCATTAATAATATGTATGTAATAATATGTAGTAACAAGCTGTACCTACTTTTGAATCAATAAATGTTTTTTCTTTCTTTTCTTTTTTTACATTATACCTGAACTTCCACATTGTGAATGTAGTCCGTGTCTGCATGAACCTCATTGGTTTCTGTATGCATCAGGTCAGCATTGTCCAGATCGGTACAGTTCCCACACTTCCAAATACCGCGGATAATCTGTGGCGGAGGCTCTAAAAATTTAAAAGAAAAGTTAAATATTTTGAGAGACCTTTGCTTTACAGTGGGATTATAAAGAATCACTACACATATTACTAGCTTTCGCCCGCGGCTAGGCTTGCATGGTACCACGATAAAAAGTAGCCTATATGTTATTCCAGTACACATACTATGTTCCAAGTTTCATCAAGGTCATCAGTAGTTTTTACGTGAAAGAGTAACAAACATCCATCCATACTTACAAACTTTCGCGTTTATAATATTAGTAGCATAAAACAAATTCGCTTCCTGCTGTCTGTCTGTCCATATGTATGCTTTGATCTTTAAAACTACGCAATGAATTTTTATGCGGTTTTTTTAATACATATAGAGTAATTCAAGAAGAAGGTTTATAAGCCGTTTCACGCATAGATTTCCACGCGGACAACACAACTTTGAAGGCTAAATCGCATATTTTTAATTCAAGTTTACATTTGTAAATTTTATAAAAAAAAATAAAAAAATTACATAAAGTTCTACGTGGGGCCATGAATTTCTTGAGAGGTTTAAGAAGGTAGCAAAAACCTCCCCCACCCTTTATTTCATTTTAGGACCAACCTACTTAAGTTTGCCCCTATGTCACTCGCTATATATTTACTCAATGTTCTGTCCAAAAACAGCGTAGACATATTTTACGAAAACCTGCCGAAAGCTATGAAAAAGGCACAAAATGTTATTGAGACAAAATTATAAATTATTTAGTATTGTGTGTATGTACAAACATATGTAATTTTTAGTATAAGTAGTTATAACATCGCCTTAGGGCTTAATAAAAAAACCTGTTATGATGTTATTATCTGAATAAATAAATAAATAAATTTTGATATACGATGCACTAAGCACCATGTATAGACATTTTTGCGCTGTTAGAGATTAAACTGCGCTGGAGCAGAACACTTACCATTAATATCATCTTCATAGGATTCAGTAGATTCAGGCACGACACCGTTCAGAAGCATATCTATCACAGGGTCAATGTCATCATCACTCTTCACCACAACAATCATTATCCATAAAACGATTCCTATTGCTTTCATTTTCACTTTGCTTTAAAAAATCCCTATGGCCGTAGTATATATACAAAACCAGAGTTTCGTAACCATTCGCGGTAAAAAAAATATATTTCAAATCAAAATCAATTTATAAAAATCATTTCAATAATTTAAATTATAATTAAATATAACTTCTTACGCTACGAAACAATAATTACTGATTGATTTGCAAGTTTGTTTATAAAATTATCAGTGTCTATCAGTTATGTTGACCTGTCCAAGACCTGCCCTAGGCGCCCACGTGGTATCTATCTTGAACCAAGCAAGATTAAGTAAATAATGCTGGACCATTAACAGCATTATCTAGCCCCGAGCTAAGCAGAGCTTGTGATAAGGGTACTAGATAACTGATATACATTACATAGATAGACATTTTTTTATTATATATAGAAAACGACCAGAACACCCTGATATCTGCAGATCGTACACACAAAATTGTTCCAAGGCGGACCTTCGCCCACCGCGCCACATCGGTTGTCTAAAGAAAGCTATAGTTATTGCTATTCGACATAGTCTAGGTCAGCAGAGAAACTCGACTACGAACGCTATGTACTTTCTAAAATGTATAATCTATTATACGTAATACTAGCTGTGCCCCGCGGCTTCGCCTTCATGGAAATCTATGTTTTAAATAGTTTTCTTGAATCACTCTATCTAATAAAAAACGCATTAAAATCCGTTGCGTAGTTTTAAAGATTTAAGCATAATCGTAGATAGTGACAGACAGACAGCGGGCAGCGACTTAGTTTTATATGATATAAATTTATTAACAAAGAAAGCTACGGACAAATAATAGAAATAAAATAAAACTAGTATTTACAATTGAAACAATTGAGCTAGCTGCAGACTGTAAACAATCAACGGACAGCTATTTTAGCTGTTGAAGATGGATTATGGAAGGAACAAGGAGCGTCCACATTAAGTTATATGTACAAATTATGATAGACATATAACATGTTATATAACATGCCCACAAAAATACGCTTTGCTTAATTTTGGGCTTTTTTCATCATGATCATTATCAGCCTATGTCCACAGCTGGACATAGGGCTCCCCCAATGCGTGCCATAGCGCCCTGTCTTCAGCTTGACGCATCATTCATTATTAATAAAGAAATGAACTGAACTGAACATCCAGCATCTACCTGCAGTCTTTCGCAGGTCGTCATCCCACCTGGTCAGAGGACGTCCTACACTACGTTTACCGAGCTAGGGCTTTTTTAAGCTATCTTAAAATGTTAAACATTTGACTCTTTAACATTCTTGATACAATCTTGATGAAAACATCCCTCGCCAGCTAATCACGCCGCTATCTCTTACCGTTTCCGGCGCCGGAAACGTCCGGAACACAGCTTCCGGTTTCGATCCGGTAGACATTTTATCTCCGCTAATTAGTTTGATCTTCGTTTTCTAAATCTCCGTGGCTTAATGCCTACCTTTATTATAATTATTTAGATTAGATATCATAATAGAATATTTAGTCATCATCATCAGCCTATGTTAGTCCACTGCCGGACATATGCCTCCCCTAATGAGCGTCATAACGCCCTGTCTTCAGCTTGCCGCATCCAGCATCTACATCTAGTTATAACTTGGTTACCATGGATGTAAATTTCTATTGGCATTCAGATCAGTTTGGTGCGTCTGATGTGTTTTCAAAATACCAAAACGTGACTATGAATCAAATCATTCAGTAACATTCGAAAACATTCGAGCTTGGGAGGCGAGATGTTGGAGTAGGTGTGTAAGGGGGACTCCAACATCTCGTCTCCCAAGCCAACCCAACCTGCACGTGGCACCCTACTTGATAACGAACTAGGCTCTGATGAAAATATCAAACGATCTTAAGGTAATATCCGGAACGTAAGTTTTTACTGGTTTAGTTAACTATACAAGACTCAAACAAAGGCGTCAGTTTCTTTTTATTGTCCATACGGACATATTGGCACACTTGGTAAAAAATCAATATTAAAAAGTTTATAAGAGCTCTCAGTTAACGTGTTTTTGGGTGAAGAGCGCGACTCGGCGAGCGTAGCGTAGGATGCCCTTGTGTAATGACGACCTGCGAAAGACTGCATGCAGATACTGGATGTAGCAAGCTGAAGACAGGGCGCCATGGCGCCCATTAGTGGAAGCCTATGTCCAGAAGTCGACTAATGCACTGATGATGAAGTGAATGTGCTACAATCATTATTTCTACCGAGGTGATGATTAGGGCTTCATCAAGCCCCGTCTAAAGCGATTTTTTATAGTGCCATTGATATTGCAATTAGCAAGCTGAAGTGGCAGTGGGCCGGCCATATCTCGCGAAGAACCGACGGCCGATGGGGCAAACGTGTTCTTGAGTGGAGACCGCGACTCGGTAAACGTAGTGTAGGACGCCCTCCGACCAGGTGGGATGACGACCTGCGAAAGACTGCAGGTAGATGCTGGATGCGGCAAGCTGAAGACAGGGCGCTATGGCGCTCATTGGGGGAGGCCTATGTCCAGCAGTGGACTGATATAGGCTGATGATGATGATGATGATGATGATGTTGCAAATTCCAACTTATTCTACCTTTAACACGTTCTAAGAGTGCTCGAAACCTATTGAACCACGCGAATCAAATCATACGAGCAATTTCAATCATTCGTATATATCAATAAGTAGGTGCTTATGTAAGTACTTTCTTTACATTCGTCTCTCAAACGACTCAATCATTTACACTGTCAGATACTGTTATGAAAGGTAACGTCGACCAGAACCTAGTTCTGTTCAGTAAATTTGATGCAAGTACACAAAGAAAGTATTTTTTTATAAATAATAAAAACTGCTGATTGAATTGGGCTGAAAATTTGCACACTTTAAGACCTGAAATACCATAAACGCTAATTTTTATTCCGAAAAAACACGTGCCGAACCCCTCGCCGAAGCTAGTATAATAATATATGGATTAAAGTCTGGCTGCCTACTCGGAAAACAAAAATCGATTTCTCTGATTCGTTTTCGAAAACCTATTTTTATGTCAGTTGTCACATATACATACATAAACATAACATAGTATCTTAAAGATTCATCATCATCATAATCAGTCTATGCTTGCTAGTCCACTGATGGACATAGGCCTCCCCCAATAAGCGCCATAGCGCCATGTCTTCAGCTTGAAGCAAAAAATAATAGATAACCAATTAACTAATCCCGATAACTTATCTTAAAGATTAGTTATCGGATATTTATCGCGTATCTTTTGTTTTATTTTCCCCTTGTGTTAATCGAAAATCGTGAAAGTTTAAGGAATTGCAAAAGATAGTATAGGTATTGCGCAAAAGCTAATCAGAAACTTCGATTTCTGTTTTCCGAGTAGGCCCCCATACTGTTTTTATTATTTTCGCTGATCGTGTCGCATGCTGTAAACGAGTTCTGTAAGCTACGCTATTCATTCGCATAATTCATCAATTACTCAGTCGAGGAGCCGATTCTGCTTCAATGTAAGTATTTTGGAGCTTATTTCAGCCATTTCTTTTGTTGGTAGGTACCTACCTACGACGACAGGGTTGATGTAAAATTTATAAGCGATCTAAAGATCTGTAAGCGATTTCCAAAACAGTTCTCCTTTTTGAATTTGCTATATTGAAATTTCAGGGTACCTTTAGTCTCATAATCATCATCATCATCAGCCTATAGCAGTCCACTGCAGGACATAGACCTCCCCCAATGAGCGCCATAGCGCCCTGTCTTCAGCTTGCCGCATCCAGCATCTACCTGCAGTCTTTCGCAGGTCGTCATTCCACCTGGTCGGAGGGCGTCCTACACTACGTTTACCGAGTCGTGGTCTCCACTCAAGAACACGTTTGCCCCAGCGGAAACGTTTCAGATCCGGTACTTATTGGGTAGCTTATTGGTGCGAATTTATGAAAAATATACGGTAATTTTGGTAAGAAATTGGTGTGTCAAGGCCAACTTGACGACCTACACAGAAGGTGGGTTGTAAAATACCTTCTATAAGTCGTCATTACAGTTTTATGTTATCGTCTTGTGAAAAATTAGATTCTTTATCTACAGAGCCAATAGTGACAGTCGTAAGTACCTTATACACCAAAACTTGATAAGTCTAATTTTAACAATTGTTGTCAGGTTTCCGTAGTGTAGCGGTTATCACGTGTGCTTCACACGCACAAGGCCCCCGGTTCGATCCCGGGCGGAAACAATCTCTTTTTGATGATAAATATTTTGGTAACAATAATAACTTTCTACCAACTATGTATTAGAAACTTGTTTAGGCAAAATTTTATTTGGTGCTGTTGTCTTTAATATATGTATTTTATTAAAATAGAAGCAAAATAAACTTTCGATAAAGCAATATCCAATAAAATGACCAATTGACAATTTTAGGCACAATTTGATCAAGTTCAATCTATTTCATCTCAATTGCGTTGCCATAGTAACAAATTGACTCGCTTACTTTGAGAAGCCTCTACACTTACAGTGAGATTGAAAAGCGGGCGAGAGATATTAAATGAAAGGGTTCGTCATCTTAGACATACATGGTCACTACTATCCGTGATACTCGACGAGAACAATCCAAAAACTCTTTTCGAAAGAACTAACTCGTCATAAAAAGGTTTTACGTTTTTTTCATAGCTCGTTCACTTAACAAAATGTACAGCTCTTTATGTAACATAATGGCCAGCTGGGACGGCGACTTGCGAAACACTGCAGGCAGATGCTGGAACAAGACAAAGAAGACTGGCGCGGCGGCGAGACGAACGGGCGCTATGGATGGCGCTCACTTAGATTATTAACCTGTCGGCGCTCATTAGGGTAGGCCTATGTCCAGCAGTGGACTATTATAGGTTGTTGATGATAATAATAAAATATTATAATAAATTACAATGTACTTATTGATAAAATCTTGACTCTTATTAAGTGGTGGCCTAGATCACGCCCAAAAGCACGCATTGTTCGTGTTGATTTAATTGCAGTTGTAAGCATGGATATTAGAGTGATACAAGTGGAAGGTTTATTGAAGCTATTTCAGACATAGATTTACACACGGGCGAAGCCGCGGAGAGAAGCTGGTAAGTTATAATTCGAAAAGTGAATTGCTAATTATTTCGTTGTATTAGTATACAATGAGGCAATGGACGCAAGACGCCGGATACGAAAACCCTAAGCCCTCCTACACGTATACATATAACAAATCGGGCTAACTCTACTGCCACGCTTACCGTAGGATATTCAAGACCAAGTTCGGTCTAGCGAGCCATATTAGAGCTCATAATAGAAAAAATCCGTTATTATCTAGGGTCGCCGTCATCGAAATCGATGAGGAGGGATATATAATGTATATACAACGAAGTAATTCGTAAAGTCTTATTAGTTCAACTTTTGAAACTATCATGGTTATTAACACTAAAGTCATTTAAAACGGGATATTTACCATGATTTGATTTTTGAGTTTTCCAATATTTCGGCACAGTTTCATGCACCATGATCACAAATCATATCATCGTAAATATCCCGTTTTAAATGACTTTAGTCTTATAAATCCATTGATTTATGTCTCTAGTTCTGTAGGTTTTGGATTTGGAATGTAAAGAACAATTTTTTGGTGCGAATTGATCATGTATGGCCATTGAAAGGGCCATAAAATATATTGCGACACCCATTATATTAGCGCCTCTGATCGCAGCCTGTTTTATGAAAGGCTCGTAAACTGGTATTGTGATCTCCTAAAGGGTTTATGGATTCGACTATCAAAGAACAGTGTTCTGAACTCTTCAGTGATATATCTCTCGTTTCAATGATAGTGGAGGTCACATACCTAGGTAAAAAAAAAACCATTTATATCTTCTGGACTTCTGGACTTCTGGACCTAATTAGCGCGCACTAAGGATAGGCTACGTTCTTTAAACTTATTTCTATTGTTTATCTTTAAGTTTTAGTGTGAGAGTCTATCTTATTTCGCTTAATGTGTTTTTTTTAATGTATGTTTGTCTTTTTTGTGTGCGCTAATAAAAGCTTTCTTCTATTCTATTCCTTCTTCCAACGGCTTAAGACCCGTTTTCGCGTTCACAGTAATCGTTAGTAACCTAAATCGAGGCCCTGCTTAGGAATTTAAAGCAAGGAGGTTTTATTCGTTTATTGTAGTAGTTGCGTTACCTTGAGAAAACAAACAAACATACATCGTCTCATTTATCATTTAGTAGGATCTATTTAGATTCCGATTCAGATTTCTTTATTGTCATAATTCTTACCTACATAAAAGTGTACAATATAATATGTATATATATATATATACCTATTATAATAGTTGACGACCGATGATGTGGCGCGGTGGGCGAAGGTCCGCCTGCGACGCAGAAGGTTGCGGGTTCGATTCCCGCCTCGGAACAATTGTGTGTACGATCTGCAGATATTTGTTCCGGGTGTTCTGGTCGTTTTCTATGTAGGCATAATAAAAAAAAATATCTATGTTATATATTGTATTATGTATATCAGTTATCTAGTACCCATAACACAAGCTCTGCTTTCCATGGGGCTAGATAATGCTGTGTGAATTGTCCAGCATTATTATTATTTACCATGATCTCGGGCCATAAAATGACCCGGTCCTTTGGAAGGCTTGCGTGGGGCCGAAGCTAACAGCACAGAGGCCCTTTGAGAAGTTAATCTAAAGGCGATGGTTACACATAGCGGGTATCATCCTCGGGTGCACAATATGATACATCCAAAGATGGTATCCACCAGGTGTAGAGACTATTGCAAAGAAAAATGAAAGAAATAAAACCAGGTTATTATGATGGATGGATGGACTGGGTAATCGGGCTATAGGGGAGATTGCGGACGTCTGCCATAAACAAGTCAATCATAATGTTAAGAAGAGTGGCAGACGGTGGCTTGCCGAATGCTGGATGGGTTCCTTAAAAAGCCGGAGTAAATTACCGGAGAGGAACAACATCGGCGCAAACGACTGAGGGGTGTCGAGAGGTGCGGCCCCGATTTCACAGTCGGGTATGTCAGTAGGTAGCCACAGGGCTTACTTCTCCTGAAGATGTAAAGAGGTTCGTTATATCTTCTTGCCAAATTTACAAGTTGAATCTGGCTGAAAATTTGCGTAAAGCTAGTAGTTTTTATTCTTAATAAACGTGCAAAGCCACAGGCAGAACCTAGCTGATAGTGGCTTGCATTTTTTTACGTTACCACACTATCACCACACTTGTAGGTACTAAACAAAACTGTAGAATCCAACTAACAAAAACTAAAATTAAACGACGCGAAAACACAGAGCATTGTTCAACCTGGCCAGTGCCAGTGAAAAAAACGTTAATAAACTAGCTGTTACTCTGCCTGTGAAAACAAAGGCTCCTAAAACAGAGCAACAGCGAGCTACACAGAGTTGTGACTTTTAAAGCACGGTAGCCAGTGACCAAGCTATTGTGTGCTTTTTGTTTTTGATACGTTGCAAAACGAAAACTTCGACTTCGATCAGCAATACAACCTAGTGAACCAAGATTACGGGTCACGTACAAAATCAACGCTAAAAGCTGTCTGCGTGAATACATACAAAATCATTGTAATCTTTACAGTTTGTATTAAGGTCTTTCAGTATTAATAAGTTTCATTCAGATAAGTTTAGATAGGACTAATTAGTATCTATCCGCGGCTTCGCTCGCGTTGTTTCTATGAAAACGGCCATAGGGGGCTGACCAAATACATATTTAAAATATTTATTTATTTCATCATCATCATCATCATCATCATCAGCCTATAGCAGTCCACTGCTGGACATAGGCCTCCCCCAATGAGCGCCATAGCGCCCTGTCATCAGCTTGCCGCATCCAGCATCTACCTGCAGTCTTTCGCAGGTCGTCATTCCACCTGGTCGGAGGGCGATCTACACTACGTTTGCCGAGTCGTGGTCTCCACTCAAGAACACGTTTGACTCATCGGCCGTCGGTTCTTAGCGATATGGCCGGCCCACTGCCACTTCAGCTTGCTTATTCTTTATTTATTTATTTTAAAATAAATACTTACCTATAATTTTACAAACTTTTAACACGTCAGGTCACGTAATCCCTACAATTATTTTTATCAGCGAATCATAAACCTATGTATAATAAAACCTATCAGAAGATAGGAGTTGATGACATTAGTTATTTTTAAATTGTTGATTCAAGAAATTTTTGTTCCTTTTATGGTCTTTAATCCCTTCGTGTAGATAAATTCGCGTATCTTATGACTCAGGTCATTCTTACATATTAAAATTCTGAAGAATATTCGATAGTTGATATTTTCATATGACAATCAATGTTCAACGTGTTCAAGAGTGGAGACCGCGACTCGGCAAACGTAGTGTAGGACGTCGTCCGGTCTGGTGGGATGATGACCTGCGAAGGACTGCAGACAGATGCTAGATGCGGCAAGCTGAAGACAGCATGCTATGGCGCTCATTAGGGAAGGCCTATGTGGGCCAGCATTGGATTGCTATAGGCTGATTATGATAGTTGATGATATTCAATGAGAAACTTTCTGAACCACTTTTACGGTAGACAAAGGCTAAGTAACTAAAATAGAATTAGAACACGACCTTATTTAAATTTTTCGTAGTATTCAAAAATATATAAAACAAAGCAAAAGAAAAACTGTTTCCGCCCGGGATCGAACCGGGGGCCTTGTGCGTGTGAAGCACACGTGATAACCGCTACACTACGGAAACTTATGACAGGACTCTTAATTTTGTAACGGCCTTCCTGCTCCTTACCGTAAGGTACCATCAGAGTTACTTATCATCATCATCAGCCTATGTTAGTCCACTGCTGGATATAGGCGTCCCCAATGAGCGCCACAACGCCCTGTCTTAGCTTGATGCATTCAGCATCTACCTACAGTCTCTCGCAGGTTGTCATCCCACCTGGTCGGAGGGCGTCCTACACTACGTTCACCGAGTCTTTATCTCGATTCGAGAACACGTTTGCCCCAGCGGTTGTCGGTTCTTCGCGAGATATGGCCGGTCCACTGCCACTTCAGCTTGCTAATTCAGAGTTACTACCAAGTATCAACTTGATAGTATCAAATATTAACCCATAGCCACGCTGCGGTCCTATGTCTTCGGCTATAATTTAACTTTCTAATGGTCGAAGTATATATATACCTCGTAATGAATGAGTTGTCAAAATGTACTCTAAATTTTAATATCTATTAATCACATCCATTACGGCTCTTGATCACAATTTTGTAAACTACCCTTGTTGTCTCAAAATAATAGTTGTTTCAACTTTCAGAGATTAACTAAGCAAGCCGGAAATTTGTAACCGCGCTGCAATCTACTTCAGGAAACTAAACTGTAATAGAAAGAACAAGCTGGACCTGCAATTTCAGAAAGGTTTCTTTGTTAAATAAATAAATAATACTGGAAATTCCATACAGCATCATCTAGGCCTAAGCTGAGAGGATACTGTTATGGGTACTGGAAGACTGACATACTTAATTGGATAGATAACATAGACAGATAGATATTTTTTTATTATACATACATAGAAAACGACCAGAAAATCCGGAACAAATATCTGCAGATAGTACACACAATTATCCTGAGGCGGGAATCGAACCCGTAATCGCAGCCGCAACCGGACCATCGCCCCCTACTCTACAGAGGTCGTCAAAGACGTCATGTTTAAAGGACAAAAATACAATTTTCTACAGGAAATATATTTGTAATTAAATTCAGCCTTATTTACATACTCGAAAAATACAATTATTACTAAATATTACCTATTTACATAAATTATTTATCAGATAAAACCATTGATTAGATACGTTGGTATATTTTTTGACTAATGTCGTGCTAATATTTCCGACTTATCCGTGTCCTTTAATACAATAAATATAAAAGTCAACAATCCAGAATACAGGAATTGTAAATGTTTTAATATTTTTATAAAATCAGTGTCACTGTAATGAGGGAAAGCATAGATGTCTGTAACAAATGACACCCACTCGTACGGAACGCGGAACGCAGAAAAGCTGTCGACCATCGCCCGCTTCCTCACGAAGTCCTCAAAGGTAACTCATGTGATGGGTCCGGCAGTATACAACAAACTACCAGACTCTGTCACATCCGATGGCAGTCTATCAATACAATACAATACAATACAAATACGCTTTATTGCACATCAAACACAGAAAAGCAAAAACAGTAAGAAACAAAGATACAGATGCACAATGGGCGGCCTTATCGCTAAGAGCGATTTCTTCCAGGCAACCTTTGGATGGACACGTAGCTAAAGTACAGGTATGACGGTGGCGTATTATAGACTAATGTTGTTTATAAATTATATACAATACAAATACATAAATACATGTTTATACGTTAATGGAAATAGATACTGATTATAGACACTATTACATATACATACATAAAATATTAACTATTTGAAGTTGAAGAAGAAAGAAAATGTTCGTAGACCATATGTTTAAATATAGGGAGAGATTTAGCTTGTCTTATTGGGGTAGGTAATGCATTCCATAGTCTGGTGGCATGTACGGTGAACGAAGAACTGTAGGCATGGAAGGGGCGGGGAGTTTGCAGCAAAAGGGTATCGGTGGAGCGAAGGGATCGGGTATGAGTTTGGTGTAGGTACTTGAACCGTTCCTTGAGGTACCGAGGAGTATTTGGGACGTAGAGGATAGAATACAGGAGGGAGAGGAAGTGTGCGTCCCGGCGAAGACGGATTGGTAACCATTTAAGCTTATTGCGGTACTCTGTGACGTGATCATACTTGCGCAGACCGAATATGAAGCGTATGCAGAAGTTTTGAAGCCGCTCAAGCTTATCAAGCTGTGCTTGGGTTAGATCAGGATAGCTGGCGTCGGCGTAGTCAAGAATGGGGAGCAGAAGTGACTGAGCGAGCGCAATTTTGGTTGATGTTGGTAAAAAGTTTCGCAGACGTTTTAACGAAGCAGCCGATGCAAAAATCTTACGGCTAGTTTCTGCTAGTTGCGGGCCCCAGTTCAGCTGGTTGTCGATAAGAATCCCAAGGTTTTTAACAGTTTTACTAATCTCGATTTGAACATTGTCAAAAAGAATATGAGGAAGATGATCCCAATCAATCCTTGACACCATTCGTGAGCTACCAATTAGGATAACCTGGGTTTTCGCTGGGTTGACTTTCAACCCGTGAGCATTACTCCAATCAAGAATTTTATTTAAGTCGCCATTGATTATCCCGATGGCTTCACCTAATCGCTCTACTGGAGCCTGGGTATAAATTTGTAAGTCATCTGCATAAAGGTGGTAGGAAGAAGAGAGTTGATTAGAGATAGAATTAATAAATATAGCGAAAAGAAGAGGAGATAGAACGCCGCCCTGTGGTACACCGGCACTTAGTTGACACCAAGAGGAGAAATTAATGTCAACGCTGATACGCTGCCGGCGACCGAACAGGTAACTACGAAACCAGTGAATTACGTTTGAAGATATGTTAAGAGATCGAAGGATGCCTAAAAGAATGTCGAAATCGACGTTGTTAAAGGCATTGCTAAAGTCCAGGAGTGAGAGGATGGTTGCTTCTCCGTTCCAGATGCCATCTCTGATATCGTCGGTAATCTTGACTAGAGCAGATGTGGTACTATGGCCTGGTCGGAAACCGGACTGGAGGGGATTAAGAAGGTCATTTATATTGAGAAAGAAACTAAATTGTTGATGCACAAGTCGCTCCATGACTTTGGATAGAAAAGGCAGGATGGAAATAGGACGGAAATCGGAGAAGGAAGATGGTTTAGATTTCTTAGGAAGTGGAGTAACTTGTGCTTCTTTCCACGTGCTGGGAAAAGTTCCACTATTTATGGAGAAGTTCAGTAGGTGTGTTATAACAGGGATAATGTCATGAAGGATGGGAATTATCATTTTCTTACTAATGCCATCTGTACCGACCGCATTAGAAGAAATGGAGCTAATGCTCTTGATGACCTCGGAATCGGTAAAGTCCTGGAGTAAGAAAGGAGGAAAGTCAGGAGTAGGTAAAGAGGATAGAGAATTTAGGGTTTGGGTTTTAATAGTGCCGTCGAACTTGGAGCAAGAGGAAAAGTGAAGGTTCAAGGCATTTATGTCCAGATCTTTCGAGCTGTTACCAGGCCGCGATTTACTAATACCTAATGATCTAAGGAATTTCCAGACCTTAGCGGGGTCATTATTTTCAACGGATTTATGGATATGTCGGCGTTGTGCATCCCTACACACCTTATTGCAGTGATTACGGGCCTTGGTAAATAAGTCTTTATTTTCTGCAGTCGGCTTTCGCTTGTACCTAGCCTTGGCTGCAAGTTTATAACCGAGCTCAGTTTTTATTTCGCTGGTAAGCCAAGGAGCAGGTAGATGCTTTATCTTAACAGCCCTAACAGGAGCATGCACGTCGTACAAGTTAATTAAAATGCGATTAAAATTAGTGAGTTTGCTGTCGATGTCAACTGCGTCCAAAACTTCAGACCAGTCAGCGTCTCGAGCGTCCTTACGTAGAGTCTCGACATTCATGCCACCAAAATTGCGCTGAAGAAGAATTTGGGGTTTGGCTTTAGGGGGACGGATTTTGTAGGAAAGAAAGATCAGATCATGATAAGAGAAGGCATCCGCTGAGCACTGACCGTGCTTTGCGACGTGAGAGAGGGAGGAAACCAAAATAAGATCCAGAAGCGAAGGGTTGCAGTTAGGAAAATTATGAGTTGGATTTGAAGGTAGAATTAACAAGTTACTGGACTGGACCAGACCCTCTAATGAGCGTGCTCGAGTGTCACGTTTTAACAAGCACGTGTTGAAATCGCCCATGATAATGGTATGGTCATACAGAGGAGTGAGCTCATCTAGAATTTTCTCGAAGGAGGAAAAAAAGTTAATACGGAGAGAAGGAGAGTAGTAAACGCCAAGCAAAATCTTACGATGGGAAAGGAGTACTTGAATAAAAAGATGTTCACCCGCACTGGACGGTGGTGGTTGCGGAGACATATCTATAACAGTGTAGGGAATATGCGATCGAATGTATATGGCTACGCCCCCACCCACGGTACCAGTACGGTCATTACGGATGAGATTAAAGCCAGGAAGGGAATAAAGCGTTGAAGGGAGACACGGTTTTAACCACGTCTCTGAAATAAGAATGGCGTGAATGTTAGCCTGGTTAAAAGACGCCAGCATATCTGTAAAATGAGCCGGGACACTTTGTGCATTAATATGCACTACGTTAAAGTTTTTGGAAACATCAGAGAAAGTAGATTCTAACGTATCAGAGAGAGTTGGAATGCTTACGAAACTATCATCGCTACCCGAAGACGAACAGGACAAAAAGTCATCACTGCTACTATTTATCATAATGGTCTATATATGTATATAATAATGACTAATTCAATACTTTAGCTATTGAAATATATATATAATAAAAAAATATTAAAATAAACTAAGAATTAAAAAAATAAATACCTTACTTTTATGAACCAATTTGCCATCTGTGCCCATCTGCCAGCTAACAAGGATAGAGAGAAAGAATAAGAGGATCAAACAACACTGGTAAACCTAACGAACAAAGACAAATTATAATGAAACAATAACACAAAAATTTATAATTATTCTAGGACTTATACAAAAGATCCAACCAGATAACAGGACCAGTGTTGGCAACACACGCGTACAAATAATTTATAAAAAACAGTATATTGGAGCGTTAACATAAGGTTTGACATTGACAGAAAATAAAGATAATTTGACGTACAGTACATTTCTGTCAGATGAAAAATAAACAAATCAAAAGAGCCAAAACTGGAATACCGCAGGCAGCGCAAAATTAAGTCTCAAAAATTAACTTACTGTCTACCTGCATGTGTTGCGAAAAAAAGAAATAAACTACCGTACCCACTTACTACACTTAGCAAGTTCCGATCGGACCACAATGTAAACTGCGTCATGTACAGGGAATCACTTCTTAGAGGGGACAGCTCGGCGGCCTTTAGACGGTGCAGCTATTTCTTTAGCAGGCGCAGGCCTAGGCGCCACTGCCGGGACTAACACCGGCACCGCCGACAACTCCGCAATGCTGGACACTCGATGCCGCGTCCCGTCAGCGCCAACCACGAACACGGAGCCCTGTCGCGTCCAACATTTCGCCACTCCGAAACGCTTCCGAGCCTCCATGAAGGTGTCGTGACGAGACTTCGTGAGGAACTCGGAAAGGGTTATACCGGTGTCCTTCAGTGCCGTTTTGGACATCCATAATGTGTCACGAAGGGCTACATCCCGCAGCTTGCAGAGTATGGGGCGGGGTCGATTATTGGTGGAGCGTCCCATGCGATGACAACGACTGATGTCCGTTCTTGAGATGCCCATAACCTTCAGCTTGTCCGTGAAAGTTTTCACTGCAACATCTTCAATGTTTTCCTGGTTAACCTCAGGAACACCATGGATAAGCAAGATCTTCCTCCTGCCCCGCATCTCCAGCCTATCAATGTCGCTGGCCAGCATCACAACTTGATCCTGCATAGCTCGTAGCGACTTAGAGATGAAAGTTTTGAAAATAGCAAACTCATTTGCAAGAGCTGCCAAATCACTGATCGGGGACTTTGATTTCTGGAGCTTCTCCTCGAACTCAGCCATGGCGTCAGAGAACATAGTGCTCAGCTGTGCCATGGAGCTCTGGATGGTGTTGGGGTCCATATTGTCACTTGTATTGAAGGTTATAAAGTGCAGTGCAGTTAACTTTTGTATATCTTTGTAATTAGTTTGTTGTTTGAAGAGAAAACAATGGATGGCAGGTAGGGTGCACAGATGGTTATTTTAATTCATAAGCACTGTAATTATATTGATTGTAAGTATTTTTTAAATAATTTATATAAAAGTGGATCAAACAGACAGTGCTTATTTTTTCGCGCCTACCGCCGAAAAAAAAAATCTATCATGCTTTAAAATAAGACTTAAACGTTGGCTTGTCGAGCAGAATTTCTATTCTGTGAACGAACTATTACAATTGTAAACCTGACTTTATTTTAATTTACTATTTCTATGATTTAATTTAATTTTCAATTTTAACAATAATGTACCTATTGTACTTATACGAAAATGTGACATGTAAATTGGTTTTACCAATAAAATGTATTTCTATTTCTAACACAGGCTTGTAAAGCCTAGCGTAGATATCTAAGGCTAGCCAATTCAATTAACGTATCCATAGTTTTCGTAAGTACCTAACTATTCTGTGAAATTTAAAAAAAATATTGTTTTTTGAATGATTTTGTCCACGTTTCTATGCAATAAATAAACATAATTTCATTTATTTCACTTCATCCTTGCACTTAACTTTCATTATTCCATTGCTTTTCAACACTCAATCGGAATCTTCAAACAGCAGTTCTCTGGTCGATTCATTGAAGTCACTCGCGTTAGCTGATGCTGTCGAGGGTGTGGCTGACTCCTCCAGTTCTCCTGAAGACACCAGCTCGCTGACACCTTGCTCCTGCAACTCCTTCAGCCTCTGGTGTTGACGTCGCGAGAAGAAGCCATACTAGAAGAAAACAACATTATTTTAAAAGGTAGGTAGGCGTAAAGTTAACATCTGGAAACTTATAAATCTCAAGACGAGACAAGTTACTGCCAATCTTACTTCTGTCAGTCTCAAGACTGTACTGGCTTGCGCAGAATCGCTAATCAATTGGTTATGAATAAATTAATATAACGTTGATTTGAGGGTATAGTGAGTTAGTTGGTATGAGTCACATGATGTCGGTTGCGGACGCTTAATCCTCCACTGGGCACGACTGCAAGTCTTACCTTATGTAGCAGATACACAATCAGACCTAGCAGCAGAAGGCCAAAGACTACTCCGACCACGATGCAGAGGATCAGAGGCCAGAGCGGCGGGGCCGGCTCCAACACGAAGGTCGTAGTAATGGTGGTGTTGGCGTAGAATTCTTCGCCGCTGAAAAATCACATCACATATTATACAATACAATACAATACAAAAATTCTTTATTGTACACCATAATCAATCATTACAAAAATACATTATATGCGACAGGTACAATGGGCGGCCTTATCGCTTAGAAGCGATCTCTTCCAGGCAACCTTTGGATGGAAAGAATTAAATGAATTTAAGAAAAGGCAGGGGTTGTACCACAGGTTATCTAAATAAGAATACTAAAAAACAAATAACAAATATTACAAATTCCAAAATAAATAATACACTACTTAAATACATAAATAAATAATAAGTACCAATACTCATTCTTTTGGCAGGAAAAACTCCTTGACGTGAGCTTTAAAAACAGGCAAGGATATAGTTTTTCTAATGGACTCTGGTAGTGCATTCCACAACCTTATGGCCTGGATGGAGAAGGATTTGTCGTAGAAACTGGTTTTATGAGGTGGCATATTCAACACCAGATTTTCTGACGATCGGAGGACACGGGAAGGCTGAGAATGAGAATTGTGGAGGAATTTAAAACGCTCCTTTAAATAGAAGGAAGTGACAGGATTATACTACAAATTATGAATGCGAACGTTTGGATGGATATTTGTTACTCCTTCACGCTAAACCTACTGAATAGATCGGGTTGAAATTTGCGTTTGCATAGACCTGGACCTGCAATTTTATTTTGTTTTTCGTTTATTAAGGCACAAACAGTTTCCAATATTCTTAAAACAGTAATATAGTTTTGTGTAAACCAATCAAGATGCCACTAATAGAAACATTATATTAAAAAAAACACAACAACGTTACTGACGCTAATTAAAAGTAAGCTTCTTTTTATCTCATGAATCAATTCCCATGGTACTGAAATAGCCTTAAAAATTTCCATAGAAACGTTTTAACACTTTGACTGCTGAAATCACACGGTATGTGTTTTCTACAAGTGACTAATATGCGTAAATCCACACTAGCGCAGCGGCTGAGAAAATACAGATCATTGTGACTCAGCACAGCCGTAATATTTTTCGAACGAAACGCATGTGCAGCGCAACACAACCGCTGTGTAGAGCGGCACCACGTTTTTTTTAGGTTAAAAAAGAGATCGTATTCGTCGAAAAAAAATCGCAGTCAAAGTGTTAAGGTTAAACTAGTGAATAATAAATAATCTGGACTACACAGCATCATCTAGCCTCAAGCTAAGCTGAGCTTGTGTTATGGGTACTAGATAACTAATAACAAAGTTATAAATACAAGGCCTAGCTTGGACGAAATGTCTCGTCAAAGTTAGCTTGACCATCAGACAACAATGAAATAAAAATAAAAAATAAAAATAGAAACCAACTAGGAGTACTTAGTATAAACAACTAGACTTACATTTCGTAGTCGCCCCATAATAAAAATATCGCTGTAGTTGCGTTTACCGTTGTGTCCCTCTCCAAAACATCACCTGAAAAGTAAAATAAAAGGAATTATTTAAGAATCAAGAAAATAACTTTTATGTGTATCTTTTGGTGACTTGTAATTTTTGCATAAATTTTTTGACCGTACCATTTATACGAGTAACACATTATTCAATTAGTATTATATAAATTATTTGGCCGTCATACATTGCAAAAACTCTAATCCTATCTAATCTAATCCCTAAATCCCTAATCTGCACGTACATAAATCCCCTCTAACGCGCAGCATCCGCACGCTGAACCAGATTGCCGAGAGAATCTTTTCTCCTGTTCCCAGAGCGAGTTCCAAAAAGCTTCAATGTTTATTTTATTTAACCGTTAGTAATCGTGTAAATCCGTATTATCACAGTTAGAATGAAATTTTTATTTTTTAATCGATATTATTCCTTTTTAATGTAATTTTATTGTATATTGAAATGGATATGATTTGTGATCTATGGTTTTATTAGTGATTTTTAATTTATGATTTTGTAAATTTCAAGTAAGGTTGACTCTATGATTTTTGTGTTGTTTTTCTGTATTATATAATGATTTCTAATTTTAATATTAAATTTAAATATCTCTATTGCATTGGGTGTTCCCGTAAAAATAGAGGTACGTTTGTAAATAAATAAATAAATAAATTTATATTGTTTCTACTATATTTTAATTATAGTCAATAAGTTCTAATAATTATGTACCTTATTATGATGCAATAAATAAATGAAAAGAGTATCTTGGCATATCTTAGCTGCGCTTTCTGAAATGGTTAATTCAAATTCGTTGTATGAAATACCTACATATAGCAATTGAAAAATGCTATAATTATGTAGGTGACGATTCCACCAAGTCAGACGATAGGTACCTAAACAATTTCTCAGCGCCTTGGCCCTAAAAGATGTACCTATCCACGTCTTCGCAGATATCCAATAGTTATTTCCAAAGAACAAAATCTCAATATTATATTCACCGTATAAACCAAGATCTAGTTTTAGCGGCAGTACGACAGGAAGGGTAACTTTGGCAGGCATGGACCAGGTGCACACAACTTGGGTCTCGTCATCCTCGCAGTTCTCTAGTGGACTGGACAGACGGATCTGAAATAGTTTAGAGACTTTCTTTAAGTTTTGCTTCAGTTATACATTTTACGTTCAATGTCAGACAAAGAGAGGGTAGGCCAAAAGTATGCACGTTATTGTATTCTCTTTGGTAGAGTGTTTAAATTTCCTAGTATTTTACGTCATAGACAAAACAGCCATGCATGTGAGTCGTCACAATAAAGAAAATTGTAAGATTTTTTTACTACACAATACTTGGCAAAGTTAAACTCGCACGGAGAAATGTCTATGATCTCCGAACTTTGATTAGATAGATAGAACATTCTTTACTGCACTAAATAGAAAACTATGTACAGAAAAAACTTAAAAAAAAAATATTTTTTACCTTTTTAACCGATATAAAAAAGGAGATTCTATGTTTAGCTTTATGTAATTTTTTTTAATAAATCGATTTCTCCGTCATTTCCATTAATTTTAATGGCTTCTTGCAATTTAAATAAAAAATATATAAGGGTGATAATGTTAAGTAAGTTTCAGTTTAAAAAAAAATCAAATTATTTATTTTAGTATTTGTACTTACAACATCAAAGAGAATGTGAACTTCCAAATGATACAAATCTGAAGGTCCTAAGTTCGTTATCTGAAAATAAAATAAGCATTAAAACGACGTGAAATCTGTGAGAGTTTTTTCCGAGTTCGAAAAAGGAGCAGGTAATTATTAAAAAGAGTAGATTTTATGTTAAAATAATAGATCTTTCGTTTCACCATACTTACTATGCTCAACGATTTCTCTCATTTTTGATTATGCTTTATGCTAAATCGATAGACCTTCGTTTGACCATAATGAAGGTCAAATATTTCTCCCGATTTTGATCATTATTTTGCTTTGAAAAGAGAATAATCCCAAAGTATTTCCAATTTTTTTTAATTTTTACTACCGAGAACTGTTACTATGAATAACGATCTGTTGAGAAGTCGAAGTCGGTTTTTATTTTCAGTGTTTATCAATTAATTGTTTAATAATGTCACAATCGATTTTGACACCCTGAAATTTTATATTTTCTAGCAAGCTTACCTCAAGGTAATTGGAAAACGTTAGGTTGTCCCGGCTATACAGTTTTTCTCTTGAGATTGTTATTGTATCGTTCGGCAGTGGTTTCCTGTTAAAAAAGAAAAGATTCAAAGTGTTTGATATTACCTACTACGACAATAAAAAACATTAGTAAACGGATTTTTTTTGTTACCAACATTAGACAAAAATTTGCAAAAACTTTAGCTTAGGCTGCAATTGAATCTTATACCGCCAATTTAGTAGCCTTAATAAATCCATGACCAAAGAAACTTACCCAGTCACATTAAAGGAAGCTTCCGGAGTGACCTCCAAGTCCACTTCAAGCAGAGAGTCCTTGCTGATATTTCTGTAGTATAGGCTGTCCTCCAACTCAGCTACAACCTTCAAGATCACCTCAGAACTGGAGTTCAAGTTGTACTCCAACTCTATCTCCCACTCTATCTCCTCATCTCGGAGTAGGGGTGCTGGGAATTTAAATTACTATTATAAATATTTAAAAAGAACAACAAAGTCGAGGACTAGTTAACCCATAGGTACATCTGTAATGATAGGGGAAAGTTTAGGAAGGTAGATAGATAGACACTGGTTTTGTTTGTCACATCATCGTCTTAAAAACTGATGAAGATAGGAAGACACAGTCTCACACAGAAAAGTCCTTATAACTTCATTAGTTTTTAACGCCCAAATACTCAAACGCATTTTCTGACAGATTTTCATGGAAAACGGGGTTCAGGGATAAGTCAATCCTAATGTGAAGGTAACGTCACTAGACCTAATACAGGAATGTACTTATGTTAATGCATTTTGTCGATTTAGGTCTTTGTTATAGCATATTTGAAGGCGGAAACACAACAACGAAAACCCACTTACCCTACGCGCATTTTGTCGCATCGGGTGTTTATAATGTGATTCTGGCTGGGTTTTAAATTGTTTATATTATCTTTTTTATTCTTTTGCATCTTCTACTTATTACCTGGAACGGTACATGTCATCACTAGGCCTTCTAATAAGCAAGGGCTGAAGCCGCTTTGGGATCATGAGAAATCATATAAACATCTTGTGTATAGGTCGATTTCGGAGCCTAGTGCGGACTTTCACACTTTGCCGAATTTTGCAGTATTTAATAACTTATTACCTGGAACGGTACAGGTCATCACTAGGTCTTCTAATGAACAAGGGCTGGGAAGCCGCTTTGGGATCATCGGTAGCGATATGTTGACTTTCGCGCCATAGGCTGGTTCTTCTTTGTTGAGGATGGTCAGTCTTGCGCCGAGTCTTGAGTCTGTGCCGGGGATGAATGGACTGGAAAAGAAAGAATACATGATACTGGTGAATTCGTTTTTTGAGAGATACAAAAAACAACTTATGGATAGGTCGTGGAAAACTTTTTTCTTCCTCTCAATTATAAAATCGGGATTCTATTTTTATGATGTAAAATTCTGTGATGATGTTTTATAAATGTCTTAGCTGAATTTATAGTTTAGGGTAGACATAAAAATGTCATGAGATTACATAGTATAAAGTAAAGTCGCTGCAGCTGTCGGTTCGCTTAGATCTTTTAAACTACTCAATGGATTTTAATGCAGTTTTCAGCAATAGAGTTATTCAAGAGGAAGGTTTATTTATATGTATATACATATATTGAAAATAATCTACTAAAATAATTAATTATAGGTACGTGACCACCGGAATTTGTGCTTAAGGTTTATTTCCCATTGTTAGTGGCGTAGCGAAGACACCAATCTCTAATAGGAAAGTTTCAAGTGCTCTAAGATCAATAAATTCTTTCCGGCCCTGGTGGGGGCACAGAGAGGGGCCTCGAGGCTTGGCCTCATTACCCCGGCGTCAACTCGAGGGGTGACGACCCCTCGGTCCTTGGGTTTTATGGGAATAGCTTTTTTTTCCCCCATCTCAATGTTTTGTTTTTTTGGCTGCATTTTGGTTTGTATATATTTTTTTTGTTTTTCTTTTTTTTTTGTGTTTTTTCTTGTTTTTTTTTTGTTTTTTTTTTAATAAACACAAGGACTATGGTGGTTCCGCAGGGATCAGGTCCCGCGGAAGGTGGCTCTAAGAACGAGCACGTTTTAACTACGAAGACATTATTCATAACTTCCCAGAAGAAACTTTATTAAAAGGTTTTTTAATTTTGAATAAAGTTCTTTCTTTATGCGTACATAATAAGCACTAGTCAAATTTTATACTATAAATTATTTTGAAATAAGAAGGTGTTTTTGATTTTCTGTTCAATAAATGTTTTTGTCAATAGTGGAAGAAGTGAAAATATTCAATCTGGATTTGAAGATTCTGAGATTGTAGTTAAGAGAAAAAAGATATATATGTAGTCTGGCAGTCCAACTTACTTATTTAAAGCTTCCAAAGTCATGACCAGCCAAGGAGTGCAAATCATATCTTCACCACAGTCCCTTACCAGTTGGATGAGGAAAGAAGACTCTAGGTCTGATTCCTCTGAAACTCTTGCAGCATTGCGGTTGAAGGTCATACTATCTGGATATATGAGAGATAAAACTTTAAAATAATCTTATAAAGACTAGTGACGATGAAAAAAGTTAGGGAAAGACGCATAGTATATGAAACCCTGAAAGTTAAATTTAATGTTGTCCTGAACAATAGATAATTTAATAAAATCTTCTATTTCTGAAGGTCTTGTTTTATACAGACTTATAATAATAATAAATCCACACAGCAACATCTAAACCCAAGTTGCAGCAGACAGAGCTTGTGTTATAGTTACTAGATGACTGATATACATAATACAATACATTACTTAAATAAATATGTTTTATTACACATATAAAACAACCCGAACACCCGGACAAATGTTTTTATGATCTGCAGATATTTATCTGCAGACATTTATCCCGAGGCGGGAATCGAACCCGCTACTTCCTACATCGCAGGCGGGCTTTTGCCCACCGCGCAACAGAGGTCGTCAAATAAGGCGCCACGTGTACCGGGGCAGAAATCTCTCTTAAAAACTGTATAGGTACCTAACTGGTAACTAACTCAGTAACTGTGTTCAAGCAATTGTGTAAAATTAGTTTTAAATCTTAAAGTATCTATAATGAGGGTTCATATTTACTTGTCAACATCTCAACCGGCTCCAGCTCAAACTTCATGGATATTGGCTTGGACAAGTCCGCGGTTGGCTGAAATAAACAATGAAAATACATATTGAGTCACAAAAACAGTGCAATTTTGACGAGTAATTTGTATATTTTATAGTGGTTCTTATTATAGTGCACAAATGTGCACATAGCTAGTCTTGAGACTGACTACCGCCTTAGCCATAATTCGCCATAGTCACGGAATAACTGTAGTCTATAGACTATATCGACGACCCTATCAACGAGTTCTCAGCTATTTTGGCCATATAGCCAGAAGGCAACCTGACAACCTCGAAAAATTAGTGGTAATGGGCAAGATAGAGGGCAAAAGACCAAGAGGACGGTCACCAACCCGCTGGTCTGATCAAATTAAGGCTATAACGGGACTCACTTTGCCTGCAGCCCTGAGACAGGCCGGAGACAGAGTAGTGTGGAAGCGGTTCATCAGCGTCACCGTGAAAGCCTTCCAGGACGGGCACGACCTTCAGCAATGAAGACAACGACAAAGAAGAAGATAGACTATATACTATAGAATAATTTAACCGGTGGTAGTGGATACGTTCGTAGCTAAAGACAAAAAATGAGGGTAGATCGGTATGTCTACCAATAAAAACTTACTCAGTAAGTTTCCAATACCACCGGTTTCATTGTTATCGAACGCAGCTCGGTCACGAAACACAACACTGACGGTATCAGAACTTGACGCGGTTGGTACATTCATATAGGTTCACGAAATAGGCTCATGAAACTGTGCCGAAATATTGGAAAACTCGAGAATGAAATCATGGTAAATATCCTGTTTTAAATGAATTTAGTAAAGTAAAGTAAAATTTTTATTTATTGACAAAATAGACAGTAAAGCAGGCAATATGGGTCCATAGGCCCCTGAACTAGTAAAAAACTGTGTTTCAGGAACCAATGGCTTCCCCAACTAATGTTTACATAGTGTTAATAACCATGATAGTTTCAATATTTTATTGCTAAAATTATTTGTCAGTTACATAAATTTTATATTATATTTCTTTAGCCTAGAAACAAAAGACTATTATATTATATATATATTATATCATTGTTCTATCTACCTTGACTTCGACAGTTTGCTCATCACACCTCTCGCTGCCAGGGGTAGCAGTGACTTTATACTGGGAGTCTCCTGATATCATTGCCCGACTGCCTTCTGGATCTATCGTTATTTTTGCTATAAAATCTGTAGAACAAAACACAAATATTTTTTTTTTTTTTTTTTTTTTTTTATTCAGATTTTACAACCTTTTAACAATGTTTATGTCGGTTGACTTAGTAACAGTGAAGAAACTTAAATTAACAAAACAACCACTTCTGGAATTAACAAAACAAAAATAACACTTAATTAAAACAAACACTTAATTAGAACTATATTACTTAATTAGTTACATATTTTAATCATTACTTAACAACACAAATATTGCTCTAAGTATTATTTATAAATGTTAAAAAACTCTGCTGAGTTTAACCAGCTCCCCCATAATAGTCCACTGCTACATTATCATCAGCCTATATTAGTCCACAGCTGGACATAGGCCTCCCCTTATGAGCGCCATTGCGAGCGCTCTGTCTTCTAGTTTCGTAGGTATTCATGCTACCTGGTTAAAGGGCGTCCTTCTAAGTATAGGACTACTTAATTACGGCAAAATATTTTTTTATTCTTATTTATTTAGAAGACAGACAGTACATAGATAATATAAAGAGGTACAATAAGAATTTACATAGACCAGTGAAGTCTCAAAAGAATTCAATTGAATAAGAGTTATTATACAATTGACGAAGCTTTGGGTGATAAAAATGCATTTTGTGATGCGATTGGTACTGAAGCTAAGGTTGCTGTTTATTAGCTATATGTACAATTTTTTTTCGACTTATCTAAGAACTTATTTATTGTGTCAAAAGATAAATAAATGAATTGAATTGAAATACATTTTACACATAAATCTTACCGATTTTCACATGTTCCCACAGCGGCTTCTCAGGAAGAGTGACGCAAAAGAGCGCAGTGAAGCCAGTCGCGTTGTGAGGCAGGTTCATAGCGTCAGGAACCTTGATGGACGTGTGAACAAGGACAGTAGGTATGCAGCGGTAGAGGTAAACTGTGGCGGTTGTTGCAGCTCCGATAGCTAAGTCTGAAATTATGATTACTTACGTGAGTGGAAAATAATAAAATACTGAGAAAGGAGATATATAAAATGAAGACGGTAGTTAGAGACACACCCAATGAGAACAATAAAATAGTTTCCGTGCTAGAGCTAGTCACTGTAGCCAACCTTAGACCGAGCACAGTGATTGGTAGTAGGATAGAAAAAACAAAAATAACTGAAGTAAATTATTAAGTGTCCATACTCATACATACTAAATTATAAATACGGAAATAATTATTCTTTTACTTTTTACCCTACCTACGCATAATTAAATTTTGCAGGGATATTGACTGTAGCTATTTCAGGAATGGACATAGGCTACTTCTTATCCCGAGCCTAAAAGCCAGTGTCTAGCCACGTACAGTCTAGTATTCGTTTCAAATAACTTACGCATTCGATGTCGATGTGGTGTAATTTTTCTCTATTCTACCCTAGACAACAATCACTGAGCCTGTCCTACTACGGTATAAGAGCTACGCGAGGCGGAGAGCTGCATTAAAAAGGAGTGCAAAGACATCAAACTTTTTTGGACTTCATAATTTTATCGGGTTGTGCTCTTAAATACAGATACTCCAAAATATAGTTTGAGTCCCTCACCGTTACAATGATTCCCATCGACATCAAATCCTTTAGATATGGAAATTCCAAAGCTGCCCGCTCCTTCAGCGAGAATCCTCTGGTTGTACTGGCTCCGTAAGCCGTGAGCGTAGCCTCGGTAGATGTAGACCACACCTGATTCTTCGTTTTCCCAGGGCGCACCGATGGCTACATCTGAAAAACAAATGTTTAATGTTATCACTACATAGTATAAAACAAAGTCGCTTCCCGCTATCTGTCCTTCCCTATGTATGCTTAGATCTTTACAACTACGCAACGGATTTTAATGCGAATTTTAATAGATAGAGTGATTCAAGAGGACCGTATATAAATAATTTGAAACATAGATTTCCACGCAGGTGAAGCCGCGGGGCGCAGCTATTTAGGTAATAAGGTTATGTCTCCAGTGAAAGAAATCAATCAAAATAAGGTTTTAATTGTACCATGGTTATTACAGACAAAGCGTATTCAAGAATTCTACAAAATCGAGTTACGTTTAATGAAATTCATAATTGTAACTACTGAACCACCAAGTTTTTTTGCATTTTTCTTTGATGATCTCATAAGCTTTTTCAGTTTCTAAATTTCTTTAGAATAAATAAATAAAATAACAGAAAACTAGTGTAGAATACCTAAGACTTAAAAACATTAAATTCAATAAAGCATCAAACCATGCTAAGTCATTACCTCTATATTTATAAAATACAATGGAAGATCAATTTTCCAAGAAATTTAACAAATTTTTAAGAAATCGAACGCTATTTTCTTTACAATACTTACCATTGAACCCATCTCCATCGATATCTCCCAGATCTGCCATTGTGGTTCCGAACCTGGCTCCACTGTCCCCTGAGCCAGATACCAAACCAGAGGGCTCCAAATGAAATGATGTATTCTGAAATGATATTATACAATACTTTATAGCAAATAAACATTATGGAATTAAAATACATGTATGTTTGCTATTAATATGGTATAAATTTGCACGCTAAAGCTGGTCTGTGATCGCATGGGACGTTTGAGAATAAGCATACCTACTGTTTTATGACAAAGCTCTAAAATGACCTATAAATAAAATAATGAATAAATAATGCTGGACAATTCACACAGCATTATCTAGCCTCATGGTAAGTAGAGCTTGTGTTATGGGTACTAGATAACTGATATACATAATACAATACATTACATAGATAGATATTTTTTATTATACATAGAAAACGACCAGAACACCCGAAACAAATATCTGCAGATCGTACACATACTTTGTTCCGAGGTGGGAATCGAACCCGCAACCTCCTGCGTCGCAGGCGGACCTTCGCCCACCGCGCCACATCGGTCGTCTAGTCTATCTAGACATAATGAAGATAAAATTGAAATAATCTCACTATTTCTGATATGATTTACGATTTTTTTATCAGATTGAAAACTTATTCGTATTTAATACAGTTATTATTTTATTTAACCAACACTTATTTATTGACATAGTCTAGTGAGGTTACGCCTGCTAGTTGAGGGAGTAACAACACAAACGACACGACTTAAATTGAAGAACCTTACCATCTGCCTCGACATATAAACGAACACAGCTCCCTGATCATACGGCAGCCCGCCATCCTTCACCACGTAGTTAGGAGCGCCGACCAGCAAGTCCACAGCACCATCACCGTCGATATCCAGGCAGCAAAGACTGGCTCCGAAGTAGGCACCTAGTTGTGTTATAATAATTATGTATAAGTATTCATACAACGGTCCCTGTCTTTAGCTTGACGCATCCAACATCTCCCTGCAGTCTTTCGCAGGTTGTCATCCTACCTGGTACACTACGTTTGCCGAGTCGTTGTCACCCAAGAACATGTTTACCCCAGCGGTAATAATATCATTCGGCGCGTCGCAACAACCTAAGGTTTACCCGAGAAGTTGGTGTTACCTGTCCATATCCCATTTTTTATAATTTCAGGTATTTATCGTGTTAATTTACCTATTTTTTCCTACGTTTCAACAGGCTTACACTCTGTCGAAGTCACGGGATGACTGGAGTACTGGAGTTACTGCCTCAGCGAAGCGGGGGGTAGTTTATTCGTTACTACCCTCACTTAGTATTCGATACTAGGCACTAACAGTGTCCGCAACGCACCGAGAGACCAATCTACGACACTTTGCTATAACTGGATTCCACGAGGCAGAGAGTTTGAACACGTCTTCACGATTGATATTAGGATATTTTTTAATTTCAATCGCTTCCCGAAACATTCTCTTTGCCTTTCATTGCAGATTACTTACGGTTTGTGTAGTTCAATCCAGTGATTGAGTCTACTACGTGCTCACCTAGTTGTGGACCTCGCAGCTTCGCTCGCACGTTCAGAGCCTCCAACTCGTTGGTTGCTGCTTCGAAGACTAGAACCTGTGGTTGATTTGATTTATTAGAATAGATTTACGAGTATTGTTAGGAATAGAGTTTTCTAAACGAAGTTTTTGGGTGAATTATATTACAATTACAATTTCTCGTCAGATTTTCTGCATGTCATTCTTCATCATCATCATCAGTCTATGTTAGTCCACTGATGGACATAAGCCTCCCCAATGACTGCCATAGGGCCTTGTCTTCAGCTTGACGCATGCATCTCCCTGCAGTCTTTCGCAGGGCGTCCTCCGACTACGTTTGCCGAGTCGTGGTCACCCAAGAATACGTTTACCCCAGCGGTAATTTTATTTTATTTTTAATAGCCTAAGGTTTACTAGTGAAGTTGGCGTTACCTGCCCATATCCCATTTTGGATCGTGGCGCTCCGCCAACAAAAAGTATAGATCCATTCCGCTCAAAGACACCAGATTCTACACTGTATCCTGGAAATATTTATTTAATATTTTATAAACCTTTTCCAAAACAAGCTATTCCAAATCATTTATTTATTTATTTATTTAATGTAATCAGAACGACCTTAAGCCAATTATAATAATTACAGAGGTATAATATAAAAGTTAAGAACACATGTTATAAATACAGTTAAAATAAAATAAAATAATCAATAATGTCAATTATAAATTCAAATTATTGAAGAGTCAACATAAAATTAAGAATGAAATATAGATAAGTCAAAAATAGGTCAAAATACATTTTTAGAGATTAAAACATTGTCAAAAATAGCTTTCACAAAAAGTGTAACATATAAGCATTAGACTTCTCCACTCGTCCGCAAAAATGTCGGTATCATCTTGGACCATAGTTCATCGGTATCATCTAGGGTAGAATTTGTCTTCACCAAATTAACCCAAAGTCGTTGCGTTTAAAAGTTCCTATGGCCACCTTCTTTCTCTTATATCAGGCGCGATGGTACATGTTAATGTAGCCGACCTTACATACCTAAGTATGCCAAATTTCTGCTCTTCTGGTCTTAAATTCATTTATGATTTATCCCTCACAAGGGCAAGTAGAATAAAACCTTGTAAAAATGAAATATTTCAACGTTTTATGATCGTCACCGGAAAATTTTATGTTAACTATTTTCCGGTACTTTTCCTGTGTAGGAATTGATTTGATAAAAAAAGTTGATGTGAATTTTAAAGATGTCTGTAGATAAACTAGTTGAATAAAAGTCAAAAACAGCAAAAAAAATATTAAGTAATTAAATTAAAAACAGAAGAAATGACAAATCGAGAAACATCGTACCGAAATAATCATCAGGTCCTAATTCCTTGGTAAAATAAGGATTTGCTGTGGGCAGAACTTTGAAATCCACAGCGGCGGCGGCGTTGTCGTTTGGACTGAAGACCATGTTGACAATCCCACCTGAACAACAAACATTATAATCGTAAATATTTCTGTAGATCCAACTTATTTCTTAACTTTACTTACATCTGTAGATCGTACTTTAATATAGGTACCTAGGTTTTGAAAACCTAAAGTTGTAATAAAACCCGTCGTATTCAACGCAACACCTTCACCAGAAATCTCTAATATGTACATAATGTAAGGTGTTAATATTTTTAACACTTTGAGTGCTGAAAACGCACGGTATGAGTTTTCTACAAGTGACTAATATGCGTAAATCCACACTAGCGCAGCGGCTGAGAAAATACAGATCTTTGTGACTCAGCAGAGCTGTAATATTTTTCGAACGAAACGCATGTGCGGCGCAACACAACCGCTGTGTAGAGCGGCAGCACGAATTTTTTAGGTAAAAAAAAAGATCACAGTCGTCGAATAAAAACCGCAGTCAAAGTGTTAACTTTACTTACATCTGTAGATCGTACTTTACTATAGGTACCTAGGTTTTGAAAACCTAAAGTTGTAATAAAACCCGTCGTATTCAACGCAACACCTTCACCAGAAATCTCTAATATGTACATAATGTAAGGTGTTCATATTTTTAAGCATTTTGTTTTTTTTTTTTTTTGCATTAATATAAACAAATTTTGTTTAAAAAAAATTGTTTGAAATAATTTAAACTTATTTAAAAAAGCATGTGACAAACACCCTAGACTGTGTAGAGACCCAAATAGACTTATTATAAAAAATACCCCGCGTTCAGCCAAGTTTTCTAAAAGTTGTTTGACTCTATGCGTAAAAATATACAACAAATTACCAAATGACATCAAATTATTAAATAATTATTTATATAAAATTAAATTGCGTAGGTGGCTGAATGACATGAATTTTTATGATATCAATGAGTTTTTAAATGTTCGATAATAAATAATAATACTTACCTAATTTAATAAGTCATCATGACGCATGAGGTTGCGGGTTCGATTCCCGCCTCGGAACAAATGTGTGTACGATCTGCAGATATTTGTTTCGGGTGTTCTGGTCGTTTTCTATGTATAATAAAAAATATCTATCTATGTAATGTATTGTATTATGTATATCAGTTATCTAGTACCCATAACACAAGCTCTGCTTACCATGGGCTAGATAATGCTGTGTGAATTGTCCAGCATTATTTATTTCTTATTTATTTATTTATCATAATTATTGCATGCTAGAATATAGTGAGACATGAGTGCTTTACTTACAACTTAAGACCTTTATACCATGTTTGACGCAATAAATATATTTGAATCTTTTTTAAATATTTTTTTTTATAAATGATTTGCAGACCTGCCCATTGCAAAAGTCCAGGTGCTCCAACTATAGCATGGGTCCCTCCAGTAACCTTCATAGACATTCCCGCTTGTCCATACGCGTAATTATTCAGATGCTGGCCGTATTCTCCATACTCTTTTCTTTTTCCATCTGTTCTGAAGGCTTGATGTTCTGCAATAAACAAATTAAATTAATAAATTATTCAATTTTAGTACGATTTTGTATCTATTTTATCGATGCTTGGTCTGAGAGCTGGTGAGTATCTATAAGACGACCGATGTGGCGCGGTGGGCGAAGGTCTGCCTGCGACGCAGGAGGTTGCGGGTTCGATTCCCGCCTCGGAACAAATGTGTGTACGATCTGCAGATATTTGTTTCGGGTGTTCTGGTCGTTTTTTATGTACAATAAAAAAAAAAATCTATGTAATATATTTTATTATGTATATCAGTTATCTAGTACCCATAACACAAGCTCTGCTTACCATGGGGCTAGATAATGCTGTGTGAATTGTCCAGCATTATTTATTTATTTATTATTTATCTAACGGAGCGCATCAGCATTGCCATAAATCGAGGCAACGCAGCCATCATCTTCGGGATGTTTCTAATTGGTATTGATATGGATCAGTTGAGGGATAGTTTGGAACAATCTGTAGTTAACGCAACTGTTTCAATGTTAAATCTTTGTTATAATTTTGTTACTTTTCTTACATGTAATTATATTTATCATAACCCTTAGAATAATGAAACATTGACCATGACAACAATGTTCCGTCTAACTACACATTAGCGGAGTTATGGCAGATTTGATATCTTGCACAAGCTTAGGCTAGCCATCGGCTAACATGTGTGAACACGGACCTTTATTTATCTAAAGTCTCGCACATTATTGTATTCTGGGGAAAAGCTTTCTCTAAGCTAGGAAAAAGGCGAGCAAAGTCGCCTGTAGATAGTTAAGAACAAACGTATGTATTAAGCAGTGTGGTGCCGGTTTAATTTCTACCACCACAACTCTTCCCGCGGCTATCGTAACAGGGGACTAACGCATCTCCACCGGGAGGCAGGCAGCAATGCCTTCTTTAGAATAATTAACCAACGAACTGCAATCCCCAACCTGCGAGCCTAGCGTGGGACATTACCCCCATGAGATAAAAGCCAATAAAGCGCTTATCAGGAGGAGTCTTGCGTCCAGCATTGGATCATTGAATATAGGCCGTTGAGGTAGTGTAAATAAATACTAGGGTTCCACAAGTGGAACATCACTGTTGGGGTTCGCAGAAGCATTTCCGAAAGTCGCGCGTTCCCTAGCATATGCGCCCGGAGAAGATCGTGAGGTTTTAGTCAGTAGGAATCTGACATAATCTTCCACCGGGGATGGAAGATGTACATGATGGATTTCCTCACAATAAAAAAAGGGTAAATAAATATATATTGATCTAGAATATTTAGAGGCAGTTGAGGTAGTTATGAAAATTATACATACGCCTATCCTTCAGAGGATAGATGACGTAGTCTCTCCTGGCGCGACGAACATAGCAAACTCCGTTGGCGAGAAGGTGCTTATCACTAAAGGGTTCAGTGAACCGCGGGGCGCAAATCTGAAAACATTAATAATAATAATAAATAAATAATGCTGGACAATTCACACAGCATTATCTAGCCCCCCCCCCCCCATGGAAATAGATTACATTGTATAAGACACATTAATAAATTTATCAATAAAATATGATTCATTGCATTGAATATGGTATTCCTTTTAATATTACCTTTTAGATGAACCTCATCATTTATACATTTCCTACATACATGTTCTAGTTATAAGTTCACTTATTTTATGGTATCTAGGACGTATACAAAAAAACTTAATCGGGATCCAAAATATAAAAACGAAAGTACCTCTATATACGAATATAATATATACGAATATTTTTATAGACCTACCCGATCACAGAACTAAATAATATAAGCATTCCAATAAGCGCTGGTATCTCTCATTGATGGGCCGTCAGTCTGACTTCCGGGATGGGCCGGAAGGGCCTATCGCACTCTCTGGCAAAGGATGCTGCTTACCAGTAATTTTTCATCAGTGATCGCGCCAACGGTCGCACCGAACCACATGCCATCCTTGAAGAAGCGGTCCGACATGAACCGACGGAACCTTTCATTGTAGTGATCTAAGAACAAAATATAATTGAATTTGCGAATATGAGCCGGATAAAAACATTTTCTATTTTAAAATAACTCTCGAGGTATCATCAAAGAATTTTTTTCAAAAATAAAATTTCTTATGGACTGAAATTTGAGATCGCTAGTTTCTGCCCGCGGCTTCGCACGCGTTGATTCTATGGAAAGGTTTTAATGTTATTTTTATCCCGTGGGATCTGAATTATGGGATAAAAAGTAGGCTCTATTTTGCTAGAACCTTGATTTCTTGAAGACCTTTGTGATACGTTGTCTGCCACATTGTCACTTTCCATCAGGTCAGATTCTGGTCAAAAAGTTTTCAAAAGGTTTTAAAAAACAAAACAAAATTGCTTTATAATAGGCCTATTATGGCCGTTAAAGTTTATATAAAATAGCAACAAAAAAAAATACCACCCTGCTTTGCATTTCTATATCTATTTTTATTTGGCTTATTTAGAAGACAAACAGTTTTACACACATCTATACTTCTATACTAATATTATAAAGAGGAAAGGTTTGATTTTTGTTTGTTTGTTTATTTGTAATGAATAGGCTCCGAAACTACCGGACCGATTTGAAAAAATATTTCACCGTTGGGAAGCTACACTATCCCCGGTGAACATATGCTATATTATATTTTAAATTTAACAAATTAGGGATCCGTACTAAAACCGTGCGAAGCCGGGATGGTCCGCTAGTAACAGATAAACTTAAATATTAACTAATAACCTTTTTTTAGTCCTATACCAACCTTGTTCTCTTATCCCAACAGGATTGCAAGTCACATTCTTCTGTTCGAGCGCCGTCAATGTGCAGTTGAAGATCAGCCCAGAAGCTATTGGGCTCTCTCTGTTCGTGGCCTTTGGAGCACCCACAATGAGACTGCAAGCAAATGTTCTATGGATAATAAGAGATTCCAAAGGACCCCTTTATTCACCCCAAGATTCCCTCCTCATTAGCATACATCATCCACATCCACTGCATTAGCATTAGCATACATTAGCATACATACATATGTACATATATATCTGCATCAAATTCAAATTCATTTTTATTTCTTTAAGCTTACAAAATAAGCACTTAGACAAGTTAAATTTATTCTATCAAATATTATCAACAAGAACATTTAAAACGGGATATTAACCATGATTTGATTTTTGAGTTTTCCAATATTTCGGCACAGTTTCCTGCGCCATGATCACGGAATAACTGAAGGCACTGCGAGTAAGTTTTTATTGGCAGACATACCGATCTACCCTCATTTTTTGTCTTGCTACAAACATTTCCACTGTCACCGGATTATCGAACGCAATTATCCCGTTTTAAATGATTTTAGTGTTAATAACCATGATAGTTTAAAAGTTTTATTGTGAACAACAGTTGGTTACTTGACGGTGCCGTACTAAACTTGGTAGGAACAACATCATCATCATCAGCCTATAGCAGTCCACTGCTGGACATAGGCCTCCCCCAATGAGCGCCATAGCACCCTGTCTTCAGCTTGCCGCAACCTGCAGTCTTTCGCAGGTCGTCATCACACCTGGTCAGAGGGCGTCCTACACTACGTTTACCGAGTCGTGGTCTAAACTCAAGAACACGTTTGCCCCAGCGGCCGTCGGTTCTTCGCGAGATATGGCCGACCCACTGCCACTCTCAGCTTGCTAATTCTTTGAGCTATGTCGATAACCTTGGTTCTCTGTCGGATGTATTCGTTATGAATCCTATCCTTCAGAGAAACTCCGAGCATAGTTCTTTCCATAGCTCGCTGAGCGACTACAGGCGACGAGGAACAACAGAACATGAACAACCATGTTCTGTAGTTTCTACCAAGACTAGTTAGTTGTCAAGTTGAGTACCTAATGTACTAACTGTAATAAGTTCCTCTTTGGGCCTGATGAATCACATATTATTAACTACACTATTAATAAAGTGTTCAATTGTTAATGAGAAGTGAGTCAATGTCTGTCTGTTGTAAATATTTATACATTTTTGAGTTTTGTAATATGTATTTATTTCTATATTTTTTCCTGTTTTCTGTGGTAAAAGAGTTTCCTATCTATCTACCTGATAATTTTCTATAAAAATACGAACAAGGATTAGTAAAATAAATATCTATCTATGTAATGTATTGTATTATGTATATCAGTCATCTAGTACCCATAACACAAGCTCTGCTTAGCTTGGGGCTAGATGATGCTGTGTGAATTGTCCAGCATTATTTTTTTTTTTTTAATTTTTATTTATTTAATTATTAGTATCACCTATTTGTGTCACTTACCTCCATGATAAACTACTTTAATTGCCGTTTGTTATGTTATTGTGCTATGCCTGTATTTTGTACCTGTGTCCAAATAAATAGATATATATATATATATTTATTTATTGATACAAATTTGTTACAGTTTCTATAATAGATAGCATCTTAAATCCTAACATAGGTTTATCTAGAGACTAGACTTCTCTTAACAATAATAAGGTTAAAATTAAAATTAATGGTAGCATCATCAGTAATTAGCGTTCTTAAATGTTTTTCTATTGATAGTAGTAAATAGAAATTGATAACCACACTTATTATAAATGCGAAAGTTTAGATAGATGGGTGGATGTTTGTGACTTCTTTACGCCAAAACTACTGAACGGATCAAGCTGAAATCTTTCATACAGGTAGTTTAAAGACTGGAATAACACATAGACTACTTTTACTCCATAGATCACTTCCCATGGGATAGACATAACATTAAACGTTTCCATAGAAAAATCACGTGCGGAGCATCTAGTTTATTATAAGTTATCTGAAAGACATCTTATTGCGGTCACCGCAGTTGTATTAATTTGATGTATTAATCAGGCACTTGAATGGAAACTGCAGCGGGTTACTACCGCCTTCTACCAATGCAGCAGAATGCTTGGTAAAACATGGGGCCTATCACCAAAGATATCAAGGTGGCTTTACACCGCTATCATTAGACCAATACTCACATATGGAGCCATCGTATGGTGAACCAGAACTGAGCTAAACACCGTTATAACCAAGCTGCAACGCTTCCAAAGAATGGTATGCTCAGCAATAACAGGCTGCATGAGAACCACACCAGGTGCTGCCCTAGATGTCATACTTGGCCTTGCGCCACTAGACCTATATATACTGTGTCGGCCCTGAGACTACAAAACATGGGATTGTGGGGAAACACCGACTGTCCACACGCCCAAATCCTTAACAGGGCCCTTGCATATGAACCTCTTCTAGCGGCATCTTGTGACAGAATGCCCAACAAACCAATACAAAACAAACACTACCGAATACAACTGCATGAGGACCATAAAGATGAATCAGGTAGCCACGAAGTGAGAGTATACACGGACGGCTCCAATACCGATATAGGCACGGGAGCAGGGATTCACTCTATGGACCTTAATATTAACGTATCAATGTACTTAGGCAAACACAGCTCAATATTTCAATGCGAATGTGTAGCCATAACCGAGGCAGCCACAGCTGTGGAAGGAAGGGATATACACAACCAGTGTATGCGTATCCTGTCTGACAGTGCTGCTACACTTAGAGCTTTAGCAGGGAACAGCTGTAACTCCAAGCTCGTATACGAGTGTCACCTGGCACTTGAGAGGATTTCCAGTAGAAACAGGATAACCCTCCAGTGGATCAAAGGACACAGCGGATCATTAGGCAATGACGCTGCAGATGAATTGGCACGGAAAGGCTCGGAAACGCCTACACAAGGCCCAGCTCCATTCCTTCCCCTACCATTCTCTCAAATCCGAACATGGATACAGCTCAGAACCAAAGAGACGCATACCGATAGATGGTCAAACCTACAGGAGTGCCGACAATCTAGAGCAGCACTCCCAGCTGCATCACCAAGACTAACTAAATACCCATTACACCTAACGAGATCGGACCTACGAGTCCTAGTGGGGACACTCACAGGACACTGCCCACTTAACAAACACCTCTTCACCATCGGAGCAACGGACAGCCCTCTCTGCAGAGGATGCCTGAGCGACGAAGAATCAGCTGCCCACGTAGTCCTGGAATGCGAGGGAGTAACAGCGCAACGACTAGAAATCCTCGACCACCCGAGGTCACTCCGCGAAGCCTGTGAAGATCCCAGGAGTATTATGCGTTTCTGGTCGGAGTTAGGCTGGTTAAACTAGTAAACACACACCACGCACAAAGGACCAATCGGAGTCTAAGTGCGGAAACAGGAGTACACTTTTACCATAACCATAACCAGGCACTTGAATTTAAATAAATAAATAATGCTGGACAATTTTTTTTATTATACACAGAAAACGACCAGAACACCCGGAACAAATCATTCACTCATCCAGCCGCTACAAAATCAAATAATACCACGCCTATTCATTGTATAGTGTACAAATTCGAACAACTATTCGTCATGCTAAAGAAATAGGTTTGTAACAATTCTCACCCATACTAAAACCACGGCTGTACCAGTGTACCATAGCAGTAGGCTTAGTGAAGAACAAAATACTCTCATTACCATCTACATTTCTATAGTCTGCAAGCCTCTTTATAGGGTCCGGCGACCCTCGCTTGCAAAAATTGCTCCGAATATCGCTGTCCCTGTTTAACCCTTGCGCCGCGCCCCATGCGTGCGCGATAGCAATATTAGCCGTTAAAAATTTGGTTTGTTCCGTAATACCAAAAATTATGACTGAAATCTTTTTGTATTCTTCACAGACTATTGTTATTCTGTAACAAGACTATATGTTCCTTAATAATCAGTGATAATAATAACTAATGTTCCTAATAAATAAAACGTAAGATATTGATGTTTTTAATACGAAACAAATAGCAAGAAAACTTGTCCATTTTCGCATAAAAATGTGCAGAATGAGATTGGCTTTTATTTAATTTTAGGTAAGTATTTCGAAAAAAAAACTATTTGGGAACCTAGATAAATATTATTTTAACACAAATAATGTAATATTATAGTGGAAATATGCTTGAATTAGAAATAATTTTGGTATTATGTTTGTATGAAGAATTCGTCCCTCCGGAGGCCCCTAAAGGACTAAGCAAGACACTAATATTGACTGAACCAAAGAATCAACTTACGAGTAACTAACCATTCACTTCGACCTATGAATGAATGTGTAGGTATACATGCAAGCAAAAATGAATGTAATGAGATTTAAAGTAGGTACTGTAGGTAAGTACCTGCAAAAGGCAGGTTGGATGCGTCAAGCTGAAGACAGGGCGCTATGGCACTCATTGGGGATGATGACTGTAGGTAGTTTATACTTAAAAGGAACACAAGGACTTACCCATTACGATACAATAGCACTGAATATCCAAAATAGTCAGATTCTATAAATTTGTCCGGGTAAAACGTTATTTTACTTTGTTCATGAAACACACCACCACCATTCACATACATAAAGTACATAAACACATTTAATACTATTAGAATCATTTCGTTTGATCACTTCAGAAACTTTTTTATCTCTTCCCTATTTCTGTATTCACATTAAAATTTTTGAGGTGTTGATCTAAACTTAAAAATTTACAATTAACATAAAAATTTACAATTATTTTTTCATCATATTGGACCACCAATGTCCATTATAAAAATATCAATCACGCGGTTACTACATATCTACATATGTATTTATTTAGCACTCAATTTGGACTTCTAAAAACGTTTATAATCGAGAATCACTGTTTTATTTCAAATTTACAATCAACAGACACTACCCAACCATTACAAGAACTATGGGTCACTGATAAATAATTACGATAATTGTAATATTTGTATATGTTAGTAAGAAGGTATTAAGTATAGAACAAGCGGATTTGAACCTAGTATTAAAGGAATGCAGTTTGTTTTGGCTTACAAAGCTACAATGTTGACAAAGATTAAGTAAATAAACATTGTAAATAGGTAGATTTGGTAACTGGGTCTAAGTTATTTTGCATATAGCATATGTAGCGCGCCCTCCGACCAGGTGGGATGACGACCTGCGAAAGACTGCAGGTAGACTGGTAGATGCTGGATGCGGCAAGCTGAAGACAGGGCGCTATGGCACTCATTGGGGGAGGTCATGTCCAGCAGTGGACTGCTGATGATGATGATCTAAATACTAGGTGGGCCAAAAGAAATCACCCTACTAGAAGATGCTCTCATTTTTGCAAATGGCCGCCAATGTCAAATCTGTTTTGATATTTGTGGACTAGACAGGTGCAGAATACCAGTGAACAAGCCATGGAGCGATATACTCCCCAAGAACGCGGAATAATTGTGTCTATTTTTTTGCGTAACAATTCGTCTGTGGTGTTGGGGCAGCGCGATTTTTCGACCAAAATCATAATGAGCGATGAGGCTCATTTCCACCTCAGCGGGTACGTAACAAGCAAAACTATCGCTTCTGGGGCACCGAAAATCCACGAGTAATGCACGAGGAGCCATTACACCCGCTCAAAGTGACTGCTTGGTGTGCTGTTCACGCTGGAGGAGTCATCGGGCCATTTTTTTTCGAGAACGCCGCTGGCCAAACGACAACAGTGGACGGTGCGCGCTATAGGGCCATGTTGACCGAGTTTTTTCTGCCGCAATTGGATGAATTAGGACTGCAGGACATGTGGTTCCAACAGTACGGAGCAACGGCACACACTGCGCGACCCACAACCGATATTCTGAAGGCGGCGTTCCCGGGTCGCCTCATCTCTCGTTTTGGCGATTTGCACTGGCCCGCAAGATCGCCCGATTTAACCGTTTTAGACTTTTTTTTGTGGGGTTTTTTGAAGTCCCGTGTTTACGGGAACAAGCCCGAGACTCTGGAAGCCCTCAAGGACAACATCATCTGTCGCCCGAAGTTCTCGCTGAAGTGATGAAAAATGGCATAAAACGAGCCCGTATGATAATCAATTGTGACGGCGCCCATTTAGCCGATATCATCTTTTCGACTTGACCAATACAATTCTAAAGGTTCAAATAAACATAATCAAAAAACAGAATCGAAGTTTTTCTTTTAGAAAGAAAAAGAGCCAAACAACATCGGATGACTTCTTTTGGCCCACCCTGTACATATAAACGGAAAACAAAATACAGATTGCTTTGTCTCTATTTTTCAGGGAAAGAACATAACTTTGTGGTTGTGTACGTTATACAGCAGTAGGTAATCATTGAACTTCCTTTGATATTAAATAACATGATTCATCTGTAAATGTGTCACCGGCGGCGGTGGCGCGGTGGACCGTAGGAGCAGCCCGTTTGTAAAAAGGCTAGACACTAGTACAAACATTTGTCCCGGGAATCAAACCCGCCTCCTACTGAGGCGCAGGCAGATCATCGTGCCTCAGAGGTCGTTATATCTCCTCGCTGTATCAGATAAATACCTGGGCCAATCGTTGAAGGAACGCCAAAATCTACGAAAACATAAAAAATGTAAACTATGTTTAAATAAATTTATAAACAAACAATGCTGGATAATCCACACAGCACCATCTAGCCCCAAGGTAAGCAGAGCTTGTGTTATGGGTACTAGATGACTGATATACTTAATACATAGAGTACATAGATATATATATATTTTATTAAACATATAACGGCCAGAATATATCATATTTTGCGAAGAACCGACGGCCACTGGGGCAAACGTGTTCTTGAGTGGAGATCACGACTCGGTAAACGTAGTGTAGGACGCCCTCCGACCAGGTGGGATGACGACCTGCAAAAGACTGCAGGTAGATGCTGGATGCGTCAAGCTGGAGACAGGGCGCTATGGCGCTCATTGGGGGAGGCTATGTCGATGTTGTTGATGATGATGATGATAACGGCCAGAACACCCGGAACAAACATCTGCAGATCGTACACACAATTCAACACAACAACTATCGTGGTTTATTATTATATTTATTTATAATAATTAAAACTAGTCAGTAGAATTTAGGATATGTTAGTTTGTTTGTTTTGTTGTGTTGAAGCAAACTTTCTGCTTACAACCTGTAAGATGGTATTGGGACTGCTCCATGTTCTGCGCAGCAGTGAGGTCGTTTTTTTGCGGATGATGGCGTGAAATCATCACCTGGCCCTCAGCATAATGAAGTCAAAGTCAATTATAACATTTATTCGATAAGCTTACAAAATAAGGACTTAGACAAGTCATATTTTATTCTATAAACTAGCGGCCCGTCCCGGCTTCGCCCGGGTGGTCATTTGTTTCAGGCAATTTTTAATTTTTTTCTCTTTTTTCTCTCCGTAAGAACCATCCTTGTACTTCAAGGAATATTCTAAAAAAATAAATTAGCGGAATCGCTTCAGCCGCTCTCGAGATTTGCGCTAAGCAACATATTCAGCGATTCATTATTATATTATAAGACAAGCTAAATCCCTCCCTGTATTTAAACATATGGTCTTTGATCACTTTCTTTCTTCCTCCTCAAATAGTTAATATTTTATGTATCAGTGTTTATAATCAGTATTTATTTCCATTAACGTTTATACAAGTATTTATGTATTTGTGTTTTTTTTTGTACTTATATAATTTATATTTACATTAGCCTAGAATACGCCACCGTCTATACTTATACTACAGCTACGTGTCCATCCAAAGGTTGCCTGGAAGAAATCGCTCTTAGCGATAAGGCCGCCCATTGTGCATCTGTATCTTTGTTTGTTTGTTCTTTACTGTTTTTTTTTTCTGTGTTTGGTGTGCAATAAAGCGTATTTGTATTGTATTGTATTGTGTTGTATTATCAAATAAAATTATTTTACTGTTCACTTAAATTTTTTGTCCACTAGTGGAAGAAGTGAAAATGAAGCAGTGGACTTTTTTACATAACTAGTTACCATGGGTCATAAAACTTCAAACTGCACGTGATAAGGAATGGCAGCAGTATTCGTATTTACAAACAGAATTTAAAAAAAACGAGGAATGTTCGATTACCTGTTTTTTTATGTTTGCCGATTTGTCCATAAATAGTATAGGTAGGTACCTATATCTCTAGTGACTAGAAAATAGAATTATCTCGAGATGGTCCTATTTTTTTTATTCCGAGGGATTAGCTACCAAGTATGTATGTGAAAAAAACCGTGCAAAAATGTTTAGTTCCTAAATCATCAAATAAATGATTTTTTTTTGTCAATTTCCAGCCGAGTCTGGGTAGTCTGGTTTATTTAAATATGTGTGATTTTCGGCTGTATGATATTTATATAGTTACATTAAGATGTACCTACATAATTACCTATATTTAGATTATTATTATTTCACTCATTTATTTAAATTCTCGTATAAAATACATTTTTTACTATAGAAATTACAATAAAATATTATAAAACTATTCTACAGTAAAAAATATATCAAAATTATTATTATTATTATTAATTAATTCAGGGAAATGGGAGAAATATTAAGAGATGTATAATTCAGGAGTGTACCTTTCACTCGTTTTATTTTCGACGCGCTTTGGGTCATTGAAAATACGAAAAAACTCTCGTCTGCAGTTAGCTCAACTGTTTCAATCATAATTACTATATAATATACCTGTTCTTATTTGTTTACATTATTAATTTGGGTGTATAAGTCACACTACTCGTATATAACAGCGAATTTTTGGTTTAAATGACTATGAAAATTAAATATATAACTATATATATGTAAATTCGTAGCTATGTAGTGTAACTTGTCCACACACGTTTCCATTAATCATTACATTAGGGAAGTGTTATGATTGAATGGCATCAATGAAACTCAGTCACGGCCCAGGGGGGCTTCAATGAAGCGGGGTATTCGCTAAGAAGAGTAACAGGCGTTATTTGTATCGTACTGATATAAAAAAAATATATACCTATGGTGGACACAATTTTCACAACACAGGTATTATAATTATCGTTAGGATAGACGACACATAAACAAATAAAAATATCCAATAATATAATGTCCTAGAGAGTCATGTTCACAAATCAATAATAAATATATAATGCTGGACACAATTCACATGTCAATGTAGTTATAGTTAGGATAGACGACTATAAACTCATAAAAATGTCGTATATGACATGTGCCGAATCGACGCTGACAAGAGATTATTATATGTATATATATATTATATATTATTATATGTATATTATATGTATATTTTGGATTTGGTAATATAAACGAATACTAGATTTTGGATTTGTTAATCAAATGAATAAATAACTATTGCTGGACAGGAGAATCTACACAGAATCATCTAGCCCCAGGGTAAGCAGAGCTTGTGAAGGTACCTACTAGATAGCTGAGAATATACTTAACTTAAACATAGATAAATATTTATTAGTGGGTAAACATAAAAAAAAACACCAAGATCACGAAACAAATACATCCTGGTCGTACAAATATTTTTTCCTGAGGTGGGAATCAAATCTCCTCCTGCGTCGTAGGCGGACTTTCACTCGCTATGCCACATGGGTCAAAACAGATTTCGCTTATTTCTTATAAGAATAGAATAAAGGTCAATATTCGTTTCAACAATAAACAAAACAAAGAGTAATCACAATGATTAAAGAATCCATTAATTCGTAGTATTTGCAGCCAAATTATACCATTAGTGAATTGAATCATTAAAACAGCTGTAAGATGCGTCATTTTTGCGGAATTATCTGAAAGGTAATTACTTGCATGTAGGTCACTCTATAACAGTTCATCAGTAAGCTTTTTTTATGGAGGAAAAAGTTAGTATGGCCTAACATACCACACTGATTTTTTATCAAAATCGCGGCGCATAATCTTTGATATTTAATTGGATAGAAGACTTAGATAGAAGACACATTATGAACAAATAAAAGTTAGTTTTTAGGTACCTACATTAGTATAAGTACTATTTATATCTAGTTAAGAAATTATAACAAAGGAAGAACTTTTGGTCTCATGTTTCTTATTGTTTGTTACACATTAGAATACGTGGGATTAAAAGTTATTATATTTGATTATAATAATTTCATGCAACATAAAAACTCACGATAATTAAAATGATTCATATAAATATTATATAATAATAGCTATAATCTATATTTTTTTTTAATTTTGCTTGACTAATCCCTCGGTAGTATTTTATGGGAGCTCTTCGTGATCATGTGCAAAAGAATCATTCACATCGGAACCATGAAATCAAGTAATGAAAACAATGTGTTTATTTAATTCAAAAATCTACGAAATAAGTGAATATTGATTAGAAACGTATGCGAACATATCTGTCATTCATCTTTCCTTTATTCTATTGTTCATTTCTGTATTGTTTTCTATTTTCTGTGGTATGTGAATGTATAATAAAGAGTTTTCTATCTATCCATGTATTTTCGAAGTTAAAAATAAAACAATAATTGTGGAATGTTATTATTAGCTCACTACGTCACTACAGATTGTTTGATTTTGAGTGTAAAACATTGATGTGATTGAGAATAAGGCGCCGTGTAGTGCGCGTCTCAATCACGGCGACTACTCACGTGTTCCGTTGATATTCGTGTTTTTTTTATTTGTTATTGAAAAGAAAATGTTTTACCCAAGGAATTAATTGGGAAGGTAAGTAGTTGTGTGTGTGCCTATGTCATCCGGGAGTGTAGCTTCCTAACAGTGAAATAAGTAGCTGTATGTGTGCCTATGTCATCCGGGAGTGTAGCTTCCTAACAGTGAAATAATTTTTAAAATCGGTTTAGTAGTTTCGGAGCCTATTCAATGCAAACAAACAAACAAAAAATAAATTCTTTCCTCTTTATAAGATTTTATAGATAAACTTACTTAATAACTTATAACATTGTGTCCTGCTCAATGTTATAAGTTATGTATTCCAAAATAAATTACCTGATTATGTATTCCAAAATACAATTCTAAAGATTTTTACCCGCCAACTCACCTGCGACGCATGAGGTTGTGGGCTTGTCTACCACCTTGGGACAAATGTTTGTACGATCTGAAAGTATTTGTTCTAGATGTTTTGGGTCTATGTATGATAAATAAGATCTATATGCTGTATTCTATAATGTATATCAGTCATCTAGCATCCATATTGTTTGCGGCTAGAAGATGCTGTGAAAATCCAGCATTATTATTTCCTTGATCTCGGGCCATAAAGTGACCCGGTCCTTTGGTGGGCTTGCGTGGTGCCGAACACTACAGCACAGAGGCCCTTTGAGAGTGTTAATTAATCTAAAGGTATACCCCTGGTGTCGCTTCTCACCAACAGCTCGCGACAAGCTGCCTTGCGGGCTTATCATTATTATTATTTACCGTTTGCTTTGAGCTTTGTGGTAGGAGTCTTACTTATGTGATTTTTTTATTAGTTTTATTGGTTTTATCAACAGTCTCCTATATAACAGTCTCATATCACCCATATATCATCACTCATCATTATATCAGCCCATACACGTTCACTACTGGGCTGGACATAGACCTTCTCCATACGACGCGACGCCACAAATAACTGTCCTAAGCCGCCTCCATCATCACTTATAGCATACAGCGACCATTTAAAATCTTAACAATACATTACATTTCTTCTTTTCATACATTTCTAATCTAATTTCATAATCCTATAACCGAATTTTAATTAGATGTTTGGTCAAACTCTTTACTTCGTTTGGTTAGTAAAATAACAACCATAAAATTTCAAATGCGGACTAGTAGCGCCATCTATAAGGAACTGTAAGTACTTAAACAAGAAAGATTCTCTCCTGTTTCGAGCAGCGCAGAGTTCCCTCGACTTAGATAGATTTTAGTTCAAAAAATCTTCAGTAGAGAGCGCAAAATACAAAAGTCTTATAAGTTTCTTATCTTCAGGCTTTTTACAATAACGCAGTTATCCACAGAGTAAAATATTATTTCGATTTTTTTATTTGTTTCTTTTTATTTTAAACATACTCCTGGTGCGGAAACGTTTTTGGATATCTTTTGATAATCTTTCCTTTACTTTTTCAGTAAAGGAAATTAAATATTAAAATAAATACTTAGGTACCTACTGAAATAACTTACATAAGTAAACATTTTTTTTTTCGTTTAACTAAAAGTGTCCAGTTGTTAGGACATCCTTCTAAGTTAAAAAAATATGTACTTGTGCCAGGACGTCCTGCTCTTCTCAAAGAATTAGCAAGCTGAAGTGGCATTGAGACGGCCATATATCGCGAAGAACCGACCACCACTGGGATAAACGTGTTCTTGAGTGGAGACCGCGACTCGGCAAACGTAGTGTAGGCCGTCCTACGACCAGGTAAGATGACGACTTGCGAAAGACTGAATGCAGATGCTGGATGCGACTAACTGAAGACAGGGCGTTATAGAGCTCATTAGGGGAGGCCTATGTTCAACAGTGGACTATTTATTATACCCACTTATGTTGATTATGATTATTGTAGAGAATTATTTACTAGTATATTACTACATTCATTCAAATAATTCATTTCTGGTTCATTCATACTTGCAAAGAAACAATTAAGGTGAATTTGCAACATTGAAAAAAACATAATAATGTTGTCAAATTTATATGAGCCTACTTATACTTTTTACTATTTATTTTGAAAATACATTATGTTCAAATTACCAAGACTCGAACGTAGATAAAGATGGACTGTAATAATAATAAAATTAGATTATTTGTGATGGCAAGACCGTAGAATAACCTTGGGTAGTATGCACTAGCCATGCACTGCAGTTGCCAGCAACGAAGAGGCGATATAGTTCCCAACGAAATTAAAAAAAAAACGGTTGAATGGAGCCCATAGCGTTGTGTAGTAAGAAACAATACAAATTAAAAAAATAGGTGCTGGTCGTAAAGAATGGTTTTTAAGATATAACAAAATCTTGGATTCGAATTATAAATTTTCAATATTTAATGAGTTTTTTCACGCGTCGTGTTTTTCTTTTTCTTTTGTGAAACGGTGGAATAATTTATGATGTTTTGGTGATTATTTCTTTTATCTGCGATCTGGAAAGCTACCAAAATTAAGCAATTAAAGGGTGAGTTTTGTAGACATAGCAAAATCAATTACCTACTGATGTACGAGCACTACTTTCAACTAATATATCTCATGATTATCTCAAATAATTCACGTTTAATGAAAAGTTTTATAAACCCTAACGATATTTGTTGAAAATACTCAGTTGAAATTGATTTTTTTTATTTTTTTAAATAAATAATATTTTTATTGATGTATGATTAGGTAATTAAATGGGTAGGTATGTTTATTATTATCTAAGTAAGAAGTATTAAAATAAACAAAAAAAAAAGTCGATGTAATATCCATCCATACATTGGAGGATAATCTTGAAAATAATGGAAATTCTTGTACTTAAGTCCTTTTTAGAGAAAATCGTGCCTTTTATTCAATTTCCCAAATAACCTTTGTCCATTAGTGTCATCAACTGATGCTGGCAGTTGCCAACAATCCAATACAGTACATGCACCTGGCTGCATTTACACAGTAAACAGGTTCTTAGATCTACAAGGAAGTAGGAAATAGTCAGTATGTACACGCGTAGCACTTGCTAGCGTAACTTTCAAGGGACCTTGAAGATTTCCTTTTATTTTTCACTAGCTGACCCCACGAACTTCATATCGCCTAACAGTCAATGATTGACGGTTACAAAACCAACTAATATTTTGTATGCGAAAATGTTTTTCTTTTAGATTTTTCGTTAATTTTCCGATGTTTTTAGTACTTATTCTGCTATTCGGGACAGAGACAAATACAACAAACCAAAAACCATGATAATTCTCGAGTTATTAGGTGTTCGTACAAACATGACTTTGTTTTATATACATATACATCATCATCATCAGCCTATAGCAGTCCACTGCTGGACATAGGCCTCCCGCAATGAGCGCCATAGCGCCCTGTCTTCAGCTTGCCGCATCCAGCATCTACCTGCAGTCTTTCGCAGGTCGTCATCCCACCTGGTCGGAGGGCGTCGTACACTACGTTTACCGAGTCGTGGTCTCCACTCAAGAACACGTTTGCCCCAGCGACATATACATATAATATAGGATATAGATTTTAATAATATAAACGATGACTCGTTAGGTCTACAAATTTTTGAAATCACAATTTAGTTTTGAGTAAAAAGTAGTCTTGCGTTTAAGTCTTTTGTATGCTACGTGCGTGCAGCGTAGCACGTGCTACGAAGCTCTTAGATAAAATTATGATTATCGTTATGGGGGAGGAAGTTAAAGGATTTGGTGAAGGAGAAAATAAGACAGGAGTATCAAAATCAAAATTACCCCAGTGTGAGGCTTACGCACTATAATAGCTAAAAACGAATAAGTATCAAAGTAATGAATTTAATATTCCCTATATAATAGCTATGTCCGCTTTTGTCTACGACGATACCGACTTCAAGATATATTAAGAGTACGGTGATTTTTCGCGCAAAAGTTTACTTGTATACAAATGGAAAGTCACTCAATTACCCTCTCGCACGTATACTCATGCTAGTGCAAATGTCCATTCACGCAAATGCACAATAGCGCAAAAGTCCACTCACGCAATAGTGCAGTAGAGCGCAAATGTCCACTCACGTAAATGACTTTTCACGTAAGTGTCCATTGCACAAGTGTCTGGAAAGTCACTCAATTATCCAATCGCACGTATAACTACTCATGCTAGTGCAAATGTCCATTAACGCAAATGCACACTAGCGCAAAAGTCACTCACGCAATAGTGCAGTAGAGCGCAAATGTCCACCCACGTAAATGACTTTTCGCGTAAGTGTCCATTGCACAAGTGTCTCCCGCTCAAAATGTACGCACTTACTTTTTAAAAGAAACCTGTTTTCTATGTAAGTGCAGCTAGAGGTGTGCGCGTGTGATGTTCAACGTACTGACTATTATTGGCCCACAATTACTCTAGTCCACGTGACACACCTATATTTATCGAGCTAAGGTATTAGACGAATCATGAGCGTGATAGGAACTAATGGTACTGTTCCGGGAGTTTCGAGATTAATTTATACTCGTAGGTACTCGTAGTTCTGTCGGCTTTTCTCACTTTTTTAAAAAAAATCGTTAACACTTTGACTGCTGAAATCACACGGTATGTGTTTTCTACAAGTGACTAATATGCGTAAATCCACACTAGCGCAGCGGCTGAGAAAATACAGATCTGTGTGACTCAGCACAGCCGTAATATTTTTCGAACGAAACGCATGTGCGGCGCAACACAACCGCTGTTTAGAGCGGCAGCACGTATTTTTTAGGATACAAACAGATCGCAGTCGTCGAAAAAAAACCGCAGTCAAAGTGTTAAATATGACCCTATTTATTAACTATACATATATGTTCTATATGATAATCTTTATGCAACGACTGTTAATGACCTCATTGATAAGTTTATATTTGATCTATTCAGGAGCTTTGATGTGAAAAGGTAACAAATATTTCTGATGCTAATGAAGTTAGGACCTCTGAATTAAAATAAGTCTCTTTTACGAGGGACCTAAACCACCCAATTATACATATATTAGGTTGTAAACTCTCGAGCGTAGCGAAGGCGGATGACTAGACCGAGTTATAGGTATGTATAATGGGTTTTTTGGCCCTAGTGAAAAACTCTGCTTTTCACTTCACTTGCGAGAAATTAAAACAATACAAACTTACCTTCATATAGGACACTATCTTCACTTCTCGACGTTACGTTTTTTAAATGAATAAATAATGCTGGACAATTCACACAGCATTATCTAGCCCCATGGTAAGCAGAGCTTGTGTTATGGGTACAAGATAACTGATATACATAATACAATACATTAAATAGATAGATATTTTTTTTTACATAGAAAACGACCAGATCAATAGATTTCTTTCCGGCCCTGGTGGGGGCACAGAGAGGGGCCTCGAGGCTTCGCCTATTACCCCGGCGTCAACTCGAGGGGTGACGACCCCTCGGTCCTTGGGTTTTTTGGGAATCTTTTCTTTCCCTTATTCTCAATGTTTTTTTGGCATCATAAAACGACCAGAACACTCGGAACAAATATCTGCAGATCGTACACACAACTGTTCCGAGGCGGGAATCGAACCCGCAACCTCTTGCGTCGCAGGCGGATCTTCGCCCACCGCGCCACATCGGTAGTTTTTTGTTGTAACTCTGTAAATAAATTTGACAAGATTTCGACCGCAACAAATAAATTTATATTAATAGTAAACAATAGTAATAAAATAATGCTGTGTGAGAGTAAAACCACTAAGTACCTTCTTAGTCCTCTATATGCTGAATATATATACATAAATTGAACCTTGAACACCAAGATACTTCATTGAAGACAAAAGTTTGATGTAGAGTGGACTGGACCGTTGTCCAGTCCACTTATTAAGTTACATATTTTCTCTTAGCGCTTATCGTACCTGCATTTTCTTTTTCATATAAGTAATTTACTCAACAGGTACATAATTTGTAGAAAAATAAATATATTAAACGATTTATATATTCTCAAAGCATCATCTATCCGTAAACTTAGCAGAAATTGTTCTAGCTCTAGTTTACAATAAAAAACTTTTATTTCAGACCAAAGGAAAGTAACAGATCTTATTTACTTATTTAAAAAAAAAAACAATAAAAACACAGAAAAAACATTGAGAATAGGGAAAAAAAGATATTCCCACAAAACCCAAGGACCGAGGGGTCGTCACCCCTCGAGTTGACGCCGGGGTAAAGAGGCCAAGCCTCGAGGCCCCTCTCTGTGCCCCCACCGGGGCCGGAAAGAAATCTATTGATTGAACAGATCTTATTTAACTTATTCTACGGTCCATAGTAATATGTATATACCTTAAAACTAGCATACATAAAATATAAAAAATAGTAAATTAATTATTAAATATTTTAAGCCCCACTAGAGGACTAAGTCGTTGCTCACATAACCACGTAACATTTATGTTATTCCTTAAACATAACAGTCCTTTACATCACACATAGTATGAAACAAAGTCGCTTCCCGCTGTCTGTCTGTCTCTATGTTTAATTTTGTTGCGGTTTTTTTAAATAGATAGAGTGATTCAAGAGGAGGGTCTATAAACTATTTTAAATATAGATGTCCATGATGGCGAAGCCGCGGGGCGTAGCTAGTATAACAATAGTAACCCATGAGGCCTACTTAGCCTTTCATTCCGACCCTTATGAACCACCCTTGCCCTTCAAACAGGAAACGTGGGAATTCGGTATCAACGTCGCAGAAATAGATTACTGGCACGGAATGGTACTGGGTATTTTTAACCCCACGGTTAAGGTTAATAGTTTAACTGAGTGCTTAACCCCTTTGGGTTTTTAACTACTAATGTTTAGGCGTTTTTTTCATCATCATTAGCCTATAGCCGTCCACTGCTGGACATACGCCTCCCCCAATGAGCGCCATAGCACCCTGTCTTTAGCTTGCCGCATCCAGCATCTACCTGCAGTCTTTCGTAGGTCGTCATCCCACCTGGTCGGAGGGCGTCCTACACTACGTTTAGTGAGTCGTGGTCTCCACTCGAGAACACGTTTGCCCCAGCGGCCGCGTGTTCTACATGAGATATGGCCGGCCGGCCCGGTATTTTATTGATACGAAGGAATCAATGTTGTAGGTTTTGTAAACCTTTTTCATTAGACTTTTAGAGATAATTTATTCATGTAGGGCGGAGACATTTGACATTTCAAGCTCGGTTTGATGAATTAGACCCCTAAATCATCAATCTTCATAAATTAAATATGAATAATTTGATTGTTTTCAAGAAACCAAAAACTAACTTGAAATTCCTTAGTATAAACATTGTTCTAGGGTCCGTAGCCAAAGGGTGAAAATGGGATCATATTACTGAGTCTTCGCTGTCCGTTCATCTGTACGACGGATGAAATAATTATTGGGTGTCCCACCCGCCTCAGCAAAACATGCTCTTTTTTATTCTGGCGTAAGCCTTGATATACTCTGTAGGAGTAGGAGGTAGAAGTAGGAGTTTTCCTCTAAAATAGAGTACCTACCGAATATACCAAAAAAGCATTTCGTTGATCATATTTGTAACTTCTCAACAAAATTATTTTCATGTTAGGTATAACTTGCTACTGTTTTTCTTACGTCAAATCACCACAATGAAATTAATGGGAGCTTTTTGACTTTACGAAAAAAAACGTGATTTTTATCAACGCTGATTGGGAACCTGGGACGAACGAACGGAACTTAGTTTTTTCGTGCCTATATAAAGATTTCTTGATATAATTTAATCAACAAATAACCCATATATTTCTTAAAATAATTTATATTTCTTAATTAACAAATAACCCATAGGTAAACAAAACATCAACTCTCGTTTTGCAGTAGGTACCTGACGTTCATTAGATTAATTGATTGGAAGTTGCTGATGCGTTGTTATCATTAACGTAATCCGTCTGATAACGATAACAACCCAGCTAAGCGGCTACCCGGGTAAGCCGGTGTAAAATAATCATTACTTTTATAGGTTAGAATTCCATACCGCGCAAGGAATTTAGATTCCAAGTTATGCCCAACAAAACAAAGCATAAATGTAACAATACATAGTAAACCTTAATGCCCACAATTTAATAATCCATTGGGGTTATTTAATATAACTAAGTGAATGAAAAGAGATCGATGGATGCGCGCGCATCGTAACATGGCTTCCTCTCAATACCATGAAATTCAGCAGCGATGGTTTAGTAAAAGCACGTTCCACTACTAGTTTGCATTAAATTTTCAACGAATTCTTCTCACTAAACCAGCAATGTAAACGCCTAATGCGATGTTATTCAGGTCAAAGCTAAACAGTCGCTTTGTAGAAGCTAAACCTGTGGGTTACTGAGCTGAACTGCATTGTCTGAGAAACTTACTGAACGCACATCGCTTACAGACAATGACAGGCTGCCGCAAATAAAGACGCGACTCCCAATTAAAATAATGAATTGTATCAATTGAAGGAAGAAGCTTCAGTGTTCGGTGTTGGTCGGCATTAGACGGTTCTAAGCCTGGTTGTTTGTAATTGTAATGGAGAAAGGGGAACGGTTTTCAGAGTATCTATTTGCGAAGATGGGCCCAGCTGATAGGGGGCCGAAGACGACGGAGGACCGGTCAGCCCCGGTGGAGTTGACGGGGCTGAAGAAATGTTTTGCTGATAATACTATGCTGGTGGTCACTTTGGCTGGGGTGCTAACAGGGATTGCTATCGGTGAGTTTTGTAACATACTTTAAAAGTTATTAGTTTATTTCATTAGTGAGTAGTCCTAGTCAGTTACGTAGTAATGAGGTCACTCTTATAACACAAAATCAAATAAAGCACAATTTCTTTCACCTGCAATTTGTATTTTATTGGTTGAGCTTTTGAATAGAGAAAATTTTAAGTATACATAAATATATAAATAAATAAATAATGCTGGACAATTCACACAGCATTATCTAGCCCCATGGTAAGCAGAGCTTGTGTTATGGGTACTAGATAACTGATATACATAATACAATACATTACATAGATAGATATTTTTTATTATACATAGAAAACGACCAGAACACCCGAAACAAATATCTGCAGATCGTACACACATTTGTTCCGAGGCGGGAATCGAACCCGCAACCTCCTGCGTCGCAGGCGGACCTTCGCCCACCGCGCCACATCGGTCGTCCGTAATAAGTATTTACCTATAATTTTAATAATAATAAAAAAACATAAAACTTTTTTTCATAATTTCTTTAATTTTGCCATAAAATCGTTGATAGAGTAGACTTGCATTTATAGCCAAATATAACAACGAATAAAAACGAAACTGGATATTTTACTCATATAACTAAATGCTTGACAAAATTGTTGTGTATTGAAGCTGCATTCATTTATACAAGAATGTTAGTTACAATTCAAGTTTATATTAAATATTAGAACAAGTACTTACAATTAATAGGTACAGTTGAGCTAACTACAGATAGTCGCAAATAATCCCGAGGGACCTCAACACTGATCAATATCAATGCCAGTCGGAAGCGACCCATTTGTTACTTATCTTAAGAACATGTATCTAATCATAATTCCATTTCAGGATTTGGCCTCCGTCCATACCAACTTGGCCCAGATGCCCTCGTCATCATATCCTACCCTGGAGAACTCTTCATGAGAGTCCTCAAGCTCATGATCCTGCCTCTTATCATAGCTAGCCTGATCGCCGGTTCTGCCAGCCTCAACGCGAAGATGAGTGGAAGAATTGCCGTCAGAACATTACTTTACTTCATCCTGACGTCCATGTTCAATGCTCTTCTGGGAATCCTCTTGGCAGTGCTGATACATCCAGGAAAGATTGATTTGAAGGACAACTATGGAGGGCTTGTTGGGAACAGCAGTCATAGTATATTGGATAGTCTTTTGGATATTGGGAGGTAAGTTTGATTTGGAAACTTCTTTGTAATTCTTTTACTGGCTTCTATCCATGGACTTATCCAGTTCCTGAATAAAACGTCTGGTACCTTTTGAACACGTCCTTACAAGACCGAGACTAAGACCTAGATCCAGACGAAGGCCCGAACCTAGACCAAGACCTAGCAAGTCTTATTTAGGGCTCATGATGAAAATAAATATCTGTTATTTTAAATAAGATGGCACGAGCTCTTAATACCAGTCTTACATTTTAAAAAGGAAATTTTTAATATTTTTAACTATGCAGCTCTTTGGTAACATTTAATATCTCCGTTTCTTCACTACATAGTCTAAAACAAAGTCGCTTCCCGCGGTCTGTCTGTCCCTATGTATGTATGCTTAGATCTTTAAAACTACGCAACGGATTTTGATGCGGTTTTTTTCAATAGATAGAGTGATTCAAAAGGAATATTTGTAAATTTTGTCACAGTAGATTTTCTCTATCGCGCATCTAGCAGATTATAACAACGTTAAAAACAAAGACGACGTTTAAAACGAAGAGGCGAAAGCGATTCACAAAATCGCTTTCGCAAAACCACTTAGTCTATAAAATATGTACGAGCTAGTAAAACTTAGGCTTTATAACGTGGAACAAAAAGACTAGCGTGTTCCGCACAGATTACCTGAACAGACAGTGGAATATTTGTGTCCTTGAAGACAACCATGATATTGATGATCCTCAATTTACTGACGTCAATATTGACCTTCACTTCAACAAAGCCCAAGGTCTTGAATGTGTATAGTCTAGCCATAACGTCCGTTAATGCGATTGCGTCCAACTAAGTGCTACCACCGACCCATGGGGTAATCAAAGAAAGTGTTTGTCATCATACCATGGTAGTTTCTTCTTGTAGCTTCGATCTAAGAGGTTTTTGATCTGTCTAATTTATTTTAATCATTATCTAGATTTTATTTATTTATTACTTTTATTTCTAGCCAACCAAAATGCCATTATTAATAATAATATAATATTTATTTATTCATTACGTCTTATAAACAAAACATAGTAATGTGTACTATATATCTATTTCACTTCTTAGTTTCGACACTTTGGCTCTGAGTTCAAGACTTGTGATGTAGACGCAAGGATTGTCTACCTCGGTAACTCATTAGATACATTGTTTGTATATATAAATAAGATTATTGGTAAAACTCAGATAGATACCAACAGAAACAGATTAGTAATTCCAGAGAACAGAAGAGATCTTTCTCTTCTATTCGATATCTATACGATAGATATCTCCTATAAAATAGGCTCATCAAAACCCGATTGATAGAATTTAATAGGCATAAACTTTCCGCTCGACAGATCAAGGGTTTAATTGGCCAGCGGATTTTATGTGAAAGAGTGCAAAGCCCATCATCATGTGGATTTTATGTTTATGGAAATACAGATCGAGTGTTATTATAGTGAATGCATATTCCGAGCTGATGAAATAAAATTTAATGAACATTAAAAGTCATTTATATCGGATATCTCCCATGATTTGATTTTTAAGTTTTACATTATTCTGTTTACACAGTTTCATGCGTTTTTAAATGAACATTGTTTCAGGAACATCTTCCCAGACAACCTGGTGCAGGCTGCGTTCCAGCAGGCGCACACAGTCTATGCAGAACCGGTCAGTGTGTTCGGGAAGAACATTAGCGAAAATGGGACTGTGGCCTTAGTACGGGTGGTGTCTTACAGGTCAGTTTAGTAAAGTAACCCATTAAAGTATTTACCTATAAGTAAGGGTTTGTTACTGGTAGCCTGGAACGGTCGCAGATTTTCAATAGTTATCAGTTATCATTGGATCTTTTGCCAGTTTCCTTTTAAAACTGGAAAATATCTGCTCTAACATCCATCCGTTCATCTCCAGCCGTTCATCGAGAAAGCAATTATTGACTTCAGTATCTTTTTATTTCCTATATCTAAATGCCTGAATCGTAATCATGCGTCATGGTATTCCATGACGCATGGGGTAATCAACGGTCGTGAAATATTATATAGGATCTTTAAAAACTTGGAAAATCTTAAAGTCATCTATTCTCACATAGCACAAGCTAAATAAAATATGTCCGGATAAAAATGACTCACGACTGAACGAAACAACGATTTGAATTGCTAAAAGTGCTCTTAATGTCTGACCTACCACATCATACTTGTATCTCAATTAAAAGCCCTTAAACAAACAATATCGCGACCGTTTGTAGCAATTCAGACCAATGAATGCTTATTGCTTTGATTGTGATAAAGACCAAACAGTTAATAAGCATTACAAAGAAGAAAGATATACATATTGCCCTGACAAAACGGTTTAGTCAGATCTTTAAACGTTTATGTAACCCAAGTTTTGGTGCTTGCTCAAGGCCACTTAAATGTTAACGGTAGCGAGCGGTAAACTGAACGAGTAGGTGTAAAACTTCCGCACCTTCCAACCCTGTACCTACATCACTTATGCACAATCAATATCCTGGCTCATAAACCCCGAAGAGGGTGTTGGTCTCCGACATAATAGATGCCACCAGTTTCTGTCCTGCGTCACATCCAGTCCGGTGCGATAACTTGGAGTGGGCGAAGGTACTTCGCTTTCTGGGCTCGCTGCCTGGGCTGCCCGACTGGCAACAGCAAGAACCACCATAATTGGCGAAACAAAATAACATATTTAGGCTACGATGGCTCAACCACGTGCTACGAATTGAGGAGGACCGAACTGAAAAACGGGCTTTTCTTTGAGCGTCAGACTGCTGACGACCAGTTGGGAGACCCAGATACAGGTTTTTCACTACCCAAAAAGATATTGGCAATTGTTTTAGCCGCTGACTTACCGTACCGAGGATTTAAGTGAATTAAACAAGACGAACTAAAGCAGGCAAATCATCGTTTATTTTGGTAGGAGATTTTACGTAATCTTTTGGTTGTACCACGTAACATAACGGCTGTTATTTGCCCCTAAGTGCTCCCAATAAAAAATGATTATAGCATGTCTATTTTCATTGTAAGTTCGTTAAGACGTTTGATTGTAATTGATTAAGACAATCATGTTGTGATTAGCTAACACATGCGACATGCAATGTGTTTAGTTGGAAAATAGTTTATATTAGGTTTTTCTTTTATTTATTTATGAGGCTCAATAGTTTTGCTTTTATATCATTGAAGATTGTGAATTCAATAGAATTTTCGTTTGTTTCTACTATAGAATATGCTTGTGTTTGGCCTCAACTGATGGAGAGCAATGATGGGGCATATTGAGAGCAGGCATGCATAGATCGCTGCCGTTTACTTCTTTCTTCAAGAAAATCAAATGATAAGAAGCAGGAAAATGAGGTAGTGCTCAAGATTATTGTATTTGGTGTCACGATTGAACATATTTACAGATCAGGAACCAACACTCTTGGCCTGGTCTTCTTCTGCCTCGTCTTTGGCAGTCTCCTTGGCACCCTCGGCGCCAAAGGACAAGTGGTCATCGACTTCTTCCAAGCCATCTTTGAGGTCATCATGAAGATGGTCACTGGTGTTATGTGGTTCACGCCCGTTGGAGTCAGCAGTGTTATAGCTGGCAAGATTCTGGGTGTTGAGAATGTAGGTGAGTTTGGTGCGACAGTGATGGGTAACAAACATTTGGTATATGAATTGCAATGTTGTCGTCATTGTTGTCCAAACGACTTTACTATGTATGTACCAAAGCTGAGAGACTTCGGACTGATGAGAATAACGTTATTAATTAAAAAATATATTTCGATACCAACCGTAGGAAACTTTACTAGAATGCCGCTCTCAAATAGGTATTTTCAGCCCCAAACAAAATTGCTTGATCTATTTATCTCTAAATCGGTCAACAGATAGACGAAATAGAATAACTGTTTGTTTTTCAATTATAATCTTAAAGTATTGCAGTTTACTGGCTTATCTGTCCTTTACAAATGAAGACCTCTGAGGCGCAGTGGACGAAGGTTCGCCTGCGCTGAAAGTTGCGGGTTCGATTCCCGTCTCATGACAAATATTCGTACGATCTGCAGATATTTGTTTCGGCATTTCTAAGTATGCATAGTAAAAATATACAATATATCTTATGTTTTGTATTAAGCATAGTAATCTAGTACACAAGCGCTGCTTACCTTGTGCTAGATAATGCTTTATGAAGTGTCCTGCCTAATTTAATTTCTTATTTCCAGCTCAAGTAATGTCGCAACTAGCGTGGTTCATAACCACAGTGACCATCGGAGTGCTGTTGTACCAGCTAATCGTGATGCAGTTGATCTACTTCCTGTTTCTGCGGAAGAACCCGTACAAGTTCTACTGGGGGTTGTCACACGCTATGTTGACGGCCTCTGCTACTGCTTCTACGTAAGTATTATATTGAACTAGCTGCGTCCAGCGACTTCGCCTGTGGGGAAATGTATGTGTCAAATAGTTTATAAACCTTCCTCTTGAAACACTTTATCTATTTAAAAAAACAGCATCAAAATCCGTTACGTACTTTTAAAAATCTAAGCAGACATAGGGTTAAACAGACAGCGGGAAGCGACTTTGTACTACCTCTGTTTACTACCTCTAATATGTGGTGATTTGAAAAGAAATAAAAAATATATCTGTTTGTATCATCCATTATTAGTTAAAAAATATCATCTACAATATATTTCGCTGCTAATTATATTAAAAACACCACGCTAAACTGAAACTGAGTGGTTAACAGATATTATTTTTTCAGAATGGCTTGAGTATAGGTTAGTAGGTACTAGTATACTAGACTTAAGGACTTTTAGGCCGGTCTGTAGGACTTCATCAGAATCGTCATCTTCGGAAGTGGTACGATCGTAGCAAAAGAAAAAAAATGAGGGTAGATCGGTATGTCTGCCAATAAAAACTTACTCGCAGTACCTTCAGTTATTCCGTGATCATGGCGCATGAAACTGTGCCGAAATATCGGAAAACACAAAAACGAATCATGGTAAATATCCCGTTATAAATGACTTTATTTTAATTTTATTTTGCTTTATTCGGAAGACAAACAGTTTTACACACTTAACAGATAATTTAAATAAAAACTTATAACCATTTATGTGTCCTCGCATATAGTAGCTAAGGGATTGCTTGCAGAGGATAAATGAAAACGAAGAAATAGCTTAGTCTTATAACTTACACATTGGTACATTTAATTAAAATAAATAGAACTAACAATAGACAATATTTTTTTTATGATATATGTATATGCAAGTACCTCACCCACTATAAGCCTTTCAAGACTTATTATGTATGTATAAAACATGATATAACGCTTGTTGTGGGTACTAATCTCATTTTGATTGCTCTAGTGTGCCGGATACTATTGATTTAAGATGTCTTTGAGATTTTTCGTCACGAAATTGATCTTATATCACGATGGTATTTAACAGAACTGTAATGATTGATGACTTGGGGCATTACCAATTTATTACCGTTTGGCTTCTAGCCATCCCTATGATTTGTCAAGTCAGATTAGGTACCTATCCAACGGCCAAGAATTATGAAAATTTAGAGCATGTGATTAATTTAATATAGTTCTTCCGAGTTAAGAGCATTCTTTTATTATGTTAATGTTTTGTTATGGAATTCCAGAGAGATGTTTTACAATTTGTTCCCTATTCATTGTTTCAAGTGTAATGAACCCAACTAAAAACGTAATAATGACATCATACCAATCACATTGTCGAGTGACATTATCAGTATTATATTGGCAAATGTTGAATTACATAAGCAATAAAGATCAAAACAAAACACGGCACAACTACTCTATATTATATACATTATTTTACTATAGACAAAACATTAACGTCTATTCAAACAAAGATGAACCAGTACACTCGTTATTATTATTAGTATCATCATGCACAGATTTTTTTTTTATTTACACTGTCATTACAATGCAGCACCAAAGAGACAAAGAAATAAAGAAAGTTAAATATTACATATACTAACTAAAAACTAAAATTCATAAAAATACACCAACACGCACTAACTATAACTTAATACTAAGCTTAAAATAAACAATTTTACGTATTTCTATGTGTTCTATCCAAAAAAATTTTAATTGCATCCCTGAATTTCCGAAGGACTAAACATCCTCATCTGGACCAGTGCTTGGGTTTTTCGCACCGCCGTTCAAATCGCGTGTGGTGCGAAATGACTAACGAGCCACGTAAAGTATTAACAGCTTAATACATTTTTCTTTGTTTTTTCCAGGGCAGCGGCATTACCAGTGACCTTTCGCGCGATGGAAGGTCCTCTCCGTATCGACCCTCGCATCACCCGCTTCGTGCTTCCCATCGGCTGTAACATCAATATGGATGGCACTGCCTTGTTCGTCGCCGTCGCCAGCGTCTTCGTGTGCCAGATGAACAACATGCACCTCGGGTTCGCACAGCTGGCTACAATATTGTAAGTTATCTAAGACTCCGTTTTTTTTTCAACCTTACTTGTAGACTTTCTACAAGAACAAGAATGGGTTTCTCAATAATATTGACTGTGACATCAATCCTCGAATCATAAGCTCCATCGGCTGTAACATAAATATGGATGGAACTGCCTTATTTGTCGCTTTCGCTGATGTTGTTCATCTGGCACACAAAGATGCTGGCGTCTTTGTGTGCCAGATGAACAACATCGGCACTATATTGTAAGTTTTAATTTAAGCTATTGCCTTATTTGTGTACAATCTATCTGAATCGTAAAATGCTGACGGATTGGAATTTCATATCATGTCATAATTTTGTTATGACTTACTGTCTAACTCAACTATGTTAAACGTATCGGTAGCAGAATGTCAATGTTTTAACTGCTCACACCTTGCCTTCTTTTATGTATCTACATATCTACTGATATTATTACTTATTAATTGATTTATTATTGAAGTGAAAACTGCTTTAGGCGCGTTGAGCTTTTTATGGGTGAACAAACACTATGGAACACGAGTCATCGCGTCCGCACGCTTCCCAGTATAAATAAAATACATATAACTTAGGTTTCACTTCTATCGGTAGTCCCCGAAGACTGCCCTACTTTTTTAAAACCAAAACCTACCTACATATTTTACTATTACATGAATATCATTACTTTTCAGCCTCACTTCCACAGCGGCATCTGTGTCCTCAGCATCCGTTCCATCAGCTGCACTGGTGCTGCTTCTAGTGGTGTTGGCAGCCGTGGATGCCCCGGCTCATGATGTGTCTTTGCTGTTTGCTGTTGATTGGCTCGTGTGAGTACCTTCCGGTCGCGCCAATTGCCAAAATGTTTTTCTCCAAAAGAGAGCTTATCTTTCAAAAGAAACTGCACCTGTATCTCCTCTGGTTATAAAGTAAAGTAAAAAATCATTTATTTCTTTAGGCTTACAAAATAAGCACTTAGACAAGTCATATTTTAAATATAAATTATTATCAAATAAAAATATTTTACTGTTCACTTCAATTTTTTGTCCACTAGTGGAAGAAGTGAAAAGAAACCACTAGCATGTTCATCTCTTATAATGTCTAATACATGGTTATTTGCCTATTTTAAGTCTAAATATAATATGTGTAATAAATTCGATACATGTCAATATTTAAGTAAAGCTATGCACAACAACAAATTACTTACTACATACTATTGTCGGTGCGAAACTGAGCGACATCTGGCCAAGCATTAACATCATTGAGATAATCATTTATGGAGTAGAAAGCCTTCTTGATGAGATTTAGTTTTATGTAATTTTTAAATTTACGAATAGGGAGCTCAGTTGCTTCAGATGGAAGCTTATTATAGAAGCGCACGCTATTGCCCATAAATGATTTCCCTACCTTGTGTAATCTAAATGATGGGATGTGTAACTTGTTCTTGTTTCTTGTATTTCTATTGTGAACATCACACTTTTTCATAAGGCTATCCTTATTTTTGTGGGAAACTGTTTCCGAGTACACTTACCTTGGGCAGATTCTGCAGTTGGGTAAAAACAGTTTCGAGAAGGAGGCCAAAAGGAGGATCCAGCTGGGCTGGGCAGCATTTGGGAAACTACGTCAAGTCTTCACGTCATCCATACCGCAATGCTTGAAAACGAAAGTTTTCAATCAGTGCGTCCTACCCGTTATGACCTACGGAGCTGAGACGTGGACACTCACGATAGGGCTGGTCCACCAGTTCAAAGTCGCTCAGCGAGCTATGGAAAGAGCTATGCTCGGAGTTTCTCTGAAGGATAGGATTCGCAACGAATACATCCGACAGAGAACCAAGGTTATCGACATAGCTCAAAGAATTAGCAAGCTGAAGTGGCAGTGGGCCGGCCATATCTCGCGAAGAACCGACGGCCGATGGGGCAAACGTGTTCTTGAGTGGAGACCACGACTCGGTAAACGTAGTGTAGGACGCCCTCCGACCAGGTGGGATGACGACCTGCGAAAGACTGCAGGTAGATGCTGGATGCGTCAAGCTGAAGACAGGGCGCTATGGCGCTCATTGGGGGAGGCCTATGTCCAGCAGTGGACTAATATAGGCTGATGATGATGATGATGATTTTTGTGGGTATACATTAAATTTTCATAGATGTATTGCGATATTACAGTCAGAATATTAATGTATAGGTACTGTCCCAGTAAAAAAAACAGCTTATATTTTTTGTAAAATTATTTTATTATATTTGTTTCGCTCTTCCACGGTGCTCAATGATGTTGAAGTTTGGTTTTGTTTACGTTAATTGCTAATGTTGGTATTCATCAAATCTTTTTGTAAGGTTTATTATTATAACAGGTATACATTTATACGTAACTTTGTTATCTGGATAAAATGATGATTCGCTGATCGACTGAGTACCTTTATATTTTGATAATAAAAATAGGAATGTTCAAAACTTCATACACAAAAAAGCTTCTTCTTTGTGGAAAAGCACTAGTAATCGATTTATCTAAGTTATCTGACATTTCATCAAATAATGTATGTTACATGTTTGTTTCTGTTTATTATTTGTTATTGATGGTGCTTCTAGAAAGTTACTTAGTGTTTTTATATTTAATTACAGGGACCGGATACGAACCACCAACAACATGCTTGGCGACTGCTACGCCGCCGCAGTCGTTGAGCACCTATCCAAAAACGAACTGATGGCTTGCGATTCTGTTACGGTAAGAAATACCTACGGAGGGGAGTGGTTGGGTTTCTTTCTTTCAATATTAGGTATGTAATAAAACAATGTCCCTATTTTACTTCTTCTAAACAGCACATAAAGAACATTACAAAAAATACATTACATGTGAAAAGTGCAATGGGCTGCCTGATCACGGATTGAAGTTGCTAGGACGCCTTGATTTTTGACTAATTGTAAAAGAGCTTACTACCCTTAATAGTAACTATTAGCAATTTGTCTTGACGGCGAGTCAAGACATATTGCCAAAGCTGTAAAACTTGTCAGTAAATGGACTTGCTTCATCAATAATAGTCTGAAGCGTCCCCATGACGCTGCTGGCTGCATTGCCCGTTTATAATATTTTTTATGATTATTTCAGGAATCTACCGCCACAGGTAACAGCCCAACCGAAGCTCACATTGGAATCATATCCCCTGGCAAGAAGTCCCTCACTTCTGATGACGTCATCGTCGACATGCATTTACAGAACCACAACCCTGTCACGCGAATTTAGTCCCTATTGTATGCTAGTAAGGTTTGTAAGGTCATCCGTTGTCATGTTGGTCGAGTCAAGTCGTAGGTTTATTTGATTTGAGATAAAAGTAAATGCACACTATATTATTTGCGCGCGTTTAGAATGGGATCGGACCTATTCAAGACAAATTGGTCGATACCATTGAGTCGCGCCGATGCGCGTCTAGTAAAACCATACTGGGTGGCACGTTACATGATTACTAAGACAAAAGGGGGTGTTTCTAGATCTAGATTCCGGACTGTATGCGGTTCATGCATGAACTGCATCATATAAACCGCACGGTATACCGTACGACTAAGATTTGACGCAAAGATCGTGTTCCGACGCAAACTTCCGCACGGGGCGGCGCCCTACATGTTGGCACGGCGTATACGTTATTTGTACCACGTACGGGGTACCTCGGGCGACACGGCCTGCCCGCCACGGGCTAGCTTAATTCATCCTTTAACCGACTGACTCCGAATTCAAGACTAGTCAGCGCTGACCCAAAAAATACCCAAATGCAAATTGATTGGAAGTCAGTGCAGCAGTGGGAAGTCAGCACTGACTTGGACATTCGCACACGAATATTTTGAGGTCAGTCGTCGCCGATACTGATTTGTGCACTGGCCATGTCTAAACCTGCCAATGCGAGTAAGTCAATATTCGCCATGACTCGACCAACTGGATATGCTGTATAAAAGAGAAAATAAAGATTAAATTTGCTCGATGAGCTTGGGTAAGAGACTGTTGGGTGTGAATGAAAGGTCTAGAATTTAGTATACGAATTTTGTTTGGTCTTCCTTGCTTAAAGTTTAGTTCATTCGTTCCACTTTTGATGTGACTACGTATCATCATCAGCCTATATCAGTCCACTGCTGGACATAGGCCTCCCCCAATGAGCGCCATAGCGCCCTGACTACGAATACCTAAGTTATATAGGTACCTAGTGTATAGGTTCTTTCTGTGTTAAATCCTATAGGAACCGACGATAACCTTACACGATTATACCTACATGATATATAAGGTAATTCTCGTTTAATTCTAATTAGTACAATCTGAATCAATCGAGAAATACCTTTAAATAATTTAAAATATAAAAAAAAGCTCTAACCGAAATACATCGAGAATAAGGGAAAGAAAAGATTCCCACAAAACCCAAGGACCGAGGGGTCGTCACCCCTCGAGTTGACGCCGGGGTAATGAGGCCAAGCCTCGAGGCCCCTCTCTGTGCCCCCACCAGGGCCGGAAATAAATTTATTGATTAACCGAAATAAATCGCAGAACATTCTGTGAAGATTCTGCGTAGGTACCCCAATCACTTTACTTAAAAAACTTAAAATAGAAAAATCCTGTACCTAGTCCCTGTACTTTATTAGTTTCAATAAGGTCTTTCAAAAAGATAAAAAAAATATTAATCTATGCTTTTAAGGTGTAGCGATGACGTCAATTAATTCTAGACCAGCATGGTCCTGTGATGATTGGAGATGAGTGAAAGTAGATTAGATATACAAAACTGTAGCACTACATTAGTAGCACTTAGACTAGGGCTAGAAAAACTTAGGCATTTGAATTTAAGAAGAAATTAATGGACACCAAGACATATTTTAGAATAAGAGATACAAACAGAACTCGCTAATTTTTACTTGAAAATGCGAATACCGTCGACGATCTTTACGAGAAAATTCTGGTACATAGAGTGATATCATAATAATAATAAATAAATAAGTAGAAGAGAATAGGGAAGGGTTTGCAGGAGGCCTATATCAGTCCTAAGTTAGAAAGAGACTAGAAGAGAAACGTACCACACTAATGTTTAAAAATGACAAAACAATTCTTACAAAATGACAATAAAACCAAGCTTATGATGCAAACTAATCGAGAATCGAGAAAAGCTTTATAAAAGAGGGTTAATAACATTGTTTGTGTGGTTTTAGGTGAAGTTACTTCAGTTAGTAAGGATATAACTGATTATGGAAAGACGATAATACCACTGATCGACTATTTTTCTCAGCTAAAGCTATAGGTCAGCTCACAACGCGACGCGACTCTGCGCGCACTTTGATTAAAAATGTAACTTTATATACTACCCAAATCGATAGAAATTGTCTCAAGCGTGGCGCTGCGAAGAGTTCTGTATTATGTCAATAAAATTTGTACGCTATTACGTTTGAAATAAAGTTATATATCGAATCAAAATGCTAAGTCGCGTTGCGTCACGGTGTGAGCTGGCCCTGTACTGTATATTTAAGTATAATAACAATACCACAATTTAAAATATGAATCTGAATAAAAGACATTATTATATCAAATCTGTAGGCATAATAATTATTCAAAACATTTCTGTGATATAAGTATCAACCGTACTTGGACATACCAGCAGAAAATTTGTCATTTCTGTTCTGGAAAGACTATACCTAATTCTTTTTCATTCAACGTGCCTATTTTGACATCACAATTTGTGTCATAAGTTAACCGTAGTTAACCAATATACAATAGACAAAATAAACAAAATAAACTAAAAATATTATATCAGTAGACATCAGTAGACTTAGATCCAGCTGTGATAATGTAAAATTGTATTTTGATTTAAAATTTGTGTTCCCTGCAATGGATAGCACGTAAACCAAATTAATTGTCACCTGTTCTGATTGTAGAGATAACTTTAATAATTTTAAAAGGCTTGGAAAAGTAGCTGACATTACCAATTACGTACATCCAAACTACAACTTATAACAGAGGCTAAAATTTAATTTAATCAAAGCTTATTTTATTGAAAGTGGCTTTAGTATAAACTTTTGGATATATTATATACGTAATTGTATTCGCGTCGTTTTGTACGGATATCAAATGCATGACTGTTTAAACTTGCCTTAAATAAAAAAAAAAATATTATAATAATAAACATGTTCATCAATTACCCTCCTGTTTCATTTTTTCCCTAAGAATTAGTCGATGCTAAGGATGGTTCACCAACCTTTAGTAATTTCGATGCGATGATTGTATTGATGAAATGGTCAAATGAGAAATTCAGTGACATATTCTGATTGCATGTATGTACTGTTTTTGAAAGATAATTGATTAGTGGCTTTTGGCAATACTACTACATATAGGGATCGGGATTTGATGGATCAAAAATAAACAATTTATTCAATTTTAATCATTTTATTTTCAGTGTAAACACTTTTTGACAGTCTCGCTGAACTTAACAATTATACATTATTTTCATGAGTTATTTACATTATTCAAATAAAATTTGGGCAGCTGGGAGAATGACACAGAATATTAAATTATAATTAAATAATCATGGAAATGCATCAGTACTACAAATTCAATAATCAAGGTGTGCACCATACCATACTGATTTTGAAGTCACTGCTCACCAAATAGTTATCATCAGGTCGATTCAGATGTATTCGTGTATCACTCATTCTATTTCCGCCGCTTATTGGCTTATTTTTATTCGTAATTAAAATACGATTACGAATAAAAAAGTAAATGAATCAATTCCAGGCGAAAATTGAATGAGTGACACTCACGAATAAAACCTCCTGGGCATAGAATAAGATACACCACAAGAATAACAGAATTTATAAAAAGTTTATGGCTACTTTTTGTTCCAACATCTTGTTCAAATAATAGTTAGTTATTCTTTACGCATCACAGGGTAGGATTTAAAAAATAGTTTTTACCACATTACATATTTTTTGTGACGCAATAAATGAGTCTAAATATAAACTTATAGCTCACAGTAAAGCTGATTTGATTTATAAAATACAACATGGCAGTCTTGATTTTACGTTTAACAAGATAAGTACTAGAAATATACAATCTATCCTAATATTTACATTACAATACAGTACACAGAAATTAAGTTATATACATTTACCGTAAAATCGGTAGTAAGCGCTTAATAAATCACTTTGAGCACATCAAGACAGTCGATTATAATAACATGCACAAAATGAAAATAGAAATACAATACAAAACGAAACCGATCATATCGGTGTTCAATAAATATAATTATGAATACTCATAGGCAATGTCGTTTTATATTTACAAAAATACAAATGTATAACTAAACTAAATTACAGTTCATATTCGCATAGTCGAGTGGGGGGGTTTTCTATTCGCCGGCGCGGGGGGAAGCCCCGGTCCTACTAAAGGTGACATAGAAGGGGATCTAGTTGCTAAAGGTGACAGTGATGGAGAGAAAGAAGGCGACATAGCCGCGGCTGCTGAAAAAGCACCAGGAACATCGTGACTTATAGGCGACCTAGGTAAGAGTAGCTGCGGCTGCCGACACGACAACGACGGCGCAGGACAACTCCTTGGCGCCACTGTCGTTAACAGCGGCGGTGGAACACTCTTACCGCCCGATATAGACGTTCCTTTACTCTTAGCACTAGAAGCACCACTGTTACCACTTTGTAGCGATACCGCATCGTCTTTCAAGCGAGCTATCTCTGAAAATACGTGAGCTAACGGCTGGTATTGAGGTCCCCAATCCAACAAATAGTCCCAATTATAACTTCCTGTAAGCTCTTCTTCCGAATGCACTATAGAACTTAGACTACCAGTCATTGAAGGTCCGGCAGTAGGCACGGCTGTGCTCTCTCCGGGAGCGCTAGGAAATGCACCTAAAGCCATTGCTCTGTCTACTGCTGCACTTGTTTCATCAGCACTGCTTGCTCTTTCACTTCCAGTCACTTCATTCAGTTTTGCGTAAATGAGGTTTGTGATATCATTTTCATGTGCAGCGTCTTCATCAAACATATGCATTGAATCTATGGGAGCGTGATGAAGCATTGTATCCTTATTTACAACATTTTCTGAACATCTTCTTGAAGACGTAGACGCTCCACCTCCAGTAACTGTATCTACTATACCAAGTCGCGCAAGGTACTCTTGTGTATTATGAACAGACACATCAGAGAGGTTATCATCGTCTGTTCTCAGCATACCACCTTCTCGTTGTAACGGGCCTTCGTTGATCATTCTTATCTCCTCGTCTTCGCCATCTTCCCCATCTTCTGCTGAGCCTCGACCACTAGAGCCCGATTGATCAGACCCTGACAGTTCTGAGGTAGTTGCTGCACCAGAGTTAGAGCTGCCTGTATGCGGCCCATATGGCGGGATTTCATCGTATTTAGGTGGAGCAAACTGATTCGTAGCGACGTTTCCAGTATTTCTAATCGGTATTGTGTCAAAAGCACTGGGGTCAACGTAACTGTTTGTAGCTCCTACACCTTCTGAACTCAGACCAGGCTTATTTTCTTTCTTATGTCTCTTGTTCTTCATTTTTATAAATAAGAACGCCGCTGCGAAAATTATTATAACTACAATAAATGCAATAAGTAATCCTAATGCCCAGTCCGATAGTCCGCCGCTTGGAGCGGCTGATGCGTCCGTAATTTGATCGGCATCCGTAGCAGCTATTGCCAGGTCATTTAAGCCTATTTCTACTGCTGTTTTATTTGTGAGTGATCCTTGCCTTCCAGAACTTGCTGTCACAACTAAACTTATTGACTTATCAGATCCAAAGAGATACGGAACGGAGTCAACTTTCTTCTTGATGATGATAACTCCGGTTGTTCTGTTTATTTTGAAAAATGGGTGGGAAGTTGATAGCTGGTAAACAATTCTTCCATCTAAACCCTTGTCTCTATCGGTTGCAGTCGCTTGTCCAATTACATAGCCAACTGGCAGTGATCCAGACTTTGGCACTCTGAATTTGTAAGTCTTTTGTGTGAACTGTGGGTAAAATTCATCTCTACTTTCAATGTCAATTCTGACTTTAACAGTTGAACTTTTACCTCCAATATCAGAAGCTTTTATAGAAAATTCATACTTATTTTTCTGTTCATAATCAAACACTGCATTTGTGTTGACTAATCCAGATGATGCGTCAATTAAAAACATCTTTGAATCATCGTTTCTGTTGTAATTATTTTTGGAAGGTATCAAAGTATAGATGAGTTTTCCGTATTTTCCCTTGTCCAAATCTGTTGCTCGGGCAGTGAATATGGAAGTTCCGACTCTCTCATTTTCACCAATGGTCTCAAAGTATTCATTTACAGGGAACGTAGGAGTGTTATCATTTTCATCCAAAATGCCGACTTTTACATTCACGGCACTGCACAGCGAAGGAACACCTTGATCACATGCTACAATAATGAGTTTGTATTCCGCAGGACCAGTGTCATAATCAAGTGTCTTTTTCACCGTCAATTTTCCCGATATCGGATCAATAAAGAAAAGATTGTCGTCGTCTCCCGAAGTGATGTTATAAACTATACCCGCATTAGGTGTACCGTACAAATCTGCGTCTGCAGCAGAAAGTTGTGTGAGAGTGTGACCAATTTCGACGTCTTCACTAATAGTCAACTCGAAATCGTTTGTCGAAAAAACTGGCGAGTTGTCATTAGCATCTGCCACAGTGACAAAAACAGTGATGGATGTTTTATTTTGGTTGTAGCTGAGCATTTTCCCTTGTTCTACAGCAGCGAGGCCGAGGGTGTATGAATCTTGTGTTTCCCGGTCTAAGGTGTTCAATAGCATAAGTGCTCCTTCGGAAGTCACGTCAAACATGTCTCCCTCGTTCCCGGATATGATGTGGAATTCCAAATTGTACTTTTTCAGAACATCGTTGATGCCGCCGATCTGAAGAAGAGATGATCCTTTCTTCGTGTCTTCGTTCACCGTTATCCTGAAATAGACGAAAATAAATGGTTATAAAATGTATTGTATAAATAATTAAATGATTATTGCTAGACAATCCACACAGCAAGCCCCAAGCTAAGCAGAGCTTGTATTATGGGTACTGGATGACTGATAAACTTAGTACAATACATTACACAATATGACTTGATTAAGTGCTTATTTTGTAAGCCTAAAGAATAAATGATTTTGACTTTTAATATTTTTACTATACATAGATAACGACCAGAACACCCGGAACGAATATCTGCAGATCGTACACACAATTTTTCCGAGGCGGGAATCGAACCTACCAACAACCGCAACCTCCTGCATCGCAGTTAAAAAATGTATTGTATAAAACATTTTAATTAATAATTTTCTTTGTTAATTATAAAAATTCTAGGTATTATAATCGTGTCAACAAAATTTTTTTAAAATGTACCTGTAAACATCCTGTCCAATAAACGGCTTGATCTCTGAAGAAGCGCCCGTACTGATCCTCACAGATGCTACAGCGCTTCTATTTGGCTTCCCATGGTCAGTAGCCACCACCGCCAACTGAGTATCTCTCTGGTTGCCCGACAAAGCACTGTAGTTCACGAAGATAGACCCGGAGTCAGCGTCGATGTAGAAACCTTTGGTTGGACGTAGGATGGAGAAGGTGATTTTGCCGTTGTCTCCGCTGTCTTCGTCTTTGGCGTTTACAGCTCCTATTTCTTGGGTATCCGTGCCTTCTGAAATTGAGAGAAGCATAGTCATTTAAAATGAAAATAACTATCAAAAACAAGAACACTCATTAAAGGCATCTTATAACATACTATAACTATAACTTATATAACATTATGCTCATTATGGAAGGCCTATATATGTCCAATAGTGGACTAATATAGGCTGATGGTGATTAAACAATGTAGTCCATTTTATGTTGAATAAATATTAAGTAAAAAAAAATGCTAGACAATCCTCACATCTTTTAGCCCAAAAGTAAGCAGAGCTTGTGGATATGGGTACTAGATAACTGATATAGTTAACAGATTACATTAAATAGATAGATTTTTTTATTATAAGTACCTACATGAAAAACACTCAGAAAATACGGAACAAATACACTCCTGCGAATAGTACAAATATTTATTCTGAAGCATTTATACCTATTACTTATATTCTGATTACAATGTGTTAAGATCGCGTAAGTTTAAAAATATTTATATTGATAATCACCTGGTAAAATCTTGTTGTAGGAAACATCATCGAAGACAGGAGAGTTATCGTTGACATCAGTGACCTTGATCGTTAGAGTAGTCTTCGCTACATGCTCGCTATCCGATGCAGTGATGTTCACTTCATACACTTTCTTGCTCTCAAAATCAAGCGGTCTATTTAACACTACTTTTCCACTATATCTGTCGATGGAAAACCTGTTGTCTCCTTGCATGAGGGAATATTTCAAGGCCGGATATGTGTCAACATCGTTGGCAGTAACAGATGTAAGCACCGCGCCGACTTCCGCTCCTGCAAAAACGAAACAAAAACTTTTTAAGCGTTTGACGTTACTCTCGTCTGACTCTCCACTGCCGCTTTAACGATCCGTAAAATAAAATCGACGAATACAAAAACTCTGTCGACGTACAATGATATAAAAACAAAGAAATGAAAAAAATGTAAACGAAACGCGAACCGTTGGGGAGGCACCGCTAAAACATGCACTCGGAAAAAATGTAATACCATCCAATAAATATTGATCCTAAAGGAGTCCCTTTTATTTAATCTCGGCGCTGGAATCGAAAAGTCGCAATGTAACCCGGCCGCGGAGTCGAGAATACAAATTATGTAAAATGCCTCCCTCTTTGTGAATCGCTTTTTGTTTTACCAATTTATTTCGAAAAGTCGATAGGCCGCCCAACAGCAATTTAAAGCCGAATACGCGGCTTTGCAAAAAAGTGAATCAAACGTACCTTCTGAGACTGAGATGACATTCGGAGGCGGGAATGTGGGCTGGTTGTCGTTCACGTCGACCACGTTGATGCGAAGCGTGGCCGTGCCCGTCAGCTGCGGGTCGCCCTCGTCCGTCGCGATGACCGTCAGCTTGTACGTCTCCCGGATCTCACGGTCCAGCACGATATTCGTCTTCACGGACCCGGAGAACGCCGGCTCGATAATAAACGCGTTATCATGGTTTCCATCCACGATGTGGTATAAAATACGCGCGTTCGCCCCTCGGTCGTCATCCTTCGCCGCGAGCTGCACTACAAATTCCCCCTTAGTATTCCCTTCTAGAACGTTCGCGATGTATTGCTGTTGCGTAAATCTGGGAGCGTGGTCGTTTTGGTCGAGCAGATTTATTATAACATTGCAGTAGCCGTATAAGACGGGCGCGCCTTCCGTGCGTGCCACGACGACGAGCTGCCTGCGCGGTCCCAGGTACGACTCGTAATCCAGATTCACAGAGTTATTGACCCTTATCACGCCCGAGTTAGGGTCAATTTCAAATGCGTACTGATCGTTGCCATTGCCGATTTCATAAATTATTTTCTGGCGACGCCCGTCGCTCCTCACGGCTGTCACTTGTAATACATCTTTTCCGTATTCCATATTTTCTTCTATAGTCACATTGTACGTGGAGTTTTGGAAATTCAAAGTAGGGTTTTGATCAGGAAAATCTCCTACTCGTATTTCAATGAGACTGATGGAGCTTTGTGGTGGGTTTCCTCTATCTTTGGCTAGTACATCCAAATGGATAAGTTTTCCATTTTCGCTGGCTAGGCTTTGTGTTGCGGTCAGTACACCCGTCGTGGGGTTAATGCGAAACTTATTGTTGAAAGTATCCAGGAGCTCGTAAATTATTTCCGCGTTGGCACCTATGTCATTATCAGTAGCCGAGACTCTGAGCAAACTCTGCCCCGGAGGTGTAAGCGTAGCGACTTGTTCTCTAAACGGGTACTTTGTGAATATTGGTTTATTGTCATTCACATCATTGATAGTAATTTCCACTGAGACTCTTTGGGAGCGAGCAATGTAACGGCCTTCATCTGTGGCCACTGCTTCAAAGTTGTAGACTTTTGTTTTCTCTCGATCAAAGGTCCTAGAAACAAAAAATAAAATAAGAAATCGCGAAGAGTTGTAAAATAAGAAACAAAAGTTTAAAGATAATTGTGAAATTCCTTACCCGGTAGTAAAAATAATTCCGGTCTTATTATCAATCCTAAAGAGCCCCTGACTTTCGTTCGCCAATGAATATACAATGCGCTTATTGAATCCCAAATCAGCGTCGGTTGCTCTCACTTTTATAACTGAAGTATCGGTCGCCGCATCCTCGGGTATCGCAGCTGAATAATGACCGGTATCAAAAACGGGATCGTTATCATTCTGATCTTCAACTATTACTGTAATATTGCAGGACCCCTGGAGGGCCACGGGCGAGCCGTGATCGAAAGCAGTAATTGTCAAGTGGTACCGAGCCTGACTTTCGCGGTCTAATGTCCGAGCTGTCAGCTTGCCCGAGGTGGAATCTATTGAAAATTTATTGCCATTATTGCCTGACGTGATACTGTAAGTAATAACGCCATTAGCGCCCGTATCCTTGTCAGTAGCTGAGACGGTGTGGATTACTTCGGGTTCATTGTTTTCAGGAACAGCCAGCGGGTAGCAAGAACCTTGTTTAAAAGTAGGCGGATTATCATTCACGTCCATAATGCTGATCGTTATAGTGGTTACGTCGAAATTAGTTGTAGACTGAAAAGTGCTTGAATCCGTGACGTAAACTGGAAAAATGTATTGGTCTTTTTCTTCGCGGTCGATTTTTGTTTTGATTGTGAGAGTTCCCAAACGTTCGTCGACTCCAAATTTGTCGTTTGCTACACCAGCAGGTATCGTATAAGTTAAATTACCTGAAAATAGTTTGTCATATTAGTTTCAATAAAATACAACAAGGTATAATTTTTATATTAGTTAAGTTTTAAAAGTAGATACTTACTTCCATTTCCTTTTGAGGATTTTGCTGACAATCTGGTGACGAAACTTCCTGGTCGAATATCTTCACTGATATTCGCTTTGTAGGAAGTCTCAGCAAACCTTGGTGGGACATTAGTAGATTCTTGTAATGTCAGCATCAGTGTCATGTGGCTTTGCCTCGGAAATGGAACCCCGTGGTCGGAAGCTGTAAGGTTCAATCTGTATTGACCTGGCCGGACTTTAGAAATGTCTGAAGTGTATTTGTTAGAAAATGTCAGTCTGCCGTTATCATAATCCATTGAAAAGTATGCGAGATCATTGCCACTTGAAATATAATAGGAAATCCTTCCATTATCACCGGAATCAGCGTCTACTGCCAGAGCTTGGTACAAAGTCTTTGACAGAGTGTTCAAAGATAATGTAGCTTTCTTAGCTGACACAAAATTAGGGGCATTGTCATTAGCGTCAGTAACTGAAATATGAACCGTTGCAGATGTGGCCATTCTGTCTGCAACATTGGAAGCTAAATCAGTTGCTTCAACTACCAACCAGTATTCTTTTAGAACCTCGAAATCTAGAGTAGAAGTCAGTGTAAGCGATCCAGTGAGCGGGTCTAAGTTGAATATATTTTTGGTGGGAGGTAATGAAGAAACAACTCTGAAATTCAACTCTCCATTTACACCGGAATCTGCATCTTTAGCTGTGAAGTTATAGACAGTTGTTCCAATCGGTGTGATTTCTGAGATTTCTATGTTTACTGGGTCTTGAGGCCATTGAGGAGCATTATCATTGACATCGATAATCTCTATCTTGACAGTAACTGCACTGCTCTGAGGATTATTAGTAGCAGACGTATCTAATGCCCTGACTTCTAATCTGTACTCATCTTGAATTTCTCTGTCCAATTGTCTTGCTACAACTAGCGATCCTGTCCGTCTGTCTATTTCAAAAGTTCCCGGCGAATGATCAGCAGTCAATGGCATAAGTAAATAAGATATTTGTTTTTCCTCTTCGTTGATTATAGAATTGTCGTCGATTTCACTAATGCAGCATGCAACGGCACCTACTACGTGTCCGATTTTGGCGTTTTCTTTTACCTGTAAGATAAGTGTTTATTTAGGAGCCTTCGTAAGATTGACTTGGCATTGATGGGTATTTTATGTTATCCTAAGTAATCTTCTTTCAATATTAAAGGTGTGTTTGCACTTACTTTGAATGAGAGACTTGAGCTTGTATAAGTAGGTCTGTTGTCGTTTAAATCTAACACTTCGACCTTCAGTTGCCTTACAGTTTGTTTTGGGGGCTTTCCACCATCTGTCGCTGCTACCGTTAGTCGATAAATTGATCTTTCTTCATGATCAAGCACTGAAATAAAGACAAATTAGACATTAATTGCGGTACAATCAAATTCAATCGAAGAAAGAACATATCAAAGTGTCTTTCGAATCGCTTTTGTACAAAATTGATAGTTATATTATTTAATACCTGTGCTAGTTTTTATAACGCCAGTGTTCGAATCAATAACAAATACACCAAAACCATCCATGTCCCGTTCGTTCAGAATTGTGTAAGTAATGGAAGAGTTTACTCCATTATCTCTGTCTATAGCTTTAACCCTAGCCACTTCAGCACCTGGTGCCTGTTCTTCTCTTACACTGACGACATCTTCTCGAGGATCTATGATTTCTGGCGGGTTATCGTTCACATCAGTTATCTTTATAGAAACGGGTACGCGAGTTGATCTTGGTAAAGTGCCTTGATCTTTTGCTTCAGCAAACAGGGAATAAGACTCTTTGAATTCACGATCAAGAACCTCCTTTGTTGTAATAATACCTGTGAACAAAGTAGATTTATCAGAAAACAAATAATATTTAAATGTTTTGGAATGATGTTACCTGGATACTACAAATAAAATCGTATGTATGCTAAGCAAGTTAGCGCTCGATAATGATATCGGTGCATTACTAAAGAATTTTGTCAATTTCGAGATGATTATTTCCCTTGAACCCCAAAATTACCGACTCATAAAAGATATAGCTTGCGGCATAATGTCTATGATTAAGCATCGGGGTATCCTTATTGGGTCTAAAACTCATGATGACAGAGACAAAGAATGACGTACAGATTTTTAAAAACGCTGTAGGGGATAAACAAATTACACAGCATGGTATTAAAGTTCAGAATACAGAAGCAAATTTGAGGTCATCCAGGGATAATAATATGAGGTGGAGGCCGCTATAATGAGCGAAGGGAGTTGAGAGCCTTAGAAAAAACTTCGTCGTTATTTTCCTGATTCACAAAATACTGTGACGCAATTTCGGTGAAATTTAATACATTTGTATACGATTAAAGTCGCAGCAACTCAACAAATCACAAGGAAAGCCTGAGAATTTCGTATCTGTAAATTCATTTACAATGGCGTCACCTTGTCCCTTGAACGCAATTATCTTTTTTGTTTCAACAGGCGGTATTATTGAAATTTATAGTTGCACAGTCTAGAGTCAGATTCCAACTACATTTTACACCTATAACTCATTTGCGAACAAACGAAAATAAAAGGTATCCGTCAAGCAAACGAGTTGTAGGGCCGTAGAGCGTCCTACACGTACATTTGTAACGTATGAGCTTTAAATACCCGACGACAGTATCTGGCCGCGGCCGGCTCGTAATAAAACATGGGAGAGAATAGCGAGGCTCCTACATAGCAATATTTTAATAATAGTTAATGGTGGGTCACGATGCATGCGCGCGCGGCGACGTTTATAACTCGCATTGACGCGCATAAATTCATTGTATGCTGCCTCCCGTAGCGGAGAGCCGGTCTTCTAACGGCGTGACCTTTCCGATAAAAATTGCCATAAACGATATTTGTTGTACATAACGATAGCACACAATCGGTGTTAAAGACCGCTGCCGATCTGACTCGCCGCCGAGTGAAATGGGCGTAGCGATTATGCTCATAAAAGGCCACGAGTTTTTGCCACCGAAACATCGTATAAGCACCTGTTCAAATCTGAATCCGGCATCGCAGCCAATCGAGACCACATACAGATGTCGGTCGCCAATGATTTACGAATTTCACCGGAAAAGTAAAGGGTGAGCTCTCGGTAAAGATTCGCTAACTAGCTCGTGGGGTGTTGATCTTCGATAAGCCGAATTGAGACGAAAAGATTCACCATTCATCAGTCAGTTATCGGTGCGATAACGAAACGCCAAACGCCCTTTTTGCGAGAGCCCATATTGAGTAGCGAAAAATTTCACACGATTTCCTCCGATAAGAATCGAAGCGATTGAGAATCGGTGAATCATGTGGGCACAGATAATGCCCATTTATGAATAATAGGCCATTCTTATCGAGCGACAGCGGGATAATACCAAGCGGCTTTTAATGCGGAAGAGGAGCCGCTTTCTTACATCATAATGAACGGTTACACTATTAAAACAGCTAGAAGAGACTGATATAGGAATCTACCTTCTAGTTCATTACAGAACGGAATGCGACAGATGTCCATATACATCCATAGAAAGTTGTTCATGGGAAGGCCCAAAAACAAATATGTGCGCCATTGGATCTGCTCCCTATCCATTTAAATTGTGCAGGTATTAAGCCAGTGTTTGCTCGAACTGTTTGCTCAGTCGATGAGTCTCAAGGCATAACACACTTTGGGTTTCAGCTTTCAAAAGAGCCGCCGGTCTAAACAAAGCTTCGAGTGGCCTGTTGGTCACTGGAATAGTTCCTTACTTGTTCAAATAATAGCTGGGGTCGGTATTACGGTAAAATTGCATTGTTCAAAGTACGTGTTGTAATGACGCGTGTAGCGCCGTCTACATAAGCTTTTTATGTCTACACTAATCGGGTTTAAGTAAAAATCAATATGTTGATATCAATAAACAGAAAACTTGATCTCGGAACATTATCCATGTAAATTTTTCTTAAGAACTCACCTGATACTGGATGGATGTTGAAACTGGTGTTTGAAGGAAATAGGCTATATCTCAGCACAGCGTTGTCACCTAAATCAGCGTCACTTGCCGAAATCTTCCCAACAAACGCCCCATTCTTTTGATTCTCTTCCACTCGAAAATCATACGCTGCTTTTGAGAATACCGGGTCGTTGTCATTTGCATCGATTACATTGACGATTAAACTCGCGGTTGCTGATAAAGGAGGTATACCGTTATCAGTCGCTGTTATGACCATACTGTGCTTATCTGTTGCTTCTCTGTCTAAACTTTTGTCTAGATAAACCCAACCCGTGCTAGGTTGCACTTTGAAGAAGTCTTCGGTACTGTTATAGAGAATACGGTATGTGATCCGTGCGTTGTTGCCTGTATCCTTATCTATAGCTTGTATTTCTAATATCTGCAAAGAGAAATTTCATTACAAGGATGGCTTACTAGAATGCGACTCGGGTCCGTATAAGGAAGTCGCGGTTCCAGCCTGATGGTTGTAGATTGTTATCGCTAGTTGTTTAGCGATCTAAGTGATAAATTCTGTTACGCATTACGTCGCGTTCTTGGATAAGTTATTCTTCATTGGCGCTAGATTAGTGATCAAGGCTTCTTGTCTTTGGTATGTGGAAGAAGATTTATAGAGTTTCTATTGGAGTAGGTTAGATTTTCTGATTGATTCATCGGCTATGCATTATGATAATATAGGTACTATAGAGATCATATCAATATAGGTACAGTTAGTCTCTTACCTTCGTATTGATAGCTTCAGACTCCAGAACATTAGCTGTGTAAGAGTCATGTTCGAAGATAGGTGGGTTGTCATTCACATCCTGGACATCCACCACCAGGGTTAGGTTGGAGCTGAGTGCTGGTACTCCATTGTCCTTGGCTGAGATGATGAGGGAGTGACGGACTAGGTTCTCATAATCCAAAGGCCTGTAGAGAAAAAAACTCATTTAAGATACAATAAAATACATACACAATACAAAAATACTTTATTGTACACCAGATGCAGATCATAACAAAAGTACAATGGGCGGCCTTATCGCTTAGAAGAGATATCTTCCAGGCAAGTTCAAGTTCTGTCCCAACTAATATTTCTGATTATGAATCATAAGCTAGTCAGTCCTCGTGTTTTTACTATCTTTTCATCACCTTCTCGAAATCGTTTCCGAATACCCTTACCTCGGGCGGATTCTGCAGTTAGAGGTAAAAACATTTTCGAGAAGGCCAAGAGAAGGATTCATCTAGGCCTGGCAGCGTTTGGAAAACTTCGCCGGCCTATGTCCAGTAGTGGACTTACACAGGCTAATGATGATAATATTTGTCCCTTACCTTAAAAGCGTCACCAGTCCATTCTGAGTATTCACAGCGAAGGTATTTGAAGGTCCAGAGGCAGAAACCAACTGGTACGACACCTGGCTATTCCTTCCCTCGTCCGCATCAGTAGCCTTGGCTGCGTAGACCACTGACCCTACTGCTGCAGACTCTGCCACTGAGACACGAACTGATGAGGTGCCGAACTCTGGTGCGTTGTCATTGATGTCATCTAAGGAGATTTGAACCTGGAAGTCAAATTGTATTATTAGTGGTAGAACTTTAACAAGATATAGCGAATTATGTTAAAGTGACGTAAATGAATTATACTACTTTTAATATTTAATAACGTGCTTTTTACTTATTTTCATGCATTTAATGGTAATGGTGACCAGTCCACATGATGAACCTATCAGTTATAAATAAACGAACTATGACAGTGAATCTTCTAATACCAATGATGACATAATTTGTCGAAATGACAAGTGAATAGAAATTTTATTTCATTATGAGTTCAGTTGAAATCTATGTGTCAAATAGTTTATAAACATTTCTATTGAATATATCTATTTTTTTTAAAAACCGCATCAGAATACGTTGCTTAGTTTTAAAGATCTAAGCATACATAAGGACAGACGGACAGCGGGCAGCGACATTGTTTTATACCATGTGGTGTTGCATAGGATTGTGTAAGGACTACCACAGACAAAACGCTAGATTTTGGCGTATGAGCCTTTCATTTCTTACCTGAGTCTGATCATAGCTCTGAGGGTCTCCATTCACAGCCCTAACGTTGAGCAGGAATGTAGCTGTGGTTTCCCGGTCCAACTGGCTGGCAGTTCTGATGGCTCCGGTGAGAGGCTCCACCGTGAAGTGGTGGTTAGCGTCTCCAGATATGATGCTGTACCGGATCGGGGGCTTTCCTGGGGAAAGGAAAATGATTTTCAAATATATATTAAATAAATAAATAATGCTAGACAATTCACACAGCATCATCTTGCCCCAAGGTAAGCTATACAATGTTGCGAGGCAGGCGAGCATCGAACCCACAACCTCCTGCATCGCAGGCAGACCTTTGCTCACCGCGCCACAGAGGTCTTCAAATATTAGGTACAATGATGAATATTATCTCATCGATGAGATTTACATTACTTACAAAGATAATGGGGATCCATAACTACTACAAAAACCTTATATATTAAAAATATAAAGATTAAGATGAAATTACAGCAGACTATAGCTACAACAGACTATGGGAATTGTTCAGTCAGAATATCATTTTATTTGGTCGTAAAGACGTAATTTTTTTAGGATATTTGGAAGTATTTCCTCTTCACAAAATTTCCGAGTAAACAGCATCTGTCTTGTTGTAATGATCACATCACACAATACAAAAGCGTCTACGAAACTGCCTTCAAATTGCCTCTGAATAACTCCACTAAACTTCGATACACACAGACAAGAAATTATTTTTGGTCGGACTCGTGATGACTAGAAGAAAACTTATGAGTATATGTAGATTAAATTTCATAGAATACAAACGTTAGAGAAACCAAGATAAAATAAAATAAAAGTGACAAACTACAAAATTAAATAAACATTGATTTTAATTCAGATGTCGCGAAAACTAAACCCAAAATAACAAGACTTAAAATATTGCCATCCCACTCATAAGCAAAAGACGACATAATTTACACTGCTATCAAATTCGTATAATTATGGACATCCTAATTGACACCATGTCTATATTTTAAATTATTTAGCCGACGCATTTTCGCTCACAAGCCAAAACCAAATCAAAGAATTTTCTAAAAGAGAATACTTGGTTAGATGTTGTCTAATCTTTAAGCCTGTATTTCACCTTCGGATCCTGACCCCACCCATCTCAATTTCCCTGGATTGTGGGCACCGGGTATCGAGCAAAATTGACCGCACACCACTTTACGATGCCATTCAATATTTATACGATATCATTTTACTCTATTCGAAATGACTAGTGCTTCTCAGAAGATCTACTTTAGATTGATAGTCGTAACTTGGTGTTATTAATAAAGAATTTGTATTTGTATTTGTAAATATTTCAGCGAAAAGTTATGAAAGATGGAATGACAAACTATAATTCGTCATCATCATATGTGCTGAACATAGGTCTCCCCCAAAGGACGCTACGAATAGCGGTCCTGAGCCGCTTCCATCAATCGACTACGTGCTTTAATTATTTTCATTATAACACCATAATTCCGTACTTAGCAGACAATATTGAAATTGCACTTAAAACAGTATTAGTAAAAGTTATCTGCCAACATTTCTTTAATGAAGTAAACATTTTTTAGAGAAGCAAATGTGCGTCAACTCAGTTTGTACAATGGTTTCAATAAAAATTACGAAAAAATAAATATTTATTCCGAAGATCTTCAAGAAATATAAACACTATTGGATTGATAAGAAAATTAGGATCTCTAAAATCGTTTTCAATAAAAAAAGAATTATAATTCTACTCTCATTTGGCTGTACACCTAGACCTTCACTTAATTATACCTTCCGAAAGATTAAATTAATAAAAGCTTGTCTCCTATGTTCACCGTCTCCTATTGTATTGTCTTTCACTACTCCCTTTTGCTTTATTTTAATGCGTTTGTTCTTATTGCTAATTGTACTTCGATCCATAGTTGGTTTGAAATTAGCATTCGTTTGAACGTTGTGAATGATATCGTTGTTTTTCAATTGGTTTTGTGATATTGTGAATTGTTTACAATAGCGGTGCAAGAATAGCACCTAGCGGCGACCGGTTTTGGAATGGCAGGGTCGTGAATCTTGAATTGAATTACCTATGATACCTGAATTCAATTCATCCACCCTATAAGCTTGAAAATATAAATGAAGAGACATATCACCAGAACCAAGTTCTTCAAGTAGTATGTACCCATATTTTAAGTTGATAATATATATATGTATAAAGAGATAAAAAGAAACAAATATCTTATATCCGTTTAATAAATACATTAAAGGAGATAAAAGACATAAATAAAGTGAATAATTGTTTCTTTTTGACCAAATATCGCGTAAGCCCCCGAAAACCATTTTATATCTATCAATTTTTAATTGGCAGTTCTCACAACGATTTAAAGGGTTCATTGTCGATTTTTTTTCGGCAAGCGAAAACTTTTTGCGTGAGTTTTTTCGCCGGTCGTTTTGGGCAGATCCGTTGACGGGAGATTGATATACAGTCTTATTCGTGGACATGCCCGGCAGTCTTTGTTTGTGTAACTGGTCCTGTTGCTCCCCCCCGTCCGCCCGCACCCCCGCGCCGTCCCTTTGTCTCCTCTCTTTATGCAGTTGGTGACGTGCTACCTCCTCTTATTTTGGCTGCATTCGGCATCACTGTTCTTCTTTTTTGTGCGCTCGCTATTTTCGATTTTTCGATAACTTTGCCTCTTTCCAGGGCCTATTATTTCCGCCAGTGACTGAGCTGGTGATTTAAAAGTGTAACTCTAATCTTATGATATTTTTGAATGTGCCATGGTTTATGTAGTAGGGATCGAAGTTTTTTTTGTTCATTGGTATCAATAATACCTACACACTTTTGTCAGGCGTTTTTTGGGCGAGTGAGCTCAATTCATTAGGGCCCAGTCACGCGGGCGGTGCACCGGTGGCTTACCGGCCACCAGTGCCAACCTCACATTACAAAATAAATTTGCATCTTGCCCTTCTAAATTGAAATCATTAATGGCGCGCCGATTATCTCACTCACGAGAACCGAACAGTGTTTCAATTAAGTGTTGTAAAGATTTCCCTATGTGAATTGTTGGCGATTCCTGATTTAATTTAATGAATTAATTTATCTAATGCAATAGATTATCTTTGTTTTGAAACACGGCTGGACCTGAAGCTCTGAGGCTAGGCCAATGCTATTGTTTATCGTCGATCTCAGTTCATTGAGATTCGATGAGAAAACCTTTACCCATCCCTTTACTTTATTTCGAGAGGTAAATTCTTCTATTTTTTTATCATGTAACCTGCAACTTGCAGCCGTTCGTAAGTCACTATTGTTAAATTGACTGGGCATTGTAAGTGAATTGTTCGTTTCCTAACCTGATTTCGATTGCCAGCTACTTTATTCTAGATTTGCATTTCAAATTAAGATTTCTACTATAATTTATCAGTGTTATCTCAACACGAACACTTTGAATTGATTTAAGCATTGACCTTTTGCTTTGGTAATAATTTTGTGTAAACATGTGGGCAAATTAAGGCAGAATGGTTCCCATCTGTATTAAGTGAACAATTGCAAAGATGCAGCGGCGCAGCGTGAAACTGCGAATGCCGCACGTTCGCCGATCCACACCAATCCTCGTGTCACGCAAAATCACACTTATTACGCGTAACAACACTAAAAATTTAACACAAATTGTGTTAACTCGCTTGAAAAAGTTGAAAATAATTGTGGTAACCGACTGAGACTTTAAAAAAGGAGGTACAAAACTTTTCGGGGCAAAAACTGTCGTGAATCTGGGGTCGGCGAACGGGAGGATTTATTCGGACGCGGGCTCAGGTACCTTTTGAATTTCAAATTTTTCAGTTACTATACGACTGCAGCGTGAAATAAAAATGGATTATTGTGGCAGTTTTATCTGGCGGTGATGGATTAGCAAACGGGGATAGGAAACTATTGGATAGAAATTAAGCTTTCTTGGTAATTTAACTATTGCTGCTGCATAATTACATATAAGTAGTACCACAAAAGTCTAGGAAAATTAATTTTAAATGCATCACCTAGTCCTACCTAGTCAAGTTAAAAATAAATAGAATAGACACGGCATCATCTAGCCTCAAGCAAAAAAAAGCAAATTTTCAGTTTTAGTAAAAACCAAAAATGTATGTCAACAAAAATCACATCTTTTATACAGACATATTTGTTCTATTTCAACATCTCCCAAAATAGATTTTAGGAAGATACTAATTAATAGTTCTTTATAGAGGAAATTTAATTTAATATGCAGACACAAAATTAAGATAGTCATCATTTCTGGATTGCCTAACGGTTTTCATTATGAGGTGACAAGATAAATTGTTCTAGAAGATTCCATGTGTGGTCGGCCATTTTGAACGGATAACTTGTCAATGAATATGTAATTATGGACGTTAGAAACGTGTTTATATAGAGACACTACCTTCGGCCCGCGACTTTGCATGCGTTATTCCTAAAAAAGAAGATAGATATATCCGTCATATGTCCGTCCCAAGATAACATCTATCTAGCAACTGTCTAAAATTAATCTCAGATTGAAGACTCTTTATAAAACCACTTTTAGAATTAATTCAATAACTGGTGCGCGCAAAAAGTGAACTCATTAGATTCTCAATAAGGTGAGTCAAAATTATAGCTTCAGTTTTAATATTCTCTCAAATAAAGGCTTTATTATGTACATATTTTTAATTAATAAATGTTTATCTACAAGCTGTTAGCACAGAATAAAAAATATAAGTATTATATATAGTTATTATGCACATTTTTATCTCGACACATTTTATATAAAGATGTATGTAGATGTGTATGTGTGTGTGTGCGTGTGTGGTTTATACGTAGATGTGTGTGTCTTTTTCTATTTTTTGGCCCAAAATAGTTGAATTTCATCATGGCTACAAAACGGAACAGAATTCTATTACTATGACTGCAAAAAAGTAGCCTGCTTTTTGATATATAGACTTCTTTAAATAGACCCTTACAAATCAAATAAAAACGTACCTTTATCTCGTTTTCTTTGAATTTTTCGATCTACCGTTGATTGGAATTAAACCTTAATACGCACTAATTGAATTTATAAAAATCCTCTAACATATTGAATCTACGGTATCATAATAACTTAAAACCATAAACAAGAACAATACACACTTTACAGAGCAAGCAGAATAAAAGTAGCGCAAGCTGTGTCATAAATCTCCAGAGGGCGGGAGTTTGCACACTGAACGTAAATGTTATGGACCTCTTTCTAATTAAACTTGTGGTTCGCGACGGTTTCCAAGGCTTAAGCAACAGCAACTGTATCAGAATATCTCTATTCAAGTGAGGGAAAAGAGTCAATCCAGACGCAGAGCCATCTAGCAAGAAGTTGAAGTTGAGGGAAAAGAGAATGTACCATGCTTTTTAACATATAACGTAATGCGCGTTATCAGCGTTATAAAAGTAATTTTAGCGCGGATAACGCGTGTTAAGGAACATTTAACGCGAACAACTCGTGAAAAGGCGTTATACGCGTTAATCGCGTTAAAATTAGTACACTTTCACACACTTGTGCACTGTGGAATGTCAACAATACGATAACGTAATATTGTTTACCGCGTTTGTGGTTAAAAAAAATCCGATAGAATGATAGAATCGATAGAAGATGACCGATAGAAACAAACCAACGAACGACTGTAGAAGCTGTGTGAAGTTCGCGTGGACCGGACGGTTTGGTTCGATTCATTCGAACGAACTTTATGGTGCAAACAATGCCGGCCACATACTACGGGATTATTTTTACTTATTTTAATAATGCGTCTGCTTTCTGTTATACCGATTTAAGATTGACATAAAAAAGTATATTCAAATTTATTTATTGTTGCTATCACTTTTAGAAATTTCGTAAACAAAATCGCCACGCCTCTGGATTGTACCAAACAATGCTACAATGTTATTTTTAACCGCGATATCTTATGAATCTTAAAATTTGATTCTGAATATGATCCCGTGTTATTGCTATTGTTGCTCGCTAATTACTTTATTTGATTTACTTAGGTACTCCTGCTGGTGATTTCGTTTATCTACCTATTGAAATAATAAGTTCTTCCCTGGTAAACGTTCACCTCTTTGTGTATATGAATGCCGTCAAAATCAGGTAGGTAACAGAATTAAAAAAATATATAAACTATATTTTGTTCAAAAATTCAGTCGAAACTCGATGATGTTACATCGTTTCGTTTTGAATTTTAAAAATGTTAATTTTATAGATTTCTAGATAAAACTATCAAATAACTAGACTCCTGTTGGAGATTTCGTTTACATGCCTATAAGAATGAAAAGTTATTTCTTTATATGTCAATATTTAATGCAAATTCACAAACAATGCATCCAAAATTTTTAAATACACATATTTTTTATTTTTATTTTTTTTATTTTTCATTTATAAAGGCACAATCAGTTTACAATATTCTTAAAATTAACAGTAATATATTTTTGTATAAACCAATCAATATGTATGTGTTATATCGCAACTTGATCGGTTTTTGCACTGGTTTAAAAATAGCGTAACAATTTACGTAACAATTAAACCTCATTTCGAATCAGATGCAGTGAACGTAAAAGTCGCGAGACACGGAAGAAAAAGGTTTTCTTCCGTGTCTCGCGACTTTTACCCTAGCAAAGGCACATTTTCTCTCAAAAACTAACTCCGTTATTCCTAGCATTTGTTTTTCTCGGGCAGTTGTATCTACATTCCGAGAAATAGTGCAGTATCTGCCAGCTGATCAGCGACAGTAACACGCATCCATTGCCGGTTTCTGTAGCGGAGCGGTAAATCACTGAATTGCAAACTATACCGTTAGGCGGGGTCGGAGTTAGGATATGGGCAGGGGTTAGGGGACATGAATATAAAAATACATAACTATATTATACCCTTGTCTTTTGAAATGGTATAAAAATAGTGGTTTTTGGCAATGGGGAATAGATAATGGCTGAAAAGCAATCGACAAATAAACAACGCAAAACGGAATTGCGGCGAGATAGAGCTAGCGAAAGACGAATCTCTGAATTCCCTATATCAAAATTAGACAGGCCAAGTTTGGATGTTTATTCTCTCGCTAAACCTATGATATATACCTGATCGATTGGGCTTATTCTTTGAATACATAAACCTCAAATAACAAGCGTATGAATCACCAATGTCGCGAATGCAAGTCTGGTAATCGGAATTTGTGAGAAGACTATAACCATTTTGTAAGGAGCTTCATCATCATCATCAGCATATAGCAGTCCATTGCTGGACATAGGCCCCCAATGAGCTTCACCTTCTCTATTCGGCAAAACCTTTATGCACCAAATAATGATTAAAAAAACCTTCTCTATCTGAACGAAAACCCCCAAAAACGATTCCTAAGTCCGCTCCCCAATACGTAGCACTTGTCCATGGGAACATAGCACCATGGCCACGGCATTGTTGCAGAATCAAAGTACAACCTGCGTATATTAAACGGTGAAATATTGTGTTGCCCGTTGCGAACGGTCTTAGGCGAAAATTATAGGAAAATGTTTAATATTTTACCGTAAAATTGTTGTTCGGCTTAGAATTGGCCGGTGTGTTGCTGTTCATAAATTGAGAGTAGGTAGGATCCTTTGAAACTGGCTGTTAATACTGAAATCGGATAAAACGGTATACCACCATTGTTTTAATTTCAGAGAAGGTAGTAAAATGGTTGGAGCTGCTTTTTGTTAGGTTTTGAGGGCATGTGTTTATGGTTTTATTTTAAGGTCATGATAGCGGTTTTATGGGGCATTCATATAGGCATGTCTACATAAGATTTCTAAAACTCTCATATATATTAATATTATGGCAGAAAATTTCAGTATAATTTTAATTCTACGGCATTGTAGTTTTCTGAGGTGAACATAAATTATACGGAGTAAGATTGATGAAAAAGGTTTATAATCAAAATAGTACTTTATTTCAACTTTTATTACATTAATAGACGGTGTGAAAAGTAACCAATGCATAATCCAGATTTATGGAAGCATTTCCATATGAATAGAATAGAAACATTTAAAAGTAACCAAGGTAACAAAGGCTGCCTGGCAGAGATCACTTTAAGCGATAAGGCCGCCCATTGTACAACACATTCTTTATTTGTCTTTTTCCTGTCCAGTGTATCTGTTTTTATGGTGTGCAATAAAGAATAATTGTATTGTATTGTAACTAAATTTATCTGAGGGCTACCATGGCAACCGACCTAAGCGTTCTGTTTCTGATCAACCTCTCACAAACATCAGCACTTAATTATTATGACACCAAAGTAAATGAACCGTCGGAATGTTAGGATTTCTGAACACTTTTCCGCGTCTATACATTTCAGCTGTCGTCTGTTACGTTTCTCTTACGGAATAGTCTGTAGGTTATGCAACGGTCTACTAATAAATTGAGGATTAAGTACTTTGCGATACATTTCTTGAAAATGATGTGTAATCCTGTTTCTAAAGATTAAATTAGAAATTAAAAGAATTTACTTTTAATTTAGTGTTGGTGGGATGACGACCTGCAGGTAAGATGCTGGATGCTTCAAAGCTGAAGACAGGGCGCTATGGCGCTCATTGTGGGAGGCCTATGTTCAGCAGTGGCAGCATAGGCTAATGATGATGATGATGACTTTTAATTTGATGAAAGCAGCGTAACATTAAGGTTGCATTTCAAAGCGATATTATACCTCAGTAGCTCAGATAAGTCCACTGTTGAACGTGCCTTTTTCAAACAAAGGGGAGGGGGGTATTGTCTTAATGACCACGCTCGGCAGGCGGATTGGTAATCTCAATAGTGGTGTTAAATATATAGAAAAAGAAGCTGCTGTCTTTCCTCTGGTAGGTTCCCTTAGTTATAACGGCAGCTACGAGTTGAATTGGAAGGGTCGATTCTTACGCCGTCACTACTACCAGCTGAGTTGTAAATGAGTTCCAACCAAAGCACAACATAAACAATATACGGTATTATCATCATCATCATCAGCCTATAGCAGTCCACTGCTGGACATAGGCCTCCCCCAATGAGCGCCATAGCGCCCTGTCTTCAGCTTGCCGCATCCAGCATCTACCTGCAGTCTTTCGCAGGTACTATCAATCTCGAATCATTATTAGAATGACTATTCCTAAAAATAAAGCTATTTTCCTGGTATAAAAATGCTCTTGTAGACATCAGGCTAACGTTAGCATTACAAAAGCCACAATTTCTATTATTAAAGTTTAATCAAGCCCCAAGTACCCGGTTGTCAGGAGAAATGTTTGCAACCATTTGACTTTCGCTCCGTCGTCATCTAATTAGAATACAAATGACCGTATCACGACTTAATTACTGTGCAGGGGAAATGTCTCAGAGGTTTAGTCTTTTCTAGATCTTTAGGCCACCAAGGTTTCACTCAGCTAGGCATTGAGTGGTTGGTACACTGCTGGGGTAAACGACCAAAATTGCTGCACATAGTGCCTAATATTCACAAAATAACAAAAACGGAAAAACTACGCAAAACTCACCCCAACTAAGGCCTCAGGAGAAAACTATGGAAAAGGCGTTTTAAGGTTTGTAAGGACGACGTTTATCATTTTTTAAAATTTAAGTTTTCAAACTTTTCAGGTTATTAACAATAATTAGGATTTATGTTTACGCTGAGCTACCTAATTAATGTTTTTAGGTGTCATAAAACAAATTCCTTGCCATACGAGTATGTACATCAATAATAGTCGATGATATTGCTACAATGTTTAATTTTCCTACAAAGCCCGTTAATATCTGAGAAAGATGTCTATATATCCCCAGTCCGGTTGGGAGTCAGCCGAGCACTTTCGTACTGCTTAACAATTTATGACTGGAATTATCTATTAGTAAATTCCTAGCAGCGAATCTTGGATTTCGCTGGTGGGCAAAATGAGATAGGCATCTACGATTGCATTAAGAGAAAGTTGGACTTGCTTAGTTTCCTCCGTCACAGCTCTTGATGGTCCCAGCTACCTGTTTAGATCTAAGTTTCATGTGCTTTTTGCTTTGAATTAAAACTTGTATTAAGATTTCTACATTCGTATTTACGGCTATATTAGAAGCCTTTAAGGCAAATCATGATTTTTATTACTACTCTTCAAAACCAATATATCTTTAAATATGCATCTGCTTCTACGCATAGAAGACAGAAAAAAGAAAGGACCTTTAGATTCCTGCTATAAGTGCTATTTGAAAAAAGCTGAAAAATATCAAAGCTTGCGATTCGCACAATGAGCCGGGGATGTATTTAGCACTATATTCATTATTCTGAAACAAAAGCTAATCTATACAGTGAATAATATATTATACACTTACCTCGATCTCCAACAGAAGCCTTCAGATTTCCAACAACAGTTCCAACCCTCACGTTCTCTTTCACATGGAAATTGTATCTTGGTTTATCAAACAGCGCCGCCCCAACACCAGCAGGCATCACCGTCACGTGAACCACTGCACCTTGCGTCGCTGTCAGACCACCTCCATCCGTCGCTGACACTTCAAGATCAAACTTCGCATTACTGTTGACCAGAGCCGGTTTAGTCACCAATATCTCTCCAGTACTGCGATCTATTCTAAATATATCATTATCGTTCCCGTTCACTATTCTATAGGTCACGGTCCCAAATCTCCCTGAATCAGCGTCACTGGCTGATACTGCTATTACAGGCTCAGAGGATATTCGACCTTCTTTCAAGGACACGTTGTAGTCTTTTACTGTGAAGATTGGGACGTTGTCGTTGATATCGAGGAGTTGAATCTTCACCATTGCGGTTGTTGAAAGGCCCCCTGTGAACAAAATGAATTGGTTACAATGAAGCTTTAAAAACAGATATGGCATAGTTGCACAACAAATTATAGTAGTAGTAAGTATAATTATGGTGAAGAAACAAATTCGAAATTTTCCTGCAAAAATTGCAAATTTCATTGTATTTAAACCTGCAATTTTTTTTATATTAATACATTTTACAATTTACCCTACAAAATTTAGAAATTAAACCTGCTGAACTCAAACGACATGCCAAAAAGTTGTTTTGACTTATTGGGTCGCAAATAATTACATTTTAAAGCACCTATATATCAAAATATTAATCACCTACAATTAAAAACAATATAAAAACGTTACCAATAAAATACATAGTGCATTAGGAGACAGAGACCAAGCGCATCTGATTTAATTTCTTTGCCAGCGTCGAAGTTGTAATGGTTGTATAATTGACAGAGAGTTGATTTATTTGATGTCATTGAGCAGGAATGAACAATTGAACAAGCGAAGCATGTTCATAATTGTTAAAATGTTCATGATATGCGCTCTGATCAGATGAATAGGTTTATTTGCAACAATGATTTATGAAAATAAACACAGACTTAATATTAAAGTAACAAATTGGTTAAACCGATTAATTTATTAACAAAAAAAATTGACAAAATTAATTGACATGGAAAGTCTTTTCTGAATATTTTGTGTTCGGGATATTTACCATGATTTGATTTTTGAGTTTTCCAAAATTTCGTGATCATGGCGCATGTAACTGTGCCGAAATATTGGAAAACTCAAAAATCTAGTCATGGTTAATATCCTGTTTTAAATGAATTTAGTGTTAATAACCATGATCGTTTCAAAAGTTTTATTTTGTGTTCGTCTATCAACCTAAATACCTAGTGACTGTTCGGTTGGCAAGGTTTACCTATGAAGCGTTTGGAATGAACAAGGAAGCTTCAAGATCAATCAAGCACTGAATCTTTATCTCTAAATCCAGCCGCAATTTTCTCGGCGGCAACACAAAGTTGCGACGCCGCCGCTTGTGTCAGCATTGCCAAATAAAAACGGACCCGGTCGACTTCTCCCCCATAAATCAGCTGGTGGACATTTGCGGAATTTATTTCGGCTCACTTCAGCCTTTTGAGCAATTGCCAATTCTATAGATGTCTGCTGAGGAATATGTTTAGCTATAGGCTAAAGGATGGCACTGGTGCCTGTTAAAGTTACTGCAACATGTTCTGGCTATGTTGTCTTAGAGTTGAGGAATTGGAAATTCAATTGATGCTTAGGTAAAGGTAAAAGGATTATTATACTGATACTTCATGTCAATATGAATGCCGAGATTATCCTAGTAGAAGTTGTAGTTGATTCTTGTTTTTTTTTTTTTAATCTGGTATAAGACAATGTCACTTTTAATTAATGATCTACATGTGTATTCTAATTTACATCTCTAGTCATCGGTCAAGAAAAAAGCAAATTTGTAAAAAGCAAAATTATGTTTTTTTCTTTACGATATATTGTCTTTTGCAGTAAGCAATATGTAGTACAAAAGTATGAGTCACAGTTTTTATTTTACTTTTAATAGAAACATTTCCTTAACTGCATCACTATATAATTAGCCAAATCATTATATTTCTTCAACATGATTATCACCTACCGCATTTATCGAAAATCAACCTACAACACGGATGACGTAATGTCACTCCGGGACTGATGCAGTGACTTTGCCAATTACGGAGACGAAAGGAGCTCGCAGCAAAAAGTACACGACATCGACAAACCATGGATTGCTTTTATTATCCACCAATGCAGCTCGCATGTTATCATCGTTGCTTAAATATTTCAAGAGGATATTGTTGGCAAATCCGAGTCACAGTGTTGGGTCGTGGGCCACTTGTCGGCACCAGTTGTGGTCTTGTATGTAATTTTAGCCAGGAACTTTTAGCAAGTCATAGAACTATTAAATTATTATACCATCTTTTATGGAAATTCCACCTACTTTTGTAGCAAGCTGGCTAAACGTTCCCATTCCCATAGATATATAGGATATTGTAAGCTAAAATTATTACAGACAGCAAAACAGTGTTATTGCTATCGATTATACTAAAATAGACTTGCGAACCACAATTCGATTAATAGACAACTGATTACAGCGGTAGATCTAATTTAATGGCCAGATAATTGCTTAATATAGCCAATTATTACACGAAAACCCATTATAATATTATCAAAATAGACATTAAAGTCTCAACGGCCTAATTACTCAGAAATGTCATATTTACTTGAATATTGCCTCCTAAGTCGAAGAATGTAGTTAACCTACTTCGGAAATTAACAGAGTAAGAACATAGGTAGCTAATAAAATATAATGCCTTATTTATACCGTTAAAATACTTTTCTAAAACCAGTCACTGCTTTATAAGTAATTAGAAATGATATACAATTGAAATTTAATTCAAACGACTAATTGTTTCATAGAGATAATTTCTAAGTAGACGAAAATAATTTTGCTAATGATACGCAGAAAGAAGTTCGTGAAGTGAAAGTAGTTCTAGATTTATTATTAATTGTGACGAATTTATCTTTTCATTATTATGAGCTGTTCCGACTGCATAGATACCTATCTCACTATCTTGAAAAAGTAAACCTTGGAAAGTGTTAAGAACTTAGACCTTCTATAGTTTGTTGGGATATTTTATAACCTTATCTAAATAAACAATCTTAGATATGAAAGAAAGAAATAAAATATAGTTTTTTACCTCAAAACTACCATACACAATAAACTTAAAACTACGCTAATTAATACTACTAGATATGTTAAATACGTACCTCTATCGGTAGCTATAACAGGAAATTCAAATTCGCTGTTAGCCTCGTAGTCCAAAGGAGCTGATACACACAGCTCCCCGGTATCAGCTCTCACGGAGAAGGGAGGACGGATGAAGCTCTCCCCAAGAGTGTAGTTGACGATGGCGTTGACACCGCAGTCGGAGTCCATGGCTGACATCTGAAAGGAAATATACTTATGTTAGATTGCAACAAAGACAACATAGTGTATTAATAACTATAGACATTTGCGATACCAAATTCCATTTTGTTAAGCTTAAGGTATCAGATAACAGAAATGAGAAGAGTCCCGTTCAAGACCAAGTTAATAATAATCAAGGTTCGATGTAAATGCCGTAGACCTAACTTAAAAGATTTGATACAATCTCGGAATCAAATAACAAGGTAAACGTAAACCTAAACCAAGTAACTATGCACATAAATAAAACTTAGCAACAAAAGCTTCCTTACCAGTAGGCGACACAACTAATTGTTTGCCTTCAGAAGAGGCTACGATTACCATCGCAATTAATTAGAGGCATTTAAACCAATGCGAATTGATCAGGCGACTGTGAGGTCCTCGAGACTCTTACAAGATATTGATGAGCCTCTTCAGTAGTATAATAATTTACTGCGAATAATAAATATTCAGTATACCAAGATGTTAGTTTCAAGAAAGGAGCGCAGATAAGCGATACTGAAGCAGTTATCTTAAACACGGAATCCGTGTAAGGAGAATGACCAAAAAGAATAAAGTCGAAGCTGACCTTTGCACGGGCTCATTATAAAATAAACAATCTAAATGCATCCGATATACGATGATAAATGAGAGAAAATACCGAAGACACCGAGAGAGAAAATAAATCAACACCTTATAACAGTCTGGAGGGAATGAACAGATAAAGCCATATAATGTACAACCTAAATAATATAGAGCAACGATTGAAAGGTTCCGAAAGTTTGAATGCCAAAAGAGAACAACCGACAAATTGGGCCGGTAGGTGTTAAGTGGCAAAAAAAGAATCATACAACATCGCCGATAATTAGCTTGAAATCATCTTTTTCTCTTTATCTTCTGTATATTACGTACGTGACAACGGCACTTGATTAATTGCGGCCACGTCCAATGCTAAGATAAATGGTGAAGTTGCAACGCCGGTGCAATGTGTAAGGGCCCGCAAGGAATTTACGACTTAGACCCGCCAATTCTATGGTGCAAATTTGTATGCACAGGACGCCTATCGGAGTGTTAGTTTTAGTGATTTCGCTAATGGCTTCATTCTGGTATCTTGCCTTATTAACATTGTTGGTCAGTCATTGATATAAATTGCTTTAGTATTGAGGCATTATGGGGTTAGTTAGCGATTACCGAATCGGTTATTGCAAAGTACTGCCGCTTAATTAAACGCATCGATTGCTTTCATGAGAAAAAATCATCATATATTTATCACTACGTCTTTATTATGCTTTTAACAGTTTTATTGTCATGGAATATGTCACATGTTGAATGTTTTTTTACGAAATAATTTCATTCATTAAAGCGACTCACTATATCATTCATCTACCGAGTCCAAACTGTGGTTTTGTTTTGTCAATCATTAAATACGAGTACGTACACGCAACGCAATTGGTTTCCAAGAAACACATTTTGTAGGAACGATTCCCGAATAAGATTCTGTGGTTACTTTATTATTATTGGGAGTTGGGGGACTCGATTGATGCTCGATCGAATGCGACATGCAAACTCCGTAAAACCACAGAGTAAACAATGTCTTCACTGGCACAAAAGCTGCACCAGACTCGGTCAACGATGTCATCCACGATGCAAACGAATTTAAAGCTTTATCGCTTACAAAAACGCTCATATTCCATCTCATACTATCCATGGCAGGGATCCCGGGTTAACTGACAAGTTATTTTGAATCTTAAGACAGAGGTAAAGCGTTCGTTTCTGAATGTAAAATATGTAACGGTGTTCCCGTGAACCAGACCCAGGACTATCTTAGTACAGGGAACCTTATTAAGAAAGAACTCACTTCTGAGTCGAAACGACTCTGTTCTTTCGTTTTTAATGAAGAGATCTGTGATAAGTGACTCTTCGTTTTGATGCCACACACGATGTCCGGCGTTTAGCAAGTGTTTAATTATTTGAAAATTTTAATTCTTTCTATCTTCATCCAAATCGACGATTATCGTCTATGACAGTATTTAATTTTTACGATATTAATAAATAGGGAAATTAAAATCTCCGTCTCCATGATTATTTATTGGAGGCATTATTAGTCATTTGATTTTAAATACGGACAGATAAAAATGTTGCGAAACAAAATAAAATATGGCGACCGCTCTCACCTTATGAGTGTTTCTACTTGTTATCTGTGCTGCCAATGTTGGTACTTAAGATGTTTTGTGTTAAAGTTTTTCAATCAAGTTGACACCGGTTATATCGGCTTCCTCAGAGTGGTAGATAAGAATGGTCAAGTAAGATTTATTGCGTACACCCATGAACAGGGAGTAGAATATACAAAGCTGTTCTGAAATGAACATTCTTAGTTGAAAACGTGAATATAAAATTAGTTTATGGTTATTAAATTCATAAAAATAAACAAGACAGTCGACCAGACGGCCAATCTTCAACTATTTGCACTCAATTTGAATACCAAAAAAGCCAAATGGGACATTGAAGCAAAATGACAATCCAGAATCCCGTAAAGGAGCATTTAAACGCAACAAAGTACGTACTTATCCTCCAGCAATGTCAAACACAAGTTATTTAAATTCAGAAGACCGTGTTCCTCATCTAAATAAACCGGCTGCCTTGTTTACGGAGACTATAAAAAAGTATAAAATGAAATGATTTGTAGCAAAAAATAATAAAGACTCTCACTGAGTTCGGCCGTTGGCAAAGGACATTGTAATTCAGCGTGATTGGCACACAATAATGGTATCAAACGTAAACCATTTAAAAATTGTCCGCGTTAAAAGGAAAAAGGTGAATCGAGCGACAGTAGTATAAAGAGCAAATAAAACTCGCGGACAATACCAGGTCTCTACCGAGAAGGATTTGTAGTGCCATTAGTTGAACAGGTCTGGGTGAAACAGGGCGAAAATGAACCCTAATGCTTTTCGATAAGGGCGATTTTGAGGGCAAGATGTTTTTGTTTATAATTAAAAAATAAATCCGAATTGTGGCCTGCATACCGATGCGACTATCACTTTCCTTGTAATTGGTTTTAATTGGAGGTATTTAGATCAATTTTTGTAAGGATTTTTTGCTTATTGAGTCTTCTCTAATACAAGAAATAATATCTTTGTATCTTGTTTTTATGCCATTCATAATTATTTAACGCCGTATTAAAGATATACTTTGAATGTGCGTAGGTGTGAGATTTGAATTTGAGACAATTGTTATTATTCGTAAAGGTGTGGGTTAAGACAAAATCAATTTAGTTATGTGTTTTTGAAACAAAACACATTTTTGTACTCGGAAGGAAATGATCTGTTACTTTAAAATTTTACTCCATCTTTTAGTTAAAGTTACAATTGAAAATAATATTGAATAAACTACAATCAGCTGAGACTTCATCGGGAGTTTCTTTAATTGAACTTGAAACATCGTCTGTGACCTTTTACTCTTCGTTTTATTCTTAATCATTATCCTTATTGTACTCGCCAATTTATTTTTAAAATAAATTTAATTTGATTTCAGCTCCAGCAAAGAATTTAATCAGATACCCGTACTTTGGCTATCTCATTACTTTATTTATCACTATCATTTGCGGCGTGAATTAAATTTTAATGAAATTTAATTTTGTTTTGAAAAGGATCTTGATCAAAATCTATGAGAAAACTATTTTGAAATCTTAGTTATCAAAGCAAACTATAATAATGTTACGTTGATTAATTAATAATATTTTAATGCTGAATATGATATCTATTAATAAGCAAAGGTCACAAACCTTACGTTCATTAGATCTTATCTAATGTCCGTCTCCTGATTCTAAGTTACATCCCCACCAATTTTCAGCAAAATTAGTTTAGCCGTTCTTGAGTTATAAATAGTATAACTAACATTATATATATATATATATATATGGATATATAAGGCATTTAAAAATAGCTAAATCTGAAAAAGTGTCTAGTCTATCGTAGGTGAGGTCGAGAAAAAAGTTGTATTGATGCAAGTGTTTTAGTACAATCACAGTGGGACACCAGACCCCCCGTCCTTCCTTAGTCAGTTCGGCCCTGGGTGTGAATGTATAGCGGAAGGGTTACCCGATACATCGTGGTTTTGCGGTCGGATTGGTGTGATAATCACTGTGAGCTTTTAATAAATTTCACTTAAAGGCATTCGTGTTTTTGTTCGAAGGGACTCTTTGTAATTTGATAGGGATAGGCCCTGCATAACACGGTTTGGGATAACATTTTTAAATAATCCATTAAAAACTAACACAGTAATATTATGGCTTCACGAAGTTTCGAAGAGATCGCTCTAAAATACATGTCTTGTGTTTTGTTTTGTTTTTTAATCTATGTATTTACTAAAGCACCACCGTCTATTTTGTTTTTTCATGTCCAGTCCATCCAAAGGTTGCCTGGAAGAGATCGCTCTCAGCGATAAGGCCGCCCTTTATACTTTCTTAATTCTAATGGTTATTCCAGTATTGTTTTCTGTTTTGTGTGGTATAATAAAGTTTCTTCTATCTATCTATCTATCCTATGTCTGAGGACGAAAGAATTTACGTACAAGCTACCGTGTCATTGAAAGTTGATTTTCTTTGATTTAAAGTTTTCAATTTACAACTACGAGTATTTCATGTTTTTTATCTTATTGCATCACTGTGCTCTATGCAAACATAACATCCATTTAATTTAATTTATATGTGTTATCTACACGATTGTACAATGAGAAGAATTTACACATAAAAGTGTCTTCGCGTTGAGTCGTTTTTTATTATCCGAGATTTATGCAAAATTCTTCGCGGCACTGCAAAATATCTTTGAATTCAAAAAACGCTTTATCATATTGGTACTATGATTGATTATACCTTTTTCCTGTGTGAGATGTAGACTTTATTTGGATGTTCAAACTCTACTTAGAAACAAAACGAAAATGGATTGGGTTTAAAGCCATATTTTAGGGATTTTTATATGTGAACGTATAAAAAAACATGCCTTTAAATTAATATATAATATATATAATTATATTATGTGACACTATGTTAAATTGTTGACCAAAATTTTTTTCCGTATTTTGTATTTCGTTTGAATATCAAATTTCTTGCAATTCTTGAAAGCTTTGACGCGGTTTTGAATCGATTTGCAATGTTTCGGGTCCATTATTTATCTTGATTCATTCGGGGTTTCTTATTTTCTTTATGGCAATAAGGTTCAATGTAGGATTATCATTTATTTTGTAACATACTGCAAAATCAGGCAAGTAATCGTATTTTATGTCAAAGAAACAAACCACTAACTGTAACATTTTCAAACTTTCTAGGTAGTTTCGGTAAAAACACACGACGATCAAAAATATTCTTTAGTCTTTTGTTTTTTATCACCTTAATCCAGAACTGTCACATAAAGAAGAAGGCATTTTAACGTTGTTTCTACAGTCATTTGATTAAAGAATACACTCTTTTGAATAACGAATTGGTCAGGCTGCAAATGATATAACAATCTCGCTGACCGTAAACTCTCCACGCACCAAGCGCGCTGTCTACGCATGGTCGCCAAATTGCTTCTGCGATTTTAGTGCAGGTTTGTGACAACGAACCGGCCAACGTTGGTTTGTTCAGTTTTCAGCGAAACGCTTGTCGTGATATTTTCTTTCAAAGCTGCCAAATCCGCCACCGATTCCTTACCAACTATCCACTAGAAATGCTCCCTTTCCGGTACAACAACTAGCGAGGTATCGGCCGGACGGTCGATTATTTTATGGCCCATTGAAATGTTAAGCAGTTAACCAATGATGATGATGATGGATACTCTACACCTTACCACTACTAATTGACACTGAGTTCATTTTGAAATTACTGTTTCTATGGAGGCCATAGGATATAGAACGAAGCGATCTTAAAGTTGAAAAAAGGCTTGGTCAGTTTGCCGCATCCAGCATCTTCCTGCAATCTTATCAGGTCGTCATCTCACCTGGTCGGAGAGCGTCCTACACTACGTTTACAGAGTCGTGGTCTCCACTCAAGAACACTTTTGCCACAGCGGCCGTCGGTTCTTTGGTTATTTGGTTTGGTCCTAATTATTTGGTTCCTTGAACCAGTTTCTTTATAAAATGTGTTCTGTGTTGTTGTAAATTAATAAAACTTCTGCTGGTTTGTTTAACCGCTGGCTTAAGCCGCTTCAGCTTATCCCCTAGTCCGCTCTAATCAGAGAGACCAGTTCTGTGGGAGCGTAACGGGTTACTCTGATTATGAATGCAAGTTATTACGAAGCTAAGCGACCATTAAACAGAGTTCTATCTGACCTTTCGCTTTACTTTTTATGATATTAAATAATTATTTGGCTGTACGATAGGTTGGTTACTCCTTATGACGCATAACACCAAGACAGAGCAGCATGAAATGAAATGAAATGAAATGAAATGAAATGAAATGAAATGAAATGAAATGAAATGAAATGAAATGAAATGAAATGAATGAAATGAAATGAAATGAAATGAAATGAAATGAAATGAAATGAAATGAAATGAAATGAAATAAAATGAAATGAAATGAAATGAATCTTTATTTCTTTAGGCTTACAAATAAGCACTTAGACAAGTCATATAAATGCTGCAGCACAACCATAAGAACGAGTTTACAATTTAGTTGATAGCTTGAAAATTAAGTAGAGTAAGAAGAATAGAAAAATCTTTATTTGTAGCATTAACAAATTTACTAAACTAATTCCTTAATTACCCAATACCATAAAGACTACCTACATAACTTCTAACTAATTGAAAAAAAACTTAAATGCTACAAAATGGCGTCCGACTCAGCATTATCAATCGCTATATTTATATATTATACATATATTATTAATCGCTTTGCGTTGTTAATAGTATCGTCTCAGAATGAAACATATTATACATTAAAGCTTTTGAAACTATCATGGTTATTAATACTATAGTTATTTAAAACGGGATATTTACCATGATTTGATTTTTGAGTTATCCAATATTTCGGCACAGTTGCATGCGCCATGATCGTTCGTAGCAAAAGACAAAAAATGAGGGTAGATCGGTATGTCTGCCCATAAGAACTTGCAGTGCCTTCAGTTACTCCGTGATCATGGCGCATGCAACTGTGCCAAAATATTGGATAACTTAAAAATCTAATCATGGTAAATTACCCGTTTTAAATGACTTTAATATTATACATTTTTACTTTTGATGAAACAAACAGCAGATAGGCGTGTTATAAGTGCCTAGACTTAAACAATTCTGTCAATCTCTCCGTTCAAATATCATCACACGCACATGACAGCGCCAAAAAAATAGTATAAATTTACCCTGTTGGTTAAAGTTAGCCCTCAGCCGACAAAAATAATAATTACGGAGATAATTAATATTATGACATTCCCGATAGCTTTTCCGCCGTTATTCGTTACAGCCATACTATATTATCTACCTATAGCTACAGCTAGGTAGATCATTAGACTTATCTCATTATTCAGTACCATGTATAAATCTCTGTAATGCTTCTATATCTTATAAATCTAGCAGCCTTCTTAATTAGAATGAGAAGACTTCGGACGTAAGATGCCTTATTGCTTCGCTATAAGGTTTATTCTTTCTTGAATTCCCTTTGTTTGGACTAGGAAGATGGTAGGATTTTTTTACGGACGACATGAATGAAAATTTTGTCAATTTATTTCCTTTTTAAACAGGCCTTCCTGTTCCTGACTATTTTTATGCCGCAGTGGGTGAAAGTCCGACTGAGACGCAGGAAGTTGCGGGTTCGAATGCCGCCAAATATTAGAGATCAGCTGATCAATTCCGATGTATTCGTGTATAACTCTAACTTAACTATTTTCACCGCTCATTGGCCGCTTGTTAGTTACGAATAAATATATAAAAAAGAGCGGCCAAAATAGAGTGAGTGATACACTCACCAACATATCTTATTAAGTTATTAAATATAATTTTAATAATGTATGACAAAAAATATACGGTAGGAGAATAAGGTACCAATTTTGTGGTTTTGAGGAAATATTTAATTATATTTTGTATTTTATTAATATTAAGTTAAAATAATGTATATAACAACGAAATATGTAAATTCAATTTTATTTAACGATGTTCTTTAGAAAAATTGTTTCATCATCATCATCATCAGCCTATATCAGTCCACTGCTGGGCCTCCCCCAATGAGCGCCATAGCGCCCTGTCTTCAGCTTTTGTTTTTTTTTTTAGTAATAACTAATTTATAAAGTAGGTTAAAATAGAGCTACATGTTTTCAAATACATAAATTCAATACGAAAAAATACGAATTTATCTGCTGGGTGTATTACACGTATATTATTGTGATAGGTACCTATGTGTACTCCTATATATAGGAGGACATTATAGCGAGGTCCCTAGGCGTAACTCTAGCGAGACAAATGTCGAAACCAAAATCGATTAAAACATTAAAATATTTAACACACTAATAAACAACACATTTTATTAACTGAAAGTGATACGTTTTTCTTATTAAATTAATCGTATAAAAGAAATTTATGCGAAACTCGTAAAAATATCGTAGTTTTTCACCAAAAACTATAAAAAATATTCCCCCGCTGTTTTTATTCTTGTTGCTCTAAGGAAATTAGGCTAGTTTTTGACAACTTCTGCTATAAAATTAGTACTTTATGTGCTACCTTAAGATTCAACTTTTTATTTCAACAATAAAATATCTATGAATGTATATTGTGATTAAGTGTATTCATTTTGAAGCGTTCCATTCTTTATTTGGTAATCTTGTTAAAGCGTTCATCGCGTTTATTTATTTCTCTCATCAAGAGTCAATCATTATTTTAAGGAACTTCTTTTAATTGCAGGTCATGTTGTCTCATCTAGATCAGCTTATGTTAGTCCAGAGCTGGACAAAGGCACAGAATATAGTACTAAAGTAATATAGGCCCTCCCTAATTAACGCGAAATAGTGCTCTGTCGTTCTTCAGCTTGCCTCATTACCTATATATTTGGCGAACGCTGGAGGAAGTCTTACACTACGTTTGCCGTGTCGCAGTCCCCATGCTCCAGCGTGCTATGAATCTAATACTCCAAAGAGGCATTTGTTGACTGGGACCTCCAAGTTTAATATACTAGCGACAGTCTGTGTCTACGTTCCCTAGCATGCAGACAAGCACCTAGTATTCAAATCTAGGATGGGCTGATCGTTTCGTCACCAGCTCCATTAAATATTGAGTAGATACAACTTTCACGGCATCCTTGTTTCGCAATAGAACCTTACCTGGTACAGTCAGCCTTAAAAGTAGTAGTGGTTTCCGTAACTTATAAGTTTCAACAAATCGCAGTAATGAATGCAGAACGCTTGTACGTACAGCTCTGCTACCTTTTTAATTTTTTCGTAAAATAAGATTTTTTTTATTTTTTTATTTAGCCTGTTTCGTCCCACTGCTGTGCAAAGGTCTCCCCCAAATCTTTCCACTTAGTGCGGTCACGCGCGATCTCCCACCAATCTCTGAGAAAATATTAAATAATAAAAATGTTGTACGTAGGTACCTTATTTATTTTACTCATAGCAAATTTTTACTCATACTGGGTCATCCCAGTATGAGTAAAATTTGGTGCAATGATCATTCACTGCAATCATGTTTTAAAAAAAAACAATATTGTGTAGACCTATGATAGAAATCTTTATTTGTGACTTCGAAAAAGTAGTAGGTTCTTTATTCGGTTGTATGTATGTTTTTTGTGTCTATTTATTTTGTATGTCCGTCTATTTCTCCGTCATTTATAGGTGATATAGTGGATCATTCTTTTGGATAGGTTATTTGTACCGCAAAACTTACTAGGTAGGTATTTTCAACGCTGACAGTACCTAGGTACCCTCGTAGGCATTGACAGGGAAATAAACTACAGCTATTAAATAATGATTCGACTGCTCAATTGATAAACAGTTTTGAATTAATGCCCATAAAGTTAGAATTTCGAAAACAAGTTACTGAGCTCAAAGCTGCGTTTAAGCAATATTTGTTAGTTCAAGATAGGATATCTATATAATATACCCGGAAGATAACTTTACATTTTACTGGTAAGGGCCTAAAAAGTTAAGGTACGGAAATCCGTAGAGAATCCAAAGTGATCGACATAGCTCTCAGAATTAGTAAGCTGAACTGGTGTGTTACAATAGTTTGGCCAGCAGTGGACGTGTCCGATGCCCTAAAAAGTTATGAGTTGGGGTACATTTCATCTATCATAGGACGTATACTCTAAAATAAATGGCATCCACCAGCACTAACTAATGTAGTTGATGTCAAAAACATTAGGCAGCGTCTAACTTAAGCCGTTGTACACAAAGAAGTGTTATAGAGGTAGTTACTGAAACTGTGTGTTGTCTTAGGGCCTGTCAATGTTAAAGGGTAGAGGTTGCTCTATAAATCAATAGCATGGTATCATAAAAATAAATAAAATAAAAAAATAAAATGTTTTATTTCGGTAACTTATAAATTAAACATACATGTATTGGAGTAGCAAAATTTGCTTGTATTAGAGGAAACCGCTCTTGCCAGATTAATGATTAACATTTTATAAGTTGGTGTACAAATAATATTTTTTATGAAAAGAAACAAATCAAAACTATATAAAATAATCTAAGAAAATTTAAAATAAATGATTAGCTAAATTATATGATATTTTCAAGATCAAAATCAAACAATCAACAGAAATTTGTGTGTATAATGTACCTATGTAAAGTGTGTTTAGTATAAATGAGTTATGTAGTTCTTCTCCAATATCACCATATCAGAAAAGCGTCACATGACCATCACGTCATGTATTCGAGATACTATTGGTTGATTGATTTTCTCAGCTCTCGTCATTGGTGGAAAACAGGCGTAAACATTTCTCATGCAGACCACCAACTTAATACGTGACACATCGTGACTAAATAGGCTAGCTTGACACATTACCTTCTTCCACTTTCGCAACCTAACTTATTATTAAAGTGCCCCAGGCGACTCCGCGTTAAGTGCGAAACCAGCTCCCGTTTTGTTATCTAGGGCATTTTATTATTGCAGAGGGATTTCTAGATTAATGTAGTGTTAGCTTCTAGATTTATTGTAATTCTGTCTTCGAGCTATGATTCAACTGATTCAAGTCCCGTTGTTACTTATGTTCTTTCTAGGCGTTTACATGAATTTTAACGATTGTAAGAGTTTCTAGACTAGCGGTAGAAAAGCGATCACTGTAATTATATTTTTAAAAGCAAATACGAGTTAAGGTACGTAATTTTTAGAATTTCGCGTCGCCGTGTGGCACTAGCGGGGTTTTTGTTTGTAGCTACTCATTTTACGCGGCTCATACGAGTATCTCAAAAGAATTCGCTCAGTTTTATACTGTCGTTGTAGCTAACCGTGCGGTTAAATTGTTGATGCTTATAGACATGAAAGCAAGTCGGGAAAGCATTTCCGGTTATCATAACCGGAAATGCTTTCCCACATCTGTCACCACCATCTGCAAAAAACTAACGAATTCCCTGAGATAGATAGATAGAGATAGATTCATATGAGATATACTTGTGTAAAGAGTATTGCTATACGTTCAGCAGTCGCGTGTACCTTTCGTGAGTCTTCCCTATCACCTCTCATACACAGTGCACTGCTAAATGTTGAAAAGTCGGGAATAATAGGTAAATGAACTCGATAAATACCTGTTGAAATAGTACTTGTAATTATGAGTAGAACATGTTGATTCTTAAGTCGCGAACACCATGGATCAGATTCCATTAAATTATAAAACAAATTAACGCACGCACGTACACTTTCCACGTAGCCTATATTTCATAGGCATTTCAAGTGGTTTACTCTATCAAACAAGTAGACAACTACTGATAAACCAAACGCCTCCATTACTTTGAATAATCAGAAATTTCTAGCAAATCTCACCGTCATCAATCGAGATGAGATGTCAACAAGGTAATATTTAACTAAGTAGGGTAGACATTACCCTACTTGCGGAGGAAATGTCGTGTAATGTATTTAATGCCACTGATTTACTGTAATGAGTTAGATTTTATTTTAAGATGCTTAGTGCGTCCATCTTTTTAATGGTTTGTCATTCTGCTGATAGATTGGTGAAGGTGTGAAACTTTTGATACTAAAGCCCTTATTAAGAAAACAAAGTCATAGATATATCATATGCTTGAGTTACGTTTATAAAAAAGCATTACTCAAGCATATACTCAAATGCTTGAGTAATACTCAAGCAAGCTTTTATAATACGGGCTTTTATAATACTCGCATACTCAAGCAAGCTTTTATAATACGGGCTTTAACACTTTGACTGCTGAAATCACACGGTATGTGTTTTCTACAAGTGACTAATATGCGTAAATCCACACTAGCGCAGCGGCTGAGAAAATACAGATCTGTGTGACTCAGCACAGCCGTAATATTTTTCGAATGAAACGCATGTGCGGCGCAACACAACCGCTGTGTAGAGCGGCAGCACGAATTTTTTAGGTTAAAAAAAAGATCGCAGTCGTCGAAAAACAATCATAGTCAAAGTGTTAATAGACGGCCATGCGCTTTGCCATGCGATGTGAGATGATATTAAATTATTTAAAACACATAATAGTGTTATGCTTATAATTGCCCAAACAATAAAACACTACGAAATACTAATACATAATAATATACATCGATACATATAAAATACACTCCTCAAAAACAATATCTATGCGATAAAAGTACCAAAAGATAGACTTGACTAAGCTACGAAGAGAAAAGTGCTGGAAGTTCAAAGAACACAGAAAGGGTTCTATCATCCCATTTCACAACTAAAATATAGAAATCCTCAAGTAACGTATCAATCAAACAACTCCACAAACAAAGTTTTCTCAAACATAAACCTTCACTAAACATAATACCCTGCTTAGCAAATGTCCGACGTCTGAATCCGATCCATATTCTCATGCAAATTCCCGTCGACATTTTTCCCCTTCGTTTGCATCTAATAATTCAGTTGAGAGCATCTTATTTATGCGCAGGAGTTGAATAAGACGTATCTTGTCGAAGGTTTCGATCACTAATGATGTGGGGCTCTGCCCTTTTTTGCTGGAGTCTAACTAAATAATACGAACGTGAGGTGTATCCTTAATTTTCCTAGGAAGGGATTGAGGGATCGCAATTAGATCTGTGCCCCCTACTGCGATTTGGAACTAGCATTGGTTTGTTGATTGCGGTAAGGAGGTGACAGAAAAGATGAGGAGTAACAGGGTAGCGTGGGCATGTTATGTGGAAGAATGTCATGTCATGAGAATAGTGTTAGGTATTAATGTTACAGTTTTAGTTTCTGTTGATTAATTTATATTAATGTTTGGTTCCTTACTATATTAGGCCACCTTGCGCACCACGGTCTCCACGGAAGACCAGCGCTATGGTACGATCTGCTCTACCATAGCACATGCTGAGTGGAGACCGATTTATGTCAGTCTCTGTCATCTGTTAATCTAAGTTTAGTTTATAAGAGTCTGTTCTGACAAAATAAAAATCTTTTTACTTTTACTTTTACTTTAATGTTGAAGTATGTAAGGGAGAGGATAACCGAAGAAAAGATTGATGGTTGGACAAGGGCCTGAGTTCATATAAGGTAAAGCGAAAACTAGCCAACACATAAATCATTAATCGGAAATTAATTGAATAATTTGCCAATAATCGAATAACATTCAATTCCAGTAATTCCCAATAACTCGAATAATTTCAATTAAATTGGTACTAAATCAAATGTTTTCAATTTAGCATCCGAATAGTCTCGCTGCATTAATCATTGGTAAGTGACCTACTGCCCACCTACGTAGCCTTTAGAATATTGTAGAAGTGGCTGAGTTGCCGCCTCTACGTAAAGTTTACTGTTAAGTCTATTCATCGGTAGAGACAGAAGCTGAGTAGCTACGTTAGTTTGTTTCCACATATATATATATCGTTAAGTATTTGAGAGTTTGACATCGGCAAATGGGCAATTTCAAAGGGCTCGAGTTAGCGGATGACGTCTTTCGCCGCAATATATATAATGTTTAGGATGACGTCATCCGCAGAAATACCGGTCTCTGGCATCGGTTTCGGCAGATATGCCGATCGAGAAATACCTATACCAAAGAAATCAATACAAAGCTAGAAATCCTTACGGTCCGTACGCTCCGATTCCGTAGCAGTGTATAAAACGTTAATATGATCCTCCAATTCCCATGCTAGTGAATAGAAATAATGTCTAGAGAAATCTATAGTCTGCAATAACCAGGTGTGTGAGAGAGCAGTAAATTCAATTTCACTCGGAGAATTCGCTTTGCTTCCAAATAAGTAAGGTGATGCTGGAAGCAATTTCTAAGAGGATCCGTCAATAATTTTAAAGCAAGCGTTTCAGATTCAGGCCTTTGGCATATTCTTGTGTGGAACTAGGTTAGACCCTACAGCTGATAAGGGTGTGTTTATAGTAGAAAGAAAATTCGAAATGCATATCTTCGCATTATCCAAAACGGTTTGAAAATTATAAAAAAATGATTTTTGCAGGATGGTGCGCGCAATGAAGGGAAGTTGGTACTTGCTCAGCTGTGGAAAACTTCGTTTAATAATATCCAAAAAAAATCGACTTCAACGGGACTTGAACCTTCCCTCAGTACGGGTATGCGCTATCAATACGTCAAGTGACGTAGTTGTCAAAAAACTTTAGGACTTCCTTCGGACTCTAGCGCCGCTAGCTTCACATACAAGGGATTTATTTTTTATATTATAAATATTGTAAAAATATGAGTTTTCCCTATGTTTCTAAAAAGTAAAGCATTTTTCACTTAAGTTTTGACTCATTTTTGCTCTTCTGTTAAACTGTAATAGAGCTTAAAATTATACTAAAGTCATTTAAAACGGGATATTTACCATGATTAGATTTTTGAGTTTTCCTTCCAAATGAGCACTGTATAATTTCACTTGTATATCCCGTTTTAAATGACTTTAGTGACGATGGTGAATCATAACTCAAAGTATGGAACTAAAAAGTAGCAGAAAAAAGGGTCCGATGGCGAATCGCCACTAACTCGATAGTTTCAGAAGTTATACTTTCTAATTTCATAATCATAAGATCTAGAATCCTCCAACCTGAATAACCCTTGTTTCAGAAGTTATACTTTCTAATTTCATAATCGTAAGATCTAGAATCCTCCAACTTGAATAACCCTTTATAACCACCAGCAACAGAATAAAGGTCTGTGGGACGGAACATTTGTGGGCTGTATGTTGATATTAAATGTTAACGGACTCGGATTTATATTTGTAGGTTATGGAGAGAGTTATTAGATTGAATTAGGATACTAAATGCTATTAGAAGTTATTTCCACATCTACAAGCCAAGTTACTAGAAGAAACATTATGTACGGGTTAGTGACCTTTCAAAAAAACAAAAGAAAATCGCGTCAGGTATCTTCGTCTTCGATTTTTGGGCCAAAATTGCAGTAAAAATAATAAATAAATAAATAAATAATGCTGGACAATTCACACAGCATTATCTAGCCCCATGGTAAGTGAGAGAGCCTCAGAGCTTGTGTTATGGGTACTAGATAACTGATATACATAATACAATACATTAAAAAGATAGATATTTTTTATTATACATAGAAAACGACCAGAACACCCGGAACAAATATCTGCAGATCGTGCACACAATTGTTCCGAGGCGTGAATCGAACCCGCAACCTCCTGCGTCGCAGACGGACCTTCGTCCACCGCGCCACATCGGTCGTCAATACTTACGTATGACGCATAAACAAAAGAAAATTATACATTCAGCCTGAAGCTTCCCATATATTGTTTCTATGGACAGTCCGCAAAACTTAAAAAACGGTATATTCTAAGGAATTTGAAGTCGGTTTATAGTTTTTTAATCAATAAAGTTATTATTAGTGGTTCCAAATAAAAAAAATACAAAAAAATTATACGCTTCACGATAGCAATGATATCGAATGACATATTTTGCCATATTGATGAAAGAAACTACAGATGGAGGGACTCGTGACAAAAGTATCATGGTTGAAATCAATCATCATCATCATCATCATCGTCACCAGCCTATAGCCTATAGGAATATTTAGTAACAGCTTTAGTAATTAAATAAAATTCGTTTATTAATTCAGACAATTACATCAGTATCATCATCGTCACCAGCCTATAGCAGACCACTGCTGGACATAGGCCTCCCCCAATGAGCGCCATAGCGCCCTGGCTTCATTTTGCCGCATCCAGCATCTACCTGCAGTCGTCATCCCACCTGGTCGGAGGGCGTCCTAAACTACTACTATTATATCAATATCTCCGTGGAAATATCACCGCACGCACAATCTAGAGTTTATTTCCTCTATCTATAGAGGAAATAAGCTCTAGATTATGCGTGTTTCAATTGCTTTATCATGACAGTAGTACTGTCGCACGTACTATTGTCTGTGTGCGACAGTACTATTGTCATGATAAAGCAATTGCTTAGCAAATCAGCCCCAGGTCTATGGTGTACGCTCAGGTCAATAATATAGTTAGCTGATTAGTTCCATGTATTATTTCATGCATGGACCATATAGCTGCGAGTATATTGAATGTCGCAGATGCAGATAAGAAGGAAACCACTTCATAAATTCCTATTAAGCCTACCTTTTATCTTTATTACTATACCAACAAGGTCCTATTTACTGACGGTATATAATCTAAGAGAAAGTAAATAAATGATACCGATTAAGAGGCAACAATTATATCTAAACGTTACAGGACAAAGCGTTAACTGGTGAAGTGCAATGCTTTGCATTTAGGGTGGCCATTCGTTATGAATTTTGGGGATATTTTTGACCGAATCGGAAAAAAAACCTGAATAATGGTTAGCAGTTGGTTAGATTGGTGTAATGGCTGTCAAAATTGCATACATTTTTAAGGATGCACATAACCCTAGTCATATCTTCTTATTATAGACACATAAGAGTACTTTGTTTGATTTTTTGGACTCACCATTCATTAAATAGTATTTAATTAATCATCATCATCATCATCAGCCTATAGCAGTCCACTGCTGGACATAGGCCTCCCCCAATGAGCGCCATAGCGCCCTGTCTTCAGCTTGCCGCATCCAGCATCTACCTGCAGTCTTTCGCAGGTCGTCATCCCACCTGGTCTGAGGGCGTCCTACACTACGTTTACCGAGTCGTGGTCTCCACTCAAGAACACGTTTGCCCCATCGGCCGTCGGTTCTTCGCGAGATATGGCCGGCCCACTGCCACTTCAGCTTGCTAATTCTTTGAGCTATGTCGATAACCTTGGTTCTCTGTCGGATGTATTCGTTACGTATCCTATTCTTCAGAGAAACTCCGAGCATAGCTCTTTCCATAGCTCGCTGAGCGACTTTGAACTGGTGGACCAGCCCTATCGTGAGTGTCCACGTCTCAGCTCCGTAGGTCATAACGGGTAGGACGCACTGATTGAAAACTTTCGTTTTCAAGCATTGAATAACGAATTTAATTAATATAATATAGTAAACCTAAAAATATATCTTTTTATTGATAATAGCTTCCTATTATAGCAAAAGAAAGTTACGAATGCACAATCGATATTCATAGATATTCAGGCCGAGATAATGTTCTATCCTGGCATATAATAAGAGTGACTGACAGTTGTAGAAGTAGTGATTTATGGCAAATTCATTCAAAGCTCGGTCCACTTTTCTGATACATGGAAAAGCGTTTGAAAGCCGATTTTCCGTATAGAGGTAAGTCAGTTTTTTGCTCAAATCAATTACATAGCATATTGGCAATAATGCTATTAGCTTAATATACTGACGTGGTAAGTCGTAGAGTTGAAACTAGACTTGCAGATCGACTGATTATTTATTATAGTTATATTATATTATAGTGATGCTCGGAGTTTCTCTGAAGGATAGGATTCGTAACGAATACATCCGACAGAGAACCAAGGTTATCGACATAGCTCAAAGAATTAGCAAGCTGAAGTGGCAGTGGGCCGGCCATATTTCGCGAAGACCCGACGGCCCCTGGGGCAAACGTGTTCTTGAGTGGAGACCACGACTCGGTAAACGTAGTGTCCTCCGTCCAGGTGGGATGACGACTTGCGAAAGACTGCAGGTAGATGCTGGATGCGGCAAGCTGAAGACAGGGCGCAATGGCGCTCATTGGGGGAGGCCTATGTCCAGCAGTGGACTGATATAGGCTGATGATGATGATGATGATACTGATGTAATTGTCTGAATTAATAAACGAATTTAATTTAATTACTAAAGCTGTTACTAAATATTCCACTAGATCAAAACGTATTGGTAATATTAGTTTTGATACAATCATACAGTATAGCAGTATATTGGTGTTCTTGAAAAAATGTTAGAGGAAGTTTGTCGTATTATTTAAACAAAAAAATATTAATGACTAGTTGCTCCCCGCGGCTTCGCCCCCGTGGAAATCTATGTTTCAAATTGTTTAAATGATAAAAAATTCTATGTTAGACTCCTGGTTCTAAGCTACCTCTCCACCAATTTTCAGCTAAATCGGTCCAGCCGTTCTCGAGTTATAATTGTGTAACAAACACGACTTTCTTTTATATATATATATACTGGTCTCTTTATAACTCCATATTTATTTACAAAACAATTCTTAGTTGTTTGAAAATGCATACAGCAGGAAAGAAATCCAGAACCATAAAAAATGGTTTTTAATTTCAATACAAATGTATTGAATGTAGAATGTAATACTAATGAATACACTCAAAATTATAGGAATATCCTCAATTATCCCAAAGGGTGGCCACAAAACATGCGAAGGCGGCCGACTACCAACCGCCCCGCTTTCTAAGCTACGAAATAATGGGCACCAATTAATATTATTGTATGGCATACAGCCAGTGTGAGCTGACCCGGTGGGCATGTGGCCTTATCTTGAATACTGTAGGGTCTGTTAGACCCGGAATGTTACTGTGCCAAAACCCTGTATCTTATCTTTAGGACAGTGGAATGGTTAAGTAAAAAGTAAAGTAAAGTAAAAGTAAAAAATCACTTATTTCTTTAGGCTTACAAAATAAGCACTTAGACAAGTCATATTTTATATATAAATTATTATCAAATAAAATTATTTTACTATTCACTTCAATTTTTTGTCCAGTAGTAGAAGAAGTGCAATGGTTAATGAGGAGAGTTGCGTTGTGGAGCCTGTTACTGGTGTTGACTGATCAAATACTACGTTTTTTTTTCTTTTTTTAATGCTTTTTTAAATCCACACAGCTTCATCTAGCCCCAAGGTAAGCAGAGCTTGTGCTATGGGTACTAGAAGACTGATATACTAAATACATTACATAGATCGGTTTTTTCATTATAGGTACATAGGTAACGACCAAATACCCGGAACAAATATCTACAGATCGTACACAAAATTGTTCCGAGGAGGGAATTGAATCCGCAACCTCCTGCGTCGCAGGCGGACCTTAGCCCACCGCGCCACAGAGGTGCGCCACGTTCAACTAATTCTATTTATATGTATTTTTCTATTAATTTCATCGCTACAATTTCTCTAAATATAATTTATTTTATTTTTAATTTGGTGCAAATTCTATGTTGGCACCACTCGGCACATTTTTATTTAAGCTCTACAAACATCCCTCATTAGTACCTAAGACTATTATCTTCTATTATTAGATATTACAATAATAAATCTACATAATAAATTAAACAATGGAATACTAACAAAAGTTTCAACGATACAAGATTAAATGTAAAATCCTGATTATTATCACGTTCAAACAAAAACGCGATCTCAACACCTACCATTTGATTTGAAAGAGGAGTTTTCTTGAAAAGCGTTCGACGTCATTAACGGTCGTAAGATAGTAAAATATCACTACTATAAATAAACCACGTGAAAGTTGGACGGTTATATAAATAATAAGGAAACTGGTTTAGGTTCCTTGTTTGAAATCTTATTTGAGTTTTCCTTACCTTTAAAACCAGGTAGGTACCCCCCGTACCTACCTGGTTTTATAGGTAAGGGAAACAAATGGTTGATTTTTGACATTACGGTATCCATGGCCCGTCCACTGTTTGCTGTCAAAACTGTCATCACAAAGGTCCTTATGGACCACTAGTTTCTGCCTGCGGTTTCGTACGCTTTATTTCTATGGAAACGTTCAAAGGTTACTTCTATCCCATGAGAACTATTTTATGGTATAAAAAGTATGTTTGATTACAGGTTTATAGCTACATCTACATATGTATAATTTCAGCCCAATCCGTTCATTATTTTGGCGTGAAGAAGTAATAAACATCCATCCATCTAAACATACAAACTTTCGCATTTATATTACTAGAATAATGATGACATTACATTATAAAAAGTACAACATGTAAAGACGGCTGTAATAATACGTTCACCGTTTATTTGAAAACAAAGGATTTCATTCAAAAGTAATGAATTTAATTGCTTGTTGTATGCCACTTAGTTGGCGGTAATTAGATGGATTTTGTTCTTGAGAAAGATCTCAATGATAAGTTTATAATGAAATGATTTCTGTACGTTGATTTTAATTTAATTTTTATAAGACTTGTAGACTATCGTACGTATTATGAGCAACAAATTAACAATCGTGTTTTCCCTGCTACTTCCATTTTTCTTTTATTTTCTGTATTTTGTGTACCTAAACTACTGTTTATGTTATTTTTCCTGGCTGTTTGTTTTTGAACCTTATAAAAAGTCTCCGTCCAGGTAGGATGGCAACCTGCGAAAGACTGCAGGCAGATGCTGGATGCATCAAAGTGAATACAGGGTGCAAGGGCACTTATTAGGCGAGGCCTATGTCCAGCGGAGGCTGATGATGGTGATGAGAAGTAGCTCAACCAAAAGCTCTACATCCATACTGCTATATTTGACACGGTTAAGTAACTAATATAACCTTTATCCTTCCTCTAAGTATAATCTCTATAATTTCCAACATTCTCGACTCATGTTATTTAAGCGTATCAGTGAATAGTTAGTAACGGAATATCGCTTTTTCTCACAGTACCCTCAAACATGCCTATTTAAAACAGTTTCTGATTTGAGCACTGTAATTCGACACTAATATAATGTAATTATGTAGCGTCAGAGTTAGGTGGTCCGGTCGCAGCTTACGTTTGAAAAGCTGGGACATAGTAGACTGTGTGATCTTAGCGTCCCAATTTATAATTTTACAAGGTTTTAATTTATGTTTTTATAGGGCATCTTGTTTTATGAATAAATAAATACCCAAATTGTCTACGACCTGATATCCTGCATGAACCTGCATCAACGAGTTCGTAGCTATTTTGGCCATATCTAGTCAATATCTAGTCATGTCAGCCAGTCAGTCAATGTAAATGTTATTATAGTGAATCTCTAAGAAGTTAAATAATATTCGAGAGAACATTACCTTACAGAGGGGTTGAGGGTGCAAGTCCCGCTGAAATCGAATCTTTTTGGGACATTATTTAATTAATTACAGTCAATAATAATAATATAATATATTGCTGGACAATCCATACAGCATCATCTAGCCCCAAGCTAAGCAGCTAAAAGCTTATGTTATGGATGCTACATGACTGATATACTTAATACAATACATTTCATAGATATATATTTTTTTACTATACATAGAAAACGACCAGAACACCCGAAACCGATTTTATTTAGCAGCTGCTTAATGCCCTAGACATCCAAGAGAAAGCATTTGGAGCGCCTATACGAAGACATGACATTTACTTTGACAAAAGAAATCCATGCTCAAATAAAAAAAAATCAAACATTCTTAAGACCAATCGTTTCCATAACGAAATTTAAACTAAAACTACGAGTTTCCTAACCTAACGTTTCAATTTTTTTTATTAGATTTTGAACTACGGCTTTGTGGAAGAAACCAAGCTGCCTAGTACAGAGCTGTGGCATGTTAATAGATATCTTTCGTCACGGCTCCGTTGAAATCAATTATGGGAATCCGAAGATATTAACTCTTATTTAATCAATAATTGTACGGTGTTCACATTGCTGGGGTTATGCAAGCCACTTTGTACGCTCAATTTCCTGGGACCTGTCTTCTATATTCTATTCTTACTAACATAATTAATACAAGCGTTTTAGTTTTTCCTTGCTTATAATATACAATATTTCTACCTGTATATTTGAATCAATATTTTAAAATCATACCAGTCAAAATCAGTCAAAGTCAGTTTAAAATCATCAGCACAGATTAGGTACGTAATGCAAGAAGTTTCAGTATGTACATGCAAATTTTTTATGCTTTGTTATAAGGGCCGTAGAACTGGAAATGGAATGTCATATTTCATGTAATACTTACATAAGATTTTACATATTACTTTTGTATAAAACACATTCCATACAAAGTACAAGCCATCACGACGTCTGTATCACGGGATCTGAATAAAATTACAGCTTAGATCTTTAGAATGCAAAACTACCGTAGTCCAAGGTTAGCCGACGTATCTCCGTGAGGTATCGCTTTGCATCAAGAATTCTAGGTTTACGTTTGTGGCATAATAATTTAAATTCAAAATCCCAGACATTTTGTAGTATTAAAGCCTCGCAGTCTCTTAATTTGTGGGAATTTCCCGAAATGCTGTATCTCTCCCCTCAACAGCCTAATATTGGTCTACTGCTGGACGCAGGCCTCCCCTGATAAGCGCCTTATTGGCTTAGGAAGGGGGATTCCTCGTAATCCCTAGGTTGGGGATCGTGGTTGGGTGATGATGGTTCTGCAAGACGCGCTGCTGCCCAGGTCTCAGAATAACACATAGGCTACAATTCATAAAGATGTATATTATCCAAAATATCTATCACCATGCGGGTGAAACCGGCCTTTCATAATTATTTATCCATATAAAAAGATTGTACTGTAGATATATAGAGGTAGTCTTCATGTCCAGTCCATCCTAAGTTTGCCTAGAAAACATCGCTTTCGATAAGGCCGCCCTTTATACGTACCTTATTCTATGTAAAGTAAAAAAAGTAGAGTAAAAGTAAAAAAAAAAAAAAAATTGTCAGAACAGAGAATTATAAATTAACAGAAGACAGAAACTGCCCAAAATCGGTCTCCACTCAGCATTTGCTATGGTAGAGCAGATCGTACCATAGCGCTGGTCTTTCGTGGAGACAGTAGTGCGCAAGGTGGCTTAAAAACTAAAATATAAAATAATTAACAGAAACTAAAACTAAGTAATACTAAAAACAGAAGCTAAAACTATGTAATGATTTCCGTATTGTTTTCTGTTTTAGTGTGGTATAATAAAGTGTTACCATCTATCTTTGGTAGCGCCAGCGCAGTCTTCTCATCGTAAAATGTTTAACACTTTGAGTGCTGAAATCACACGGTTTGTGTTTTCTACAAGTGACTAATATGCGTAAATCCACACTAGCGCAGCGGCTGAGAAAATACAGATCTTTGTGACTCAGCACAGCCGTAATATTTTTCGAACGAAACGCATGTGCTGCGCAACAGAACCGCTGTGTAGAGCGGCAGCACGAATTTTTTAGGTTAAAAAAAAGATCGCAGTCGTCGAAAAAAAATCGCAGTCAAAGTGTTAACAATATAGCTATCCTACTATATATAGTACCTACTAAACTTAATCGAAAAGCTGCGAACTCGAGGTTTGTGGCTGTATATGTTCAGAACACATTAACTCAGATTAGTACAAGTACGTAATCTCTGTCTGATCCTAACGTACGGTAGATTTAAGACCCTACTGGAATTTTGATTAATAGAATGAATTGTTTGCCGGGTCGTTAGCAGTTAGACTCCTAGAGACTTAGGTATATACTCGGATTTTTTTCTTTAAATAGGTATAATCTAAGTGTCAATGTAGGATTGTAAAGTTGAACAGATAATATCTAAGAAATTAAATAACATCACTATGTAAGGGACTAGACGGGGTAGTAGTGAAACACAACTCTTCATCGAGACGCGGTTTATTTAGACAAGGGGAACGCGGTTACAGGGGTTTGTCCCGAGTGGACGGGATGGCCACTTTAACCAAACGGATCGGTTGCCGAGTATTCCGAGTCTCACCTCTCCGTTAGCTAAAGTTACCCACCCCAGTTGTTGGCGCCTAGCGTGGGGCGCCAATGTAACGGAGGGCTAGACGGGGGCTATTTTTTTGGTTTATTATTTCGTTTCTTAGAGATTTACCTACTTATATAATGAAAAACTGTTAAGATGTAGCGACTCGTGCATTTATAGTCAAACTTCACTAAAGTTAAGTTAGTTAAACCTTGTTATAATATCATAATTTATTATCTACTAGCTGCGCTTTGCTGCTTCGCCCGCGTTGAAATCTATGCGTCAGATGATTTATAAACCTTCCTGTTAAAACACTCATTAAATCCCTTGCGTAGTTTTAAAGATCTTAGCATACATAGGGACAGACAGACAGCGGGAAGCGACTTTGTTTTATCCTATGTGGTGATTACAGCACAGACAAACAAAAAACAAGTCCTTTTTAGTTGGTCTATCATTATAAAATCATGGGAGGACTATGTCCAGCAGTGAACCAGTACTAAAGGCTCTTGATACCTAACAGTTGGCATGTACCCCGTCGGTCGGTGTCACAGACTCTTCATTAATCTCGCAATAAGAGATTATTCTCATTCCACTTATTAAACCCAACAAATGGCTGCACTTTTGTACTCGGAGCGCTAAGAAACAGTGAACGTCTTTTTACGTCAGTGATATGGAGAATCAAGAAAGATATCATACTATTATTTACATAAATGTATTGTTTTTAAGTATTCATGTTATGTTCATATGAGATTATCTTTGGCACACGCCCTGCCTTTTTTAAATTCACATAATTCTTTCCATCCAAAGGTTGCCTGGAAGAGATCGTTTCTAAGCGATAAGGCCGCCCATTGTACTTGTCGCATGTAATATCTTTTGTAAAATCTGTATCTGATTCGTTTTATTTAAGTTGAGCTTACCAAAGACTAGCCTTTGTTTTATTTCCCTGTGCTTTTTTACCACCAAAACATTACCACTAAAAACAATTAATTTTTCCATAACTGTATTTCTTCATTAGAGTTTTTTGTGACGGCCGTAATAGAAAGTCATTTTGCTTTCCATTACGGCCGTCACAAAACACTCTCCGTCATCTTAGAGACCAAGACATAATAAAATGATAGATGTAAACGACAGTGGGCTTTCCTGCATAATTTTTCTCATCCTCAGTCGGACATGCAGGCTCTGATAAATAATAATAACCAGTTAAGATACAGCTGGTTAATCTACTCCATTTGTTAGTGCTTAGAGTTTGTACGCACTGGCGGGTCGAGTTGAAACGAGGCGCTTTTAACGCATTCACTGCCTAACTTTGGCGGAGCGACTCGCAAAGGCACGAGGCTGGAGGCAAAGAAGAGTGTTCGTTTAAATAAATAAATAAATAATGCTGGACAATTCACACAGCATTATCTAGGGTACAAGTAAGTCTACAAGGTAAGCAGAGCTTGTGTTATGGGTACTAGATAACTGATATACATAATACAATACATTACATAGATATATATTTTTTATTTTACATAGAAAACGACCAGAACACCCGGAACAAATATCTGCAGATCGTACACACAATTGTTCCGAGGCGGGAATCGAACCCGCAACCTCCTGCGTCGCAGGCGGACCGTCGCCCACAGCGCCACATCGGTCGTCTTATGTATGCAAACTTGCTCGCCCTCCCCCCTTACGCAACGAGACAATTGTGGAACAATTGTGTGTACGATCTGCAGATATTTGTTCCGGGTGTTCTGGTCGTTTTCTATGTATAATAAAAAATATCTATCTATGTATATCAGTTAACTAGTACCCATAACACAAGCTCTGCTTACCATGGGGCTAGATAATGCTGTGTGAATTGTCCAGCATTATTTATTTATTTTTATAAATCATGAATTTACAGTTATTTTTCGTACAACATTTTTTAAATAAATACGTGCAAATAGCTGCTCTAGAACGACGGGGTGTAAATGAATCCCTCTCGAAAGAGCTACAAAAGAGGACTACCGGTACTTTATCTTCAACTGGACTCCGTCCTTCACAAATTTGATACATAGAAGATTTTTTTCGTGGAATATACTTTAGTAAAACTGTCGAGGGCGCTTCTAGCATTTCAACAGAAGCTTTCAACAGAGTTTAATCTTAGGTTTTTTATCATTTTTTCAACATCACTCATGAAATTTATAAAATACTAGCTGCGCCCGGCAGTTTCACCCGCGTGGTAATAGATAATTTGGATAATATGCAATATATCTTTATAAATTGTAGCCTATGTGTTATTCTGATGTATAAGCTATATTAATGTAAAGTTTCATTAAAATCCATTCAGTAGTTTTAACGTGCAAGAGTAACAAACATCCATCCATCCATACTTAGAAACTTTCGCGTTTATTATATTAGTAGGATGTCCTAGATCTTCTAGATGTAAGATATTTTTGGTAACTGTTTGAAAGCTATCAGATACGCTATAAAACACTTGATAAGAAAATTCTAAAAATAAACCTGAATCACTATGATTATTAACTTAACTGAACTCGAACAAAACTGGACTGTACCAGAACCATCTATTTCCATTAGATACATTATTATCAGAACATTATTAATGGACTAATGGAGGTTAATTTAAGTTTTTGCAAGGAAATGATTATTCGAAGATAACGCAATATCGTAGACAAATGGAAAGTCCATTTGTGCGAGCGAAATTGAGTTATTAAATAAGATAAAATTGTAAAAAGAACTGTAACTTTAAGAATGTACAATGTGTTTTTGTAAACCAAAATGGAGAGCCTAACAGGATCGGAGATTTTCATTATTTTTTTCCTTAGTAAAATAATAAAAAAAAAAATATAATTAAAAATTCGTCCGAATAAAAACTGAATAAACAGTCATGAAAAACAATACCTACACAAAAAATACACTTCAGGATTTACGATAGTTACCTTAATTAATTATTGCATTTATATTATTGAGTAGGGATGTCGTTTAACCCATCTAAGAATCAAAAATTGATATCAACAGAAAACTAATCTACAAGTTTTCCCATCGCTTGCGTATTTTCGCTTCGCTGTCTACAACATCAGACACTTGTCTATTAACACTCAATACGAATTATTACAGTAATTTGTTGGTCCTAATATCAATTAATAAAAATAGCACTTACGGAAGTTTTAATAGAGACTCAAATGGAGTGATTTTTCTTTGATGGTTGTCGATAGAGAACGGTATCTTGGCTCATTTCGTTTATCTGTTAGTTGGAATTATCTTATTTACTGGGATAGGGAAGCCATCTTGTTTTTAACTTTCTTATAAATTCTTTAAGGTATTTTAAGCAAAAAATTTTATTCATACTAATGTTATACAACGCTAAGAGGCGACGTGGAAGGCCCAGGATGAGATGGCGCGACGAGCTCGAGGTATATCTTCCATCATGGCCTGTTGCAGCGTTGGATCGCGAGGAGTGGAAGGAGAAAAGGGAGGCCTTTGCCCAGCAGTGGGATAGTGATGGCTTAAAATAATAATAATTTTATACATGCGAAAGTTTGGATATTTAGATGTATATAGATGTTTTGTTTTACTTTTCACGACAAAACTAACGGAATAAGCTGTAAATTGCCTAGTTACTGTCTGATATTATTTATAATTATTTTATCAGGTTTTTTTAACTACATTTATCTCACTCAAAGTACTAGGACATTAGAAATGCATAGGATATAAGGTAAATATACGATGTGATTTCACATTTCGAGAAAATACTAGTCTAAAGCTGATTTGTTTATTCTAGCCCCATTACAGAATCTTGGTGGGACTTAACATGCTAGCTAGCACCGATATTGAGTAATTAAGAATTCGCATATAATTTGCATGAATTTGATTTTATCTTGGTTTAACGAACGTCAACATTTCAACGGTTCCTACGTGTTATTGTCAGACTGATTGTGTTTGATTGGATATTAGGGCCCGAAGTCACGAACTCTAACTTTCGGAACGGATATCGGCGGGACCTGACAAAATACAGCTTTGTTAGCTTTGACTGATTGTTTCGTAGTACCTACCTAGATATTTAACTCATTACTATCCTACTTATATTATTACTAGCGGACCTTCCCGGCTTCGCATGGTTTTAGTACGGATCCCTAACTTTTGAAAATATAATATAGCCTATGTTCACCGGTGATAGTGTAGCTTCCCAACGGTGAAATAATTTTTCAAATCGGTCCAGTGGTTTCGGAGCCTATTCATTACAAACAAACAAAAAATAAAACCTTTCCTCTTTATATTATTAGTATAGATAAACGCGATTTTTTTTATGTATGAGATGTTTGTTACTCTTTGACGTTATTCTAGTATAATTCTACTGCTAAAAAAAATATCAAAACGGTAGATCACCGACCGCTCGCTAGGATCAAGCGGCCGGTGACTAGGGCTGCAGAGAGAGGAACTTCCTGACAACGCCTGCCAAGTCCAGGAGTACTGGCATATGGATTTAGATCTCTCCCTTGAACCAACTTCCTAGCGAGAGTCTCTTCAGATGTTGATCGAGGCTCATTATTAATATTATATTATATTTTAGGTAGGTAGGTACTCACATATGTAGTCAATGTTAGTAAATAATTGATACAAAATAAAACATCCAAAATAATAAGGAGTAAAAGCATCTTAAATAAAACCCGAATAAAGAATTCCCCTTTCGCCAATTGAGTAATTACTCGTTCGGGCGCTTCCGTCGACGCTCGGCCATCTTCGTGTCGCGAGTTTTTGCGACGAAATGCGCGGGCGCAGCCAATTTATAATTAAAATTTTGCGCCTTATTATGAAAACTATTTGGAGGTGTAAGGCTGTGGGAATTCCGTTTTTGTTTATTAATTTGATAATGAATTTAAATGCATTAAACGCGGAAGATTTTTTTTATAATAACGGTGCTAAAAATAACGCAGCACAGCGCAGCATCCTACAAACTGTGACTGGGCGTATGTCCCCTATATGGACACACTTTGTCCAACGTGTTGCTCCTATGTGTGGATATAACAATTGATTTATGTATACTATTATATATGTATTTTTTCTTATGTAATCTTCCATCATGGCCTGTTGCAGCATTGGATCGCGAGGAGTGGAAGGAGAAAAGGGAGGCCTTTGCCCAGCAGTGGGACAATAATGGCTTAAAATAAATATAATAATAAATAATAATAATCTAATTTATTATAGTTTTAATGATCTTATCTCATTTTATTTTATTTGATTTCGCTATAGATTTTATTATATAATAACACATAAGCTACAATTTATAAAGATATATTGTATATTATTCAAAATATCTATCACCACGCGGGTGAAACCGCGGGGCGCAGATAGTTTAAAATAAAACAATCAAAAGGACGTTAATAATTATAAAGTCATCAACAAAAAATCCTCCCAATATATCCGTTCTTTGTCCAAATAAAAATAATTTAAACAGTTGATGGATCATTCACAATGAGATAGCGCGACATGCGCCGGCGACACCTCAGTGTTTTATACCATTTTTATTTTATTATGATTTTATTTTGGTGTCGCCACCCCACGCACCTATCAAGTGACTGGATATTGGCTTTTGATCAAAATTATGACGAGATTCCTTTTAAATTTAATAAAAAGGACTCGATTACGTACGTGAAATTAACCGATTATCTGTTTGTCATAGCTAAGTGAGCCTTGTGAGACGACAGTTATATTGTTACTAATATTAGTAGTACTCTTAGTAACATAAACATTTTTTTTTATGAAACTTGTCTTTTGACATCCGGCCCTTAAATAAAACCCTAACCGAAACATTCACTTCCTATTTTAATAAACTCAAATACCCACCAAACAAGGGATATGATGTAAAACTGGTCTAAAATTATAATACTTGCAATAATATTGAGACGTGTCACTAAGGCGACAGCTAGTTTTTACAATACACATCCATTTTTTACAATAAACATCAATTTTTTACAATGCACATCCATTTTTTACAATACACAACCATTTTTTACAATACACATCCATTTTTTACAATACAGTCATTTTTAACTGGAATAAGTGTCTGTTTGACAGATGACAGCCCTGTCATACTCTACTATTGACGCCTTGTTTAAAATTGCACGCATTCATTAACACTTTGAATGCTGAAATCACACGGTATGTGTTTTCTACAAGTGACTAATATGCGTAAATCCACACTAGCGCAGCGGCTGAGAAAATACAGATCTGTGTGACTCAGCACAGCCGTAATATTTTTCGAACGAAACGCATGTGCGGCGCAACACAACCGCTGTGTAGAGCGGCAGCACAAATTTTTTAGGTTAAAAAAAAGATCGCAGTATTCGAGAAAAAATCGCAGTCGAATTGTTAAATGCTCGATGTCTCTTTTATTAAATTAGTATTTTTATTCCCATTGACACTGTACTTTATTCTTATTTATGCCTGTGATTAATTAAAATCCCAGGCGGTTTCAAGCCACCTGCTGTATCGTAAAACTACAATTTTGCTAACCAACGATAAGTAACTAGACTTTCTACGATTTTCGTAAGAAAATAGAAAATCGAGGTTACGTTTATTTGAAAAATCCAATTCTAAATATTTTCCATGAAGCTTCACTGGACTCCCGGACACGACAACAATTTAAAATTACAACATATAAAACATAGCACCTAACTATAATACATCATTTAAAAACTAGGATATGTGATTAGTAAACAAAATATAAAATTCCTAAAGTTGCCTAATGCTGGATAGAACCATCACTTCTCACGTCTTCTAATCCAGTTAAATAAGTTGGACCATTAAAACTTAACAAGTTCGATGAAATCGGTACCAAATTAATCGGATGACTGGAACTGTGACAAAAGACAAACTAACTGCAAAAACAAACGAAACCGTTTGTCTCATTTCACGCGAAAATAAATCAATTCCACTTTAAATAGTGTCCATGTAACTGAACCTTAATTACGATCTAAATAATGCTGAGTAGTTCTCACAGCGTCATCTAGCCCCAAATAAATAAATAATACCGGACAATTCACACAGCATTATCTAGCTCAAGCTAAGCAGAGCTTGTGTTATGAATACTGGATAACTTATATACATAATACAATAAGTTACAAAGATAGATGTTTTTTATTTTATATAGAAAGACCGACCAGAACACCCTTAACACATTTCTGTAGATAAGAATAAGAATAAGAAAAAAATTATTTGGCTAAAGTAAAAACAGGTTTCTGTAAAATAATACAAATTAAAGCAGTAAAAAATAGTACACAATATTTAAAAAAAAAAATGCCTTCAAAGAAACAAAAATAATAATAATAGATGGCTGCCGTGCTAGCCTGCTGGCCAAAAAGGGTCAAACTCAGCTATGTGCTGAAACACACGTGGCGCGGAACAACGCTGGTTTTCAGTTTGAACCTATAGTCACATCATACAACATTTGATCGTACAAAGATTGATGTGGTCAGAATTTGCTTAAAATAACTGATGTTTTATCAACTTTCGCGTCGATAAGCTAATAGTAATTTGGAAGTTCGAGTTCTAAATAATAATGATATAAAATTCTCCTGGAAAAATAATTTAAAATGAGCTACAATAAACCTTTCAGCTCATAATAATTAATACTTACCTATCTACATTATCATTAACTTTTTATTTATTTATTTATTTAAACTATATTGCACTATTAAAGGTACAAAGGGTGGGCTTAATGCCGAGGCATTTTCTACCTGCCAACCAGGAAACACATGTTTTAAATAAAGGGTTGGCGTGCTAACATTACATACAAATATAAGTAATAGTAACTATGTTTATGACATTTTATAATTTATATATATATATATATACCTAAAATATATATTATATTATACATATCTATATAACTAAGAAAAATAGCTAAAACAATAAATATACAGTTCCAAATATAGCATAAGTATCAAATCAAATCAAAAGAAGAAAAAAAGAATAGAAACGTTTTATGAAGAGCTATGATTGTATAACCTCTCATGAAAAAGCCTTCGCACCGATTTCTTGAAAGTATCACGTGTATCTGCTTTTCTAATGTCCAGTGGTAAGTCATTCCACAGCCGTACTGTTCTACCGAAAAAGAATTTCCAAAGAAGGAGGTGTTATGCATAGGTATAACTGTTATATATTTTATTATAATAACCCAAGTTAATCAACTGTTATCTAGTTTAATATAGTTAGTATAGTATAGTTTAATATAAACCCAAGAACTACACTTCAAGCCCTGATTAGTTCTAGGGCAATCGTAGAAATAACAGGTATGCAGAGCAGCCCGTTATTCCAGATAGGGCATCATAAATAGCTATTTAGTACTAGAGAAATGTCGGTCTGTATATCTGTTTGTATATTACTCTATTGTTGGAAAATGAACTTGAGTTATATTATGTGTTCAGGATAACTTGTAGCGAACGGTGAATGAATGTTGCGAGATGAAACATGGGTTTTGTTTTGTTTTATTTTATAACTAGTATTTACCAGCGGCTTTGCGTGTAATTTTCTGGGATGGATTTAACCTGTGTCCTTTCTTAGGATACAATCTATCGCTTTATCGAATTTCATTAAGATTTGTTCAGCTATTCAGTCTTGAAAAGGTAACATACAAAGTTTTCTGAATTTTCGCATTGAGAAGGAAAATGTTATCTGACTTGAATGAAATGTAATGGACCAAGCGTACTAATGAGTAGGCATGGAATTTGTGGACAAAATAAGGTAAGTAGTAAGGACTACGTAGTTTTTTCTTAAATATTTTAGTTTGTTCGGTTCGCGATTTCGCCGCGTTTTTTGACGCCCTCCGACCAGGTGGGATGACGACCTGCGAAAGACTGCAGGCAGATGCTGGATGCGTCAAGCCGAAGACAGGGCGCTATGGCGCTCATTGGGGGAGGCCTATGTCCAGCAGTGGACTAATATAGGCTGATGATGATGGTTCGCGATTTACGTCTAGTTAGAAAATTATACTCTGACTATAATGTAACTCACGCTCAAAAAACATAAACACAAGTACAAAGTCCAGGCGGAAAGCCCCCTAAACCAATAAATCAGTCAGGACAAACGCTCGAATCCATTAAACACTACAATCGGCAACAAACATTCACTTAGAATCAGTTTAGATTCACTTTAGAATAACATTAGATCATTTCGCGTGGGATTCCGCTCAAAAAACAGTTGAAAAAGTCCTTTTAAATGTAATAATTCAAGCGTTTAGAACGCGTATGGGCGGCGCGGTAAAAAGATGGCTGCCTTTCTATATTTACGTTGTAAATGTGCGTTTTTATGAGCACTTATGCGCTACTGCTGCAGGTGACTGTGGGGGGAGAGGAGGCGATTCTGAAGGACCTAATTGTATACGACCGACACGACTATATTATACAATAGTCGTGTCGGCCGAGGTTGCCGAGTCATGGTGAGCCTTGACGCTTTTAAAGTAAAGTCTGTCGAATATTTCATCTCAAATAATTTATTAGAAAAATAAATAAAATACGGACTCGTGATATCACTTCTGCATTTTTTCTATTAACACTTTGACTGCTGAAATCACACGGAATGTGTTTTCTACAAGTGACTAATATGCGTAAATCCACACTAGCGCAGCGGCTGAGAAAATACAGATCTGTGTGACTTAGCACAGCCTTCATATTTTTCGAACGAAACGCATGTGCGGCGCAACACAACCGCTGTTTAGAGCGGCAGCACTAATTTTTTAGATTAAAAAAAAGATCGCAGTCGTCGAAAAAAAGTGACGTCTCAATTCTTTAGAATAGTTTTTGTCTTGCTTACAGTTCAGTTTTAAATAGTGTTTAGTAAATCTAGGCATGTAAAATTGTATGGTAAATAAAACACTTTTGAATAGAAAAAAAAACAGTTTTTGACTACTCCTTGATATCATACGTATCAGACTAGTATCACCCACTGCTGGGCCGGGCCTACTCAACCTTTTACTACTTCAAAATACCATCTTTTGTCCGGTGCTTATAACTATATCCTTGCCTGTTTTTAAAGCTCACGTCAAGGAGTTTTTCCTGCCAAAAGAATGAATATTGGTACTTATTATTTGTTTATTTATGTATTTAAGTAGTGTATTATTTATTTTGGAATTTGTAATATTTATTATTTATTTTGTAGTATTCTTATTTAGATAACCTGTGGTACACCCCCTGCCTTTTCTTAAATTCATATAATTCTTTCCATCCAAAGGTTGCATGGAAGAGATCGCTTCTAAGCGATAAGGCCGCCCATTGTACCTGTCGCATATAATGTATTTTTGTAATGATTAATTTGATTATGGTGTACAATAAATAATTTTTGTATTGTATTGTATTGTATAAGGCGATCTAAATCGCTACTGCTTATCCTTTTAACAGCAGCCTGACAAACAGCATTGACATTGCAAAATGGCCCTGTGAAAGGCCCTATTCAAGCGCGTATGCTTGAACTAAATTATTTCTAATAATACAAAATATGCGCAAGAGTAAACAAAACAGAAGTTTATTACTTATTAGTTCATATAATAATAGTTGTGGTGCGCTTTGCGAAGTGGAACCTTACTTTTGAACCGAAGCGAAGTTAATTGGAATGATTCCTTGCTATCATCATCATCATCAGCCTATATTAGTCCACTGCTGGACATAGGCCTCCCCCAATGAGCGCCATAGCACCCTGTCTTCAGCTTGACGCATCCAGCATCTACCTGCAGTCTTTCGTACGTCGTCATCCCACCTGGTGGGAGGGCATCCTACACTAGGTTTACCGAGTCGTGGTCTCCACTCAAGAACATGTTTGAACAATTTTGTACAAATTAAAAGGATTTTGTTATTATAATGCGTAAGCCCTTGCACTATGGGGGTGAATTCTATTCTAAATTTTCGTTTTCGGCAGGACTTGAACCTGCAACCTTAAACTACCTTTCCTTCCTCCTTCGCGGGTTTATGTCCCACCGAAATCGAAAATTATGTTGGTACTCATCTATTTACGAAATTGGTTCTAGCTGCGAGTTATTTCTAATATCATAATACTCCATTGCTTACAATAAAATTAACAAATGGGTAGAAATATTTAAACTTTACGAACCCTGCAGCTCAGAACTTAATGGATGACGTATGTGCAAAAACCCATGTTTAACCTTTGTCGGCAAAAGTACCTGCACATACCTAGTAGGTATACGTATTAGCGCGCCGGTGTACTTACCAAAACAAATAGCTTCAAAGTGCGGGTTAAATATCGGTTGGCATTCCTCATTTCTTTGTTATTCTACAACGGAAGAAGGCTTATGATAACGAGTTTAGCATGTTTGGTGCATATAGACGTAAGTGGCAGATTACATTATAATAATAATAATATTATAATCCTTCATCATCATCAGCCCATAGCAGTCCACTGCTGGACATAGGCGTCCCCTAATGAGCGCCATAGAGCCCTGTCTTCAGCTTGCCGCATCCAGCATCTACCTGTAGTCTTTCGCAGGTCGTCATCCCACCTGGCGGGAGGGCGTCCTACACTACGTTTACCGAGTCGTGGTCTCCAATCAAGCACACGTTTGCCCCAGGGGCCGTCGATTCTTCGCGAGATATGGCATATTATAATCCTTGCTAGTACCTAATCAAACATTAGTGGGCCCTTTTTGATCCCAACTTTTTGATCAATTACGAAACAGGATCATCATCCTATAGCAGTCCACTGCTGGACATAGGCCAAATAGGATCAATTGACATTTAAAAAGTTTATGCGAAATACATAAACTTTTTAAATGTCAATTGATCCTATTTTCCAGATCCCATTTTCTCGAAATCTGTTTTTTTATGTGTGTTAATGAGCATGATATTTTTTCTTAAAATGATATTCAACGGCTACCTGCCCATACTGCCCCGTCCAATATTTCCACTCTGTTCTTAAAAATGTATGAACGACTTTTTTTGATTTATTTTTTGTTTAAACACCTATATATTTTAGCATATCTATTCTGATTGTATTAGCCGTATCTATCCTATTAGTGTCATAGTATGAGTCATTCCTACACATTTAAAATTTTATTTTAGCAAATTAAGACGTAACATTTATAAATCACCGTAGCATTTTTTATCAGTTTTCGATAAGCAAGTGTCGTCAAAGACGCCGATTTATTAATAATTATAAATTAAAATAAAAAACTCAGCGGAACATTTTATCTTGCATGTCAAATTGAAATAGTTCGATAAGAAAACACTAATGTATTTTTGTCATAAGTAGCTTCACTCTAAATGTTCACCAATATTTGGTACCTAGCATTTCGCATGCAACATTGCTTGGTAGTTACAGATTTCCCGATTATTTTCTACTAGGTTTCATCCGCATGGTGATAGATATTTTGGATAATATATCTTTATAAATTATAGCATATGTGTTATTCTGATGTATAAGCTATATTATTGTAAAGTTTTCTCAAAATCTATTCAGTAGTTTTTACATGAAAGAGTAACAAACATCCATTCATCCATCCATCCATACTTACAAACTTTCACGTTTATAATATTAGTAGGATACAGTTTTTTTTACAGCCTGTCGTTATTTAAAAGACAATAGAAAGTTTAGCTTTGTGGTATGAGCATAGATTTCTTTCGCGGTTTAAGACTATGTCACCTTTCGTTTAATATTTAGAACATTTTCAAGAAGTCCCTTCTTGAAAAAAATACTTAATAAACATATTTTGGTTATAGGGTTTTTAAGCCATTTGGAATTCAAATAGAGATCAATCGAGAGCTTGTCTATCAAGCTCTCGATTGATCTCTATTTGAATTCCATATTATTTGAAGCCAGACCAGACGTTTTAATTTGTTTACTTTTTATTGATACTTGCAGTTGTAAAGCGACTTTAGACTGTAACTACTTATTGTAATTACCTGAATATGTACGGCAGGTATGTTAATGTATTACGAAACGAGGCAGTAGCTTTATTAAAGTAAAGCTCCAATTTACTTGTCGATGTGGACATGAATGGAAATGAAGCGATATTTGGAAACAAACGCAAGCACAAACATAGATTCATATACATCACCAATCGATTTATTCGACCACTGCTGGACATAGGTCTCCCACAATGAGCGCCATTGCGCCTTTCATCTGCCTGCAGCCTTTTGCAGATCTTCATTTTACCTGGTATGAGGGCGTCCTACACTACGTTTACCGAGTCGCAGTCTCTTTTTAAGAACTCGTTTAACCCAGTGGTTATTGATTCTTTGTGATATTTGGTCAACATTTGGGTGACATAGTTTACCTAAACATTATATTCTACTCCAGTATATATATGCTGAAGTGGCAGTGGGCCGGCCATATCTCGAGAAGAACCGACGGCCGCTGGGGCAAACGTGTTCTTGTGTGGAGACCACGACTCGGTAAACGTAGTGTAGGACGCCCTCCGACCAGGTGGGATGACGACCTGCGAAAGACTGCAGGTAGATGGATGCGGCAAGCTGAAGACAGGGCGCTATGGCGCTCATTGGGGGGAGGCCTATGTCCAGCAGTGGACTGATATAGGCTGATGATGATGATGATATAATATGCCTGGGTTTTTAGTTTATTTATTTAAATAATAATAATTGGGTAATACGTTAATAAGATAATAAAGACATCAAGCGTCTCAACGTGTACCTACTATAAATAATAAATAAATAAATAAAACCTACGGTGTAAAAAATTAAATAAATTTTTAAAATACCATACGTTACCAAAGTTATTTTGCATCTTACTTCATTTTTCTACAAGATCGTATGATGCTCGATTGTTTATTTTACCTGGAACAATAAAAAATAAAGGTTAAAATACATAGTACTTAGGATCATTAAAGCTACAGCTACACCTTCTACGTTTAAGTCTTCAACAATTGAATGACCTGAGTCTAGCTCCAGTTATTCAGGAACAGCCTAAACCGCTAGACATAAAATATATTAGTTAAGACATATAGGATATATATAAACAGTTCAAAGTCGCTCAGCGAGCTATGGAAAGAGCTATGCTCGGAATTTCTCTGAAGGATAGGATTCGTAACGAATACATCCGACAGAGAACCAAGGTTATCGACATAGCTCAAAGAATTAGCAAGCTGAAGTGGCAGTGGGCCGGCCATATCTCGCGAAGAACCGACGGCCGATGGGGCAAACGTGTTCTTGAGTGGAGACCACGACTCGGTAAACGTAGTGTAGGACGCCCTCCGACCAGGTGGGATGACGACCTGCGAAAGACTGCAGGTAGATGCTGGATGCGGCAAGCTGAAGACAGGGCGCTATGGCGCTCATTGGGGGAGGCCTATGTCCAGCAGTGGGCTATAGGCTGATGATGATGATGATGATGATATAGGATATAGGAACTAGCTGTGCCCCGCGGCTTCGCCCCCGTGGAAATCCATGTGTACAAATGGTTTAAATAAAATGATAAAAAGTATCCTATGTCCGTCTCCTGGTTCTAAGCTACCTCTCCACCAATTATCAGCTAAATCAGTTCAGTCGTTCTTGAGTTATAAATAGTGTAACTAACACGACTTTCTTTTATATACATGTACTATATTTCTTTTAGATATGAAAAGCTTTATTAATAGTATTAAAATATTTGCTAAACTTATTCCTTAATTACCCAACACCATCTACGAAGACTACATAACTACTAACTTAAATGCTACAAAATGGCGTCCGATTCAGCATTATGTTTTGATACCCATAAAAAATTAAAGACCATCTTAAAAATATCGCACGATTGCCAATGCCATATAGAAAATACTCTATTATTGAAAACATATTTTCTGCCCGTAAATCTACATTATTATAGCTGGTAGTTGCAAACGGGCTACTTGCGGTGGCGACCACTAAAGCAAAAGAAGGCGTAGGTGTACATGGGCTCAAATGATGAGGATGAAGGCAGTTGAAATATAGCATTAACATTTTGACTGCGATTTTTTTTCGACGACTGCGATCTTTTTTTTAACCTAAAAAATTTGTGCTGCCGCTCTACACAGCGGTTGTGTTGCGCCGCACATGCGTTTCGTTCGAAAAATATTACAGCTGTGCTGAGTCACAAAGATCTGTATTTTCTCAGCCGCTGCGCTAGTGTGGATTTACGCATATTAGTCACTTGTATGAAACACATACTGTGTGATTTCAGTAGTCAAAGTGTTAAAAAACATAGTCCAACACTTATTGTACTTGTGTCACTTATGAACAAGAGATCTAGAACCTCCTAACAGATGTATGTCAAAAACAGCCAAATTTTTCAAAAAAACTAAAACCCCTTGGAAGCATTTAACATTTAAACTTTATAGCATTAGAACTGCGTTCATCGAAAATAGTAAAAAATACTTCAAATAAAGACACATCATAAAAACAAAAAAAAAATGAAATTGTTTTTGACTGTTTTGGGGTTGCGATATCACCAACAGATACACGTCAAAAATATAGGCTACCTTTCATCAGGGGCTTATTGAACGCGCGCTTTTGGTCAATTCATCGTATTTTTGAGTGCAGTACGTCATTTTCACCGCTTTTCATGATCTTTTATTTTTAATCGTAATCAAAATTCAGCCAATCATTCTCTCTCTTCCTACCTAGCTATTCCATATTGAAATGGAGTCCCCTTCATTAATAAAACTCCTCCACTCTTTCATCGTCATTGTCTTCGAAATTTTGGCGCTAAAGTGATACCCACACGAACAATTCTGTATGGATAATTCATTTATTGTTTGTGAATCAGGTAATTTACAGTCAGTCATACATAAGACTTATTTTAGATTGCAGGATTCTGCCGCTTAGGCATACAAACATTTCAATAAACATACTCGTAGTAATAATATATTAGCGAACTATTATCATTATTATATTATTTTATTGAAAAGTATGCAATTATCATTAATTTCAATATTTAATCATTCAGATACTTATTTAATTTTAATACTTATTAATGTAAATTTCCATATAATTTTTTTTTATTTCAACTTTTTAATTTATTTATTTGTTTTTATTTATGTTTTAATTTAACTTATGCTTAGTGATGATAAAGTACAATTTGCATTATAATTGTAACTCTTCTTATGAAAAAATGACATCAGTAAATTGTATTTCTGTATTTCGATTGACCAGCATGTCGCCAGTTGATTCCAAGCCTAGTTTCTCTAGGTACTTTTGGGGTCATAGCCAGGGGTCACGTATACTGCAGACCAGATTTCACGCTAATATTCGCCTGGTGGTAAACACTTCTGTATAATACCATAAAACCTTTGAAACAGTATCGCACTCAATAGCTCCTAAGTAAGTGATGCAGTGTTTTAGTTTCAAGATTTTTATGAGTTGCTAGCTGAGGTCTGTGGTTTCGCCCGCGTGGAAATCTATGTATCAAATGGCCTATAGACCTTCCTCTTGAATAACTCTAACTGTTCAAAACCGAATTAAAATCCGTTGCGTAGTTTTAAAGATCTAAGCATTTATAGGAACAGACAGACAGCGGGAAGCGACTTTGTTTTATACTATGTAGTGATAAATTCAGGGATTCTTTTCGCACCAATCTTGATCGATTGAGTGGAGGTGTTCATATTACTGGACAATGAGGTAATAAACTGGTGACTTGTAGTACAGGTTTTTTCTAGCAAGCTCCAGCCTCTCACAATACAGGTTTAACATAGTTACTAAACATTTGTGTCCTAATTAACTTAATTTTAAGTAAACCTATTGTGAAGAGGAAAATAAACAATTTAATTATTATGTCTCTCATTTACCATGATCTCGGGCCATAAAGTGACCCGGTCTTTTGGAAGGCTTGCGTGGGGCCGAAGCCAACAGCACAGAGGCCCTTTGAGAAGTTAATCTAAAGGCGATGGCTACACATAGCGGGTATTATCCTCGGGTGCACAATATGATACATCCAAAGATGGTATCCGCCAGGTGTAGAGACTATTGCAAAGAAAAATGAAAGAAATAAAACCAGGTTATTGTGATGGATGGATGGACTGGGTATTATTATTATTATTATTAAATCCATTGGAAAGATGATATTTTTAGCCTGTTATCCGCATATTACCTACTATAGAAAAGGGTTTTAGTAAACTCTTGGCTATATACGACTTAAATGAATACCAAACGCAGTTTTCATGTATTTTCATTATAATTTTTTTTTTGTGTGTGTAACTTTTTCTTTCTTTTAACTTAATAATATAAATCGTCTACTTTCTGTAATTTTTTTCTAAATTGCTGCTTTTTTTTTTCTAATGATTTGTGGAAACTTCTAATTGGCCTTAAGTTAAATATTGTTGTGTCTAATCTTTATCTAGCTGTAAGTTTTCCTAAGATTGTAAAAATAAAACAAATAAATAAAATAAAATATGTGGCCTTCTTTAGTTTTTGAAAAGGTTTTCCTTTGGTATTCTCAGTTTGAGGTCACGTACAAGAGTAAATGGTACAGTAGCCTTTCACGGAACCCGTTATTAATTAACGGACTAATATTTGTCAGTCGCCAATAGTGGGGCCAACCTAAAGGTGCTTACATACAGGGCGTTTCCGTTGAAATTTTATCATCATTAGCTGTAAAAATAATTTCCGACCACACTTTTTCTTTTTATTTATCATAAAAAATGCCGCGTTTTTCTTTTATGATAAAAATTACCATTTTAAGTTAATTTCAATTTAAGTTAAATTAAATTAAATATGCTTAATTAAACTTTATTAAATATATACATATATATATATATAATGAACATATATACATACTTATATACTTATAATTAAGTACCTTTCTGGCTTTGTCGGATATCATGCATGGCCTCTTTACACAACTAAGAACATTTTTAAGAGCACATATTGTTCCACGTTGTACTGAGCAAAGGAGAGGCCTTTGCTCAGCAGTGGGACAATATGTGCTTTTCGTTTCATCCTCCCAACACATCTTATCAACTAAAAAATAAGATAAATAAAAAAACGGATAAATCGCCTGTAAACGCCCTAACAACAAATAAATACACCGGCCGTGCCTTCAGCAAATGGCGTCCAATCTCAACGAGCTAATATTATTTATATTACATTTAGTGCGTTTTCGCAATAGTGCATGGTATTGCATTGCTTCATCTGATTCTAAGGCATTTCATTCAATTACATTATATTGTGAGAGTTTCTTGACGTATTGTTAGCTACGGGCGTTGAGTTAACACTTCGAGTGCTGAAAACGCACGGTATGAGTTTTCTACAAGTGACTAATATGCGTAAATCCACACTAGCGCAGCGGCTGAGAAAATACAGATCTTTGTGACTCAGCAGAGCTGTAATATTTTTCGAACGAAACGCATGTGCGGCGCAACACAACCGCTGTGTAGTGAGGCAGCACGAATTTTTTAGGTAAAAGAAAGATCGCAGTCGTCGAATAAAAACCGCAGTCAAAGTGTAATGGGTTACTTCGTAAAACTATCGAAGTTTGAGGAATAAGTTATGTATATTAGCTGAAAGATATGAAACATTGGTCTTATCCAACATAAACTATACAGTAGCCAAACTCGGTGTTGATTGTTTGTAAACAAACCAATACTTAAACTATAATTCACTCTGTTGTAGCGAGTTGCCTCTAAAAAGTCGCCTATGTTTTATTTCGGGCTTGGAACTACCTGTAATGCAATTTCAGCCCGATCCGTTCAGTAGTTTTTGCGTAAAAGAGTAACAGACAACCCTTCATACAATCTTTCGCGTTTATAATATTAGTTATGATGAATGAGTTGAGTATATAAGAGGAACTAGGACAACTGTGTCTATTATGTGTTTCAGTGCAATAAAATATTATAGTTGAATATCTATATAATATCAATTAATATTTCTTCCAAGAGTCAAAGATTAAGAATATCGTCTTATATTTACTACGGACTCTTGCAATATGGTAGAGACAAACATAGGTTACTAACAGCCATATCTTGTATATTAATTTAAATTACCCTCGATAAATTTCTATCGTATTAAACTTTACCGTTACAAAGATCAAACAAGAAAAGGGATGGGCGCGCATTTCATCGATAATAATCGATAAGCGGGGGAAGATTCGCGATTTGCAGGTGCATCACTAAACGGCAGATTTTACGGTAAGTTCACGGGCGCACTGCAAGGGGCTAGATTGGCGGGTGTCCAAGAGTCTTGTGCGATGATGATGATGATGATTCTTTTTTAATGGCAACTGTGTCTGGTTGGACACTTTTCCGCCAGTGTCAAGTAATGGAAAATTTTTGTAAACTCTAAAGGAAATAAAGTACTTTGAAATTTGATATTTGGTAGCTTCGATAGTTGGTAAGCGCTATGTCAGGTAGCTTGTTTAGAGCATATTTCGCACTGGATACCACTATCGATTTTTGACGCAGGTGTTGCGGTTTCGATTTCGTTCTCGGGACAAATATTTGTATAGTCATCTAGCTACCCATAAGACAATCTCTTAACTTGGAGCTAAATAATACTATGTGGATTGTCCAGCATTATTTATTTATTTAATTATGCGTCCCAGCTAAGTAAGAAGAAACAAACTAGGAGACAGATTTTTGCCTTGTTCCATGCCAGGCTAACTTTCTAAGCTATGCTAAAATTAGATATTAAAACCGATAAATTGTAGATTTGACATTTATTTTTCTGTATTTTTTTTTTATTATTATTTGTCTGAATTTTTTGTATTATTTTTTTAAGAATGTGTAGTTGCTAATTATTGTAAATTTTATATCATTGCACGCCCAATAGGGCAGAATACATTGTGACCTATTCCATTATAAGAACTTTATAACATGTGTTTCACGCAATAAACGAATTTAGATTTTTTTTTTGATGCATGCATAATGGCTGATCCCGTACGTTTTCATACGTTAATTTTCCCTGGGCGTGTTGTATCAATGATGCTTACCTATCCGCCAACTAACGCGCTTGCAGTGCGGCTGTGGTCGTACGTAGTGACGTTCCATTCTTGGGTGGTATATCGATACTTAGAGTTGGGTAATAACGGTGTGATTGAAATACAAATGCTTATCTAATTAATTTGACGTTGAGGTAAAGTAAGGTTACGTACAGGTTTAATGGTTTCAGGTGAGTAACGGTAGTGCTTAGTTTTATGATGTTGATTCTACTTACTGGTGGAATATATAACTGGTATAATTTTTGCTTTACTAATAGACATTTAAATATGTGACACATTACGATGGGATATAAGGATGGTGGTGGCCATTGTGTTCGTGACTGTAAAAACATATACATATTTTATATGTATATATAATTTGAACTAAATATATTACTAACCAACAATGCTGAACTATTTAGATTTTTTTTCGTTTTAAGTAACCTATTTTTCTTTTTGTACATTTTTTATTTTTAAGATTTCGGAGATGGTGTTTTGTGAGTGAATTTTACTTAAAATGGTATCGTTCTTATTACTTGAGTAAAGAAAGTTGATATTTTGACTCGTAAACGTAGTCTAGACTCCGACCAGATGGGATGACGACCTGCGTAAGACTGCAGCTAGATGCTGGATGCGTCAAGCTGAAGACAGGGCGCTATGGCGCCTATTAGGAGAGGCCTATATCCCGCAGTGGACTAACACAGGCTGATGATGGTAGTGATGAAAACAAATGAACATGCAGAAAATAGCAAATCCGTGTAAATAACAGAAATTATTTGTAGTACAGCATTGTACCCGTGAGTACATCCGGGGCTACGGTAGAGCGCCGCCCGTGGCTATCTGTCATCTGAGACAAACGTACATTAAGTTTACTTTATTGTGAAGTTTTAATGAGGGAGATGTAAACGTATTTGAAACGCCGCCGCCAACTTTGATGGTTATGTGCATCTTGGGTATTGAAAATAGATGTTACAAGTGGATGTTTTGAGATGTCTGGAAAAAAACACGTTTGTTGTATGGGAGCCCTCTTCGATATTAGTTTTGTTTATTAGTATTTGTTGTTATAGCGGCAACAGAAATACATATAATAAGAAATATATACAATTTTAACTGTCTCTGACAGACAGACAGACGGCCTGACGGACAGCGGAGACATATTAAAAGGGTCCTTTTGGGTACGTAACCCTAAAAAAGAAAACAAACTTTGAATTTGTTTCTACTTTAACTTTTGCTGTGCGAATGTGTGTGTATGTGAAAGTGTCTCAAGAATTATATCTTAGTGGCAACAACTCTGGATAGTTTTTTATACGATTTCAAAATATTCGTCAACGTTTTTTATTTTCGATTGACTGAAAAATTGGTTAACATAGATAATAAAACATATATGCAGCCGAACATAGAACCCCCTAATTTTGACAATAAATCTACAAAGCTACAAGTCCAAGCCCACGGCACCTTCCCGCTTTGAACCATACCGTAGACTCAACCCGAGTACTACACAAACTGTATAACAAAGTATGACATTCGCAAACAGGGACATTATTCATCGTACGCATTGTCCGCCGTCGGACGATTAGAGATTAGGAAGGTAAATCCTTAACGGGACCCGCCCGTGCCGGCCCACAGAGACGACGGTATTATTTTGTTATAATCGTATTAAAATTAGTATTATTAAATTATTATACAGGTAAAATTAATATAATTTCACCTACGCTCTATATATATGTATCTTAAGTTAGCTACGTTTCAAGTTCAAGCCAGAAATGCAGTATTTATGTCCAATAGCTCTATACTGGATTGAACTGCAATAATAAATAATAATAATACAAAAAACAGCTGAACTGAGAACCTTTTTCGTTGTAGAAGACATAAAAATAGATGTTCTCGTAGAACAGTTTCGGATTTTCTAAAGTTAAGTTAGTATAGGCTATTGAAGTGAGGACCACGAGATTGTTTACTTATAATAATAAGTAGTATAAATGTAGAAGTTAATTTTTTTTTTTTTTTTTTTAATTTTTTTTTTATTTATATTTAATTTTTTGTTAAATTATATTTCAATATTCTTATTTTTTGTTGATGATATTACTTTTAATTATTCTTTTTTAGTACGTAATATATAATGCTGGACAATTCACACAGCATTATCTAGCCCCATGGTAAGCAGAGCTTGTGTTATGGTTACTAGATAACTGATATACATAATACAATACATTACATAGATAGATATTTTTTTTTTTATTTTTTTTTTATTATACATAGGTAACAACCAGAACACCCGGAACAAATATCTGCAGATCGTACACACAATTGTTCCGAGGCGGGAATCGAACCCGCAACCTCCTGCGTCGCAGGCGGACCTTCGCCCACCGCGCCACATCGGTCGTCAATATGAACTTCACCTGCGTTTTATTCAGTACAACGAAAACTTAAATTAAATCATAGCTTTATATACGCTTAGATCAAATAGTGATAATATATATATATACCTTAATTTAAAGTGCAAGGCAAAAAAAGGAAAAAAATTTTTTTGTAAAACTTTTTTTTGAGTATGAAAATTTGGGTACTTTTAAGAATCAAAGATAGAATGTTTTTACAAGAAATAAATTAATATTGCATACTATGCCCTTTCAAATGCCAATAAATTAGGGGCCTACAGATTTCCTGCATGTTAGAGTTTATATTTTTATATATTTTATCTAAAGTGTCAACCTTTCGCATCAGATATTGTTTATCTCGCATACCAGCCATACTCGTGTCGTCTGCCATCACAACGAATCGATGACGTGTCATTATCGACACTTTGACGTCCCTAGGCTTATCGATACAATAACCGGGAATTTGAGGACATCACTACTACGGGACTTGGATTAAGCAAACATTGGAATAATGATAGCTAGTTTAAAGTTATTTGGATAATGTTTTGTTTCCTATTGTTATTAGTTTATTTGAGATTTGACACATTAGCGGGGAAAATTTGACTGTAAATGATGATCCATTTTTCATAGAAGGTAGCTACAATGCTAGTAACTATTCACTGAATCAAACTATTGGGGCGATACTAAGAGCAAGGGTTCTTAGAAAACGGAACACTGTTCTTAATTACGGTATGTCTTAGAAAGCACGTAAAGAGCAGACACTACATGAAAGCACAGGATAGAAAACAAATCGAAGTTCAAACCAGAAATGTACTAAACCCGCTCAATACGTCAAACTATCTGACACCTAGAACCTCCAGAAAGACCTCATTTACTCTCCCAACAAACAATACATCGCATTTTGAACCGTATCCCCCAGGATTATGAACAAAGATAATAGCTAATAGATACTGACAGCCGCAGAAGTAATGTTGCTGATGCGAGATTGACGGCTAGTCCCGTTACGAGGTCGATTGGGGCACTGCACTCGCATTCGAATTTCGAAAGTGAGTGTTATCGATAACGCGCACAACACTACCCACCATGCGGTCGTTTTTAAAATTGGAATGCGGTTTTGGAAACGTGTTCGTCTCATCATTTTAAAAAAGGAAAATTGCTCTTTTGTTTTTCAAGTTGGGTGAATGACAGATTTACGTTATGGAACAAAATTGTAGGCCGCCATTTATAAACAAATGCAAAAAGTTGAGTCCGAACGAGTCGAGTTGCATTTAACGACCATTTTGATAATTGAATTATTTATGCTTTTAGGTATCGCTTATCAATTTATTTTATTGATACAATGTTGTAGGTACCGCTTTAATTGATCTATCGATTTCTTTATATGTTATTTTTATCCTACACAAGCTACGAACTAAACAATAAAATAAGTAACTAGCTGATTTAAAAGTTAGTCGTAGTCTGCCTTACCAATTAGAAGTTTTGATCTCAACAAAGTGGGCTATAATAATTATTTAATTAGTCGTTTCCGAGTTACTTTCCCATAGCCATTGTCATTCGCGCATACCAATTTTTCTATCACCGCACGTCTTCCATTTAATTGTTTCACGAACAACCTACTTTAGAGCTTGTAATGAAGGTAATAAAGTTTGAATTAGTACGATGGCATCTTTGATGCCAATCTGTAGCAAAGAGGTTATTGAATAGAGAATTGTTGTCGACTCATACACAATTGGTTCGCTCATATTGACGCGGCGGGGTTGCTGCTCTAGTGATGTGCGTTGTGCAAAATAGTATCGATACCTATCGATTTGAACTATCATTTTCAAGACTACACAGAGAAAAAAAACTACCTGCTGCAACGCCGAACACAAAACACTTAGTACACCTTTCCTAGTAAAATATCTATAAATACAGTTGTGGTGGGTGAGCAGCTAACAAGTCCAGGACAAATCATAAAATTATAGTTAGTTTTGATTAAAACAACATTAATCATTCTACCTCTACGCACATTACATAACAATAGGTAGGTAAGTTACTCAGATAGATATATCCTGTATTTAACAGCTCCTAAAAGCTATTCAACAAAACAACATTTTGCATTAATGCAGATCATTATGTAATATCACGTACGTATTGTAGACCTTTTAATGTGTTCGCGTGGCGGCATTGTGAAAGGAATTCTATTTCCTCTTAAATTCAAATGAGTAATAATAATACCGCTTTGTGGTTTGTTACACAACGAACTTGCGAATGCGGTGTGGTTCGGCAAATAAAATTTGAACAAATTATCTCAAGCAAAATTATGAAATGTTGTATGCTGTAGGCAGTACATGCGGTTGGTGAAGTTCTATATAAGTTGCGATAATATAAAACCAAAATAGTTAAAATATTGAGTCTACGTGCCGCTTTTTGTTGCCGAGAAGATGCATTAGGGAGGAATCTCTATTCGAGCCAGATCATGATGAAGATGAATATAAAATACATTGTTGTGGCCGGTGAATGGAGAGTCGATTGACATAGAAAGACGGTTAAAGGTACCTACAAATTTATATAAATAATAGTTGAAATGTAGCAGAAAAAGTATCGATAAAACTAGACAACACTATTCAGCACACTATGTTTACCAAAAATAACAGTGTTAGAAATAAAACATGTTCTTGTTTCCTTTCATAAATAGGTTACGAAATATATATATTCTTTAAAAATGTCTAAATACTTGGACATTACGTCTACAATATGTAAGATTCTATCTTAAATAAAACTAGCTGTATAGCACGCTGGTAACCTGTTTCCTCCAAGAACGTGTCCAAAACAGAGATGATAACAATACAATAGAGTCTATCCGTCCGCGAATGGCATTTGACTCGGGGAACTATTAAATTTATCTAGTAGCATTGTTTGGATACCTTGGTGATAGCTGAAATTACGGGCTTTGAACGGAAGATTTGAAAGGCATAACGGTTTTGATTTGTTTCGTTGAATAACTATTTAGCAACGGTTTTTTTACCAAGTTATTGTTAGTAGCATTTTAACATATTATGACGAATAAAAATAGTACGTAGGTTTTAATGACAAAATGTAATACTCAGACAATGTCTCGCAAGTAATATTGTAGTGCATGAATAATTACAGACAATCGACGCGTAGGTCGTCAACATTTTAACGATAACAAAACGTAAAGGCACAACTTAAACATAATGACTCACAAGGTTACGCGTTATAATACATTAATAATAGTTTTATACTTGAACAAAATGACCCATAATCATATGGGATAGAAAATTGTTTTCAAAATGATGCCGAAGGAGAAAAAAATTGATGGCGATTCGCATTACGTTGGAGTTGATGAGACGAAAAACTGGCGCGAAAGTGAATTCGGCAAGAATCGAGACCAGAATGTCAGTATTAATATTTTGTGAGTTTCTTTGATTAGTTTACGCTCATTTTTGGAATGAGAGGGTAGTGTACTATAATTTTCTGTATCTGATGACTCTCTGGGCATATTTGTTGAGCATGTGCATTCTAATTGCAATTGATTGTTTTTTTTGTTTATGAAACAAAATGTATCGAAACTGGTAACTTTATTTTCTCAGATAAAAATAAGATAACAGGATTTAATTCCTCAGCAAACAAATTCAGAATGCAATCTCATTTTTTACAAGCGAACACCGGTATCGTCCGCTAAATTGATTAACTTAGCAGGGCATCCTTCAAAAAGGTTGAGTTCAAAATCTGGTAACACAAAGATTAATTGTTTTGATCCCGTATGCCGCAGAATAAATAGCAGTTAGTTTTCAACCTCGTTATGACGAGGCACCCCACGTGAGTCGCCTTTATCGATATCGATGAAATTTGATAACGGGTGTCTTCTCACTAATTGCCTTACTTCCGACTTTAAAAACAGTATTGGGTATTAAAATGTCTGTACATTTTAGTAGCCGATCAAAACGCTTAAAGATTATTGGAAGTCAAAAACTACTCCGTTATTTTAATAGAGTTCATACAAAAGCGTAGTTGAATCTTTAACTTCAAATTATATCGGCCTGTTAATTGCTAATCAATAAAGTCATCGACCCCAAAAACCGAGTGAATTGTATCGATCAAAATAAATAGCCGAATAACGGCAAAACCTGCGGAAACATCGACAAAAGTATCGATAAAAAAACCATCGATAGTTTTGCAACGTTAATAAGTGATTGGTCGAAAATTGCATGTCAAGAGGTAACTGGCTGTCCGCGTGCTTACATTTTTATCCGTTCGTCAGGACCTTCGCCTGTTAGCCCATCACCGAGGGCAATTTGAGGCCTTTTTAGTTTTTAATTATTTTGGAATGAAGTAATTACTATTATGAACAGATCAGGGCATGATATACGGGGTTATTTATTGCGTAAGGTGGTCATATTTTGGGGGAAATCTGATTTGAAATAAATGAATGGCAGCGTAAGTCAATTGAGATTTATCTTATTTTCGCCGTTATCGTAAATCCTACGTACTAAGTGGATTTTTTAATAATCTTTTATCATATTTTTTACCTTTACCTGTAACGTACCAGATGTATAGTGGAAGGTTTTTTCATAATAACCTAACATCAAATAAGCAAATTTTATATTCTTAAAATCAGTATGTTGATCAAAAGTTGATTTTAACTCATAATTCCGAGAAGAGCAGAGTGGAAGCCACCGCAATTCATAACTAACTTAAAGGGATGGGACAGATCGAGACTTACAAGACTGAGATATTTTTTACATGACTAAGAATGAGATGGGTAAATAAAAGTTAAAGTTCTTTTATCGTTTATCAAGAGTAATAAACTTTATTTAATTAAAAAAGAAAATTACAGCCTATTATCTCAGAAACCTGAAGCTTCAAAACATTATTCTATAGGAAATTATTAATTTGTATGAGTGTCTTATATCCAAATATACATTTTTGAAAGGAAACAGTGTGGTATAAATAAATAAATAATACTAGACAATTCACACAGCATTATCTAGCCCAAGCAGAGCTCGTTGAAACAATACATTACATTGATAGATATTTTTATACATAGAACGACCAGAATATTCGGAATAATCTGCAGGTCGTACAAATATTTATAGTAAGGGGGGAATCGAACCCGCAACCTCCTGTTCACATATTCGCCCACTGCGCCACAGAGGTCGTCAATTTGACGACCGGTGTGGCGCGGTGGGCGAAGGTCCGCTTGCGACGCAGGAGGTTGCGGGTTCGATTCCCGCCTCGGAACAATTGTGTGTACGATCTGCAGATATTTGTTTCGGGTGTTTTCTATGTATAAAAAAAAAATATCTATCTATGTAATGTATTGCCCATAACACAAGCTCTGCTTAACTTGGGGCTTTTAAAAAAAAAAAAAAATAATGTGTATAAGATGTTAGAGCTAAAATATTCAGTCTCAGAATGTTTTCCCAAGCCTAGTAAGAGGCTCTAGAAGTTAATACTTTCTGACGCGCCGCGCCCGCGCACCCATCTCCGCTTAATTAAAAACGGGATTTGAAAATGAATTTGTGTTGCCAGCTCTCCGAGCTTTATTTGTAAGCGCAAACATGAACTACGGCCGCGATGACGTACGTTTTATTATTTTAAGAAGTGAAAAAACATAGTTTGATCTTGGATCTTTCAAGTGATTCTCTCTTCTTCGTATAGCCTATACATATCTTGTTTTCTGAATTTGGAATTTGAATTTAAGAGGGCAGTAGACGAACACGATGTTTCAGTAAATAAACACCAACCGCTTATCAACTAAAAATAATTATTTAAAACTTCAACCCGTTTTTAGTTGATAACAGAGCATTGAGTCCACTGCTGGACATAGGCCTCCCCCAATGAGAGCCATACAACCCTGTTTTCAGCTTGACGCATCTCGCTGCAGTCTTTCGCAGGTCGTCATCCCACTTGGCCGGAGGGCGGCCTAAACTACGTTTACCGAGTCGTGGTCTCCACTCTACGTGGAATACGTTTACCTACCTCAGCGCTAGTCGGTTCATCGCGATATTGGCCGGCCCACTGACAGTTAGTTTGCAAATTCTTTGAGCTATGTCGATAACTTTGGTTCTCTGTCGGATGTATTCGTTACGAATCCTATCGTTCAGAGAAACTCCTAGCTCTTTCCAATTTATAATGTGTCGATTTATCATATTAACATATATAACGTTTATTTATTGATTACAACGATTTTTACACAAAAAGAGCTTTGAGGATGTTGACTGACACACAAAATTTAAGAAATAGTTTTCTTGGATTATCACTACGAACATCGTCACGTACACACAAATCACATCACAAATCTTCACAAGGGACGAATGAGAGACGATAGCATATCATGAATACATTTGGCAACAAATCTAACTAACCTCTTTGGACTTTTTTATTTCCGCGTATTTTTTGGTCACGAATTGCGACTTGTATGGTAAGTAGAGTTCTCTTTTTGGTAACTGCGAGGTGTTGTTGCAAGCCGTTTCGATATTTGAATTTCGTTTGAGGAACATCGTAAAAACTGTCAAAAAAAAGTTTTTATTTACACCTGATAATTGCAGCAAAGAGGTTTACCAAACCTTTGAACCTCTTTCGAAGATAATGTAACCTTTATAAACAAAGTAACGTTATTATAATCTACGTAAAAGACGTGTACGACGCCCTCCGACCAGGTGGGATGATGAACCTGCAAAAGAATTCAGGTAGATGCTGGATGCGTCAAGCTGAAGACAGGGCGCTATGGCGCTTATTGGGGGAATACTATATCCAGCAGTGGACTAATATAGGCTGATTATGATATATCTACGTATTAGGCAAAACTTACAGGAAATTCTACAGGAAGGCAAACCTTAATTAATTCTAAATTCGGCCCAGAATCTTACGATAACCAGAAACATTGATAAAATGTCGTGATCACTTACAGTAATGGCCATTAGACCTGAACTTTTAATGTGATAAATATACCTTGCGACACGATAGAAATTATAGTAATAATCTTATGCTAGCTAATGATGATTAAATTGTATAATATGTTACATGACGTTGGTTTAAAGCATGGTATTAAACGTCAAGTGTGTGGAACATACCATCATCAATTCAGTGTCAATATTTAAGGAAGGATCACTCATTTAGCGAAAAGTCCGCCACCTAATTTTCACATGACTTACAAGATACGTAATAGCAAAAAAAACAGTAAAATATTAATGTATTAAAGTCCTACCTATATATCCGACAGAGAACCAAGGTTATCGACATAGCTCAAAGAATTAGCAAGCTGAAGTGGCAGTGGGCCGCCCATATCTCGCGAAGAACCGACGGCCGCTGGGGCAAACGTGTTCTTGAGTGGAGACCACGACTCGGTAAACGTAGTGTAGGACGCCCTCCGACCAGGTGGGATGACGACCTGCGAAAGACTGCAGGTAGATGCTGGATGCGGCAAGCAGAAGACAGGGCGCTATGGCGCTCATTGGGGGAGGCCTATGTCCAGCAGTGGACTGATATAGGCTGATGATGATGATGATGATGATGAAAGTCCTACCTAAAGTGTTCATGTGAATTCCTTACACCTTAATTTCTATTAGAAACAAAATATGTATTGAGTAAAATTTAATAAATAGAATTTCAATAAATAATTGCCATTAATAAAGAGAAATGTATGAAAGTTCCTAGCACGTTTAGCACTTCTTATCTTTAGTTATGTGAAATGCCTTTGGAAATAAAACTTTCACCGTTAGTTATGTGTAAGTACAACACTAGTACCTACATACATTAGCTTTGTCTTTATGCCCGAACTTTCAAAATCATTCCTTTCAGCTTTCAAATGTTTTACAACGGATAACTTATTTTGAATTTGGTATAGAATAACAGTTATCTTTTTTGATTTTTGTTGTAGTTGGCCAGGGTATTATTTAACTATTTTTGTTTCGTTTTTATATAAATTATTAATTTAAAAGCAAGGAACCATTATCACAGCTTACAAAAAAATAAGTGAATATACAATAAAAAAAAACATTTGCTTTCTTATACCTTCATCCATTATCAGGAAGTTTTACAATTTAAGTGTAAACCAGTCCGAATGTTTCCGTTTGAAACATAATCAAAAATGTTAGGTTAACCTTAGGTTTACAACATGAACTTTGCGTTAACATTCCACCATTTTCAATAAACGGTCTCAAATTATCGACAAAATATTCACTTTCAAGCTTTTTATTGATTATGAAACGAAACTAGTACAGCATAGTACTAGACGCTACAATATTTTATGACGCTCTCATCGATATAGAATTAGTGTTGCGCGGTTAAAATGTTTATCGATATATCGAATTTTACGATCGCATTCCGAATTTTACTATCGATATCGAAACGTTATCTTATTTATGTGTTTTAAAAATGTGCTGCCCTTCGAACTGACCGTGAAACTCTTTCTTGCAAATAACAATAAAATCCTCGTTGGCTTTGCTAGTAGTTCCCATAAAGTGTGAAATAACAGTTTAAAAATAAATAACAGTTTATTTTACGATCAATACTTATTTGGTTTTCATTAGTCGAATTAAAAAGATATTAATCGATTTAATCACGCTACTTGTATTTCGTTTGTAGGTAACTAACCAAACTTAAATGATAATTATTATTGACTTTTATTATATTTTAATAGAAAAATAAAAAAACAACAATTGAAACGAGGTACAAAATACACAGGCAAAGCTTAGTACTGCAATGAAACATTATGCTATTACAGCGATATTTTAATCACCAGTGGCTGTCAAAAGCTGCAATCAACGAATGCTACGAAATAAGCTAATGCTGGCGATTTATCCGCTAAGCTACACAGAGGTTGTCATCTCGGATTTAGCGCATAAAAAAACGAAATCTGATTAGAATATTTTGAGATTAGTGATTTGGATTTTGATTGATATTTAGACTTGTTTTCACCAAAGACTTTAACCACGATTATCGTTCGTAGACTTTTTTGATTTGCACAAATGCTGTGTTCTTAATACAAATTGTTGTTTGGACTTTAAACTCAGTTTTATGTTTGGTAAAATCGGCTCTAGATCTATGATTTTTAGCATAGGGTTTCACTGCGACAGTTATTTTCTGCGAATTAGATTTTTATTTATAGTAGCGTATAGAGCGTCCTTCAACATTATTAATATTTATTTAGACTGATAGACAAATTTTAAAAGAATATGACGTATTCGTCAGTTTATTTATTGACTAGGAAATGATAAGAAAAGAATAGAATCAAATTATAACTGATTATAAAAATTTAAATAGTTTAGCTAACGCTAAGTAGGTACAACTGATACATATCAATAAAAGTCGGAAGCGTCCCCAAGACGCTGGCTGCATTGCTCCGCTGTATGGTAATGCTGATGCACTGCGCCAGATACTCACCAGCTCTAGTCCTCTTTTTTAGTATCTTTTCGTTTTTGTGACATCAATGCTCTACATAACTAAGTACTCTAGAATATGAACACTATCGTAGTATTTCTGTGTCTAGCATGTTAATTATGTGTACAGTTATAGATTTCAATACACCAAACCCAGATTCAATATAGTGAATTTGTTCTATGTGTATACAATACTAAGATTTTTTAAATGCAAGCTAACACGGCTAATTCTTGCAAAGAAAAAACGTTGCCTATTGAAAAACGAAAGAAATTATATGTATTCAATAATTTATTTTACCCTTAATTCAATGTGGGAATTAATCCTCTCACATTTCTAAAAAATATTGTCTCAAATGGCATACATAGGTATAAATGTGATAGATACACAATAACGCGACATAATTTTATACATTTAGCGTCAGTATCATTGCATAATGTAATTGTTTTTTAATATGCCCTGGCATCAAATAAACCTATTTATATGGAAATCGTATGAGAAACCTACACTATTGTTTTCTGTGGAATAGCAGCACTTTTACACCACTCGGACGTTAATCTTAAACATGGCAATAAAGCCCGAATAACATCGATAGTCGATAGAATCGAGGCCGCGCATCAATTATTCGATATCTCGCTATCGATATATTCGCACCTGCTCGCACTATTGCGCTAGTTTAATAAGGATGTTGACTTTTGCTGATTTTATGAAGCGAGTAATTTAAATTGGAAAGATTTGAAATCAATAAAATGATTTTAAGGTCGATTTAGTTTTGTGATTTATGTGCTTTACTGGATTTATAATTCAGTTTGGATGGGATTTCCAAACTTGTTGATGACGAATATGTTAGAAGTATTTTTCTATAAACTACAAGCGAAAACATTCATAAGAGGTTACCTCATCATCATCATCATCAGCCTATATTAGTCCACTGCTGGACATAGGCCTCCCCCAATGAGCGCCATAACGCCCTGTCTTCGGCTTGACGCATCCAGCATCTACCTGCAGTCTTTCGCAGGTCGTCATCCTACCTGGTCGGAGGGCGTCCTACACTACGTTTACCGAGTCGTGAGGTTACCTAATCATTTTATGTTCAGGAAAATACTAAATTTCTATTAAAATGAAGTAGGATATTTACCTGTTTGCGTAACGAGTGCATGAATAAAGCCTTTGAGCAGTATTACTTAAAAGCATAACAATCACTTTAGTTATCACTTGTTTAGGATACAAGTAAATGGAACCAAATTCCCAAACACTTTACGCGAGAAACATAATTTACTCAGACAGCTGAACTAGTTTAAACATAAAGGCTTAGGGTACACGTGGCTTAATAAATAAATTATTAGTAGATTGTTTGCAACAGTCTGCAGGTAGCTCAATTGTTTCAATTATTTATTTTTAATTATTTATCCGTGATAATCTAGGGTAGCCGTCATCGAAATCGATGAGGAGGCCTATATATGTATGTATAAAATAATTGTTTCAATTGTAAATACTAGTTGCTACTACTACTAGCCATATTCGAAATCGTTAAGAGTTTAGACTCTAGACAATGATTCTAAACTTACTCGATCTGAACACATAATAATTATAAGTACTATTAACTAAACGCGATAAATAAACTACTTATAATAATTTAGACACTGAATTAATAATAAAACTTACTCTCTTGTGCCACAAACCTTATCGCAACAATGATTTTGCTCACAGACTAATATGGAGAATAGAACCGGCCAATGTTCAGTATCTTTACATTGAGCTTTTAGTGCTAACCAGCGAGATTTATCTATGCCGATCAATATTCCACTCTCTCGTTTACACTATCTTTTGAGAAAGTGGGAAGGGAACCTACTTGAGTGGTTTAGTAAGGACCTACACCAAAGTAAGGTTGTGGTCGTTCATTAGCTGACTCATTTGAAGTGTTCACTTAATAAGAAGTGAATTATCATATTCGATCTAATTAATAATTAATATAAATAATTTGTTTAATAATAATTAGTATATTTATTTTAATTAAATATACTAATTAATTATCGAAAAAAATGGTTCAAATGCCCAAAATGTTCAGTATCTCGTAGTCTCGAATGTGCACTATAATTAGATAGATAGACAGAAAACACTTTACTATACCACACAAAACAGATAACAAAACAGTAATAAAAACTTAAAATAAAGTTATAAAGGGCGGCCTTGTCGCTGAGAGCGATCTCTTCCAGGCAACCTTAGGATTATTCGTGTGGTAGAAAGAATGGCCGTAGCTGAAATCTATTAGAGCATCCATTACATGTTTCCATAAATTAACAAACGTAAATTCTAAAAACTATGGAGTGGCATGCTGATTTGCATTCAAACATCCTTGATTAAAAGGCACACTAACCCACAAACCGATTAGATCGAAGACATCGATCGAGCCTCTCCATCCATCAGCTGATATCAGATCCAGCTACTTTACTTACGTCCAGATTCTATAATTATCTGCAATTTCAATCAGTTTAATGGTTAATTGAATAAGGGTCAGTTGAAATCTTGAGTATAACCTTATCTAGGCGATATACAATGTTTCTTCATTGTGAAAGCTAAACGCTAATCTATCAGCAGATAAAGGCGATTTTTTTTTTCAAGATATATACGATTGAAAACGTACAGCTTGTCTGTTTATATTTACGTAGTAACGCATTCATCCACATCCAAACTTGAACATTTTTCAACTGTTCTCTTAGTTACTAAAGTTACTCTGATTTTTGATGCAATTCAGCACACATTAAAGCCAATTAGCTAGTTTCTGCAGCCGCCGGCGCAATATAACTCCGTATGTAGGTCGCAGCCGTCAGGTGGACGAATGCCGGGCTAATTGTGCTCGTAGGATGCGCTTGCGCAACTGCCCAGAGCTTAGATCTATGGGATCTATCGACGTTTTTGAAATGTTGTTACTCTCTGAGGAAAATTCCGACAGAATACCAAAGTTATCACATAGCTCTAAGAAACAGCAAACTGAAATGGCAGTGGGCACCGACAACCGCTGGTGAAAACGTGTTCCTAAGTGAAGACCACGACTTGGTAAACGTAGTGTAGGACGCCCTCCGACCAGGTGGGATAACGACCTGCAAAAGACTGCAGGTGGTGGATGCATCAAACTGAAGACGGGGCGCTATGATGCTCATTAGCGGAGGCCTATGTCTAGCAGTGGACTAACAATAGGCTGATGATGATGATGAGGAAAACCACCTGAGCACCTACATACTTGGGTTGAAAATGACGTCATCTCATGTTGTCGTTCAGTTCGAAGTCGTTCTGAGCAGGACAGCATGTGAAATGACGTAACGTTTTACAGAGCCATAGGTACAAACGGAGAACCGTAGTCGAACAAAAGAGCATCAAACGGTGTACATATGTATATACAATGGAGAACAATTTTCTAGAGATTGTTTGTCTACGCTACGCATTGGGAGAATAGAGTCATAAAATCGTTCTATGGTACCTTTATTAGCTGTTTACTATAAACCCTAACCCAGAAAACCCTGAACAAATATCCGCAGATCGTACACACATATGTCCTGAGGCGGGAATCCAAACCGCAATCTCCTGCGTCGCAGGCGGAATTTGTGCACCCCGCCAAAGAGGTCGCCTAAGATCCAGCTTCCCCTCGGTTGCGACATTTTTTGTAGATAAAGATATTGTGTTCTGCAAAGTCGTAGTAGGTACATTTTTGTATTCTATCATCAATTGTTTTTGCAGCGCATGCGATGTAAGGAATTTTTTAGGTATTTTTTTACTCCTTGAACTACATTATTAGAGTTTTAGTAAGGATCCCTAATTTTTTTTAAAATATAATTTAGCTTTTGTCACTTAGGAATAGTGAACCTTCTCAATGGTGAAAGAATTTTTCAAATCGGATCATGGTCATCCCATGGTTGCCTGGAAGAGATAGCTCTCAGCGATAAGGCCGCTTTTTACCTTAATTCTAAGTTTTTATTTCTGTATTGTTTTCTGTTTTGTGTGATATAAATAAGTGTTTTCTATCTATATATCTATAGTTTTGTTCAAATTTCATGCAAAACAACCTAACCAGTCCATTTCGCTTGATCCTATAAAAAACTCAAACATCAAAGCGGTGGCTAAAACGAAACATTCGTATTCAAAACTCCAGCATTCAACATTACCATAACAGCCAAAGCGCGGTCCGGTCGAACGGTTTAAATGTGACTTAACATTTTATCAGTTCATTATGAATTTTTATTTATGTACGGAGTGGACTAGCTACTTTACTGGCACAGGTGCGAGGGAGACAGCTGGTTTAGTGTTCAAACTGTGATCCTTATATAACCTTACTTAAGCTTACATATAGAATCGGATTCAGAATGACGTCATCTCTCTTGATATCCTGCTTAGATCAGATGCAAACTGAGCAGGATAGGAAATAACGTCATTCTGAATCTCAACCCCATTCTACAAGCAACCAGGTAATACAGGCGCTACGCAGATGTTTATTTAAGACAGAGCGCTTAGAGTACTGATGAAGTGAGGAATAGTAAAATTAGGTAGGGCTCAGTGTGAAAAAAATGCGAGAATAAAAAAACTTATACATATGTATCTCTAATTATTATCAAGTTGAACTGTACTAACTTTTTTTTAAGTTGGTAAAGGTTAAAGGTTTTTCCGTCGCTTCTTTACTTGAGTCTGCATACCGAAGCCACAAAACTAATAAATATCACTTTATGTCAGTGTTTTATTTCAAGAATTTGACCTTTTCTAAGTGTATTATTGTTTTTTTTATTATTATTTATTAGGGATAGATGATGCTGTGTGGGTTGTCTAGTATTATTTAACTATTGTATTTATGGAAATAAATAATTTTTAATATGTTCTCATTATTTTGCAGTAATGTAAATAACTAAACTAAACTGAACTAGCAACATCCTGCGTTAAGTGTACATTTATCGTTTTTTTATTTATTGGGGCTAGATGATGCTGTGTGAATTGTCAAGGATTATTTATTTATTTTATTTATGGAAACAAATAATTTTAATTTGATTTGATTATTCCGCAAGTAAAAAGTGACCTAGCTGTAGCTCACAAGCTACACCATTATGGCAGGTGCATAATTTAATTTCAATACGATACTATGCGTTTCGCTATCATCGTAAGCATCAACGTTAATAAGAAGGCACTCCTTAACACTCTTAGCTCAGAGATTGCATGTGACCGCCTCACGTGAGACCCCTAGATGGTATCTAAATCGACTGTGTAGGTATTCAGGGGTACCGCACTGAATAACAATAAGGTAGCTCTAAAATACTCAGCAAACGTAGTGTAGGACGCCCTCCGACCAAGTGGGATGACGACCTGCGAAAGACTGCAGGGAGATGCTGGATGCGTCAAGCTGACAGGGCGGTATGGCGCTCATTTGGGGGAGGACTAGGTATTTGATTGGGACTAAATCATTGAAATAACCACCAGATATTTGCTTTTACATATTGTCAAAAAAAAACATAAAGTTTAGTTAGTTGTAGTGTACACACATTTGTCCCTAGGCGGGAATCGAACCCACAACCTCCCACGTCGCAGGCAGCCCTTTGCCCATCCGCGCCACAGAGAATAACTATTCTTCTTCACACAGATCCCCCATTTTCAATCCAATGACCCTATCTATCCACGGTTGTCTGGTAGAGATACAGAGAGGGCAACGAAAGTGTTAAATAAAGAAGTTGGTGTAATATTGGTGTTGCACTGTAAGGATACTTCGGATTATCCCTGAAAATCAAATCCAGTGACGTCATTAAAAGTTCATATTTCATTTATTGATAACTTTTGGTAACAGGTCACATATTATAATGCAATATTTAAAAAACTACATACATCATAATAATATTATAATAATAAAAATACATTATAAGTACATTACATTTTAACTTCCTAAATTCATTCACATTATTATATCGATTGAGCTATCAGCAACTTCTTTAGTTGTACCCTAAAAGATTGCATCGATTTTGCGCTGGTGATAGAAGATAATTCGTTTTCGTTCTTCTGGTCGCCTCAAAGGGTAATACTGAAAATCAGTGTTTTGCTATTAGAGCAAAGCTTTTCGCTGAGCTATTTTACCTTTTTGAGAGGCTGCTATTGTTACCTTTATATCATGTACTGCAGTGTCAAATAAATGCATTATCTATCTATCTATCTAAGTTGGAATACGATTGTAGACAGCCTTCTGTGACAACCCTAGCCCTCGTGAGTAAAAGCCAAGATCCCACGCACACTGTATAATACATACCCTATTTCGAAAACGTTAGGTCGAAAGTGGTTTGACGGCGAACAGAACTGTCGATTTCAGAATTGCTTTCAATAATTGTGTTTAATTAAATAGAATATTTATGTATTGTGTTTTATAATTTAGATTGTGTTAATGATAGGCCGTTAAAAATAGTTATGTAAGTTATCAATAAAATACTGTACACGTACTGTCTAAGAATTAGCAAGCTGAAGTGGCAGTGGGCCGGCCATATCTCGCGAAGAATCGGCAGCCGCTGGGGCAAACGTGTTCTTGAGTGGAGACCAATTCTCAGTAAAATAAGTATAGGTCACCCTCCAACCAGATGGGATGACGACCTGCGAAAGACTGCAGGTAGATGCTGGATGCGTCAAGCTGAAGACAGGACGCTATGGCACTCATAGGAGAGGACTATGTCCAGCTGTGTACTAACACAGGCTCATGATTGATGATGATGATGAATGTCGAATTTGACCCATCTAATGACGTCTGAGTCTGACTTCATATACCGTTATAACATACCCTACCTACAGGATGTATAATATTTTCATCCACTCCTACCCTATCCCACAACACGCTTTTTACACCATCTCGTTATCTCCTAGTTATCTCAGATTCCTATGACCTTCTAGAAAGCGGAACTCCTGTTATCTGTCAAAACTCTGTCATTTGCTATCTATCAATCGCTGTGTAAAAACTCGGTGTTTTAGCACACAATGTTTACTGCGATTATCGTGTCACTCTGTCACATGTGGAATGTCAGTAGTGACGGCTGGCTTCATTAACGTTCCAGAAGGAAAGAAATAAGGCGGTGATTAGTGGTGTAAGACTGTTGGATAACGCATTTACTGCGCGTAAGGTGCTGCATGGATTGCGAGAGGCACTCAATGTGTTGTTTAGAAATTTCATGATGTCAAAGTTTTTAATAATTTATAGTTGGAAATCATGATTATCGGAACACTCTTAGAGTCATCAGATCAGTGGGGCTACCATGCTATTAAACACATAACGTAACGCGCGTTACCAGCGTTATTACGCTAATTTTAACGCTATTAACGCGTGTTAAGGCGCATTTCAACGCGAATAACGCCTATTCAATAAAATTCGCATAAACACGCGTTATCCACGCTTAAATTACCGTAATAACGCTGATAACGCGCGTTACGTTATGTGTTAAATAGCGTGATAGTGACTAGTGATATTATTGGTAGTCTCGATTTATTGACCAATCACGGACACTCTGGGTATGCTGGTGGCATCGTGGTGGGACGGGATTGGTGGATAAATAGAATGAAGCTAAAAGTGGGTTTTTAATTGGTAATAATAAGTAGAAAAAGGTATAAGGATATTTGAGTTTATTGACATTTTTTGAACAGAAACTTTAGTCGTTTTAATAAAGTATTTGTTATGATAACCTCTGTGGCATGGTGGGCGAAGGTCCGTCTGCGACACAGGAGGTTGCGGGTTCGATTCTCGCTTAGGGATAACTGTTTTTACGATCTGCAGATATTTGTTTCGGGTTCTGGTCGTTATTTATGTATAGTAAAAAATATCTATCACGTATTGTATTTATTGTATTATGTATCAGTCATCTAGTACACATTACACAAGCAGATCATACATTAATCTGTTGTAGAATAATACAATACAATACAATACAAAAATTCTTTATTGTACACCATAATCAAATTAATCATTACAAAAATACATGATATGTGACAGGTACAATGGGCGGCCTTATCGCTTAGAAGCGATCTCTTCCAGGCAACCTTTGGATGGAAAGAATTATATGAATTTAAGAAAAGACAGGGGGTGTACCACAGGTTATCTAAATAAGAATACTAAAAAACAAATAATAATATACAAATAAATAATAATAAGCTATGTGTCTAAAGATATCGACCGTAACTAACCATATCTCGACAATCTCGGTACAAATCCTCGAAAGTGAAATTGTAACAATGTTCCCAAGTGAAAGGTGAGGTCGCACGTTGCTATAGCAACGGTTATAACACAGCTAATACTCTCCCTGTAAATCATTCGAAAGTGATCGTTGTTTCCATGTGATTAAGAGGGAGGCAGCACACTTTGATTTGGAAATACAAAAACTTGACAACGGCGTTATTCACCAAAAGAGAAAGAAACTGTCAATCGTCAAAGACCAAAAATTAAATGATATCATTGATAAATATGATCAACTAACCTTAATGGAGGTTATTAAAAAAATATCAATGATATAAAGATAAATTAAATGGCCCTCCGCACATGCACCTTCAAGGTTATCTACGCATTATGGGACACACTGTATATTATTGTTTATTTAAAAAATATTGGTTGTAAGTCACAATATTTACATGCTGACTGTACATGGAACTGCCGATGGCAAATCACCACGCGAAAAACAATATTTTATTTGACGATGGCGAATCAGAACTCAAAGTATGGAACTAAAAAGTAGCAGAAAAAAGGGTCCGATGGCGAATCGCTACTAACTCCTTTTGTAATGTAAACTGGCACGTCTTTCTGCAGTTTATATAAAAACTAGCTGCACCCCGCAGTTTCGCTCGCATGGAAATCTATGTGTCAAATGGTTTATAAACCTTCCTCTTGAATCCCACAATCTATTAAAAAAACCGCATCAAAAACATTTGCAACGTTTTAAAGATCTAAGCATACATAGGGACAGACAGACAGCGGGAAGCGACTTTGTTTTATCCTAGATACCTATGTAGTGATGCACAGAGTAACAAAGGCACATTTAGTAGTTGCGTGGAAGAGATCGCTCTCAGCGATTGGGCCACCCTATTTACTTCCTCTGTTCTAGGTATTTATGTCAGATTATTTTCTGTTTCGTGTGGTACAATAAAGTGTCTATCTACATATCTATTAAGTAAAACAGAGGCACATTATTTGGTAGTATATAATAGTAGCATATACTTTTGTTGCATGAATAAATAAATATATAAATAATGCTGGACACAATTCACACAGCATTATCTAGCCCCACGGTAAGCAGAGCTTGTGTTATGGGTACTAGATAACTGATATACATAATACAATATATTACATAGATAGATCTTTTTTTATTATACATAGAAAACGACCAGAACACCCGGAACAAATATCTGCAGAGCGTACACATAATTGTTCCGAGGCGGGAATCGAACCCGCAACCTCCGTCGCAGGCGGAACTTCGCCCACCGCGCCACATCGGTCGTCAATGAATGGATTGGTAAAATTATTTTCACTTACATAGATTTCTTGTCGTTTTGTAGAAATAACTCTTTTTACCTGTAACAATAAATATAAAATAACAAATCTGATTTAGCAAATGATTACTAATTCGTTGATAAACATACAAATACATTACAAACTTAAATAGATACTTTGAAAATTCTACACAGAGAACAAATATCCGCAGGTCGTACAAATATATGCCCTGATACAAATAGTAAATTTTTCGCATTTATTTTGTGTTAGTCGAATGCGGACTTAGACATAGGCTTCCATTATTGAGTGCTCTTCTGCTTGTCACATCCAGCATTTGCCAGCAATCTCTCCTAAAACATCATCACAGCACGCCTCTGGGGCATCCTACACTGCGTTTTCCGAGTTGCAGTCTCCACTCTATCGTCATCATTTGACGACCGATGTGGCGCGGTGGGCGAAGGTCCGCCTGCGACGCAGGAGGTTGTGGGTTCGATTCCCGCCTCGGAATAAATGTATGTACGATCTGCAGATATTTGTTTCGGGTGTTCTGGTCGTTTCCTATGTATAATAAAAAATATCTATCTATGTAATGTATTGTATTATGTATATCAGTTATCTAGTACCCATAACACAAGCTCTGCTTACCATGGGGCTAGATAATGCTGTGTGAATTGTCCAGCATTATTTATTATTATTATCAATGGAATATACATCCACGAAGGTTGGTTTATTTAGTGCTGGTTTTGCAGCCCTTACGTAGATTTCTTGTAAAGCCTATTCGGGATCAACAGATAAATAAATAAATAATAAATAATGCTGGACAATCCACACAGCATTATCTAGCCCCATGGTAAGCAGAGCTTGTGTTATGGGTACTACATAACTGATATACATAATACTATATATAACATAGATAGATATTTATTATTATACATAGAAAACGACCAGAACACCCAGAACAAATATCTGCAGATCGTACACACAATTGTTCCGAGGCGGGAATCAAACCCGCAACATCCTGCGTCGCAGGCGGACCTTCGCCCACCCCGCCACATCGGTCGTCAAACAAATTCGGTCACAGTATGTCAATACTCCACTCTATGCATCTAAATACAAGATTTTTAAATTAATTTTAAAAGTAAAATAGCTCCCTAGTAGCTGGCAACATTTGTGAGCTACGCCGGATGTCCCATCAACAAATAAATACACTTTGCAATTCAAATATGTCTTTAATTAATCTGGCTGGAGGCGTGCACTGCGAAATATATACCTTTGTACTTGCCAAGGTTGTTTGTGATGCGAGTGGTAGCGATAAACAGAGCGATTTTGAAGTAACCATTCAAGTCTAAGAATACAATAAATTTCTTTTCGGCCCTGGTGGGGGCACAGAGAGGGGCTTCGAGGCTTGGCCTCATTACCCCGGCGTCAACTCGAGGGGTGACGACCCCTCGGTCCTTGGGTTTTGTGGGAATATTTTTTTTTCCTCTTCTCAATGTTTTTTTTTTTTTTTATTCATTTGGTTTGTATTTTTCAAGTCTAAGATACAGTCTTAAAGGATTTCTATAGTGGCTCAAGTATAAAACTGTTTATTTTTAATTCAAAACTCATGTTTTTATGATAAGGCTCCGAAACCACTGGACCGATTTGAAAAATTATTTAATCGTTGGAAATCTGCACTATCCGCGGTGAACTTGAACTTAGGCTATATTATATTTTCAAAAAAATTAGGGATCCTTACTAAAACTCCAATAATGTAACCCAAGGTGTAAAAAAATTACCTTAAAAATACCAATAGGTATCCGTGCGAAGCCGGGACGGTCCACTAGTCTAATATATCCCAAGAAACAATTAAACAATTAACAGCACACGTTTTCCCCCACACTAACTCATCTGCAAATCAAATCTACGACCACGCAAGTGCCGTGCTGATGCTAAGTTAACAACAGTACCAACCTTCATTCAGGTTCTGAGTTCAAATGCTTGCTGTTGTTTATGTATAATTTAACGAAATGAGGATCCAGCTAGGCTGGGCAGCATTTGGGAAACTACGTCGAGTCTTCTTGACGACCGATGTGGCGCGGTGGGCGAAGGTCCGCCTGCGACGCAGGAGGTTGCGGGTTCGATTCCCGCCTCGGAACAATTGTGTGTACGATCTGCAGATATTTGTTCCGGGTGTTCTGGTCGTTTTCTATGTATAATAAAAAAATATCTATATATGTAATGTATTGTATTATGTATATCAGTTATCTAGTACCCATAACACAAGCTCTGCTTACCATGGGGCTAGATAATGCTGTGCGAATTGTCAAAAAAAAAAAAAAAAAAATAATCTCGTCATCCATACCGCTGGGGCAAACGTTTTTTTGAGTGGAGACCACGACTCGGTAAACGTAGTGTAGGACGCCCTCCGACCAGGTGGGATGATGACCTGCGAAAGACTGCAGGTAGATGCTGGATGCGGCAAGGTGACGGGCGCTACAGCGCTTCTTAGGGGAGGCCTATGTATGTGCTTTGGACTTATATAGGTTGATGATGATGATGATTAAGCTAAAGTATGGCTACTAAGTTTACCGATTCGTGGTCTCCACTCAAGAACACGTTGCCCCAGCGGCTGTCGGTACTTAAGCTTAACCTCTAGCTAATCCAAGCTCTACCCTTATTTCAGATTTGGTCACGTATACCGACTGTTTCTACAAAGTAGGATACAAAACAGCAGCTGTTGATTTCACACTACCTACTTCCTGCTCATAAATTAGGTTCTCAACAATAGTGCGAGAGAGAGGAGGGACTTCTCGCGTTTCCGCCTGGTTTAGGTAATCGCCGTGTCGAATGGTGTAGCACCTGACGCAACGCTTCGCCATGCTTTAGGGTTGCTGGTTTCTGATGAACATTGGGACTTGATACATCATCATCATTAGCCTATGTTAGTCCACTGCAGGACATAGGCCTCCCCCAATGAGCACCATAGCGCCCTGTCTTCAGCTTGACGTATCCAGCATCTACCTGCAGTCTTTCGCAGATCCCAACTCGCCGGAGAGCGTTCTACACTACGTTCGCCGAGTCGCGGTCTTAGCGGTTGATACAACGTTTATCAGAACAATGTGAAAGGTCTACGCCAGAAGCTGGATGCGACAATCCGAAGAAAGACTAATATGGTCCACATTCATTATGAATGTTCGACGACCTTAGTGGCGCGGTGGGCGAAGTTCCACCTATGACGCAGAAAGTTGTGGGCTCGATTCCCGCCTCGGGACAATTGTTAGCACGATCTGCAGAAATTTCTTCTGGGTGTTCTGGTCGTTTTCTATGTATAATAAAAGATATCCATGTATGAATATGTTTCTTCTGGGAAAGCGTTCTTCATCTTAATCTTCATCATCACTTATATAAGTGAGATGGCGGCAAAAGGCTTGATCAACATAGATAAACAAATTCTACTTATATTATGAACGCAAAAGTTTGTACGTGTGGATGTTTGTTACTCGTTCACGCAAAAACTACTGAACGGATCCAGCTGAAATTTGCGTACAGGTAGTTCCAGGCCCAAAATAAAACATAGGCTACTTTTTATCTTGCTTTCTATAGTGTCAAAGAACTCATGGACCTAAATTTGAAAATTAAATAGCACATTATTGGCATGTTAATATTATATAACTTATTAATTTAAATTATTTTAAAATTACATTGTAGGAACCTAGTTTTAGAAATTGCATGCCAATGTGTTTTGGTGAAGTATGTGAAACTACCTATTCTAATGTTTAAGACCTTGTATTATGACCATATTTCTTGCAATAAATGAATTGAATTGAATGAAATTGAATATCCCAATGGGATAGCAATATCCTTATATTAACATAGAAACAACACATACGAGGCCGCGGGTAGAAACTAGTAAAAAATAAAGATCTAGAACATTTTGCAAGGTGCCAACCCTGTATGTAGAGCGAGAGCACGTACTCACAATTTGATATTATTCACGAGTTACATAATAACTAGTGTGAGGGAAGGGAACTTTGAACTGTGAGTAGGCATTCACTGAATATACTGTTTTATACTAGAAATAACGCCTTCACAACCATTATCAGCCAGTATTTAACCTCTCTTGGGTGAAGGGTTTCTTTAAGCTGTGTCACTTATATTGGTCTGAGCTAATTGCATCTACGTCTGTTTGGGAATCCTTGCTACGCCATCAATAGTATTTTTTTTTCTTTTTTCGCAATAAAGATCACAGTAGCTGCCTGTTAAGTTGGTATTAGGAAGTTGGTGCTGTACGTACACCCCTGTGCCTCGAAAAGCATGTTAAGCCGTTGGACCTGCACCTGGACTCTCCCCGGTGGTGTCGGTCTCTCGTAATCCCTGGGATACCGTCCCATCGTTTATGAGAGACCGAGCGAGGGAACAGAGACTGCACCTGCGTTTGCCCACACTTGAGCACTATAGTACGAGTAAGTCTTGCTCTTTGGAGTCTGGAGAGTTCCACCCATCTTAGGTTGCATCTAGTTCGTAGGTTAAATAGGTTATCGTTATTTGTAGGTGCATATGTAGTGTAATAGATGTCTTCTTATATTTAACTCTTGGTTATCGTTGTAGACAGTACGTAGGTAGTTATATTTACTGACAGACGTGTGTCGCTGGGCTCGCCTTGTTTCGTCACCTTGAAGGTGATAGCTGAAAATCAGTGTTTGCTCATAGAGCAATATTATCACTGAGCTATTTACCTTTTTGGCATTGCTACACACACGCATTTCTTTGTAATTACTTTTGATAATCATGTTTTGTTTTTTACTTTTGTGATTAAGCTGATTAATTGTATGTGTGTGTTTTATGTGTCAAATAAATGATTTACTTACTTACTACTTACTTACTCTCATGGTGAATAAAATTCGGCAAGGAGGATTATCATCACATCTGCTAATAGCATCCCAGTTATGTTGGCAATACTCGCGAACCAATAACGTTATAACATTACATACGGTGCATTCTAGGCAATGTTGTTGTTGCATTGAGAGTAAGGTAGGTACTAATGGTAATATAGGTAGGTACTTCTACAGTGCAGTGTCACACGTGTCTTATCTCTCTCTATAAATAAAAAAATAATGCTGGACAATTCACACAGCATTATCTAGCCCCATGGTAAGCAGAGTTTGTGTTATGGGTACTAGATAACTGATATACATAATGCAATACATCACATAGATAGATATGTTTTATTATACATAGAAAACGACCAGAACACCCGGAACAAATATCTGCAGATCGTGCACACAATTGTTCCGAGGCGGGAATCGAACCCGCAACCTCCTGCGTCGCAAGCGGACCTTCGTCCACCGCGCCACATCGGTCGTCAATCGTCGGTCGTCGGTCGTCTCTATGATAACATAAATAAAATACATTCCTCTAGAGTCACTATCAAGAAGAGAAAGAATATCAGAATGAAGCTCAACGGAATATATTCGAATCTATCAAAAGTCCATTCTAAGACGGAACCATCAAGTCAATAAACACACTTGACTCAACAAGCAGGTATCATGCGAAAATAATTGTATAACATTCCAAACAATATTCAATTAAACATACTTGTAAACAAGCACCTTGTCCGCCATTTCGCGTGGCCAGACGCTGAACAAAATGGCGACCGATTCGGTGCGGAAACGCGTATCTGTCACCGAGCTTGCATTGGGAGTGAGGAGACCTGTATCACTGTAACTATTTGTAATGTATTCTAAATATTATGAGTTCTTGAATCACTTATAAACGATATTACAAAGTGGTGAAGATGACGATAGATATTTTGTTATACGAAATATTAGGCTAGAAGTACTATTTTAACGGGTATGTATCGGGATTGTTTACCTATTTTTCCCGAATTATAGGTAATTATAGGTTATGAGTTTTAAAATATTTAAATATTTGGTGGTCGTATAGTCAGACGTCAGGAACGTTAGCTAAAAGCGTTTATGTTTGTTGCAAATATAAAGCAGAGTGTGAGTTTTTAAGCAGAGTCTGAAACTTATTGTTTTTGTGCATGTAAAAGCAAATATCTGGTGTCCAATGATTTAGCCCAAATGAAATGCATAGTCCTCCCTAAAGTCTCTCCCAGTGGAAGTCCTATAAGCTAGCACTATTATTTCATCTGCCGACTGAATCGCCAAGTAGGCATTGTATGATAATGTAGAGCCGACAAAGTTACCGTGTGGCCACGGGAGACGCGACATAGATTCCGCATTAACCCAAACACGTTCGCATCGTTTAGCCCAGCGGTATCAGTTGTTATAAATATAAACTAGCTTTTGACCGGGGATTTGCACGATTTGTAACCCTGTTTGATCATATGGAACGAACTACGGACCAAGACATGGTTCGGGTACCTAAGCTTTTCGCTAGTAAATGGCTGAACGGGTCCTGATATCATCATCACCCTATCTAATTCAAATTCAAATTCATCTATTGCATGTTATACATGTTATAAAAATTATTATAAGTAATAGATGTCATAATGTATGTCCCTATGTTAGTCTACTGCTGGACAAACCTTCCTAATGTGCGCCATAGTGCCCTCGTGTAAGGATGGACATGCATCCAGCATCTCCCTGCATTATTTCTCAGGACGTAATCTCACCTGGTCGAAGGACGTCGTACGTTTACCGAGTCGTGGTCTCCACTCAAGAACACCCCCAGTGGTGGTCGGTTCAGGTCCTTGATAATTAGCTATTAACAAGGAAATGGGTTATACTTTTTGTCTCCTTGCTGTATTTCAAGCTTCTGCGGCCCCGATGGAGCAGCAAATTTTCCGCCGATGTGGTGCGGTGGGCGAAGGTCCGCCTGCGACGCAGGAGGTTGCGGGTTCGATTCCCGCCTCGGAACAAATGTGTGTACGATCTGCAGATATTTGTTTCGGGTGTTCTGGTCGTTTTCTATGTATAATAAAAAATATCTATCTATGTAATGTATTGTATTACGTATATCAGTTATCTAGTACCTACCCATAACACAAGCTCTGCTTACCATGGGGCTAGACAATGCTGTGTGTATTGTCCAGAATTATTTATTTTATTTATTTATTTAATAAGCTACTTTGTGCTACTTAAAAGTGTGTGGGAAGCTCCAGGCAAAACCTAGTATTTGTATAAAGTTTGTATAAAGTTTGTATATGTCGGGCTCAGCCCTGTCCAATCGTAATTATACACAAACGCGTATTATGTCTGTTCTGCAGTGATTAGTTGAATTATCGACCGACGACGACTTGTTGGCTCGTAAATTCGCGCGATGACAGCTTGACGAAGTTATACGTGCTCGAGCGTTGGTACCTTGGACCTTTCATGTAAAGACTGACAGCGCCCCGCGGTTTCACCCGCGTGGTGATAGATATTTTGGATTTTCATAATAGTATTATAAACGCGAAAGTTTGTAAGTATGGATGGATGTTTGTTACTCTTTCACGTAAAAACTACTGAATGGATTTTAATGAAACTTTACAATACTGTAAAATTGACGACCGATGTGGCGCGGTGGACGAAGGTCCGCCTGCGACGCAGGAGGTTGCGGGTCCGATTCCCGCCTCGGAACAATTGTGTGCAAGATATAAAGTATACTATCCAAAATATCTATCACCACGTGGGTGTAACCGCGGGGCGCAGCTATGTAGTATACAATATATCTTTATGAATTTGTAGCCTATGTATTTTTCAGCTTTATTATTGTGAAGTTTCATCAAAATCCATTCAGTAGCTTTTGCGTGAAAAAGCAACAAACATACACACATCCTCACAAAGTTTCGCGTTTATAATATTAGTAGGATTGATAGGTTGTATGATTCTGGTATACAATTTATTCTAAAAATCGATTCGACGAAAGAATCTTCGGGTACGGTATCAACATCTTTTGGGTACCTACACTGTTATGTGATAGAATCATTATTGCTAAAAGTGAGTAACTTAATTTATTTTATTTGGGCACAAATAAAATAAATTAAGTCAATGTCTTTCAGTCAAAAAAAAAATTTCAATGTTGACAGGTAGCAACTACAACTCTGGTCATTAGACAACAACGACAGAAACGTTAAAAAGGTAAAATGTGTCAGTGAGGGTAGTTTTCAAAGCAAAAACTCCTTTGAAGTAAGCTGTCTGTAATTTTTTATACGAGAAGTTGCAATAAACTGTGGTGTTTTTTGATTAAAAAGAACTTTACCTCTTAAGTAACAAGTGGCATTTTTTAAAAACTGTCCATTTATATCAAACCGCTACTCTCATAGCCTCATCCTAATTCAGAATCATTCGTGTTGTTCCCTTCCTCGCAACAAAATGTGGATATTATTGTTATTAGATGGATCGTGACGAGCTCTCCGCTCCAAGTGTAACTTAACGACCTCGAGTCGCCTTGGCGTTACGATGTTAAATCTAGCAAGGGATTTGTTACTAAAATAACATATTTTCGCGGAAATATTAACTTGTGCTAGGCTAGAAGCTTCGCAGATTGTTCTTTTATCTGTTGATCTATGACACTCCCAAAGCGAACAAGCGACCTCGGGATCTTTTTATCATGAACATAAAATAATACTTCTTGCACACAGCTGAACATTTATCCTCCTCCGTAATTCAAAGTCGATTAAAAGTAAGTTTTATCAAATACTGCGATTCAAGTTATTTTGCGTTTAAACGAACACAAACGAGTATTTTTTTTTATTTATTTAACAAAATCCACAGTCCTTATTTTAGACAAACTTAAAATACTATGTTTTTCCTACGACCAATGACGGATTTACATTTTATACATGGATATTTTTAAACAGACAGTCAAATAGCAAGTTTAAATGTTAAAAATCAAAACAAAAGTACTATTATATCAAGGTAGATTATAGGTAGTATTTACAAATTCTTTACCACCTGAAACCTACGTATAAGCCACTGGTTCATAAAGCTGAACGCGTATCTTTCCGCACCGCAGGAACCGCACTCGCCGTAGTCATCGCATTTTCTAAATCTTTATATGAAAAAGTATGTATCATCGCGCACCTATCCGCGCCGAACGCCCACATACATTACATACATACATTTCAGTAAAAAAAAATTCAGTAATATCCTACGGCACGGACCAGTGCGCGTTTACCTTCAGAGTCCAGCTAATTAAATTACTAGCAGCACTACTTGCTATTACTTTTACAGTTACATTTCTAGCTATAAATAATATATCCGTTATAATTCAACACCTTTGGATATATCTAAAGATTTTACCATGGTTTTACCACGGGCTTAAAGCGAAGGAAGTGTTAGAGTAAAGTTTTATGTTGTGTAAAATAGGGTTCTTTGAAGTTTACTAACGGCCTTCCTAGATGGCGGTGAATAAAATTATTTATGCGGTCTGAAAGTGGTGCCGTTATTTTAACTGTATAAGAATTTCTTGGTTAACTGGCTTCTGCCTGTGAGTAGGATTGCTTAAGATGAAAGATAATAATTTTACATTATAAAGATTGGATGTTAAGGGGTTTCAGGCCTTTTGATTTTATTGTCAGTCCTTATATTTCTATCCCAAGGGAACTGATTTATGGGATAATAAGTAGCCTAGAACTGTATGCTGCATATGTATATGCATGTATGCAAATAAAATGTCTGCCCGATCCGTTTAGTAGTTTTGACGTGAAGAAGTTATTCATCCATCCTTCCATCTATCGAAACATTTTCGTATCACTACATAGTATAAAACAAAGTCGCTTCACACCGTCTAGTCTGTCTGTCCCTATGTATATAGTAAAGCAACGCATTTAAATGCGTTTTTTTTTTTAAAATAGATAGAGTGATTCAAGAGGAAGTTTTAAAAATCGTTTGACACGTAGGTTTTCACGCGGGCGAAGCCAGGGGGGCAGCTAGTTTACAATATATAGTGTGATCTATCGAATTGAAAATAAATATCAAAATATTCACAAACGTCTAGGTAAAATAAAAAAAACAGGTGGTGGTCCAAGATAAGCTCTATAAGTTAGTAAAAGGCAACTAATACAACAATACAAAATGTCCGTCTATCAGTCACGATCCGGAGTTCCCATGGGGTAGATGTTTATGAAACGGCACGACACGTATGGAATATTTAAGGGGGTGTGTTCTATAGGGCGACTTTTTGAACACCTTTATTAGTATTTTTCATGGCTTTATGAAATAAACTTTGAATTTTGATGAGTCAGAAATATGACGATGTCGTGCCGATTGTTTCAATTTTGGATGAAATTTGGAATGGAATTCTTCGGACTTTCGAATCCCATCTTATGGTATTAGTCAATGGTTCTATACAATCATAGAAATTCCAAGAATATCACAGGCTATGTCAGAAAAAGAGGCCTATATTCTTGAGTTTTCAAAAACCAGGCACTAAAATATGTTTGATTTTCTTTTTCTTTAATTTGAAAGATTTTATTTATGTGGTCCAGACCACATAAATAAAATCTTTCAAATTGTGTTCTTCTTCGCTTCGATCTGAAAACATAAACACAGTTTTTCTGTCAAAAAAATCGTGGCTATGTTATTCCCGGTAGGATCTCTAAGTTTGCCTATGACCCCGAATGGTCCACATTATGACGAAATAGAAAACCCCCTTTTACGAACTCGGTTGAACAATTGAAAATAGTTTTTTTGTATCGAAAGTCGTTTGATTGTAGACTACACCTTAACAGTGGATGCAACACTCGATATGGGTGGTGCTGTCTCCGGGAAATTCAATATGTTGGAATGGGATAGAAACATCTACATATAAATTTACTGAAGTAACTGTTTGTTTTTGGCTGAAAACTACAGTTAATCTCGATAAGTAGCTACTATAAGAAGTACTCCTAGAAGCATTGCAGCCAATGACTAACTTGGTTTAAATTCTGTTAAAACTCTAGCGATCTGTTCACTAGTTTTATGATTAAATTTGTGAATAGTGGAGACTTTACTGGTCTATGTAAATCCTTATTGTAACTCTTTATAATGTCTATGTACTGTCGGTCTTCCAAATAAATAAAAATAAAAATATATAATTTGGTGTGTTATAAAAACCGATCTAAACATTATTCAGTGAAGTATGAGGTTTCACAGGACCGCTATTTGTGGCGTCGCGTCGTAGGAGCAGGTCTATGTCCAGCATGTTCAATGCTGGACATATGCATGTGTTATCATGATGTAAAAGCTAAATATTCAAATTAACACTAGACGTTGAGCACAGACCATTTTAAAGTGGTTGTTTTCTCCTGCCTAGCTATGCCATGCATTGACATGCTAAAGTGAAAAAAATCAAATGAGGCTTATATCATAGACGTTGCTATTATGTATGTATAATATAAACATTGATAGCTCTATCTTATGGCTATGTAAGTTTATTATAATGTTTATAATGTAGGTATTATGGTATGTAGTTTAGGTATTTGTTTTCTTTTCAGTTATCTATATATTTACGAAAGTACCACCGTTTATTTTGTTCGTTCATGTCCAGTCCATCCAAAGGTTACCTGGAAGAGACCGCTCTCAGCGATATGGCCGCCCTTTATACTTCATTTATTCTATTTTTTATTCCTGTATTGTTTTCTGTTTTGTGTGGTATAATAAAGTATATTCTATCTATCTATCTAATGATTATATTATTTGATGATGTATGATGGTTATGTCCAAATTTTGCTTAAATATGTATGTATGAGACTCCCTAGTATCTATACAATAGGGAGTAGAAAACTCCCTATTGTATAGATACTAGGGAGCTACGGGGATATGTATGTATGAGACTCCCTAGTATCTATACAATAGGGAGTTTTCTACTCCCTATTGTATAGATACTAGGGAGCCAATCATATTTAAAGGCTCAAATTGAGGCAGCAATAAAAATAATACTGCACGATTCATCATTTTTCTCCAAAGTAATCAGAACTTGTGTTATGGGTTCCAGAGAACTGATATAGTTAATACAATATAATGTAATGTTCCATTATCAACCTATAATAGTCCATTGCTGGACACAGGCCTCCCCTAATGACCGCCATAGCGCACTGTCTTCAGCTTCGCGGATCCAGCATCTGCCTGCAGTCTTTCGCAGATAATCATCAGTTTCCAAGTAAATGTAAGCGACCACCTTAACACTCAAATCATTTCAACGCTCAAATGAAATGGGTATCGGACCGAGCATTTCCGTACGCAATCACACTTACAGCAATCATTCCTTGTTTTTCCCAGAACACTTTTTTTTCCCAAAATCATCACGTCTTACCACAACTTCAAAATGTGACCGCAAAAACACAATGTCGGGTACATTTTAGCGCAAACCAAGACATCGTTTTAACGATAAAATAAGTGGGGATTAATGACCAATGGTCACATTTTGTAGGAGTTTCAAAGCTTTTTACGTGTACATGCGATTTTGATGATGATTTTTGAGTTGGTGATCCAAATTGGTGTCGGTAGTTGAAATGATATAAAAAAAAGATATAAAATTTAAAAAAAAATTAAGTGAACAGTAAAATATTTTTATTTGATAATAATTTATAGCATAAAATATGATTTGTCTGAGTGCTTATTTTGCAAGCCTAAAGAAATAAATGCTATTGACTTTGACTTTGACATCAGGGAATGATGACATTATTTGTTATGGGTGTGGAATTGATTCTCTGGCACGTAACCCTGAAGTAGTCCTTCGTTTAGGGATAAAACGACTCGGTAAACGTAGTGTCTCGACGACCGATGTGGCGCGGTGGGCGAAGGTCCGCCTGCGACGCAAGAGGTTGCGGGTTCGATTCCCGCCTCGGAACAATTGTGTGTACGATCTGCAGATATTTGTTCCGGGTGTTCTGGTCGTTTTCTATGCATAATAAAAACTATCTATCTATGTAATATATTGTATTATGTATATCAGTTCTCTAGCACCCATAACACAAGCTCTGCTTACCATGGGGCTAGATAATGCTGTGTGAATTGTCCAGCATTATTATTATTATTATATTATTATAGTGTAAGACAGGCAGCTACTGCAGGCATATGATGGATGCAGCAAGCTGAAGAGAGGCCGCTGTGTCGCTAATTAGGGGAGGCCTATGCCCAGCCGTGGACATAGGCTGATAATGATAAAAGAAAGCGTTAAGTGCTATGCATAAGATAATCTTAATTACTTTTATATGCCTCCTAAGGGAAATAATAAACGATAGTTGCTTCCATTCCATCTAACTTTCTGATAGATTATTTACCAGTTCCGTTTTGTAATGCCCAAGTGCTCAGTCCATGGTTTTAGAGAAACGTTATAATTTCAGATATAAAGACTTAATAACTAATTAAGTAAAATACGTAGAACAACCCACACTTAGAATTTAATTTAAAGCTAGAGACATCAATGTCAATAGATTGCTAAAATTAACTCGACTTCTGCTTCTTCTATGTCATTAGTAAGGCCTGCTTTCTTTGCAGGGATTACCGTTATAAAACGGACGTATAACATAGCAGTGTAGGCTGACGAATGCTTGATTATTTATTTATTTATGTGTGTAAGCAAAACAAACAGTTGTAGTATGTGTGAAGGAGAAAGATAATTATTATACATTTCGGGTAAAGTCTCAATCTTAACTAAGAAACCAAATTGCTATTTGTCAGATCTAGCTGTTAATTTTAGGATACAAAATCATCATCATCTAGCTATTTAGCAGTCCACTGCTGGACATAGGCCTCCCTCAAAGAGCGCCATAGCGCCCTGTCTTCAGCTTGCCGCATCCAGCATCTACCTGCAGGATACAAAATATTAGGTTACAATTCTGCAAAAAAACCTTCTCTAATATTTTGCTACTATATATTTTTAACATATAAACCTTGTTCTTGAATCACTCTATCTATTGCTGAAATTTTCATTAAAATACGTTGAATAGTTTAAAAGATCTAAGCGAACAGACAGCGGAAGCGACTTCATTTTATATTAAGTACTATTTATAGAAGATGGTTTTCCGCAAAGTAACGCCTGAATCTATTATGACCATATCTTTTATCAGCTGCTATAACGAGTTTAATCATCACGATCTTCATCTTAGCTGGACCATGTCCACAACTGGACTTAGGCCTCTGAAAAGTCCGCCATAATAACCGGAGCGATATTAGTGAAACTTATATCTTAGTGCTTTTTCCAGCAAGTACTACATCTCTAGTAAATAAATTACTAAAGACAAGAATTTATAGATAAGTTCTCCATCGATTTTCTAGATATGGTTACAAGTTTTTTAATCCAGTACTAGATGGCGCTGTGAAACATGCTTCACATTTTAAGATTAATGATGTGAGTAACGTTGAGGCCTTCCTTGACTGCGACATATTTGTTTTTTTTATTTGCGTCTACGATTGATTGGACGCAATTCATACCTATCTGTTTTCTTAGTAGTAACGCTCGTGTAAATTCGCGCGAAACTTTTCGCGGCTAATTCGCTCCTTGTTTAGTCATGAGTCATTAGATGGAATTACTTTTTATATAAATAAAGCATTTAAATGTATTTCATTTCATATTCTATTATTTTTAAATAAGCATAATAAGCATAATGTACTTAAGGGGCCTCCGGAGGGACGAATTCTTCATACAAACGTAATACCAAAATGTCCAATTCAAGCATATTTCCACTATAATAAATAAATAAAATAAATAATGCTGGACAATCCACACAGCATTATCTAGCCCCATGGTAAGCAAAGCTTGTGTTATAGGTACTAGATAACTGATATACATAATACAATACATTACATAGATAGATATTTTTTTTTATTATACATAGAAAACGACCAGAACACCCGGAACAAATATCTGCAGATCATGCACACAATTGTTCCGAGGCGGGAATCGAACCCGCAACCTCCTGCGTCGCAGGCAGACCTTCGCCCACCGCGCCACATCGGTCGTCACTATAATATTGTATTATTTGTATTTGAATAGTATTTATCTAGGTTCCTAAATAGTATTTTTTTTCAAAATACTTACCTAAAATTAAATGAAAGCCAATCGCATTTTGTAAATTTTTATGCGAAAATGGACAAGTTTTCTTGCTATTTGTTTCGTATTAAAAACATCAGTATCTTACGTTTTATTTATTAAGGAACATAGCTTATATTGGCTAGTTACAGAATAACAATACTTTGTGAAGAATTCAAAAAGTTTTCAGTCATAATTTTTGGTATTACGGAACAAACCAAATTTTGAACGGCTAATATTGCTATCGCGCACGCATGAGGCGCGGCGTAAGGGTTAAACAGGGACAGCGATATTCGGAGCGATTTTTGCAAGCGAGGGTCGCCGGACCCTTAACTAGTTACTTTATATTTTTAAGTTTGGTGACAATATCTAGGTTGATTTTACAGTAATTTGTCAATATAAAGGGTTTTTTATATTCTTTGATTCAATAGAGGTTTGTGAAAGCCCTTACCGGCCTTACCAGTTTTGCATCATCATCATCAGTTTATGTTAGTCTGACTTAGGCCTTATGAACGCCATTGCACCCGGTTTTTAACGTACCTTTACTGGAAACCTATTAAACAGTTCTCCAACAGAAACAGTAATCATTAATTCATTTTGCTTGATGCAAAACCTATCTAGAGAAAATGTTCAATTTCCTTCAAATAAAACTTTTAAGTGGCTATATAAGTTTATTTATAACATCATCATTCGTTTTGATGGATATAGAGTAGCACTGTATTTTTACACTGATGAGATAAATAGATAAATCAAGTCTTGATTATTATGTGATGCTTACGTATACATCATCTACATATGAAAAAATTGACTACCTTCAACGCACGAGCCGTGCTATAGGTGCTTGCACCATAGAGACACACGCCTACAGAACACATCGCGCCTAAGCTTGGCAGTGAACATGTTAAGCCAATGTGATGACATGTTGGCGGCCGAAATGCCAAAAGGCGGTCCAAATAGGAATGTACCTTGCGTATAAACATTGTTGCGATAGATAGATAAAAAAATATTTATAATAAACAAGATAATATTATACAATTATTATGTGACTGTTTTATTTGGCAGGGAAGCCAGTAGTGGACGACTTTAAGCTTAGATGACGATGATGATTTATCGTATAATATTTGACGTGTATAAGGTTTGTGAAGGTAATGACTTGGAATTTGTCCTGTGGTTGCCGCAAGAGGCGACTAAGGCTCAACTCACACCAAAAGAGCGTCGAAGCGCAGCGAAGCGGAGCGCAGTTTCAGTGTCATATGAATTTTAACTTTATTTTCATTACAATAAAACTTATTATCGCATGAGAAACTCGAACGAGTCGCGCGGATGCCCGCGGCGCCGCGGGAATTCGACTCGTTCGAATAAGTTTTATTATAATGAAAATAAAGTTAAAATTCATATGACACTGAAACTGCGCTCCGCTTCGCTGCGCTTCGACGCTCTTTTGGTGTGAGTTGAGCCTAAGGGATATCCACCGGGGGCGGGTAGCAGCGACTCCTGTAGAAAAATTTACCACCGTACTGCGATCCTCAACTCGCATAACCAGCGTGAGGATTATGGGCATTACCCGTCCATGATAAAAGCCAATTATGTGCTTATCAAGGGTAGGCCTGCGTTCAGCAGTGGACCAGTATAGGCTGGTGTGGCTGAGGTGGAGGTGAAGTAAAGTTAAAAATATTTTATGAATTTTGCTGATAACCCAGTTACAATATTAGCGAGGCCCCCAGCTGAAGGCTGGTCATTATAATCGTGTAGGTATACTTTAAGGCCATGATACCCAGCCGCTGATTTCGTGTCACTTTGTATGCTAATGATAAAATATACGATTAAATTAGTATGCGCGAATGTTTCTTGGTAAGCTTTCTGATAAGACAAATGGTAGCTAAATGGTAAAACACAGTGGTATGTAGAGAATCCAATACCCCGAAGACAATTCTGAGCAATTCATTTGGAAATTAATTAGGTAATTTTAAGAATATTTTAAAGCCCACACACATGTCTAAGGAACCGGATAAATGAGATAGGTACTTATGATGTTAAAAAATGGCTACCTAATGATTAAATGCATGACATTTTATGCATAATAGTTTAATATCCCTGGTAGAACTTAGGTAACAGACAGAACTTATTAAAAGTTATAAATAAATAAATAAATAATGCTGGACAATTCACTCAGCATTATCTAGCCCCATGGTAAGCAGAGCTTGTGTTATGGGTACTAGATAACTGATATACATAATACATTACATAGATAGATATTTTTTATTATACATAATATAATTTAAAATTATATATAATAAAACGACCAGAACACCCGGAACAAATATCTGCAGATCGTACACACAATTGTTCCGAGGCGGGAATCGAACCCGCAACCTCCTGCATTGCAGGCGGACCTTCGCCCACCGCGTCACATCGGTCGTCTAACTATTACTTTGTTCACTTTAATAGTTTTAAGGTAATGTAGGGAGGAACTATCCCACCAGTAAAAACCAAGTTCTCATGTAAACCAGCGCACGTTATAGAATGCACGATCTAACTTATATGATGGATTAACGATGCGATGAAAGCTACGAGCTAATTCGTGCCGACTATTGTTCTCAACAACAATTACAGCTTAGGGTGTGTTCACACTGGGTAACTGCTCATTGTATTGAGTTTTAAAACGTTAAGTGTGCGAGACATGTAACAAACTGCTAGGTGAATTGAAACATGAATTCCTTCCTGTCCTGTCCGGGACGATGACGTATGCGGCGAGGTATATATATAGTACTTCTTTACTTGGGCAGGTGCAACATGGGCACTAAAAGTGTTAAAAATATTGTTACAAGACAGGTAACGAGGGCAGGCAAAAATGTATAGGTTACGTAATAAAAAAGATTTTGTAACTACACTTTCATGATTATAGTACTAAGTATTTTCTTTGTCTGTCTTTTTGTGATTTTTATTTTCTTTATTTTTGTAATTTGCATAATTTTATTTATTTATTTATTTAAGAAAAAAAATCCATAGCCTATAAAACTAATATTAGCATACTTAATTACTAAACTTAAGGCCAATAAAGGATTTACTTTTTATAAAATAAAAAAATTACTATTACTATAAATCAAATTAATAAACGCTAAAACAATTTGAATGACATAAGAAAAAAAGAGTATAAACTAAATTTAAAACAAAAAGAAACATGAAAATTAAAACTAAGATACTAAATACAAATCTCATTATTCAATGTAACGACTTAGTTTCAGATGGCTGTAATGCTACATATATGATTTTTATAATAAAGAATAATAACTGATTTTCTGTTGTGGTAAGAAATAACGTAGGTCTCAATCAAACTTTGTTTTTAACACAAAATTTGACTGCTTAGGTTATGTAATTAGAGCACACAGCCACTTATTTAGGAAATTCGTTATATTTTAGTTTTAACATTTAAACCAAGACTAACTCTTCATTTCTAACAGGCATTTTGTAACGCTAACAGGTAGCTGAATATTTATTTATTTGTCAGTTTGATCGCTGTAAGTTATATCTGTCATTTGTGAGGTTCTAGTACGCCGTACGAACATCATACCCTATTCACTTACCTAACTCTGACCGTTGGAATTTCAACTTTGTGTAGGTTAGAATAAAGTTTATATGGGTAAGGTTTGTGTGTTTGTTTGTTTGCTAAGCAGTATTTCAGTGTTATTGTTAGCTGTCATAGTAATCTCCTTTAATGTTGTTATCTAGTAATGAAAGGCGAATGTGTGGTCTTGGGTCTATATGTGCAGTATTTTAGACCTAAGTCATGAACTTTTCAACGGAGTAATTTATGGATATAGAATTCCTTGCATTTCTATAGTAATTTTTATGGCAATAAATTTTTTAAATGTCTTCTCGTCTCAATCTTAGATATCAAATTATTCATCATCATCAGCCTATATCAGTCCACTGCTGGACATAGGCCTCCCCCAAAGAGCGCCATAGCGCCCTGTCTTCAGCTTGCCGCATCCAGCATCTACCTGCAGTCTTTCGCAAGTCGTCATCCCACCTGGTCGGAGGGCGTCCTACACTACGTTTGCCGAGTCGCGGTCTCCACTCAAGAACACGTTTGCCCCAGCGGCCGTCGGTTCAAATTATGATATCAAATTATGTAGTTATAATTATTTCAGATCCATCCTATACTAGGTTTACCGAGTCGAGGTCTCCACTCAAGACCACGTTGACCCCAGCAATTGACTTTTTTGTGATATATGGCCGACCCACTGCCACTTCAACTTGCTACTCCTTAGAGCTATGTCAATTACTTTGGTTCTCTGTCGGATGTATTCGTTACGAATCCTATCCTCCAGAGATACTCCGAGCATAGCTCTTTCCATAGCTCGCTGAGCGACTTTGAACTGACTATCAAGGCTCAACAAATAACATTTGATATCCCAATCGCTCCGCTAAACAACCGACAGTAACCGACATCAAAACATATAAAAAGCAATTTGAATCCGCTGCGAAAAGAAATATTCATTTATTTCTTACGACCGACGACGGATGATTACCGCGCTGGTTTCCGCCACTGGGCTGTAACCCACTGGCGTACAACTGGAATCCATGGTATACAACTGTAATCCATGATAATTGTGCGCTCAGCTTAAGGTCATATAGTTATGTTATAGTACCTAAATTAAATAAATAATGCTGGACAATTCACACAGCATTATCTAGTCCCGAACTAAGAAGAGCTTTTGTTATGGGTACTAGATGACAAAATAGCTACTATGATGTACATAGCCTTCTTCCGGCTTCACTGCCCATTCTTCACCTCTATGGTGCTGCGTGGCCAGGCCTTTTCCAGACCGTTTCTCTCTCTCTCTCTCTTCTCTTTTCTCCACCAAGAACGACTGAAAGGATAGAAAGCAGTGACATAGGGCATTAACAAGGTAGAACTTCATTGCCCATGACATACATGGCTTTATTCTAGCTTCACAGCCCATTCCTCACCTCTCTTTTGCTACAAGGCTGGGCATTTTCCAGGCCAATTTTCTCTCTCTCTCTCTCTCTTTCTACAAGGCTGGGCATTTTCCAGGCCAATTTTCTCTCTCTCTCTTTTTTCTCCACCAAGACCGTTGCCCGTGACATACGAGTACATGGCTTTATTCTAGCTTCACAGCCCATTCCTCACCTCTCTTTTGGTACAAGGCTAGGCATTTTCCAGGCCAATTTTCTCTCTCTCTCTTTTCTCCACCAAGACCGACTGAAAGGATGGAAAGCAGTGACATGGGGCATCCACAAGGTAGAAGCTAATCTGTGGTGGACACCAAGATCCAATTGAGATGATGCGCCGCAGCACGCCGACAAATGGAATACCAGCTAATGATAGTCCGGGTTGCGGTAAGCCCGTTATTAAATCCATCTCGCTCGCACTCACAAAAACCGCCGTAAATTAAAGCGAGATGTAATCAGAGGTCGGGTGGTACGTGATGCCTATTACACAGAGCTGATGCGTTTTTGGATTCTTTTGTTCTTGCCTTTTTGGTTTTTAGATTAGTGCGCGGTTAGGCAATTGGTTGCAATTGTAATGGGGAGGGAAATGCTCACTGGTTTGAAGGGAAAAAATGAAGTTAGTAGCATTTTTACTAGACCAACGCTGCTGTATCTACCTAAAGCTGAAGACCTTGCGCTATGACAGTGCAATCTAGAGGAGGCTTATGTCCAGCTGTTGATAGAATAGGCTAATGATGATGATCCAAACAAATAGACTGTAGACTTTATAGGTCAACTCTAGAGTCGTGGGCAGGTCTCGCAGGTCATGCTTATTGTTTCATGACCTCCGTGAAAGATACCCACCATTTATTGAGTTCCAAAATAAATAGTGATTAGTTCTTTTTTAATAAAACCTCATTCACAGATATCTTGGTAAACAATGCATATGGTAAGTGTGAGTGTGTTTATCATGCGTAAGCATAAATGAATATTTCAAATGTACAGATTTAGGATTATTACGATGTTTTATCAATATAGGATAACTTGTATTGTTGTCATATCGTACGCTAACTATAGTAGATATTATCAATTTATTTTTGCAATTAAGTGAGAAATAAGAGCTTAGACAAACCTAACATAGGCTTTAAGGCACTATTAACACTTTGAGTGCTGAAATCACACGGTATGTGTTTTCTACAAGTGACTAATATGCGTAAATCCACACTAGCGCAGCGGCTGAGAAAATACAGATCTTTGTGACTCAGCACAGCCGTAATATTTTTCGAACGAAACGCATGTGCAGCGCAACACAACCGCTGTGTAGAGCGGCAGCACGAATTTTTTAGGTTAAAAAAAAGATCGCAGTCGTCGAAAAAAAATCGCAGTCAAAGTGTTAACTAAGTTATGTAACCTATTTGTATTAATAATTGATCTATCTATCTATATAAGTATCTAACATAAACCGCATAACCTTTTCATCATTTGACATTGACAGTTAAGTGTCAGGACATGCTGTCATTGAGTGCGACCTACCGTCGATATCCTACGTACGTAGGTGGATAATGATACCCTTTTGTGTGCAAATAAGATGGCAATATAATTTAGTACTAATATTTTTAACTATCAACACGCCCCGGCCTCGCACGGTAGCAGAACCATAAACGTCAGATCTCCTAGAACCCGATTTCGCCAAACAAAATGCCATAAGTGTTAGCTAATTGGTTTATCAAAAATTACAGCAATATTAAACCATGCTTTCTGTTTGGTGAAATCGGCCTTAACTTTATCCTGAGTTTGAGCACTGGGGGTGCGACACGTTTTAAACCTATGCTTTACAGTGTTCCGTTGTATTTAGTGTTATTATGTCTTTGTTCGTTTTAAATAAATCAATTGAAATTGAATTGAAATATAAATTAAATGAACAGTACGTAGTGTAATAAAATACATTCAAAAGTACTTAACTTTACATAAACATAATGTTACCTTTTCACTCTTAACCGGCTACAAAGTTCTTACGTAGGGACGGATATAGGTATTTTTTTTATCCCGACAAAGTGCGTTTTCCACGCACTTTGTCGGGATAAAAAAAATACCAATAATAAATAATAATGTTAAAATAATAAAAAAAAAAATGTTATTTTTCGCGGGTAGAAGATAAGCTGGTATAATTGATGCTGCAAAATTAACACAGCAGTATCTAGCCTCAAATTATTTCTCTGTTGGTTTTCGTGGCGACTGCCAGCAAAGATCACATTCGTCGACATGATCTTTTCTAACTGATCCTCTACAATCATCGTCATCATCATCATCAGGCTATGTGAGTCCACTGCTGGACATAGGCCTTCCGCAATGAGCGCCATAGCACTCTGTCTTCAGCTTGCCGCATCTAGCATCTACCTGCAGTCTTTCGCAAGTCGCCATCCCACCTGGATGGAGGGCGTCCTCAACTACGTTTGCATGCGTGCTTGAGGAGTTAGTGTGATAGACAGACCCCGAATGCGATGCGATATTTTATACTTCACCAGCTGCGCACCAAGACTTCGCCCACGTGGAAATCTATGTTTCAAATGGTTTATAAACCTCCCTCTTGAATCACTCTATTTATTTAAAAAACCGCGTCAAAAATCCGTTGCGTAGTTTTAAAGATCTAATAGCGACAGACAGACAGCGGGAAGCGACTTTGTTTTATACTATGTAGTGATATAGAATACGCTATATGTAGATATAACCAAAGTATACAACTTAATGTTTTTTACGTGGTTTGAATTTGCACTCTGAAACCTAATGCATGCTTTGTTCGAACAAAGCGCACAAAAGTCAACGAATTATCAAACGCTTGCTTAAAAATATACTTTATTTCTTGTACGTAAGCTATTTTTTACATTGAATTCTGTACATTAGGTACCCGTATTTACTTGCTAAATTCCACTTCGTTGTCTGAATACTAAATTCGGTCTAGACGTGTCTTCTATAGAATAACTTTATTAATATCAATGGCTTATGTCATGGGTTTTTCGACTTTGGTTACAAGTATCTAAAACATACTGATGATAATGATGATGATGATGATGAATATACATTCATCATCATCATCATCATCAGCCTATAGCAGTCCACTGCTGGAAATAGGCTTCTCCTAATGAGCGTCATAGCGCCCTGTCTTCAGCTTGCCGCATCCAGCATCTACCTGCAGTCTTTCGCAGGTCGTCATCCCTCCTGGTCGGAGGGCGTCCTACACTACGTTTACCGAGTCGCGGTTTTCACTCAAGAACATGTTTACCCTAGCGGTTGTCGGTTCTCCGCGAGATATCGACGGTCCAGTGTCACTTCAGCTTGCTAATTCTTTGAGCTATGTCACAGGTGTTTACGGTATTCAAGTAGTGATTTAATAAGGCAGAAGGATTCGTATTTTTTATTATTATATATCTTATCATTACTATTAGTTACCTATATTAGTTTTCTATTACGTATCTTTCATTGTTCACTTAGCTATAAGACCATTAAACTTTTATTATCTTCATTTTAACTGTATCTCGAATACATTAAGTCTATTTAGACAGGTACCTACTGTAATCACGGGTACTGTACGGGTCCGTAGAGTGAAGCCCTGGTGACCTGTAATACAGGTTTTTCTAAACCTACATCAGGCACCAGTCTTCACAATACAGGTTCGATCTAGTAAATAAATTAAATGGCTTTATTTTGTATCTAATTTAAGAGAACCTTTGTGAAGAAAATAAAAATAAATTATTATTTAAAATATTAAACAGCTGAGCCCCGATACACAAGGAATATTATCAAATATCAAATCGGTATCTGTATGGTGTATTATACTCAATAATCTAATTTTACTACTAAATGCTACTTAAATGCCCCATAGGGCTGCTAATCAAAAGTAAATTTTCAGACGTGTAAAAATTTTTTTTTTTTTGCTGGACAATTCACGCAGCAATATCTAGCCCCATGGTAAGCAGAGCTTGTGTTATGGGTTATCTAGTACCCATTGATATACATAATACAATACATTACATAGATAGATATTTTTTATTATACATAGAAAACGACCAGAACACCCGAAACAAATATCTGCAGATACGTACACACATTTGTTCCGAGGCGGGAATCGAACCCGCAACCTCATGCGTCGCAGGTGGACTTTCGCCCACCGCGCCACATCGGTCGTCATTCGTTTTAGTAACGTAAAGCGGTAGAAGTTGACCAAAGCTAATGAACGCTTTTGCGCTACAGGTTGGCCCATTATTATTCAAGATGTGTTCGAGGTTCTGCAATCGAAACGATATTATTCAGTTCTGACCAATTATACAAAATTCCGGTCTGTACCAGTACTAGTTATTACCAGATGGGCCTAATTGCCAAATTATTGGAGGCCTTAATGTAGGGAATATTTAAGTTTTCGTACATCATAAATTCATATTTAATAAATAATTGACGAGTAATTTTGTATTCTAATTATCATAAATACTGTGCTGATGTTTTTTTCTTTATATGTATTATTGCATGTATTTTAATTTCCAGCTTATGCGAAGGTCATAAAGTTGAAAGTAGATCTTGAAACAAAAAATGGTGTTGTACGGAACCCTAAACCTATACTAGAACGTAACGGTAATAATAAATAATAAATAAATAATGCTGGACAATTCACACAGCATTATCGAGCCCCATGGTAAGCAGAGCTTGTGTTATGGGTACTGGATAACTGATATACATAATACAATACATTACATAGATAGATATTTTTTATTATACATAGAAAACGACCAGAACACCCGGAACAAATATCTGCAGATCGTGCACACAATTGTTCCGAGGCGGGAATCGAACCCGCAACCTCCTGCGTCGCAGACGGACCTTCGTCCACCGCGCCACATCGGTCGTCAAAAAATACATCGGACGGTAATATGTCAAAAGGTGCTGAAAAGGTTTTGTTCAGCCAGATAAAGAATTATCAGAATCTGTTCAGCATTTTAGTTAACTTACAAGCGTGAAATACGATACTAACCTCATTACAATGTTACTAATAAAACGAGCTAGACCACCTGACAAGGTTACCGCATTTGCAACCACATGTGCATCAAAAGTTTAATTAAAAATGAGGGTGGGATTATGATATAATTACGCGCCGCCCTTCGACCAATCAGCTGCGTCAGTCGCGAAGTACCCAATTAGGGACGAGACGGGACGCATGCGCGGGACACGAGTTTTTGCGCGGCAAAACATGGCGGCGTCTTGTCGTCAGAACGCGGGAAAATTTAATAATCTGTTATCAGAGTTGATAAGTTTTACCGTTCATCGTGAGAGAGGAAGACTAGAGGCTGTGTAGCGGATATTCAAGTGGTTTTACAGTTTGCTTGTTTGTTTCAAAACTCAAACTCAAACTGAATAGCATTTATTTCTTTAGGCTTACAAAATAATCACTTAGACAAGTCAAATTTTATACTATTTCATTATTATCAAATAACATTGTTTAAATTTTATTGTTCACTGTAAGTTTTTGTCCACTTGTGGATGAATTGAAAAAGAAACCACTAGTATGTTCATATAACTTATGTGTCTAATACATTTGATTTGCTTCATTCGATAAAAGGTAGATTGTAAAATATAATGGTATTATTTTCTCAGTTATATACGGGATATGACAACCTACATACCACAAACAGATACTGTTTTCCGATTTATGAGTACTCATTTATAATTCAATTATTAATTTGTTACTTCATTCATTTAGAAGCATCACTACCACTAAACAAATCGTTAACAATAATTTGTATGACTATATTACAGATTACGATTGCTATTATTTTCTGCCCGTGGCTTCAAACGCGTTGGTTGTATGGAAAAGTAAAATGTGTATTTCTATCCCATAGAAACTGATTCATGAAAAAAGTTGCCTATTTGTTATTCCAGGTCTAAACCTTATGTATGTTACTAGTGTAGATAGATAGATTATTCTTTATTGCGCACTTGGTTTAAAATTGCTGCATCAGCATTATTTATCTAAATTATATGAACTATACTAAATCTCATCAAGAAGGCTTTCTACTCCATAAATTATTATCTCAATGATGTTAATGCTTGTCCAGATGTCGCTCAGTTTTGCACCGACAACAGTATGTAAGTAATTTGTTATTGTGCATAGCTTTACTTAAATATTGACATGTATCAAATCATATTATATTTAGACTTATATATAACTTATGAATAACCAAGTATGTCTAATACTTGGTTATTTGCCTATTTAAGTCTAAATAAGAGATGAGAGAGAAATATAAGAGATGAACATGCTAGTGGTTTCTTTTTCACTTCTTCCACTAGTGGACAAAAATTGAAGTGAACAGTAAAATAATTTTATTTGATAATAATTTATGTATAAAATATGACTTGTCTAAGTGCTTATTTTGTAAGAAATAAATGATTTTTTACTTTACTTTACTTTACTTTATCTATATGAAAAGATTGACAGCTTTATCTTAGGTCTATGTAAGTTTAGTATAGTGTTTGTAATGTAGGTATTATGGTATGTAGTGTAAGAATTTGTTTTATTTTCTGTATCTATATATTTATCAACGTGCCACCGTCTGTATTGTTCATGTCCAGTCCATCCAAAGGTTGCCTGGAAGAGATCGCTCTCAGTGATAAGGCCGACCTTTATACTTCCTTTATTCTAATGTTTATTTCTGTTTTGTGTGGTATAAAAATAAAAACTTAAAAAAAACATGATACATGATATCACAAAATTTAACATATCAATATAACAAATACCATAATATCCCTATGATATAACCTAGTAGAATATTTAACATTTTTACATGAATAACCTTTCTATAAGCATATTCCGCGGCGTCAAGTTTCAGCGGTTTGGGTAGCAAAATCCACACGTCCATCCATAAAAAACATTTCAACCTTATTGTGTGCGTAATAAGGTTTAATTTCTTTAATACTTATGCAGAATTATTATGGTAGTAGTGAATCAGGAGTCCTTGACGGGAATAAGCGATGACAACTTGAAGTTTAATGCCCTGACTGTACCCAAGCGTAAACTCTTTGCTGTAGAGTTTTATCTTTTTTAATTCAGTAAATAAGGAATATGAATAAATAATATTTATTTAAAAAAATTACTAGATAGCCTGAGGTATCAATGTACCGTTATTAATTAAAGTTATATAAGTAAATCTTCAAGTTAACTTAGGTTAGCACTTTCAGTGACCACGACAGTACAGCGTTGAGGGTGGGCAGTGATAATACTAGCCGCTATGACCTACGGGCGTCCTACCCATTATGACCTACGGAGCTGAGACATAGTCGCTCAGCGAGCTGTGGAAAGAGCTATGCTCGGAGTTTCTCTGAAGGATAGGATTCGTAACGAATACATCCGACAGAGAACCAAAGTTATTGACATAGCTCTAAGAATTAGCAAGCTGAAGTGGCACTGGGCCGGCCATATCTCGCGAAGAACCGACAACCGGTGAGGTAAACGTGTTCTAGAGTGGAGACTCGCGACTCGGCAAACGTAGTGTAGGACGTCCTCCCGCCAGGTGGGATGACGACCTGCGAAGGACTGCAGGCAGATGCTGGATGCGGCAAGCTGAGGGCAGGGCGTTATGGCGCTCATTAGGGGAGGCCTTTGTCCAGCAGTGGACTATTATATGTAGGTTAGTGATGATGACTTGACACCATCCTATTGTTTTTAGTACTTTGGTATACACCAGCTCTGATAGTAAGTCTCGTGAGAACTACTGAACAATTTTCGATGTAATTCCGAGCCATGTCCCTATCTAAAATAATCAACGTCAGGAATAACGAGGAATCGATCCTGCTATCGTATCTTATCGATAACCAATCGGATCACTCAATCGGTGGTCACTGTCAACTGCAATGAGGCTTGCCATTCAACTTTCAACCTTATTTCAACCTGTTTGATTTATGCTTGTAAATCGTGATTAGTGAACAATTTAGTATCTTATCTAAAAGCTGTAGGGCTTAACGGGCCTCCGGAGGGACGAATTCTACATACAAACGTAATACCAAAATTATTTCTAATTCAAGCATATTTCCACTATAATATTGCATTATTTGTATTAAAATAGTATTTATCTAGGATCCCAAATAGTTTTTTTTTTTCAAAATACTTACCTAAAATGAAATGAAAGCCAATCTCATTTTGCACATTTTTATGCGAAAATGGACAAGTTTTCTTGCTATTTGTTTCGTATTAAAAACATCAATATCTTACGTTTTATTTATTAAGGAACATAGCTTATATTGTCTAGTTACAGAATAACAATACTTTGTGAAGAATACAAAAAGTTTTCAGTCATCATTTTTGGTTTGGCGCTCATTGGGGGAGGCCTATGTCCTCCAGCAGTGGACTGCTATAGGCTGATGATGATGATGATGATGACATAAACATACATACTGCCGATTTTAGAACCTCTTCTTAATGTGGTTTTCGTGTCGTCAGTAAAAAACTGAAAGTCACTGAACATTTTGAAATACTCTGGACGGTTAATAAAACGGAACATTTTGAACTCCTTAAAACCTCAGCTACTCGTATGTTCAGACTTCAGTTGTTACAAGATGCATGCGTATTAAATTTCCGGCATTATGAGATTCAGTCCTATTGATTAGCTAGACATTTTGGGATTAAGTTCTTATGGACCGGAAGCATGAAGACATCTTTTCAACGGTGTTCAGAAGAAGTCATCTTAAGGTAAAATAACTTCGCACTGTGCGACACCACGCAACTCATTAAATCACCCGTGTCCTCGGTAAGTACGTACCGGTGTATTATTTTCAACCATATCTTAGTTATAATACTTAAACTTTATTTGTTAGTTTGTTGCAGTGTTTGGACTAGGTGCACGGTTGGATACTTTCGATCCAACTACACTAAAGATATTGCTTGGAAAACTGTATGACAACTTTTCTAAGTGGCAATCTATAATAAAATAAATAAATAAAAATAAAAAAATAAAAAAGCCTTTTATTTCCAACAAATTATTAAGTTTAAGTTAGTGGCAATCTATACAAAACTGAAACTTTTACCGATAGGACAATGCGTTTTAGAATTTTGTTATTATAGTTTGGCATTTTATGTTGTTTTTTTATACGGAACGCGGAAGGTATTTGATTTTTATGATTCTATGGGGTCTCTTTGGTCATTGGTAGGAAATACTTTTCTACTGTTAATTATTTTATTCGGATATACCACCTTTTTATTAGGTTATACCTACACACACACTGAAATTTACAACCATAATGTGTAGTATATTGAATTACGCTGGAAGATAATTAGCTGACCCGAAAAAAACAACCGTGCATCAATACTTAGTTTTACTTTTCTACTTTTGTCGCAAAGAGGTGGTTTTCGTTGTCGTAAAAATCTCGTAAAAATACAGTTGGTCGCTTATGGGCTTACGTTTAAACAGCATCGTTAAATGGACACTATTTATTGAGATTTGTAGCCGAAGTCACTTTGTAGCGCGAAGAGAGTGATTCTAAAGGTGTTGGGTAGAGTAAGACTTTTGGTTATAAAAATGGTGTTAAAAATATCATAAATCTTTGTTAAATTACAAGCTAATGAGAATAAAATGTGGTTTATATTTTCGGAGCAAATCTGACTGCTGTGAGCGTAGACGTAACGATCGATGGTAATCATAGCTTTGGTATAGATTTTTTGTCGTTTATTGTTAATTTTATGGATTATTATTTTTATCGGTATAATGATGTTGTTGATCTATTAATATTGTTTTGTATTAATTTATTAATATTACAGTAAATTAAAATTACTATTAAATTAAAATTACAATACATTAAATTAATTAATATTACTGTAATCATATAAACTTTTGACATAGGAAACACATTGTACAAAGAAAAAGCAGATAAAGACGCCTGTTCTGAAAATTTAATAAAAATAATTTGTCTTAGTAAAATAAATAAATAATTTATTAGAGTCATTTAAATATTACATAGAATTAAATTAATTTAAATTTATAAAATTATTAGAAAAAAATAGTTCACGTGAAGAATGAATTAAAATCTTGTTTTTTAAATCAATTAGTTAGCTTTAGAAAGTTTGAGCTCTGCTATATTCATATCAGAAAACTTCATTTTTATTAAATAAAATAACAGCAAAATTCCTTTGCTTCTTCCATTATGGATATATAAATACCTACATATTTAATTCCTTTACCAATCAAACCACTGCGATGCAATATCATTAACTCATACAAGTACATACCATTACATACATACACATGTAAGTTCATACAAACGTATTATTGCCTACATTGTCAAGAACATGAAACATTAATCGGGCGGGAGACAGGGTTACTGCAGTGTGGGCTACTTAGTTGTGCCTGTAGCACAAAATCTAAGGTCTCTATAAGTTATACAGTGTTATTTAGAGAAATACAAATAAAGAGAATGGGAATACTTTAGTAGACGGCTATATGGTATAACAAAAAAACACAATGTAAAAAATTACTATTTGATACAACAACAAATCACATTACTAAAAAAAAGGCCGCTAGAAAATTAAAAGAAAATACGGAAAAATCGAATGATTGCAATGAACTAAGTAAGGGTCTAATGCTAGTCTTACTTCCATCAATCTTCAGTAAATAAGTTTTCCACACACACAGGTATTTCACTAGAATGTTTAATTTTAACTTTTTCATTTATAAGATTTCAACGCGTTACTTTTCATATTTTTTGTAGCACGATACTAACGTAAGTTTTTCTCACTTCCGAAAAAATATTTCCCTAATCATATGTTCTATGTATATTTAGAAAATAATTCTACAATAAATATTATTTCCAAAAAAATGTCCTAATATATGTTATAAGGGAATATTATATAAAATTATATTTATTGAAATTATCCCCTTCTTATAGTAGCTTATAACCTTTCAATCAAAAAAATACAACCCATTTTACGTGATAAATTTTTAAACCATAGACGTTTAAACCAGGAACTATTCGAACCATTTCAGTAAATTTTCAGTAAATTCAGTAAATTCAGAACCTCTTAGTTTTGTAACATTACATAGGAAGTAATACGACGCAATTGGTCGCAGCATTAAACTAGATATTTCACTAAAACATTTAATAAAATTTTAGTTTTTTTATATAAAATATTTGAAAGCGCTACTGTTCGTTTTTAGCACGATCATAACATCTTTTTTTAACTTCCGAAAAAAAAATCCTAAAAAAATACAACCCACTTTACGTGATATTTTTTTAAAACAGTCATTTCAACCAGGAACCATTCCAACCATTTTCATCTTCAAAGAATTCAGAACCTCTTAGTTTTGTAACAGCACATAGGAAGTAATACGACGTAATTTGTCGCAGCATTAAACTAGATAGGTAATGCAAATGGTATGTTTGTATGGGATGTTTGTATGGCCGCTGGCAGAGAAGTAATCGTTATTTTTATTGCCACAGTCATAGTTTTATGATTTGTGTGTATGGTGGAAATGGGGAATGAAAATGGTTGGGGAATGTTTCCTGGTTGAGGTGACTTTGAGTTTAATGTTCCGGGACTGGTTTTATTGTTTTTTTTTTACTATCTATGCATACTATTACTTTTAAGACCTAGGGTGTGTCTAGGTATACTGTCCAACTTAAACTAAATAATATATATGTAAGTTGCACGACAGTTCATTTGTCTTGGATATATTCAAATTGATAATTCGTCATACTCTGTATTCGTAAAATAAATATATCATCAGTTAACGAGTTTACGATACGATACGATTAAATAAATAAATAAATAATGCTGGACAACACACACAGCATTATCTAGTCCCATGGTAAGCAAAGCTTGTGTTATGGGTACTAGATAACTGATATACATAATACAATACATTACATAGATAGATATTTTTTATTATACATAGAAAACGACCAGAACACCCGGAACAAATATCTGCAGATCGTACACACAATTGTTCCGAGGCGGGAATCGAACCCGCAACCTTCTGCGTCGCAGGCATCAAAGTATGTCTAGTATCCATAATAAACGAACAAACATCATCATCAGTTAGTCCATAGGTGGACATAGGCCTCCTCGAATGTCTTCTTGACGCATCCAGCATCTGCCTGCATTCTTTCGCAAGTCGTCATCCCACCTGGCCGGAGGGCGTTCTACACTACATTTGCCGAGTCCCGATTTCCACTCAAGAAAATGTTTACACCAGTGGTTGTCGTCTCTTCTTGATATATGTCCGGCCCACTGCCACTTCAGCTTACTAATTCTTAGAGCTATGCGGATAGCTTTGGTTCTCTGGCGGATGTATTCGTTACGAATCCTATCCTTCAGAGGGGTAAAAAGAGAGAAAAAACGTGAACATTCACGATAGGGCTGGTCCACAAGTTCAAAGTCGCTCAGCGAGCTATGGCAAAAGCTATGCTTAGGGTCTAGCATAGCTTTTGCCATAGCTCGCTGAGTGAACTGGTGGACCAGCCCGATCGTGAATGTTCACGTCTCTGGTACGGTTTTTTTAACAAGTAATCGCGAGGAGTGGAAGTAGAAAAGGGAGACATTTGCCCAGCAGTGTGACAACAATGGTTTAAAATAGAATAATAAATATTACAATCAAGTACACTTAAATTTTTTTAAATCTACAAATATAAATAATGTTATTTCCTAACATACACAAAACCAGTGCGCTGATAGATCAAAATCTCGCATCTCGGATTAGGGTTCCGTAAATCCGTTGCTCAGCGGGCGTAGGCGACAGCTAAGCAGCTGAATTAAAGCGACGTTGTCATTGCAGCGTGTTCCGTATGTGATTACATAAACACGGGATGAATCATTGAGGAAGCAGCTTCTATGGGTTGAACATTGAGATAGCATAGGATATATTAACAGGAGCTGGGTAACTAGCAGTTTTCAGTGATTCTATATATTAAAGGTTGTCTGGTAGAGATTGATCGTTGATACCGCGGACAATTTTAAAGTCTTGTCAATGTACCCAGTTGCTCAAATCTCAATCCCAAGTGGCTTGAAACTCTGACGGCGGTTTCAAATAGAATGAAATCTATAATCGAAATTGAAATGCGACCCTAATAGTGCATAAAGCATAAAGACTACTTTTGACGACCGATGTGGCGCGGTGGGCGAAGGTCCGCTTGCGACGCAGGAGGTTGCGGGTTCGATTCCCGCCTCGGAATCAATTGTGTGTACGATCTGCAGATATTTGTTCCGGGTGTTCTGGTCGTTTTTTATATATGAATAATAAAAAAAATATCTATCTATGTAATGTATTGTATTATGTATATCAGTTATCTAGTACCCATAACACAAGCTCTGCTTACCATGGGGGCTAGATAATGCTGTGTGAATTGTCCAGCATTATTTATTTATTTACTACTACTATACTACTACTACTAATAATTTTAAGAATAGTCGAAACGTAAGTACGAAATATGTATACATTTACTCTAAATTTTTATTACATAGTATTTTAAACTGCACTATTATTTACGACACAAACATACCCCTTTGCCCAGTAGTGGGCAGACATGGGAACAAGATGATCTTGAATTTTAAATTCGTTAACTAAACTAGCTATTGACTTCCGTAAAATAATACTAGGTACTGTACTACTAGATAGGACATTTTCATACGCCTCTGCTTTCGTCACTATTTTCCAAAACAAAACCATATTCGAGCACCATAGAGCTCATTTCCAATCACCATCCCCTTGCAAGTAACACGCCACAGTATATAAAACAATCAGTAGTAACAGAACTGCAGGAATATGTAAATGTTGACTTTATCAAGCCCCCCGCTTAGTCCGCTTTATGACAGACATGCCAGAACAACGCATGATTTTATAGTATGAATTCACAGATGAAGGAACGCTGGCTTTTGCATCTGATATAAACAAAGTCTTAGAACTGTATTCTGTTATATCTTTGAAGCCCGGTTTCTGCCATAGCACAGATATTTTGAATAATAATAACGCAGGATAATAGGGTGTTACAACCATTTTTGAAGTGTCTCAATTTTGACGACCGATGTGGCGCGGTGGGCGAAGGTCCGCCTGCGACGCAGGAGGTTCGGAACAATTGTGTGTACTGCAGATATTTGTTCCGGGTGGTCTGGTCGTTTTCTATGTATAATAAAAAATATCTACCTATGTAATATATTGTATTATATATATCAGTTATCTAGTACCCATAACACAAGCTTTGCTTACCATGGGGCTAGATATGGCTGTGTGAATTGTCCAGCATTATTTATTTATTTAATTTGATCCTACAGTGTTAAATAATCACTATAAATCCGAAATCTTTATTCGATCGATTAGTTCAATAAAAATGCATTTATAATTTTCATTTTCAAGTTTTGCGCGTATTTTGACGAATATGCCAGACGCTTTGGACACCATATTGCTCTGTGGTTATAGCTGTATGAGATAATATTTAACATTGCGCCTACTAGGTATTTCATGGTGTAAAAAAACTGAACACTGTTTTTTTTAATGAACTAAAACTAACATTTTCCAATTGCTTTTTGGCTAAGCTATCTTATTAATATATTTTTAGATTTTTTGGCGTATAAAGTCACCCTATGTTAGAGTTTATCCTATTCACACATCATCATCTAGCCGCAAGCTAAGCACATCTTGTGTTATAATAATGAAAATTACAATCATAACCAAAAATCATGGAGGCTGTAAGACTTTTAAAATTTTTCCCCTGATTTATAATAAGGCAGACAAGTTAAAAAAACCTAATAGAGCTGATGGCACTATGGTAAATAAAACGAATATCAATCTTTCGTAAACTTCCATCCAAAAAGTTCACAGGAAGTCGCGGTCAAAAGTCTCTTCAGAATAGCTATAACAATAACATTTAAAATATCGAGCATGTCCTAGCCCCCTATAAAATCTTATCTCTCCCCATTTTCAACGGTTAGCATAAAAACAGCGTCCTAAATTCCCGCCGGTGTTGCTAGCGTTGTCTCGCCTGCCAGTGTTTCCACACTACACGGGCATAAGCGAACAAATATTGAAATGGACCACTAAAATTACAATACAATCGGCCTCAAATCTTCGCCTCTGACGTTCTTACGAGTAGGTATTATGCGGGAGGTGGAAAAAGAAATGCGGTTTATACGCACTAGCGTATCAACCGCACGGTTGGCTGTGGCGGTTGCCTTTTTATCATCTTACTCGGAGTTTTTTGAGCCGAACGAGTCGAATTAGTCTAAATAATCGTATTTTAGACGTCTTTGAATGAAATGTTAAGCAACCTCACGCCTCGTCTAAAGCAAGTCGGAGAAATTGAAGAGATAAGAAGGAGATGATGAAAGTCACGAAGATTTTCGACTAGTGGAGACTTTTGATAAGGTTTGATAATGCATTCTCGTATTGAGTGGAAGGTTGTGGGGTTGCGGGTTCAAATCCCATCCAGGTTAGAAATACATGAGTTGAATAAAAGAGTATCCGATCTCAGGAGGCTCTATAGTTTTTTTTTCAAATTCAAACTAAACTTGTTAAAGAAACTGTACAAAAAGATTTTAAAAGCCTAGGTGAAACAACAGATTAAAAAAAGTGATATAGCGAAAGATTTTTATAAATAGAAAATTGTATTGGTCACTGTATTGGTATTATACGGAATATGTTATAGTAGGTCCTATGTATAAAGTATTCCGATGAGGAATTCTTACTGGAAACGTTCGTTTCCAAACCCATTTGCACTATTTAGGATTTCAAGACTATATATATAGTAATAGTCTTTTTAAAAAACGCCAAATTACCATATTTTTATAATAATCATTTCTGTCTACTAAAGCTTCCCTTTCTAGTTTCTAAGCGTGTGAAATCTCAACAGCTAAAGTAATACTGACAAACTTTCTCACTTAGATATAAACGAGCAACATGAAGCTTACGACGCTACGAGACCGTTTCCTCAAATCTAAGATTACCATTCAAGACCAGGATCACCATTTTCAAGACCGAGATCACCATTTCAAGACCGATCGAAAGGTCATACGGAACATTTTAAATAACTGACTATAAACAACATGTCGGATCATCTTGGTAAATAGGTATCGTTAGGGACCGTAAGATCAAGGGATCTATACATTTTCCTGGTATAGATATAGACAAGCTATAACATATTATACATGATATTTATGGTATAGCTTGTCTAAATTTTGTTTTATTTTAAATGGCATTTTGTTTTGGTAATGGCAAAAGATGGATGTATTTAAACAAAAATAGCTTTTTTCTGGAAACCGTCTCATTACAAAGTTGATTAGCCTCCTTAGTCAACCTCTACTTTGCTTTAACCTAAGTTTATCCTCGATATTGTCTTAAGAACTCTTGCAAGTCCACTTTAGTGTCACTTTCAAAGTTCTCTGCTATCGAATTCTATTGTTTAGGCCCTAAGTTCTCACCCATAACACTAAAGAGCCTGTACCGTAAAACGTTAAGTATTTATTATAAATAATCCATCGTAAAGACATCGTTTAGCCTCGTTTCTGACATGGTATGAACGGTGCTTGGCTATGATAGTTCGTGTAAGGAGGTTGACCTCTTTTCTGCTAAAATGTGGTCAGTTTTTAGGATGAAACATAGAAGTGGTGTAGAATCTAATTGAAACTTATCAGGTATATGTAAAATTTAGGGTTTTATTTTGATAGGATATTAAGGCAGTTTTTGTTTTTAATCTTATAAGCTACCTAGCTTACACCTGCGTAAGACTGCAGGTAGATGCTGGATGCGTCAAGCTGAAGACAGGGCGCTTTGGCACTCATTGGGGTAGGCCTATGTCCAGCAGTAGACAAACATAGGCTGATGATGATAACGATGACCTAGTTTAGCCGAAAACACAACTCCAAAAATTACCTGAGCTGCAGATTTCTTTGTGCTCGCTCGCTCTTTCTTTCGCTCTACTATTAAAGCTTACCTGAGTGCCTTTATTATTATTTTACTTACTAATTAGCAGCAAACTTTTAACTGAAGCATTACCTGTAAAAGAAAAATCAGAAATTAGCATCAATTTAATTTAAAATTACTGTAACGCGATAAAATTCTATGTAATATAAACTCGTTCGTTATAATATAGAAGGCTTGAGTCAAAGTCAAACTAGTCCTTAATTACATATAAGAAAAACAGATACTTATTGCATGATACCTAGCCACATTACATCGCTGAATAAGGCCATGTAAAAAACCCATACAAACATAAATCATAAACGAGATGATGTCTCATACAGATAATACTAATGAACTCACGCAATAGCCATCACGCATCTTCATACAAACACATACATAGGTACAGTTCATGCAAATCTAGATGCACTAATGAGATCAGCTTTAATTACATAACACCGTGTTTTGTTCACACAAAAAGATCCGATGAAGATTATTGTCCTTTCTAGAAATTTTCACACAGTGAAGGAGACCATGAAAACACAAAAAAAACGTGTTTTAAATCTAGCCTGGTACGGCTGGCGAAGGGCCGAAAAATATCAAAATTGCGATATTAGAGACAAAAAAAATCAGCGAAAATAATTGGTAGAATGAAAAAATAGTTACATTATTTACTTACTACCTTTTAATATAACGTTTAGAAACTGGTATCAAACAAACCTAGATGTTTTTATAGGAGAAATTGCTTCTAAGTTTTTATACAAGAAATATTATTACTCACAGAGCGTTTCAAAATAAGATTTCCTAGTCTGAAAACCATTAAACCGGGGCATTCCGCTGACCGCATCTAATTAATTTCTAAAGTACAGCCGAGACAGGCCGATTGGCGTAGTACATGGCGTAGAACAGAAACACAACTAGGCAGAAGCCTTAGTAATGTTTTAAAGCCACAAAAATATGAATGATAGGTAATTCTTATTATTAAGGGATATGCCATTTTCCCTACGCTGGGCATGTGGGTTGGGGATCAAAGTTCGGTGTTGGAACTGTTATGCAAGAAACGCTGTTGCCCGCGCTCTCGTGGATATCCCTTAGTCACCTGTTAGGATACCCGCGTGAAGTGTTGGTGCAAATTCTATGCACGTGTACATAAGTTGAAAAAATTATTTGATTGTTCCATAAAAACTAAATCCGACTTCGAATCCCTTAACTTTACACCGTTTATAAGTTTTGTGAGACAAATATCGATAATTATCCCTCGGGAAGATTTTTTGTATGTAACCACCTCGTAATCATTCTATATACAGTAATTTTCGATTTCTTTTATGATGGGTCCATAACTGACGGAGAAATGAACATACATAAAATATACATACACACAGCCTAACATAGAACCTCTTTACGTCTTTAGTTTCTCGTCGGTTTATAAATAAAAGCGTTAGTTGCGAGAGTGTACAATCTCCACTATGCCACTAGTGTCGGCATACACCGCCAATGTCCGGCTGTCGTGTAGAGTATGTAATAGTAACATAATGAATGCTCCCCTTTATATCGGCCGAGAAAATTACCCCACGCGAAGACAGGCGCACAATTTTAGTAATGCGGAAGTTGAAACATCTATTTTCTTTTTTTCTACTATGTATGTATTTAGTCGATGGGTCGATGGTCTGTGTTAATTGCAACTGTAGACACAGTTGGACCCTTTCTGCCAAGTAAAGGAAAATTAATTGTAAAATCGATGAGTTATTCAATTATGAAGATTGTTTGATTCACCAGAGCCTTCGTTATCTTACAGGGTGTATGTACTACATGCAGGTTAGGTTGGCTTTGGAGACGAGATGTTGGAGTAGCCCTTACTCTCTATCTCTGTTGCAGTAACCATCGCAGATGAGATTTGATTCTGTTTGATTTAAGCAAAGCGAGTTTAGGTTTACCATGACGGCACAGGCCATAATTTAGATGCGATAAAATGACTGCGTTGCCAATGGCAATGATTGGCTCAGTACCAAGGCGAATAAACAAATTTGGAGACGGTCAAATTCTAAAACGCATTAATCGGAGACAAAAACAAAACACATCACTGATCGATTTACCCATCCACAATAATATCTTACACTTCATTCTAGAACGAGACTACAAAATACTTTTAAAGGCCAGTAGCAAAAATAACCTTCAGCTATTATAAATAATTTTACACGAATAGCTATTCAAAAACGGCTGTAATTCTAACAGGGAAAATTACACATGTTACGACAAAACAAAGTGCGCAAATAACATGTAACGAAAGCTCAAACGTCAGGCTGTCGATAACGCAAAATGTAACATCTTAGTAACATAAAGCGTTGTTTTACATGTACAGGCGATGGCATAAGTCATAAAATGGTTGATTAAAATGGTGACAGCTTTAAAGTCGCTAAAATGTTACGACAGGGTTAAGGCTTGTAAGAAAGAGGAGATGTGTGAATTTTAATGAAATTCTTGAGGAGAATTATGTAATGGAAACCCTAATCCACCATTATCCCATCATTTTCTATTAATATTAGGTTATACGTCTTCGGCTAAATAGAGGCATCCCCAAGACGACAACGCCATCTATTAGTTTCTTACAAAACGACACCTGCTTGCCTTGATTGCTTTTGGCAGGTAGGAATAATACACAGAAGAAAACCTGCTCTTTCTCTGGTAGATTGCAAAAGTAATATTATTTATTTATTTCGTTGAATTCAATTCTAGTCAACTTCAATTACCAATTTTGTAGATCTAAATTTCATTTTTATAATTTTGGCAAACTCCAAAAAAGTTTGAGACACTAAGTAGAAGTAAGTACCCAAGTGATTATATTTTTAAAGGTTATAAAGAAATACGCGACTTGTAAATGTTGGTCCATAGGAAATTTCCTGCGTTACATTATGAATATTATATATGTTATTTCCTAGTAACACTTCTGCACACGCATATACCGTAGTAACACGAATGCGTGCGCGCAGCCCAACGAGCTGTGTCCCACTTATATCAATTTCAGGTTCATTTTGTTCTCGGATCGTGTTTATTGGAATTTCTATTCGAATACTGTGTAATTGGAAGATGGGAGAGAGTTTTTTTCTTTGTACTATGCGGTAGAAAACCAGGATAGAAAATGTATTAAATTTATAGGTACATTTTCAACGGTTTATATTTTTCTTTTTTTTTCTACCAATGAAAATATGGTCAAGAAAAAATATTCAGGCTTCAAACATTTGAAACTTAAATTTTCCAAATTATATATTAATCAAGCTGTGATATAATGTATGTATGTCTAATTATGTAAGTAAAGACAGACACAATTAAACTGAAAAAGATAAAACTTTTGAACTATCATGGTTATTAACACAAAAACCATTTATAACGGGATATTTACCCCATGATTTGAGTTTTTATAAATTTGGTACACACGGTTGTGCCATGATCATCAAATAACCAAAGTAACTACGAGTTACAAAAAAAAAACAAAAATGCCCGATATAAATGACTTTTTAAACGTCAAAAGGTTTAAAATCAATTTAATGCGTAGGCAAATTTAGGTCACCATTCTTTCAATGTAACGACTTTACTACTGTTAGTTACATTCTTAAATTTTCAAACAAAACCCAATCTACAAGCATCTTTAAGTATAATATAACTCCATATAAAAACAAAGTGAAGACGCCTATTTTTGTACAACCCCCCCCCCCCCCTCTTTCTCCCCTCACAGGATGCTGTGCAATTTCCTTAATTCGTATAATCTCGCGAGATGAGCTCGGGCGCTACCTGCCACGGTTAACTAAGACATTGTATTATAAAAGAATTTAGATTGTGAAATGAAAATATAATGGAGTTATATTTTGTTACGCTGGTAAACAAGGTAAGAAACAAAGTAAGGAGTTTCAGAATTTAGCGGTTTTATTGACTTTTGGATATTATTTCTTTAAACATTTCCTTTTCTATTTTAAAATCATATCACAAATAGTAAGTATCTACAAGTTTTGTTTTTTCATACAAGTGAACTAAAATGTTAGACTGTTTCCTGTTGCTCCTACTCGGTTCTCCGGTAGGAGCACGAGGACCAATATGTCCTTATGCTCCTTTACCTTTACCTTTTATGCAATTAGTACACTTACTCATAAAATATGTTCTTTGAGTAATCTCAAAGAACATATTTTATGAGTAAGTGTACTAATAAATAATCTTTAATCTGAATAGCTTTAAAGTCTAATCTAGCTGGGTACTCCTGGATTATATACCTAGGTATATAGTAATTTTAGTTTAGCCACTCACTATACTATCTATGGCAGGTCACAAGAAAATCAGATAATTTTCAGTCTTGTCAATCTTCTACATAAAAGCGTTTTCAGGTGTTGACGAGGCATCAATTTATTCATACTCTGAAAATCAAATAAATATTATAAATGAAAAATGTTGTAATGATGGCTATACCTTTGTTACTCTTTCAAGCTAATACTACTGATCAAATTGAATTCAAATATTGCATTGATGTAGATCGAGACCTCGAATAACATAAATGCTACTTTTACCTAGAAACTGCGAGCTAAAGCTAGTCATTATTAACTATGTACAGTATTTTTAAAATTAATTTAATATAGGGGCAAAATATCCTTTAACATGCAACTATGATTTACAGCTATTAATCCAAAGCGCAATCACAATATTTTGTAAGCATAAAACACCCGCTGACTAAGAGGTAAATTTACGTGGCAATTTCAACTTAAATTTAAGCATTTACGAGTAAGATCGGCTACTTTGTGGGCACCGTTTAAGGATGTCATAGGTACTGCATACCCATCTGTGCTGCACCGAGGGCCGCACTGTAAGCGTATAGCTTTGGCACGTGGCCCTTTGACTGGCCGTGCTAGTTAAATCTTATGAAACGAAACTATCATGGTTATTAACACAAACGGGATATTTACTCGTACCAATGATTTGTTTTTGTGCCGAAATATCCAATATTTTTTTTAATAAAATCAAAATTTAAGTAATTGTAAATATGCCGTTATAAATGACTTTTATAGCCGTACTGTCTAAATTTCGCCTTTTGTAGGCAGACGATAGGTATTGACGAGAAAAAAACATATGGATTACAGAAATAAACGTGAATCAACCAGCTTGTAAGAAACTTGTGGCCTGTTCTATGTTCGGCTGTACCTATTCGTTTTTATGAATATTCGTCGATTACTTTGTATAAGAATTATAAGTGATTTTTATGATAATTTTAATATTGTTTATAGAAATGTTCACATAAAAATTTGTTTCCCAAGGTATATAAGTATGTGTCTTGCGGGACAACTATAAAAACTCAAGTTATATATAAAAACTATAAAAACTCATTCAAGTTGGTTTTAACTTTTTTCAAATCGATCAAATAAGTATACTTTTGTTTGCTCATAACTTGTTGCTAACGGGGGGGTGTGGCATGACGATCAGCTGGTCCCCAACCTAGGCGCTTGCAGTGCGGCCGTAGTTTTACGGCAGTTATCTTAAGTAATAATTTAGTAATGCAACGACGTTGCCTGCTACCGTGTCCACTACAATATTTTATTTTTGCTGCCATTTTGCAACAATGTAGTGAAGAGTCACTGAGCGTTGATGTAATTATTTAAGTTTTTTTAAGTACACTAATAATATTAAAAAACACTTTTTAATATATTTCTATAATATATTGACAAAAATAAAAATAAATAAATAATGCTGGACTGGAATGCTGGGATATGTAGATAGATATAACAAAGAAAATTACAACCAAATAATTAAAGAAATTACTAAAAGTACTTTTTACAATTGAAACCATTGAGCTAACTGCAGAGTTGCAAACAATCTACAGGTAGCTCAACTGATCCATATCATTACCAGTCGGAAGCGTCCACAAGACGATGGCAGCATTGCCCCGCAGTATGGCAATGCTGATGCGCTACACCAGATACTTACCAGCTCTCGGGTCACACGTCGGTCGCAGATTAAGAGATTTAATTTTTTCATCTAATAAAGATCAATTGCGATGTATCCTTCATCTTTATTATGCATTATCTAGCTACATCATTTTTTTTTATTGAACACTTCATTCGAATCAAATCTTAGGCTAAGTTCAATTGATAAGTATTCAGTAGAACTGAGCACCTATTGTGTGAATAACATAATTACTAAATCCACAGTTTTACATACAATCAAAGACAGGGTACCTGTATTATAAAGGCACCATAATTCCATTGTTGAATTTGAATTTGCATGAACAATATTGCAATACAAATCAGTAATGTATAGAATAGACATTGTGTTTTTTTTTTGTAGGTTCGTTGTTCTGAAGGGCATCGTTATTACCCGATTGCGCAAGGAGGGTTATTTTATTAACTTACAATAACTTTGCCCGGGGTTTTTTTTTAGTAAAAAATATATATCTATGTAATTTATTGTATTATTATATCAGTTATCTAGTAAATGGGGCTAGATAATGCTGTGTGAATTGTCCAGCATTATTTATTGATTTAGTAGTTTTATTCTAGCAGATGAATTAAGCTTGCCAAATAATCCTATGTGTGATGGTAATATCTATATTTATCCACCTACCTGTATCTACATTTATATTATTTTATTATTATTATTTAGTCTCATATAATTACAAATTAACAAAATGCCATTCAATCATGACGACTATACGACTATAGCCTATACTGGTCCACTGCTGGTACTGAAAAGCGTCTGTATGTTGTGATTTTTTTTCCCTAAAACAATATGTAAAGTAGTATAGGTTTATGAATCTACATATTGGAAGACAATATGATTCAGTTGAAATGAATTGAAATGAGAAAGAGTGAGAATCAGGCCATTATATTGAGAGACAGGCGAATCAAGCTGCGAGAGGTAAGCTATAAAAATCACACGTTACCTTAGGTAGTTACATGCTCTAAGATAAGACTATCAGACAATTCTATAGTTAAAAACCAATCAACGCAGTTCCAGGTGTAAAGATACACTCTTGCCAATATTCTTGGATACCGCGTGGGCGAAGTTGTAAACGACACCGTTGATATAGCCTCATGCAATAATTCTTCCTGAGACCCAAAAGTACGGCGAAGGTAACCAATACATTATCACTTATCTTTGACGCTAATCTCATATATTGTTGTTATAATTATTTAAGTTTCTCGGGTCAGCGCTTGCTTGTGGTTTTTATCAAGTTTTTTGCAATCTGTCGCTCATTTCGACAGTTGAAATTACACAGTTTGTATAAGTTTACAGATTGATTGTAAATTCATTTAAACTGGACATAAAATAAGTTGAGACGAGCTGGACAAGTACCACAAAGACTGACCAGAACTAGCAGTCAGTAGAGATAAATGTAAAGAGGAAAGGGATGTCTTTGCCATGCAGTGAGATTCCACAAGCTAGTAATATGTATGTGTAGCTCTCGCCTATAGATTATCTCTCGCTAGCTGCGCCCCGCGGCTTCGCCCGCGTGGAAATCTATGTGTCAAATGGTTTATAAACCTTTCTCTTGAATTACTCTATCTATTTAAAAAAACCGCATCAAATCCTTTGCGTAGTTTTAAAGATCTAACCATGCATAGGGACAGATAGACAGCGGGAAGCGACTTTATTTTATACTATGCAGTGATAAAATGCATTCGTGGGGCCGAAGCCAATAGCACAGATGCCCTGAATGTGAAATAATAAATTTATATCAATTTATAGTAAATTGAGCGGAAGAATAGGTACATGATACGAACGTTTCTTGAACTATCTCTCAAAAGACGGCCAACCGTCAATCATTTGATGAGTTTACAAAAGTTTCGGGCCACTCCTTATTCAATCTCTTGTCAATCTCACGCTTGCTATGGTGCTATTTTATGAATACGAAATGTCAATGACTTGTGCTAATTGCGCTCAACTTTGCCCAGATAAACTTTTTACATGAAGATTAACTTTACATTTAAGGATATACTTTTTTATCTATTGCGTCAGCATAACGCTCAATTATATTTCTGTACATTTTATTTTAAAGTAAAATAACTAATATAAATGTATTGAAGTCAAGAGCATCAAACAGAACTTTCGTAGATAGTTATCATATCTACACACGTCCACTGCTGGACATAAACTGCTGCAATGTTGACGGTCCACAGAGTATCCCAATACTCTCTTAATTTCTAGTATTTATTATGACTTTTTTCTTAAAATATTTTAAAAATTTACAAAAGTCGATCAAATGACGACCGATGTGGCGCGGTGGGCGAAGGTCCGCCTGCGACGCAGGAGGTTGCAGGTTCAATTCCCGCCTTGGAACAATTGTGTGTACGATCTGCAGATATTTGTTCCGGGTGTTCTGGCCGTTTTCTATCTATAATAAAAAACATCTATCTATGTAATATATTGTATTATGTATATCAGTTATCTAGTACCAAAAACACAAGCTCTGCTTGTACAGCATTATTTATTTAATGATAATAAAGATTATTATTTATTGATTCTGTTTCTGATTATGTTCTTTAAATTCGCTCATCGTCTTCTCTGCTCATTTGAGAGAACTTTGCACCGCCCGGTGAGCTTTTGCATCAATGCGGACAATAACCCTATTAATCTTTATGTAATAACTTCATATTTTAGTGAAATCATAAATAAGCTCGGTTCTATAGAAGCGCTTCGACGAACTTGCATTTAAAATAGGTGAGGATAGATTGAACGGGTGAAGTGAGTGTGGCTTTTTTGCTCGGTGTTCCGTTGTACAATTGCCTGTAAATAGCTTTTTGTCAACGCCAGTCTAATGGGTATTCTGAATGAAAATTATTATTGTTTTATTTGAATGGGCTTGGTAAGAAATTACAATGCAATAAACTACCTTTAAATTTTGACCGTAAACTACCTTTCATCATTGCAATTTCTTATAGATGTAGGTACATAAATAAGTACATCAACAGCAATTGTTAAAAAAAAACATTTGATATAACAATAAAGATTTTGAGAGATTAATTTACAATCAAATATAGAGGATTTTCACAGAAATTTCGTGGTTTATTTTACAAATTTGCAAAATCAACTTAAAATTGCTATATTATTTTATGATATACTTTCGGTATTTTTTAAGAAGGAACCCTAAAAAATCTAATTCAAAAAAGGTCCATGATTGTCTCTAAAATAGAATAGCCGTGATAGCACTTTTGCCGGCGTGATACTGTATATCATCTCAGACCATAGAGCTTCAACTCTACTCAACCGAACCCTCGAGCTACGTACTCCGTCTGGGTTCTAGCTGTAAGCCAGCGCAGTTTATACTGTGAAATTCTGGTTACGGAACTTGAAACTTTTTAATAAATAAATTAATATATGTAGTGCCTCAAATTCAAGGGCATTCGATGATTCGAGATTCAGATGATAAAAGCATATGGAATTTTCACATTAATGCTGCTGTATAAAGAACCTAATACTTCTAGTATAAGGTTTGTAAAATTTGATAATATAATATGCTGGTTTAAAAACATTTTGTATAAGAGTAGAGATGTCCAAGATTATTCAGTTTTTTCATTCACAGGTAAGATTATAAAAATGCCACTTCTATCAAACATAAGCTCTACGCGAAGGTTCAACGCACGAATGGAATGCCACAACCCGTGCAACATAGAAACATAATTAGTGTTCTCATCTGTACCTCGACGTTGCTACCTCCATGATACTCACCTATCGACGCTTTACCACTGAAACGTCAACTATCCCCCTTCAAACTACGCAATGTAACACAAATTGCTCAAGAATTCAAACGATCGCTGCAAAAAACGGCCATCTTGAAAAATGTAGACATAATGAATTCAAAATTGAATAACTAATATTTTTGAATTTTTAATTAAAAACTGGTGGGTGTATGTAAATAGGTAATCAGATTTATTTGATAAGGTCTTGATGACAAATTATGTTATGTGACATAAGTCTTTAAGTATTTTTGATAGCCGACGAGTAGATTGAGTAAGATAACAGGATTTTCACAAAAAAATACTTAAAAAAAAAGATTATTCCAAGACAAAACTTAATTGTAGCAGGAGCGCGTTTAAGTCTTTTCTATCAGACTTTTTGCAAATCATCACTTTTTTATGTTCATTCAACAAATTATAAGCAAAACCGCAGAAAAGCACCACTACCATCTAATACCTCATCCCGAAGAAAGCCTCGATGGGTGGCAGCCCCCATAACTTTTGTCAATAATTTTTCTCAGCAAATTAAATTCACTGCCAAAAATAATTTATCAACTCCAGCCCAGATTATTCACGCTTATGACAAATGGGGCTGAGCGGGGATGTAAATTTTACGGATTTGCCTGTTTTTTGGTTTATTTTATACTTAGCCCTGTCTCGCAGTGTAATGTATGTACCGATGAGTTTATTATGAGTCATAATGTATTGCTCTGCAGTGTACGGTATTGGGAGGTTTTGAAATGTAAATGAAGGTTGTAAGTGGAGGTTGGCCTCATAACGTGCGCTTTAAATGGTAAAGATGGTTTATAACTTAAATATAGTTTTGTAAACTTAATTTATTAATTACCTATTATTTATTTATTTTTAGCCATTATTGTCCCACAGCTGGGCAAAAACCTCCCTTTTCTCCTCCACTCCTCGCGATCCAACGCTTCAACAGACCATGATGGAAGATGTGCCTCGAGTTTGTTACTCAATTTATTAAATTTATATTACTTAATAAAATATTTAGTCATTTTAAAAAAGTTTGATCATCATAAATACCTATAATGCATCAAGAAAAAAGGTTTATTTAGAAATAATTGTTTGTTTTTCTTTAAAAATATATATATATATATATATATATATACCTAAACATCGTATTTTTGATAGATATTGACAATACACCTTCGTTTGACCACAATCTTACCTGATGGAAAGTGAAGATATGGGCAGCGATGTATAACGAAGGTATAGAAGATACCTTTTCACTCTTGTCTTGAAGAGGGCAGCATATCATAGCGTGTCCCAAAATCATATTGAAAGTATTACAAACTATTTGATTTGAAACGTACGAAGTACAATCTAAATTAAATTCCGGCATTTTTGAGACTCGTGAATAAACAAAGTCATCGGAATAATTAGAGCTTTAACAAACTCTTTTATCTTCATTCATAACAAGCATTGACATTGTTTAATTAGGATTTACTTCTTATCAGAGTGATAACTTTATAAATGAGCAGAGCGACGCCATATTGCCTCGAGCGTCGCGTGCGCATTGGAAAGCACTTATTACTGTGAGTTCACAATTCACATTTAAGAAGACTTGAACCAAGTGGACTGGACTAAATCATCATCAAACTATGTTAGTCCACTGCTGGATATAGGCCTCCCCCAATGAGTGCCATACCGCCTTGTCTTCAGCTTGATGCATCCAGCATCTGCCCGCAGTCCTTCGCAGGTCGTCATCCCCCCGGTCGGAGGGTGTCCTAAACTACATTTACCGAGTCGTGATCTCCACTTAAGAACACGTTTACCCCAGCGGTTGTCGCTTCTTTACTTTACCTCTTAAAGATTTAAGTGAACTAAAAATAAAAGTGATCACTTTTTTTCCTAGTTTCACTTATGTGATTAGATTTTTTTGACATGTCTAAGATTCCTGTAAGGTGTAACGGAAATAAAACACTTTAAAATTGGATATTTAATACATCATTTGTATATTTTGCTTGTACTCCAGTTTAAAGGTCGGATGGAGAGAATTGTTTTGGATAAAACAAAACTTTTGTAAAATCACACACTTCGGTTCGACTCATATGTAGATAGATAGAAAGGTAGAGAGAGCTGACCACAGACAACTAACTAGTGTTTCCATACAAAATGTTGCCAGCTTATTTATTTAGGTATGTCATAGACAAATGCTAACGCTGCGCTGATGACAATGATGACCCGACCGGACAATGACACCTGATGATTCTGATAATGAAACTGTCCGTAGTTTCTAATCAACATACGTAGTATCTAGCCACTTAACACAGGTAGGAGTTAAAGGTACAAACCTACTTCATCAATCCTCTTCAAAGTGACTGACAGAGCAATATGTCTGCTTTGTGAGTTGATCGCCTTAAGTGGACGATTGTACTAAGATTAATTGAGCATTCGACATAAGACAAGAAGTTGTAATTGCTGTTTTGTAGGTGATAGGGCTCCATGGTTCTGTTCACATGCATACAACCGCCCAAGTTATGTTAAAGCCCTTTTGCTTTTGGGATGTCAGCACTAGATACCGTTAAAGGCTAGGCCGCAGAGACACATTACACGAGATAAAAAACAGTGTAAATACTAAGGAATTAGAAGAAAGTTATTCGTTTTATTTTAAAAAACCTAATTATCATGTGAGAAATAGACAGTGGTAGACTAAAGAATACTACTTGCTTGAGCAAATGCTACATCAAATTACCTTTCTTTTATGGCCTTTTAGAGGCCTCTCTAAGTTTAAATTGTCTTTAGTATCAACGCAAATAGGCCATGACAGACTGTCCACTGGTGAATATAAACCTTTTTCCCACAAACATAAGGACAACCTTCATTCATATAGGTTCAAGAGTTCATTGACCATGACTGATAACCAGATAAACAAATAAAATCAACGTATTTGTTTTCGTATTTCCCATACGTTGGACAAGTTAGTACAGTCGCCTTCAAAATTTGCTCCTTAATCAAAATTTTCCGATTTCAAACATAATTATTATTCTAGTCCGCTTTTAAATGATGGTTTCTCAGGGATTTTTAATACTGACTGTACATAGGTTCGATCCGAACATAAAACGGTCGTAAAAAACTTGAGACAGTTTTTATGTGTAAAGTGGAAACATACTTTGTTACTAGATAACGGCTTAGCCAGACAATGTTACAGATATGTGACTAGCCATCTCACTTCTTTATCATTTAATTTACTTTATTCGAGAAAGACTTCTTGATGACCCGACCGATTCTTCTTTTGTTGAATAAAATTTGAAACTACTATCAGCACAAGGTTCTTAACAGAAATTAATTAAAAAATCCTTTTAATCCATTTTTTACATTTGAAGATTAAATTGGATTTATTATTTTAATTATGTTAACTTTAACAAATCCTTCCGAAACAACAAAACCCGTAACTCATAAAGAACCTGTAGAAAAATGGTTGATGGTGAGAATCGTTTACTCTACTGCACTACGTTTACCGAGTGGTATTCTCTACTCAACAACACGTTTACCCCGGTGGTTGTCGGTTCTTCGCGAGATATAGCCGGCCCACTGTCACTTCAGCTTGCTGATTCTTAGAGCTATGCCGATAACTTTGGTTTATCGAACACTTTGAGTGCTGAAATCACACCGTATGTTTTTTCTACAAGTGACTAATATGCATAAATCCACACTAGCGCAGCGGCTGAGAAAATACAGATCTGTGTGACTCAGCACAGCCGTAATGTTTTTCGAACGAAACGCATGTGCGGCGCAACACAACCGCTGTGTAGAGCGGCAGCACGAATAGCTTAGGTTAAAAAAAAGATCGCAGTCAAAGTGGTAGCTTTGGTAGTAATGAACATTGTTTATGATCATCTCCGACCACACAATAAACTACTATCAGTGGCATTTGCAATCCAGTGAAAGATCAAACAAGAAATAAAATTCCTTGCCATCGCCACAAAAGAATAATAATATTGGTATCTAAATTAAGCCCTGTCTGCCCATTTGCTATGCATCAACAATTTACTTTATAGCAATCATAAAAGGGCTGTTAAACCTGGCTTTTTATATACTTGCTAGGTTTTATTAAATATTATGTTCGAGTAATGGTATTTTATTATTTCAGTCGGATAAAACTCTAATTAGACTTTTTTAAGAGTTCGAGAAATTGCGTCCGAATATTTTTTTTTTAAGATAGAATGTCCATTTTCTTTATTACGGTAGAAGTAATTTCTTCAGGAATTTTCTTGGTTTCCTGGTTTCAGGACTTTTCTTCAGACAGACTTTTCTTGGTTTAACAAGTCAAGCCAGAGTCTTGGGTGCGCTTCCGACTGGTATCGATATGGACCAGTTGAGCTACCTGTAGATTGTTGCATTATTCTACAGTTAACTCAATCGTTTCAATTTTAAATACTAGTTCTGATCTGTTTCTATTATTTTATTGTATCAATGAATAAAGTACCTGTTTAATAATTGAAACAAAACACGATCAAAGATTTTTCCGATTATTAATAATATCATCATCATCAGCCTATAGCAGTCCACTGCTGGACATAGGCCTCCCCCAATGAGCGCCATAGCGCCCTGTCTTCAGCTTGCCCTGTCTTCGTCTTTCGCAGGTCGTCATCCCACCTGGTCGGAGGGCGTCCTACACTACGTTTACCGAGTCGTGGTCTCCACTCAAGAACACGTTTGCATAAATATATATATGTACATAAAGATTAATTATTATTTAAATAAAACTTTATATAAATAATAATTAATCTATGCACTAAAGTGCCAAACAAAACTGATGACAAACTTATAACTTATAACAAAACTTATATGCACTAAGGTTCCAAACAAAACTTATTAATTTTCTCTGTTGTTAAGATGAGCCTTAGTTATTGTGACATATAATGTACTGCAGTGTCGAATACATTTCATAACTATCTAAGGTGGACTTAATGCCGAAGTATTTTCTACCTGCCAATTTAAGCGCTTCTGCAACACAGATTACAAAAGAAAATGAAAAGTTTTTATTTCTTTAAGCTAACAAATAAGCACTTAGACAGGTCATATTTTATAGTTCACTTCAATTTTTTGTCCACCAGTGGAAGAAGTGAGAAGAAACCACTAGTATGTTCATAACTTACTACACAGTTTAATAAATAACAAACAAACACACAAACACATGCAAGTTGTATAATATGACATAAGCTATCCTGAAAATTGCTCTATCAGACTAGTTAACAAGTTCAACAAATAGCTGAAATCGTAAATAGACATAGTTCATTATGGGTCATTTGTAGCAATTAAAGCTCTATAAATGACAGATTGGTCGGCTCGCATCATGTGGAACAAATCTGTAATAGTTGCCGCGAGTTTAGAACCGGCCATTTTGTTAAGGCGAAGCTTTCATACAAGATCAGAAATTAGAATTAATTACAGAAGAGGTATTATATAAGTACGTCAACCGTACTGTTTCCTAATTTCTCATTTCCATAAAAAGCAAGATACACAAGCAAGACTTTACGGAGATGCTACCACAACAGTGTAAGCGCGAGCACGTGCGAGATGTTATAATATAACCGACGCAGCGACGCATATTATACATTATACTGTCGGATGTTGAGAGATGAACGGAGGACTACTGTGTATATGGTGAAGCTTGGAGAGGCATATCTTGGCATTGGCGTGCTGATGATTCCCTAATTGTGTTTATAATCGGTCTTCAGAACTTAGACACAGTCCTTAAGGATACAGACATTTATCTGATTTGGATCCTTTATTGGCGACGAGCATTATAATAATAATAATCTTTATTTCAGACTACATGGGTCTATATTCACTTAAAAGTACACAATAAAAATTAAAAAGTCACATCATCATCATCATCAGCCTATATTAGTCCACTGCTGGACATAGGCCTCCCCCAATGAGCGCCATAGCGCCCTGTCTTCAGCTTGACGCATCCAGCATCTACCTGCAGTCTTTCGCAGGTCGTCATCCCACCTAATCGGAGAGCGTCCTACACTACGTTTACCGAGTCGTGGTGTCCACTCAAGAACAAAAGTAACATAAATCTCCAAAAAATTAAAAATATTAAAAAATAAATTATCGAAGTCCGCAAACGTTAGTAACAATTGCCTCATAATCAAAATACGCCAATTTACATTAAATACATTTGACAGAAGCAAGGCAGTAAGAAGTCTCATCTAGCTTCGCCTTAACCAATAAGCAATATCGAAAATAATTTGGTTGTAAAGAAATCAATCGCTGTTCCCGCTATTCTGATTACTAGTTTCCCATACATTGTTTGAATATAAAAATGTATATAAATTCTGTATAAATGTATAAGTGGCGAGACTAAATCGTAATTTGTATTTGAAATGCATTGTTGTAATTAGGAGGCTGCGTGTCGACCGTGAAACGGAAATAATCTGGGAAAATCATGAAAAAACCATGAAATTATGGGATTTTGTTGATTTTGTGGTTGGTATTTTTTTAACGGAGAAAATAATGGCGGCTTAGAACCGCAGACTGAACTTGCTTGAACTTGAATTCGTGGTCACAGAAATTGTGTAATTTTAAAAAGCACCAGTGTGTAAGACCCTTTTACGAAATAAACATTAAACTGAGTGGCTAGTAATACTAAAACCGAAAACATTTTAAAGAAAGAGAGAAAATTATTTATTAGACACTAACACAACGCTCAAACAAGTTTATTTACACAATTATAATATAAGACTATGTACTAATTATATATGACTATGACTATGTACTATGTATGTAATTAGTTATATGTATTTATATTTATTTTATTTATTTTAAGTAGGAACGTATTTTCATGCAATATTTTATAAATTAATATAATGCACACAGATCCCCATGTACAATCCAACGATCCTATCCATCCACGGTTGTCTGGTAGAGATCGCTCTTGAGCGATAAGACCGCCAAATTGTCACATGTTTTGTATTTTATTCTGTCTTGTTTGTTTTATTTTGTAAGTGTGCAATAAAATAATTTTCTATCTATCTATCTATCTACATAACACGTGACACAAACAAAATAAGAAAAAATAAGTGAATAGGAACAAAATGTAGGTAGGTAGCATTTTATTTAGGTACTAAGTAGCCGTTTTTTGAGAACTACGTTCGTTTCGCTGACTTGTCCAAGTTATTCAATCTAGTCAAAATCACCCGAAAACTATAATATCTAGTAAAATACAATAGATTTATCGATTTCACTAACTTATAAGTCGAATACCTACTAAAGTACAATAGTAGTAGGTTTTTAAATAACAATAGGTACAAATTACTATTATAATGAAACTATACGTGCCTATTTAATCGACATCATACAACAAAAAGTAGTTCCTCTCTATCCGCTAGGGGCGCTGCAAGGCGCTAAATGTATAGAAGGAAACGAAAACTTTACAGTTTGCGTAAAATGAGCAAATTCCAACCTGTATAATATTATGAAAAAAATTGACGATGACACTTTTAATCCTCCCTAATTTAAGCTTAGTAGTAGAAGTTTAAATTACGGATAATTTTGCTTATTTTACGCAAAATATAAAGTTTTCGTTTCCTTCTATATTTAGCGCCTTGCAGCGCCCCTAGCGGATACAGAGGAACTACTTTTTATTGTATGATGTCGATTCAATAGGTACGTATCATTTCTACATTATAACAGTAATTTGTACCTATTGTTATTTAAAAATAACATAAAAATATAATAATAATAATATTTTATTTCAGATCACAGAAAAGTAAGAGATCTTACTATTCAACTTATTCTACGGTCCTTAGTATAACATATCAAGTTTTTGTTTCGATCCTTTAGTAGTAGGGAATAATCTACAAACTGAAATAATGTTTAAATGAATTCAAGGTTACCTTCCCATACATATGCACGTTAGAATACGTTAGGTAGGACACATTTCACCAAGCTAGGTATAATCTAGTCTTAGTACTCAGTTAAAGATTGGAAAAGCGCTAAAAATCTAAATTGCTGTAAGTCATCATCATCATCATCAGCCTATAGCAGTCCACTGCTGGACATAAGCCTCCCCCAATGAGCGCCATAGCGCCCTGTCTTCAGTTTGCCGCATCCAGCATCTACCTGCAGTCTTTCGCAGGTCGTCATCCCACCTGGTCGGAGGGCGACACTACGTTTACCGAGTCGATGTCTCCACTCAAGAACACGTTTGCCTCAGCGGCCGTCGGTTCTTCGCCGTAAGTGCCTATGTTCAACTTTTATCAATAACCAATCAAACTTATCTAAACTGTTTTCGACCCCAATCATTTAAATCAATAAAAAATCAATCAAAATTCACATAAATCTATTCCACATTTATATTAATATGAAAAAACGCTTATTTAAATAATTTGTAGATGTTTATTTAAAAGCTTTTAGATAACAAACAGACGAACTGACGTATTTTTATGACGGACAATTTACTTTATTGTGATTAGGAAGCTTACAAAAACTAAATTAATTCGCAATTATCATCAAGTTTTTGTTGGGAGCAATTAATTCCTGATTTGGCAAGTTCTTCGGTAAACTAAGATAATTTCAATCAAAATCAATTATATTTGATATGACCTTACAACTTTAATTTGGTAAAGTTCTCACAGAAACTTTTAGCGCCTTCTCATTCGACGCTATATTACAGGCGACTGTCTGCAGTCGCTTTTTTTCCTTTCTATGACTTGATGAGGGCAAATTCCGTCAGAGCTTAAGCGAGATGTGTAAAATCGACCTTTGTCAAACTGTGGACTATATTATAGGCTGATGATAATCACGATGAAAAACAGCGTAACATTACACCGCACACTATATTATTATAAATGTGATAGGTAGTTCGGATGGGTGGATGTTTGTTACTTCTTCACCAAACCTACTGAACAGATTGGGCTGAAATTTTGCATAGATGTGTCTCTAGACCTGAAACACGTCTTTTTATACTATAAATCAGTTTTCATGAGTTAGAAATAACCTTCAAACGTTTCTATAGAAACAACGCGTGCGAATACGTAGGCAGAAAGTATCTTCAAAGATGATCTTGATGTTTTTTTAACGCTACGTTAACACCATGCTATTGGTTATTTTTACACATCTGCACTTTTCTGGACTCAGAAACTGGTAGCAACCAAACCGGGGCAGTGACGTCTCAAGCTTTTAGTGTAAGTCGGCCTAAAGTGCCCCCTTTATGACCTTTCCCTGATTTCCGTAAGGTATTTCTCGGTTATCAAATCATGAGAACCCAAAAATATGGATAGGTACCATTAAAAAGCCCAGCAATCAAACGCACATAATTATGTTTATTACCCACACACGCGCACTGCCCAAAACAGTTTCGTCATTCTTACAATACCACCTGTCAATAGAATATCATTCTTGAAGTTTGGGGGATAAAGTTGTTTCTTGTATGGAGCGGAGCGGTTCCACGATTGGTCGTAAAATTATGAGTTTTTTTCTCTCGGGCCTTTTTATAAGGTTGGAATAGTAGTTAATGGCTGGTGGTGCAATTTGGAGGGGGAGACGGGGTAATTACAGGTACACTGTGTGTCATTGCCGGGTGCTTCTAATTCGGCAGGCCGGGGGAGGCGAGGCCAGTGACTGACTTAGTGCTATCTAGTTCTTTTTAGTATCTGTGGTCCTGTGTGTAAGACTTAGCACTGGAAGAATACAGGGATACCACATCCACCGTAGGCAACTATTTTGTGTAGGTATGTATACATTGTTGTTATACTTTTGACGACCGATGTGGCGCGGTGGGCGAAGGTCCGCCTGCGACGCAGTAGGTTGCGGGTTCGATTCCCGCCTCGTAACAATTGTGTGTACGATCTGCAGATATTTGTTCCGGGTGTTCTGGTCGTTTTCTATGTATAATAAAAAAAATATCTATCTATGTAATATATTGTATTATGTATATCAGTTATCTAGTACCCATAACACAAGCTTTGCTTACCATGGGGCTAGATGATGCTGTGTAAATTGTCCAGCATTATTAATTATTTTTATTTATTACTTTCTCGTAGAAAAAAAAAATCGAATGACATACATTATATGTAAAAGTAAAAATAAGTAATAGATTGTTTGTTTTGCCACAATAGAATAAGTACAATTGATACATATGTATATTAATAATTAAAAGAAAGAGATAAAATCGCTCCCAAAAACCAAGGATAAGACATTCTGTTCAATAAACATCTGCAAAAGAATCTTAGGTACTGATTTCACTTAGTCAGGCTTGCCTGAATCACTAATGCGGTGTAAAATGGGCCTAAACTGAAAGCCTTTGATGACGTAGCGAGGGATTCAAGGAAACAGGGATTTGGATTCTGTAATTGCATCGTGAAGTTTGAGTGTTCCGATTTTTTTTTTTTTGCGTGGTAGCTGAGCAAGGATTTGATTTTCACCTTCAGTATAAATATACATAACCTAACTAAAGGGTTACTGGTTTTAAGCCGCCAATTTGGAATGGATACCTAATCTCTGAAACAACTTCTACACAGTATAAAACAAAGTCGCTTCCCGCTGTCTGTCTGTCCCTATGTATGCTTAGATCTTTAAAACTACACAACAGATTTTAAAAGAAACGAAAACTCCATAGTTTGCATAAAATAAGCAAGATTATTCCGAGTCCTTAAGATGCTGAGGACTCTTCTTAAATATGAGTATGGAAAATCCTATGATAAATTATAAGACTAGCTATAAAAAAAAAACAGAAATTAGAACCTCCACCTTTTTCAAGACGGTTTAAAATAGATCTCTCACTTATTACAAAATTAAGAAACTAAAACTAAATCACCCAGAGAAAGAAAGCTTCCTGTGATTCATCAAACACGAAGCTGTTCCTCGCACCTAAATGAAGGTCACTCATCACTGCGGTATCCACAGACATCCGTCATCGGGGTTCAGTGGGCTCTTGCCTTAGGCATGTGGGCATTCGTTGGATTGTTTCTTTTACTATGATAAAATATCTAACGAATACAATGTTTTTTCTAACAAAGTCCTACTAATATTAAAACAGCGAAAGCTTGTATGCACCTAGTTTTATTATATTTATTTAGTTAAAACCAATGTGCCTTGGCATTCTAGATTGAAAAAATCTACGAAATAAAGTTTAGGATTGAATTGAGAATTGATGGATGATTTTTTTAACCAAGTACCCATTTGGAGGTTATGCCAAATGTATCCACATATAATTTAGCGTATTTTAAAAAACTATAAGCCGACTTCAAATACCTAAAGAATGAAAATTGGTTTAAAAAAACAATCATCGAAAACAGTTGGCGGGATATTGAGTTATTTGTCCATTTGTCGCGCACATACTTAATGCAAATTGAAGGCTTACACGGTTTCTCATGGATGCCAGTGAACTAGACCAAATTGAAATGGAAGCTTTCAAAAAAATCATCAAAGTCGGTTCACCCAGTCAAAAATACTGAGGTAAAAAAAAAAAAAAAAATTGAAATACAGTCGAATTGTGAACCTCCTGTTTTGAAGTCGGTAAAAATCGGTTTTCCTGATGATGTTCTAAGAAGCACCTGCCTTTGTCACAATGTCATCAGTACCAGCAATCATCGTGTTCAAAATTGCCCCGAAATTACAGAATCTAGATGTGTTATTACTTGTAGATTAGTCGAAATTATAGAATTATGTTTCTTGGTAACGGCCTTTTTTGTATTTTGAGAAAAAACGTTTTGATTCGTTCGTCGATATTATGATGGTGATTCAGCACTGGCTGCCCGGTCGGAATGTGTTTTTGCGATGAGTGGATGAAGCATTAGAGTTATATACTTTATATACTGTATATAGTTAGAGTTATATGCATATAAAAAAAAAACAAAAAAAACGAAAAAAACTCGCTTTTGCCCGTTATTTTGCTTGTATATTCCTTAATAGCTAGCTAATTTGACAATAATTAAAAAACATGACTACCTTTCTTTTGATAAATTACATTAATAGTCTTCTATAGAATTCTAGAATTTCTATTTAGTCTAAAGATACGCCAAACATCCAAATCTGTTCAGGCATTCAAAATACGTCATTAATTAATAATTTTGGACCATTCACAACATTATCTAACACTAAACTAAGCAGAGCATACAATACAATACAATACAATACAATACAATACAATACAATGCAATACAATACAATACAATACAATACACTACATAGATATTTATTTTTAATGTATGTACACAGAGAACATAACAAGTATCTGCAGACCATGCAAACAAAATAGTAAATATATACCTCTAAGCACAATATGCATAATTGTATACTGTTGGTCAACCTTTAATAAATAAATAAATATTACTGTGTCGGACCTTTGCCGGCCGAGCCATGGAGGTATTAAAAAAAATTAAGTTGTCTCCTCAAATCTTTAAAATATGAACTTCGTTATTCAATTTTAGTATCCACAACGTCGAAGAGTAATGCTTGAAGTTATGTCGGTTTTTTTTTAAAAAGCAAACGTTTTGTTTTACTATTGTTCATCTGATGAGCTTTTGATATTATAAAGAGGTTTGTTAAATTATGCTTATATTAATATTAATTAGCTGCGCCCCGCGGTTTCACCCGCGTGGTGATAAATATTTTGAATAGTATATCTTTATGAATTGTAGCCTATGTTTATTCTGATATGTAAGCTATATTATTGTGAAGTTTTATTAAAATCCATTCAGTAGTTTTAACGTGAAAGAGTAACAAACATAAGCTATATTATTGTGAAGTTTTATTAAAATCCATTCAGTAGTTTTTACGTGAAAGAGTAACAAACATCCATCCAACCATTTAGGGCTAGGTAGTCGATTTGGCCGGGCGTGTGAGTGTTTATGGCGTCATCGCTGCATTGATAAGGGTATCGCCGCGAGACTTTCGTTTGTGGAGGAAGACCTTAACATACTCTTGGCAACAAGTTGTTGCAATCTTCGTACAAACGACTTATTTACAAAATTTTAAAGCCAAAGCCAAAATTGAAATGAAGTATTTATATCGGATTCTTTAAACAGAAGCAGTTAAATTAGGTTTTTTTAATGTTTTAGTACAAATATTGATTTATTGGATGATTGGTTATATATATTTTTTTCAAAATACTTATTCGTTATTTTTTTTTCAAAATGACTGACCTTTGCCGAACAAAAACCTCTCAGTCGCTAGACAAATACAGACACATTTTTTCCAGCCCAGCGTCATTATGGTGAGTTTTTTGTGGGCATGCCCATTATACCAGATTCGTAATGATATGAGGCCAAATTATAAGGCCCGGGTTTTGGGCTATATTAACATACCTAGCCGAGTGTTTGGATTTGGTTAACATTGTGTAGGAAATACCAAGGTCACGATTTACGTGAATTTATTTAGTTACATTACAGGACTTTACAGAGTCTATGCATTCCCTACCTTTAGTTACATATGCGACATATATATTATAAGACTATAATGTAAAATGAAATATTTTATCGTGTAGATCAGATGTTGGTTATATTTATAAATAAATAAATAATGCTGAACAATCCGCAATGTCGCTCAGCGAGCTATGGAAAGAGCTATGCTCGGGGTTTCTCTGAAGGATAGGATTCGCAACGAATACATCCGACAGAGAACCAAGGTTATCGACATAGCTCAAAGAATTAGCAAGCTGAAGTGGCAGTGGGCCGGCCATATTTCGCGAAGAACCGACGGCCGCTGGGGCAAACGTGATCTTGAGTGGAGACCACGACTCGGTAAACGTAGTGTAGGACGCCCTCCGACCAGGTGGGATGACGACTTGCGAAAGACTGCAGGTAGATGCTGGATGCGGCAAGCTGAAGACAGGGCGCAATGGCGCTCATCGGGGAACGCCTATGTCCAGCAGTGGACTGATATAGGCTGATGATGAACAATCCATACATCATCACCTAGCCCCAAGTTAAGTAGAGCTTGTTTGTTTTCGTTTCATTAGTATCATAATTCATATAAAAAATATTTCCTTTGGCACATGGGTTGTCCAGGCATGATATCCTCTACCTTTGCAGTTTCTTAAGCTACATCTAGATTCAAATACATTAAAAAAAACCTGTAATACAAAGTAAAATAAACTTTTGAGAAAACGGTAATCCACGCATTAATTATACAACAGTGTCGCGAGAATTAGCAAGATAGTTGCTTTGTGAGATTTTCCAGAATTACTTATGTTTTTAAAAGCAATGGATGCCATGTTTTTTTTTCGCAAATACATCAATCCACTCCCGTCCCTGGCTAATGCAATTAAACCGACATAAGTTCACATTATCAACTGTTAATTGGTTATTTTATTGAAGGTAGTAAAAAAGGGTTTACGGCCCTTAATGCATGCCCCCAGCCTCTTGGTATTTAAACAGGGCTTTTTTAATTTTAGGTTATGTCAGAATTCGTTGAAGAAACAAAAATAATATATATTATAATGTAATATACTCCTCTTTACTTTGAGCCATAGACCCATACAACTATATCAATAACATGGATAGCTTATGTAAAATATGTGAATTATTGAATATATTTAGTGCAGCGAAAAATGTATAAATTTGAATTCTAAAACGAACGAGAGATCAGTAAATGATGAATAAAAGCTTTCAAAATATAAATAAATCTCATGTACCTAGTATGTACTGGATGTCAATTCACAAACAACAAATGAATTATGAATTATAATTTTGTACTTAGCTTCGATGATTTTTATTTTATTTTATTTTTATTGTTTCAACAAAATCAACAGCCATTAATCTACATAATTATAAAATGATTAATAAATAATAAATTAATAATAATAATAAATTAATAAATTGATGATTGGTATCATTAAATAATTATTTAATAATACCAATATCATTAAATATTCCTTATGTTTTGTAACCCTTTTGTATACCAAATATATCTAGATTTCTTAATCGGAGCATAGTTATACCGCAATGACTTTATTAGACTGCATTTATTCAAAGGCGGCAGCGATTCATCATCTCGACTTAACGCTATGCTGGTAAAATGCCCCCTTAGTCCTCCGAGGTGTAAGCTAGTTAGTTGGTAAAGCACCGACCTTAATAGATAGTTCCTGTTAAAACAATTCCTTACCTTAAAAGCGTGACTTCGACCATACCGGGCCATATTAGGGTGTGCCCACATATAGCCCATGTGTTAGACGGCCGCACTGCAAGATGCTTGGATGGTATGTAGATGGAAGATGGGGGATGAGAAATTAAACGGATCAACCACACGGAGAACGCCTATTAATCATAGGCTATTATGGAAAATTCGTTAAAAAAATTTGTTAAATTAGGCATTTATTATTTAAAAATAACAGAAACCAATAATAGAAAACAACAAGTCAACAGAAAAGTTAATAACTAAAAACAAAAAGACAAACCACAACAATTAACTTTGAAACTACTATTAACTGGACAAGCGCAGTGAATACAGCCTAATTTTTAGATGATACTAGTCTCATAAAATATTTTCCACCAGCATTTAATAAATTTTTTCAACCCTAGAGTCTGCGCAAAAAGAGAAGTCCAAATTTCGTAAACGCCTCGATGAAGCGAGGTGATATCTGATTTTGGATTTCTGTGACTAGCTACCGCCGAAGCAACCAGTCAAACTAGCCAACCGAGCAGCCTACCGACCACCCTGCAGTGCGGCCAATACCTTAGGGACAATTATTGCCAGTGCTGCGGCTCTGCAAAAAGAGAAGTCCAAATTTTGTAAACGCCTCGATGAAGCGAGGTGATATCTGATTTTGGATTTCTGTGACTAGCTACCGACGAAGCTACTAGCCAACCTAGCCAACCGAGTAGCCTACCGACCACCCTGCAGTGCGGCCAATACCTTAGGGACAATTATTGCCAGCGCTGCGGCTCGCTCGCTCACGACCAGTAGTGGTGATCGTTTAGTGGAAATAAGCCTTTATTTTAGCACTTTAAGTATCATCGTGGGATAAAACGAAGAATAAAGTAATCGCCATGTTTATCTTTTCTAGTTAATATTTTTTAACTTACGCGATCAGAACACATAATTACAATTACTATATTAACGGGTATTTATCGCGTTTATTTACCTATTTTTCCCGACGTTTCAACAGGTTTACACACTGTCGTGGTCACGGGATGACTGGAGTACTGGACTACTTCTAACAGAACATAAATAAATAATGCTGTACCATTCACTTAACCTATGTCCAGCAGTGGACTGCTATAGGCTGATGATGATGATGATGATTCACATAATACCAGCATCATTCATACCATTCCCACAGTAACATTATCATCATCATCATCAACCTAAGTTAAAATAAAAATAAAACTAAATAATGTTGGACAATCCACACAGTATTATCTAGACCCAACCTAAGCAGAGCTTGTGTTATGGGTACTAGATAACTGATGTACATAAAAAAATAGGTAAGTTCTTTACATAGATATATTGTTTTATTATTCATAGAAAACGACCAGAACACCCGAAACAAATATCTGCAGATCGTACAAACATTTGTCCTAAGGCGGGAATCGAACTCGCAATCTCCAGCGTCGCAGGCGGACCTTCGACCACCGCGCCACAGATCATCAAATGATGTCTATAGCTTTTGTTAAACACAGAATTCTCGTGTCCACTCCATTCCCATCATAAAAGTTCAAATTATATCGTAAAGTCAGTGCCTCGAATAAAACTTGCAATTATCAATATTTGCTGACTTTACGAGCTTGAAATACTTTCATATACATATTTGCATAATATATCCACATGATGAAACTTTTGAAACGAGCATGGTTATTAACAGAAAAGCCGGGAATTAATAACGGGAATTTACTACGATTACATGGGAATTAATAACGGGATATTTACCATGATTTATTTTTGAGTTTTCCAATATTTCGGCAATGTTTCGCCGAAGAGATCGCTTCTAAGCGATAAGGCCGCCCATTGTACTTGTCGCGTGTAATGTCTTTTGTAATTATCTGTATTAGGTGTACAATAAAGTATTGTTGTATTGTCAATACAATACAACAACTATTGTATTGTATTGTATTGTATTGTATTGTATTGTATTGTATTGTATTGTATTGTATTGTATTGTATTGTATTGTATTGTATTGTATTGTATTGTATTGCATTCATATGGTAGAAGAAACTAGCGATTTGTGGCAGCGAACTATCTATGAAGGTCTTATCACTACATAGTATAAAACAAAGTCACTTCCCACTGTCTGTCTGTCCCTTTCTATACTTAGATCTTTAAAACTACGCAACGGATGGTGATGCGGTTTTTTAATAGATAGAGTAATTCAAGAGAAAGGTTTATAAACCATTTGACACATAGATTTCCACGCGTTCGAAGCCGCGGGGCGCATCTAGTAAACTACAAATTAAGGTACTGCATTTCTCAGCAATAACCATAATAAGTCGTAAAATAACCTTAACGATTCAATTAATACAAAGGTATTTAAATGCGCAAATACGAACAATTTTATGAGATAAAAGTATCTTGACGACTTCCGGTGCAAGTACCAAAAAGTGTGTTACTTCCGCTGGGGCTTAGAGACCGGTATGAGAAAGTATTTTTAAGATAAGATAAGATTCATGGATCAAAAACTTATGATGGAGTTGATAAGGAGAAAATCTGGCGCTTTTAAATGGTGTTAGCATCATCATGAGAAATCATGTATCTCTTAAAACCATTAACATCATCATCAGCCTATGTTAGTCCACTGCTAGACATAGGGCTCCCCAATGAGCGCCACAGCGCCCTGTCTTTAGCTTGCCGCATCCAGCATCTACATGCAGTCTTTCGCAGGTCGTCATCCCACCTGGTCGGAGGGCGTGTTGTGTTCGGGAGATAGTGCGTAGGATTTGTGAAGTCTGGAGTCATCCGAGTGACTCTTTTCTCACAGTTTCGGTCCGTGTAACCGCAAGTTTGGCAGGACCATGGGAAGGTTGGAGGGATTGGTCGGGGGCGTCCTACACTACGTTTACCGAGTCACTACTACTACTAATAAACTAACTGTACTCTTAAAATCAATGATGTATTATTTATTGCGGAACGTAAAAATTTTATTGTTAAGCCAAAAGCAAATTTAAACTCAAGGTTCAAAAGTCTAGAATAGAGCGGCTCTGCTATTCAGAATTTCACGAGTAGAAAATACGGTAGAAGTACGGTCATGAAAGAATATTTAAAGGTATAATCTCACCAAGGTGCACGTATTTGTGAAGTTAAGAGCGTCGTTCTAAGCGTTCAAGCTACGGCAACCGACAGCAACCGAATGCTGTAATATTTTCGGACATTTCGCAAATGCAGGAGAACTATATACACTTTATGCCTATAATTTTTGTAGGAAGAGCGTTTTACAACCTATTGTTTGACGAATTCTAAGCGGTAACAATATTTCTCGAACAATAGTGTATAATTACTCTATTTTATGAAATATGTTGTTTTGTTCTGTAGAAGTACGGATTCGAGTGACCGCATACTTTTTAGAGCCGAATAAGCCGAAGAATTGAAACTGACAGAATGTTTCGGTGCGGCCAAGTCTTATTTATCTAAGGTATTGTAATATTTTTTTATTTTAGTTATTTTTAACATAACTATAGTTAAAATAACTCTACTAATCACTCAATAACTGAAAAGTAAACGAGCTCACCATGACTTCGATTGTATTCTAAGATCGAGAATTTAATATGCATTAACACTTTGAGTGCTGAAAACTCACGGTATGAGTTTTCTACAAGTGACTAATATGCGTAAACCCACACTAGCGCAGCGGCTGAGAAAATACAGATCTTTGTGACTCAGCAGAGCTGTAATATTTTTCGAACGAAACGCATGTGCGGCGCAACACAACCGCTGTGTAGAGCGGCAGCACGAATTCTTTAGGTAAAAAAAAGATCGCAGTCGTCGAAAAAAAACCGCAGTCAAAGTGTTAAATAAATTAGAGAATATGGATGATGACGGGACCAGAAAATCACCAAAATTATATATTTACCGAATTATAACAAACAAAACATGTAGGTATCACATTTGTATTTTAAAATTCGACAAAAATACGTAAAAAAACAGATACAAACTCCTTTTTTCGAAGTCGATTAAAAAGAATTGCTTCAAAATCAACCATTGTTTAAGTATTTGTTAAATAAACAAATACTTAAAAATAACCCGATAACAAAAGATACTGAATCTACTGATTATCTGATCCATTTCCTGTCATCACCCACTGACATTTACGACCACCCACGTATCTACTTTGACAAAAGGAACAGGAATTTTGCATTAAAATTAAGCCAACCTTTTTGCTTCAAATCATAAACTCCGCTTAATATCTGCGCCAATAAAAGCCGAGTAATGGTAAAGTACTGGTAATCGGTTGCATTAAGATTTTTTTAATTTTCCCGACTTTGTTGATGGCTGATCGTTAAATAAACAGGTATTTATAATGCAAAAACTCTTTTTTATAACGTTTTCGGGGAATATGATAAAGACTTAGGCCGCTGACCCGTATTTACGAGAAGGAAGTTGAACTTTGAGCGCTGTCATCAACATTGTGATCAAAATCTGTTAACTTGTCAATAAATGTGTGCGCCGTGGATTCGTTTTGGTTTAGTTGACGAGCGCCTTTACTTGTTGATCAAGTAAAGTACCATCTCACCAACACGGTACTATTTTTAACATCATCATCATCATGTTAGTCCACTGCTGGACATAAACCTCCACTAATAATGGGTTCGTGGGTTAGGCCCCCGTCGTGGAGGCCCCCGATTCTTTTCATTGCCCCATCTTTAACGTTCCCCATCCCACCTAGCCACAGAGCAACCTACACTACGTTCGTCGAGTCTTAGTTTACAGCTATAAAGTAATAATTAGTAGTATAAAACAAAGTCGCTTCCCGCTGTCTGTCTGTCCCTATGTATGCTTAGATCTTTAAAACTACGCAACGGATTTAGATGCGGTTTTTTTAAATAGATAGTTTGATTCAAGAGGAAGGTTTATAAACCATTTGACACAAATATTTCCACGCGGGTAAAGCCGCAGGGCGCGTCTAGTTTTATATAAATCTATTCCGCATCTGTATGAGGCGACCACAGGATGCTATAAAAGCAGTATAATTGCTTTAATCCCGACCGACGTGCATTAGTAGGAACCACTTCCAATTCTAACCCGTATCCCGAAGAAATAGCATCATTTCCGACAGAGCTTCGCAATCGTAAATACCAAGAGGTCAATCCTGCTAAGCAATCGCTTTACTATGACAATGGTATCATTGCAGAGTCGTCATGTAGTAACCTTAGATCAAAGAAACACTAGATAGTGCGTGCGGTGTTTTGGTCGTTATCTATGTATAATAAAAAAAAACTATGTATGTATAGCAATATGTATATCAGTCATCAAGTACCTATAACACAAGCTCTGCTTAGCTTGGGTCTAGTTGATACTGTGGATTGTCCTGCATTATTTATTTATTTATATATAGAACAAAGAACAATAAGATCTATAATAAACACCGCATCAATAATTCTACCTCAATTAGCACTTTCACTTTTATTTGGACAGTTTAATTGCCTTAAAGGTTTTAATTGAAAAATGCGGATGCAGTACAGTAAAGCGGCGAGCAGTTTCTGTATTAATTGACATAAGAGTTTTTCAATTGAGACCTATGTCCCCGGACGGGAGAAATAAAGGTTATCATGTCGCGAAAGGTATTGGTAAGTATCCTTCTTTCTATCCTATTTGAATGTTTTAATGCTATTATGAATTTATATTACTTATTACATTAACTTACTTATAAATAAAAATAAAATAAAAAAGCCTTATTTGATCCTGCTACATTGATTTAGGTACTGTTATTGCGTTATTTATAACACTACGTTTGGTTAATAGCAGGATCCCCAGGTTGGGTAAAGGCCTCCTCCAACGATTTCCACTTCTCTCTATCTTATTAACTTACTTATTAAGTATAAATTTAAATTGAAAGACCTGTAACTATGTTGCCAATAAAGAATATGTATATACATATATATCCCAAAAGATCATATATTATAAATGCGAATGTTTGGATTGATGTATGGATGTTTGTTACTCCCTAAAACTTCTAAACGGCGATCCGTTCAGTAGTTCAGGCCAGTATAGACTGGATTTTTGCATACAACTAGTTTTAAGCCTGAAATAAAGCAAAGGTTTACTTCATATCCCCTAAAGCAGTTGCCATGGGATATAATTAACCTGTACCAAGCCGCGGGCAGACACTAAGTAAACAGTACGTACTAAAGTAAAAAAAATATAAACATGTTTAACACTGAAACAAATAATCGACCCTAAGCTTCTGAATGCAACTGCACTACGTCTTCGGTTTTTGTCCAACATTCAAAACTTTATCATCAGCTCTCATCAACTGCAATTTGTCAATGTAATCTTCTGAAAAACTTGACGTACAGACAGACTTAACACTTCCAACAGTTTAATACCTCTATTAGCGATAAAAGTAAATGAAAACGTATCTAGCTCCAGCCGCCATTTTACTATTTTATGTGGTCTTTTATGTGGGTTTATTGTAAAATAGTCCTTTTTATAACGAAAAAAGGTAAAACGATAAAGCGATTTAGATAAACATAGTGAATGGCACAATCATACGTAAATGCTTTCTTATGTTTGGTATTCAGAGTATTTTATCAAATGCTGTAGTTATCATAATTTATTTGGTTTTTGCTTGATGTTTGGTGTTGTTATAGGTTTTTGTCAAGTGCCTAGGTTAAATATCCGAGAAAAACCTAGACGGATTTTTGTGAAATTGGTGCCTAGCTTCTGTTATATTTATATTTATTTAGAGGAAAACCAGAAGCTTATATATTACACAATAAAAAGTTCATAAATACTAGAAAGCTTATTGAAGGTTTTCACGGATAAATAACATAATAATATAATAAGAAGAGACTGTGAAAATAAAGTGAATTGGTACATATAGCATCTATAAAGTTAAATTAGATAATTATCTTTAGGTTACAAAATTAACAATAATGTTTACTCCAAAAACCTATCACCAACATTATCATTATTGGTGTTTATATGTTACCTTATAACAGAAGCTAGGCACCAATTTTTCTGTTCTTATTCTTTTTAGGTTATTATGATGAGTTGTGGGTAGTGGTCGGGACTCTTTCGAAACACACAGCGAAATAAACAAACACACAAACAGTTAAATAAATCACACTGCGAAAGCTTAGATTTATTAGATTATACAGGGTGTCTTTTTCAGGTGGGAGTGGATGAATCCAAAACTATGAAAGTTAAAGAAAGGTATAGGGGTCATGAGCTCAATTATTTATGCGAAAATAAATATGGCGTACTTATTTTCTTACTTTTTTATTTAAGTTTCCAAAATTCTATATGAATAATGTTTTATTGAAGATTTGGACACCATTAAAATACAGGCTTCTTTACTTCAACTGTAAAGATTTCGAACTATACCTAATAATGTCTGATCGCTCATGACCGATAAGACCGCCAATTGTTAAGTTTTTACGGTTACAATAAAAACTTAACATACTTTTACTTACATACTTTTTCATACTTAACATTGTTTCCTATTGAAGATGCAATAAAATATTTTCTATCTTACTATATTCTAATGTTTTTTTAGATGTCTAAAAAACATCTACAATGGAAGTGAAAAGCGATATTCTCCGCACGGCCCGTTACAGTATTTGCCATCAAGTCGATATAAAAGGAGGGGAATCAGAAGTCTGCCTTTAGTCATAAACCCGAGATTTATTACAGCGCTAACCTCTAGGCTATGGGGTGGCTACTGACTCTAAACACAGCTTATCGCAGCTACAGCTGGTTCATTGTATTTTACGAGATTTATTGACAAACAATCAAACATTCAGAATAAAGTATTTGTTACCTCTCAAGTCGCGTTATATTTTTTTCAATCAATCAATTTTTTTTTAACGCCAAGAGTTTACATTTTTGTTTGTTACTCAATTTATTTTGATTTACAAATTTTTGCGTTTTTACTTTTTTTATTTTTTAAGTAACACGCAAAAAAGCCTCTTTTATCCCTTTCCATTGTTCTTTGAGAGGACACGTAGCACCTCCTTTTTTTGTGTCATGCTCCCATCAATTTGCCGCCATAATCCATCAACTTATTGAAAAATCGCATCCGTTTGAGTATTCGGCGGTAGAAGTTTTATGTGTCTTACATAAATACGTCTTTTATTCACAGTAGTTGGTGCTTGCGTATACATTTCATACGTCTTGACCTCGTAAGGTGCAACCTTATGTGCAGCTACACCTTAAGAAAATAACAAAAAAAAGTACGAACGCTTACACAACAAATTTAGTTTTCAAAAGTCAAGTCTGTCTTTGTTTTTGGGTCTAGGATCTAATAGTTAATAGCCATGTTTACTAGATAAATAAAAATATATAAAGTGATCTAGCTCTCAATCTTATTTCCTGTGCCCTGCCATAAAGTGTTCGCGCTTTCGTAGTGAATGCAATATGCCACCTGAGTGTTGATATGAAATTCTACATGCAATTAGGTACTTTCTATGGGCCTTTTGAGTACATTTCTTGATTGATTCGTAGAAGAATCGTTTGGATGAATATCCAGATTATAATCGGATTTAAGGTTTATTGGAGTATAACTTTTTATTTATCATTCGACTTCGAAAAAAGAAGGATATGTTCGGCAGTATGTATTTTTTTTATCTGTCGTTTTCTCCGTCATTTATCGACTGATTTGGAAAAATCTTTGTTGTATCGTTCTTTATGTATTGTGGTTAGAGAAAATTTGTTTCGCTCTTTCTCATTCATAAAGCTAACCTAACAAACGGCTAAAGCAAGGTGGCAGTACCATTCGACCATTCTTCCCAACCAACCACCACTCTAAATATCCTAACTGCACCTTCCCACAATGTCACCGAACAGTCCCGCTGCCATAGTCAATCCGCGCTGACATTTCGTTTATCTCCTAGGGGATCGGCTGCATACATTAGACTTAATAAAGCGAACAAGGTGCTTTTCATTAGTGTGGCTCCTGCAGTATCAAGATACGGTGGACAGAAGCAACGGGCTGCCGGCTCTAAGTAGGGCTGTCGCGAAATTTTTGCAGCAACGACGACATGACATGACAATATGGCGACGGCCTATAAATGCAAGAATAATTTTAGAATAGAATAGAAGAGAATATAACTTCTATACTCTATTTGACTTGTCTAAGTGCTTTTTTGTAAACCTATGGAAATAAAGGCTTTTTTTCTATTCTAAAATTATTTTAAAAATATGCAAAAAAGCAAAAAATTTGCAATAGGTAGTAATTTTCCTGTTATAAATTATGTTTTATATCTGTATGTTTTTATAATATGGTACTCATTAATAACATAAAACATAAACCAATAATAGAAACAAATTAGAACTAGTATATAATATTGAAATAATTGAGCTAACTGCAGAATGTTGCAAACAATGTATGATAATTATTAAATATAGAATTCGGGAAAGCAAAATAAGAAATTGAAAAGGCAAAAAAAAATGTATAGAGTACATAAAAAAAAAATTTTTTTCTTATAACGTACGAGTACACCCTTAACGTCGTGATTAGCTGTTCATTGTTTTAAAACCGATTGAGCCAGGACCAGCCCTAAGAACTAAATATGTCTCTACAAATTTTGTTGCGTCCAAAAATGTACTCTAACTCGCTTGATTTGAGATTGAAATCATTCAAAACATTTCTGGGCATTTTATAATTTATATTTACTTGAAGAAAATATCATGGAAAAAATATATATAAACAAAAAATATATTAAAACAAGGCAAAATACATTCTGTACTACATATATGTACATAAGATTTATCCAGTTTGAACTGTTTTTTTTATGGAATTAAATAATGTTTTTTTTTAGTTTAGAGGTCAAACGAAGTACAAAAAGTATCAAAAAGAATTTTCAGTGGAACGAAATTCTGAAACTTTGGTAATCTTAGAAACTAGTATAGTGCAATCTGTACCCGGAATAGTTCAAGAGACGATCAACTTTTTTTTACTAATTAGTCTAATGAGGTTTTTTGTGTCTGACGTCACTAATTGGAGTTAGGTCTGTTTTGTTCTTAATCTGGATCAAGGAATCACGAGGACACTGAAAACTTATACCCAAGGTTAATTTAGGTAGGTAAGGTAATGATGTTTTTAATTGTATGATGATTTGTTTTAGATTCTGGTATGTTGATATTGTATGATGATTTTTTTAGTCTGGCTGTTTGTTACCATTTCACTCCTAAACTGTATTAACAGATCTTAATTAAATTTAGCAAGCAGATAGATGGAAAACGCATTAACTAATTTCTACCCAGGTGAAACCGCAAGCAGAGCTATGTAGTATTGAATAAAAAACATTTTATATAAGAAAATTACGTAATACAAATAAAAAAGTACAGTCAACTAAACAAACGTTATTAAAGAAACGAAACATCGACCGTAAGGAAGGATAATTGCATCGGAATTCAGAATAAAACTCAACACGACTATAGAATCGAGTTTTTGCCCTCGAATTTGGTAGTATCATAATTTCTTGTCGTACTTACTTTTTTTGCTTTTAAAGTCCACGGCGGCGTTTTTTGATACGTGCACAGATAATTCGAGTGTTTCGGCAGTTGGAATAATGTAGCTCATTGTACTTGCGCTCGCGACTCTAGGGTTGACAAGCTATTGAAAAAATTAAAACAGATTTCGAATCTCTGTTTAAAACTGTTTTTTTTTGTAGTTTTGCGGGACAAATACTAATTAGTCGGGAATAAACATTTTATGGGACCACCTAGGGAGTATATTCTACACAATTGTAAAACGGTCCATAAATGACGGGGAAACGACGGACATACATAAAAATATACATAACCGCACAGAGAACTCATGTTTTCGAAGTCGATTGCAAAATTTCATGGGTTATGGGGTGAATTTCCTATTGGGGCGGATGGAAACCTTGTTTACAATTAGACTACCTATTTCAAATCGAAACCATGCACTTTTTATCATTAAACTTTAAGTTATCTTAACACAATGAATTTTTTTTTTTAGTTTGTGTATTCTTAAATCAAGAAAGTTAAGGATCTCTTCTTTCTGTGAAATATGATCTATATATCTTTCGTTATGGGAAAAGATGACTTATTTATAGGATAGGTCCTATATGTACTCTTTTCTTATTAACTTTTTAGCCCGTATTATAGAAGCTTGTTCAGTCATCGATCCATGCCTGAGTAACGATTTTCTATGGCAAAAGCATTACTTAGATAGATAGACAGAAAATTCTTTATTGCACTTTAAATAGAAAACTATGTACAGAAATAACTTAAAAATAAATTACAATTGGCGATCTTATCGCTCAAGAGCGATCTCTACCAGACAACCATGACTTAAGCATAATAATAATAAATAATGCTAGCTCCACACAGCATCATCTAGGCCCAAGCTATGCAGAGCTTGTGTTATGGGTACTAGATGACTGATATACTTAAATAGATCGATGACTGAGCACCAGTTGTATAATACGGGCCTTAGTCTTCCATTTCCTCTGGTAGCATAACCCTACAAGCTGTAGGTAAGTATGGTACGTAAGATTTTTTTTTTATCCAGTTTTATAGCTATTATTGTCAGATAATGGGGTGTGATACAGCATTTCTGGATTCACTCGCGTATCTAATGTTTGTATTGTGTTAGCTGTGGTAGCACAATGGATGAGTTTTCTAATTGAAACTCTTTTACAAATAAAATTTTGTCTTTCTCTTCTTGAAATTAAATTTTCTTTTGTTTTAGATTTATTGTGGTGTGTAGGTGTGAATTTACTGTTAAAATATGTACGCAAGATGTAATTGAAACTCAAATGTGAAATGCATGACTATCTATTATATTTTTTATTATATTTTAATTCAATCGAATAGGTAATATAAACAAATAAAACATTTACAATTGAGTTAACTGTAGTCTGTTGCAAACAATCTATAGGTTTTTTTTTTCATTGTAAACTTTTGGTTTCTCAAGTAGCCAAAACAGTTAAAACACAATCAATACTATCCGTAGGTACTTGAAAAAAAGTATAAAAATAAGGTCGGTTAAGCTTTTTTGATTATGAAGTGTTTGGACTAAAAACTCCTTGCGAAGTCGGGTAAAAAGACTTCTACGTAGTACGTACATCCAAATATATATAAAGAGGTAACGTGCTACGTACCTCCTTAACTTATATTGAACTTCGGTATAAAGTATGTAGTACGTACATTTTAATTTCAAATTTAAAAGTGTCGTGTGTATCTCGGCCATCTTGAAAGAAAGAGACAAAACAAAGTTGACAATTGAACGCAATATCCGAGTGTTGAATCTTTTTAATGATGTCAAAAACAGTTTCATTTACACATGCAACGAATACCGCAATCACAGATGTAAAGAGGTTTACACACTGACGCAAAGGACTGAAAATGTATAGCAATAAAGAGGTCCTACACGTTTTAAACATTTTTCTGACAGTTTTAATAGAAATTTAATTTATATTTTATGGGGTGCCGAGTACTGCCGAGGCTCTCCGGGACTCTCCTAAAATATTTAAGCGTCTTGACGAAGCGACGCGTGACCCGGGAGCTGGTGAGCTTCTGGCGCAGCGCATCTGCATGAATACTTCCGACTGGTAGCTATTGATAAAGCTAACATAAATAAATCCAACATTTTGTTTGTCTCTTTAAACTTATTTAAGTAAAGTTTATTTTATTTTCCCCATACAAATAGTTCGCACAGACATTAACAAAACTTTTCCTAAAACTTCAAAGATTTTCCACAAATTTTTGACACTTATCAACCGCCGCCATGACAGTTTATTCCAAGCTGAATTGAGTCAATAATAGCCTCATAAAATTCGAAAAACAATCCCTAAAGCCAGTGTACACAATCCCTTACCGCAATCTTAATGATATTCACATGTACAGGACCAGTTTCATGGCAATAACATAATTCAAGCCAAATATTGGTGCGCCAATGGACTCTCTCGTATTCTGCCTCGGCCGATACAATCTTTAATAAAAAATAATGACCTTTCTGCAGAGAGAGACAGATGGATCATATTTTTGGTGGACGACGCTTTTGTGGGATTACTTTTGAAATGTTTATTCTTAATTTATTTTATTTTCAAAATTTTGGGAAAAACTTACAGCTAGGTCTTAAACCGCCCTTTATACTTCATTTATTCTATTGTTTATTTCTGTATTGTTTTCTGTTTTGTGTGGTATAATAAAGTGTTTTCTATCTATCTAAAATCCAGTGTTGCTATGTAAAGTTAACACGAAAACATCTGAAACGACCAGCTAACACTAAAATAGGTTGATAATTCGGTGTTGCTATGAACTTACAGTTAATTATTTCTGTAAATTTTCAGCAACAGTAAAATAGGAGCCAGTCAAAACCCAGTCGCTACTCCAGACAGCATAAATAGTGCAAGTTTGCAACACAAAAATGTCCCTTACATACTACCCGGTATTGCAACAGAAAATCCACTTTAACTGTTAAACTATAAGGCTCAAATCATTTTACTTACGAGGTCTATGTATAGTCTCTTTCGTGAATTGAACTAAAGTTTTCGAATTTTATCTTTAAGGTAAAAAGCTTACAGTTCAGTTTTGTACGAGGTTCGATTCTGCCAAAGACAATGCTACATCGTTTTTAAAGACAGCAGAGGTGACAGCTTCGGTTTTCGGCATTTAATTTCGGCATTCGGCATTTATTTGCCGAATTCGGAACCGACACAACAATAGCGGGTATTGTAACTCGATCTTTGACATTGATGTATTTGGACTTCTAAGATGGGTTTTATTTTAGTGCAATTTTTGGAATGTTTAATGGAAAAGGCGAAAGACTGCAGGTAGATGCTGGATGCGTCAAGCTGAAGACAGTGCGCTGTGGCGCTCATTGGGAGAGGCCTATGTCCAGCAGTGGACTGCTTTAGGCTGATGATGATGATACAAATTTAAGATTTATATGGTTTTCTCATGGATGCCATTGTCAGAACTGGACCAAATTGAAATGGGACCACACGGAAAGCACTTGCTTTTATATTTATGCGCAATAACGCCCTGTCTTCAGCTTGCCGCATCCAGCATCTACCAGCAGTCTTTCGCATATCGTCATCCCACCTGGTCAGAGGGCGTCCTACACTACGTTTACCGACTCGTGGTCTCCACTCAAGAACACGTTTGCCTCAGCGGCCGTCGGTTCTTCGCGAGATATGGCCGGCCCACTGCCACTTCAGCTTGCTTATTCTCAGAGCTATGTCGATAACTTTGGTTCTCTGTCGGATGTATTCGTTACGAATCCTATCCTTCAGAAAAACTCCGAGCTTATTTTAGAGTAAACTTTCACAATGACATTAGTAACATTCCGAATTCCAATTAACCCCAACGAACGGTTTTCACGATAAATCACGAACATTCAGTAGCCGGGAGTCGAACCCGCAACCGATAGCCCCGGGTCACGTGATACCATCGCTGAAACTTTGCTCAACGAAAATAAGCTTTATCTCGTTGAAATAAGTAACATTACAGCTTGTAGGAGTTTGTATATGTCACCTGGAATGAGCTAACAGTGAACTTTGAGCTGTATTAGTACTAATTAAGGTCTTATTTAATTTTGTCTTTGTTCGATAGTAGATTGTTCACGTAGCTTTCCTCGTATTTACTGTAAATTCAAACTGGACTTCGTGAATTGGTATAGGTGCTTGTACAATAGTGAGATAAAAATGGCCGACAAAAAAAATAAAACCAATAGTTAGGTAAGGTCTTTCCAAGGTTCATATTATTAATGCATATTTGAAAGGAAAATGCAAACCTATGAGTAAATAAATTCAAACAAATTTACCTATCCAACCTTTCTGTAAACAAGCTTACAAGAAATTAACAGAATATCTAAAGATAAAAAGCTTGCGACAAGTTTTGCCCCAACTCGAAAAATAACAACTAATAGGCTAAATGTTTCTTCGTTGCTTCTTTACTTCAGTTTACATATCAAATCGACAGAAACCAAAAATAACATTTTATTTCCGTTTCATATTCAGAATTTGTTTTTTAAAGTGCACATTTATTCATCATCATCATCATCAACCTACAATAGTCCACTGCAGACATAGGCTTCCCCTAATGAGTGCCAAATCGCCCAGTCTTCAGCTTGCCGCACCCAGCATCTACCTGCATACTTCGCAGATCGTCATCCCACCTGAGGCCGGAGGGCGTCCTACACTACTTTTGCCGAGCCGCGGTCTCCACTCAAGAACACGTTTACCCCACATATAACGTTTTTATCAAAAGATTTTTTTGATTTTGGTTATGCACCTATGCCTAATGGTTTAGCCAGATGAACAAACAGACAGTCCCAATATTCTCTGTTAGTAGACAACTAATTTGACTTTAGTATGTTGGTACTATTCGTTTATCTGTAAAATGGGACATTCCCTTTACGTTAATTGCGCCTGCGCCGGTAATTGATGGCAATGAATGCGATACTCTTTGGTCTACTCTATGCCCCGACGATGTTTGTTGTCTATGGCCTATTAATGTACAAAGTAACGATAATGTTCCATGTTTGAATGTATCTTTGGTTCCATTTACAAAGCTTTCTCTACTCAAATGCTAAGCTTCTTACTAAAGGGGTAATTATGAATATGTAATACACAAATCTAAAACTAAATCTTTCTATTCATTATCTTCGAGAAAATTCCAAAGGTCTTAGGTATTAATTAGTATATACTCATAGCTAACACATTCGATATTCAAAATACTTAAGAAAATGCATAAGTACCTACGTAAGAATAACATTCTACGAGTATGTCCCTAGAGGGGAAACGAACCCGCAACCTCCTGCGGCGCAAGCCGACTTTCACCCGCTGCACTACATCAGTCGTCAAAGCTAACAAGCGATCAAGATACTCAAAGCTGACACATTCTATATTCAAAAAACCAAACAAAATGCATAGGAACATAATACAAGAATAACATTCTCAATTTAAAAAATGGATTGATATTAAAATTTCAAATAAAGAACATTCCATCAAACTAACAAATGAAAAGTTTAGTCCACGGCAGATTACAAGCTCTTATAAAAGAGCTTTTACATCAAATAGAAACGTAAAAACCGATGAATTATAAAATAATTCTCGTTAACCGTTTATAGGAGCAATAACCATTAGAACAGTACAAATCGCGCCACTGACTCACAAAGAGGCCGAACATAAAATAGTTTCATTTCCGAAACTTGTTTTCGAGATTTGAATGTTAATTTCGAATCTTGAGAATCTTGCCATCTGTGAGAAATATTGCGAAATTCATCAAAGCTTTCGCTGTTCGGGACTTTTTGAATGTGAATAAAATGAAATGATGAAAAAAGTTTTGGGTTGGGTGTCCAGAATCAAGAATCAAACACAAAAATCTCTTTTTTATTTTCTTCAATATATTGTTACATACATCGTTGATATAACCTGGATGTAAAATGTGTCTATGGAATGAAATATATTTTTTATTAGCTATCTACATTATAAATTAACTAATAAAATTTCATCATTATTCAACCTGAAAAATTTTAGAGAGCTTCAAAAGTACAAAGAGCTTTTTGGGGCGAAAGCCTAGTTTCATCTGCTAGTGTGATAGATCCTTTATTACACATTCGATTTTCAAATAAAATTGATGATAAGTTTTTGTTTTTTAATTAACATAAGTTGCCAGTTTATGCCTCAAGGCCGTTGTGTTGTCATAAATATTCATTTGTTTTGTTTGTTGGTAACAGTAGAGTTCGAATTTCAAATTGATATTCGGTTTGCTGTCTGGCCAAGTTGTTGTTACAAGATAGGATTGGAATTTAGAATGCTATGTGTTAGGGTGCTATAAAATTAGGGTTCCGTGTTTACTATTTCGTTTGGGAACCCTGAAAACAGAATGGTACAATATATAGATAGGTACTATCTTATATTTTGAAAAAAGGAATTAGCGGATGTGATGTGCTAAATTCCGCCTTGGAACAAATTTTGTACGATATGAAAATATTTGTTCCGGGTATTCTGGGTATTTACTATGAATATTAAAAATATCTATGTATCTAAGCAATGTATATTATAAAGTCATCTAGTAACCATAACACAAGCACACGCTCTGTTTAGCTTGTAGCTAGATGGCGCTATGTGGATTATTAAGCGTTCATTTATTATTATTTATTGATTGAGCTTTTACAGAAATATTTATTTACAGATTTAGCATTATTTATTTATTAAATTTACAAAGAAATCAAGTCATATAATATTAATTGTAATAAGGTTATAACTTCACTCTTTCTCGACACAAAATCAATTACTTCTATTTTCAACCAGCGATAGCATTCTAATATGTAATAACTATAAAATTATTTCAATACGAAACTACTTGGCGAAAGGCAGGCCGTATCACGTATACTGAATCATAAATACTATTCCATCTCCATTGAAAAACCAACTTTAGCACAACGTGATAAAGTTGAAAGCTTACAAAAGAATCTGTGAGAAATTCCAATTCCGGATTGAGATTTATAGCAATAGGTGTAAGGTCGGTTTTGATTTGTACAGCTGGAGGAGGTATCGGGTTTCGTTCTCACTTTGTGGCTGCGCAAACGGCCCACAGAAGGTAGTGGTTTACGCCACAACGACAGCGTTTATTATAAGATTCTGCTCGTGACTTCGAACCTTGTTTCTATGGCAACATTTTAAGTTTATTTATCTCCCATGGCAACTGATTTATGGAATATAAAAAGTTTTTATATAATTTTTTTAGGGCTTTTTTGTCTATGTAAAATTGAAGCCCGATCCATTCAATAGCATTCGCGTGAAGAAGTAACAAACATCCAAACTTTAGCATCTATAATAGAAGTGTGAAGTTCCATAAACCATTTTTAGGTATAGTCTAGTAATGAGAAGATGGGCCAGCGAATGATTCACAAATATTAAATCTTTGCGTATGCTAAGCCAAAGGTACTAACTAGAGCAGGTCTAAAATGAAATATTGATAGAGATGAGTAATTATTTAATTTTAGGGATTGCGTTATTACTTATTAGTGTAAGTCAGTCTGACCAAGACAAAAAACATATTTAAGTGCTAATTACATACTGAACAGACTTGAATCGGTTAAATCGGCTATTTTTCCAAAAGTTGAAAATAAACAAAGTTAATTAAAATTAGGTCCACCCATCTAATTGACTATTTTCTACGGGTTCACATTTGAAGTCTATGCATTGATCCGCTCTTTCAAATAATTTGAAATGTGGTTGTCACTTGTCGCAGCCATTGCCCGTTTACAACGCCCCCGTCAGGTGTCGCTGGCGGCGCGGCATTGTTTTGCTCTCTGTTGTTCTACGGAGTGTGAACTTGATAAAAAGCAGACGGGAAGCGTCTTTAGAATAGCTTTTTGAATTCTTTTTGGAAATTTGAATGCTCTTTTTGGTTTTCGAATGCGCTTTTTAAAATTTCAAATGTTTTTTTAAAATTTTGAGCGGTTTTAGTTTTCGAATCCTTTCTTATGAACATGCAAAAGGTGTGTTGTGGAATTGTATAGGTTCTGATTTTGCTGGTAAGTTAGTGAAGTTCATGAATTTTGACTACGAAAATTACTCATTCATTTGTTAATACAATTTTATTGCATTTGAAATTGCCACATAAACCAGGACGAAAAAGAATCACTTTCTAAGAGGTTGAAATAATAAATAAATCAGGACAATTCACGCAACGTCATAAAAAATAGATAGATATATTTTAATCTACATACATAGAAAATACCCAAAACATTCGTCACAAATCGCAGATTCCACAAACATTTATCCCAAGGCGGGAATCGAACCCGTAACCAACTGCGTCGCAGGCGGACCATCGCCCGCCGTGCCACATCAGTCGTCATTATCTCATAGAACATGCCATTTTCAACTTAATCGATTATGCATTGTTTTACTCGCCTGTGAAATAATCGATAAAATACCTAATCTATGTTCCGAGATAAAAGGCGTGATCAATCATCTATCGAGTGAGGTGAGATCTAGCGATAGGCCTGTTTAATACAACCTTTTGTGACAGTTTACTTTGGGCAATGCGCGTATGGTCAGCAAAATAAATGAAGTATGGGGATGTTATGCTTCATAAAACCATTAGCCTAATTTGTAATCATAATTAATTCATAATTGTGTATTTGAATGTGATTATTTGTGGGTCCAAAATAAATTATTTTAGTATTAAAATAAATAAATAATAACGCTGGACAATTCACTCAGCATTATCTAGCCCTAAGCTAAGCAGAGCTTGTGTTATAGTAGGTACTAGATAACTGATATACAGAATAGAATACATTACATTTTTTTTTTATAATATATAGAAAACGACCAGAACACCCGGAAGAAACATCTGCAAATATAAAAATTGTTTTGAAAGTCTATTGATATGTATAAGACAACTTGATTTGTTATAAATTCCCTTTTGTTCCGATTAATTTCTAACAGAATCTTAGCTAACAGTATATTGATATGCCTATAATTGGACAGATGGGCAGTGCAATTGTATTCTGTAGATAAACATTTAGAAAAGATTTATCCGTCATAAAAATTGGCACCAGCTTTTTATGGCATTGTTTCCTTTTCTCTGCCTGTTTTACCAACTGTACCTAACATAATCCGTATCCCGCGTTGGTATTTCAACACTACACACGACCCTGTCAAACTAGATGCGTCTCTCTCCCTCTAACAACGTTACCAATTGCACGATATGTAAGACAGAGACGGGGTGGTGGTACCCTGGAATAGGGCTGTCACGATTTTAGGCATTATTTTTAAATCATTTCCGGAAATCAATTAATTGGCTGATACAGGTGAAGATCTGATTGTAACTCAATCTTCAATTGGTTACATAAATATGCTGAAATAATTAAACGGCTTAGTTACAAAGATTATATACATAATATATAAGATATTAAGCATTCACTAATTTGATGAAATAAACATACAACTAATTCAAACTATCGATTCAATTACACTTCCCCAATGGCTATAAGCATGTTTTATCCAGAAAAAGTACGCAAAAGCAAAGCCACGGTAAGAAGCATGTTTGAAATATTTTATCATTTATCGGATATTCATCGCCTTATGTTTTTATTTCTATACGTTTCCTTTCTAAAATGTAATAAATAAATTATAAAATAAAAAAAATAATAATAAAAAAAAGAATAATAAAATTTATTTTCAGTAGAGTTAATATAAGCATAGGGGTTTTGATTATTTGTCGATGGAGACACCCCTACCCCGGAACTAGCGGCTATGATCTCATTAGCATGGAGAGAATAGGTGTGGAATAATGCATTCGATTGAGACCGTTTTCGGAGCCTGTGGTAGGTGCCTCGTGATTGGCTAAGGGAACGGCTTTTTGAATTTAAACATGGAATTTTGCTCGTTATCTGTTGCAGAGAAATGGTTTTGGCAAGAGTTAGAATATCTTGTTTTTTAATAATAATAAATGTATTTCAGGCAACAAAGAAAGTGTAAAGGGTAACTTAATTAGGGACCATAATATAATAATTACCTAAGACTAACATAGATAAAAACATTTTAAAGAAACCGAGTCAGCGAGGACGTTCCGATGACGTCATTTGACAGGCGTCGAATGAATTTCCTGAAAATGACAACTTTCGGCCAAAACACAATGATGTTAAAAAAAAAATTAATAAAAAAATTGATTCAATGAATATTTCGGTTTCAATAAAGAATGTTGTTTGCCTTGCTAGCAATCGCCATATTCTAACATTATGTATCAGTTAGAAAATAACAATTCCTTGAATTAACATAGGGGTGATTATATTTGTAACAAACCAATTAGTAATTATTTTTGTTACTTATCGATTAGGTATGTAGGTCCTCCAAAGCGGTGATGATTTAAATTACTTTGATAGGGTATTTAAGGATATTTCAGGTTTTTACTCACATAAGTAGATAATCAGGATATCAGCTGAGTTGTTTTTATCGCTTACCTGTAAAAAAACGCAATCAATTAGCAAAAAATAATATAAACAAGATTAGCTCACCACATGGCAACAAATTCAAAGAAAACTGATAAAATTTACAAAAAAAATACTTATCACAAGACTTATACATCAGACGAATCCCAGGTTTTATAATAAAAATGCCGTTGCGAAGTTTTATTAAAAACGGCTAAGGACCCGTTTTATTAATTACTCGAGGATGCTATAAATTAGTTTTTGATTAATTTATGCCAAAATAAGGATCTGCGATATTATTATCTCTATATTATATGCAACCTATCCAAATATGTATTATATGTATAAAAAACGTGGTTTACGAATTTGAGATCTTATCTTAATTTGAAAGATGATCCCATGTTAGCTACTTTAAACATAATTATAGGTACTTAACGGTGTTGATATCAACATATCTATTTGTATTTTTAAAAAGTAACAAACAACCATATATCAACTTACACGTTTAGATTCGCAAAAAAGTCGCAAAATAGTAGCTTCCCTACTTCAGCGTGCGCGAGCCAGTAGCAACGGCATCCTGAACATGATTGTTTCACGTCTGGACTGTCCCATCCTATACGGATGGATGAAGATATTGATGGGGTCTATTTCCTTATAAATGTCCATTAGGTTAGTAAGTTTTCATTTTGTATTTTATTATTTTTTAATTTCCCTAAGTTATATTATTCTATTATTCATATTTATTTATTACATCATTGTGTACATTTCTAGGTCTTAACACTTTGATAGCGATCTTTTTTTTAACCTAAAAAATTCGTGCTGCCGCTCTACACAGCGGTTGTGTTGCGCCGCACATGCGTTTCGTTAGAAAAATATTACGGCTGTGCTGAGTCACACAGATCTGTATTTTCTCAGCCGCTGCGCTAGTGTGGATTTACGCATATTAGTCACTTGTAGAAAACACATACCCTGTGATTTCAGCACTCAAAGTGTTAGCAGCAGGTGCAGCAGGGTGTGGCAACAGGTGCTGAGAGTGGTAGTTTTGCATGAAAGAGTAACAAACATCCATACATAGAAACTTTCACGTTTATAATATAAGTAGGATGTTTGTAGCCCTGTGTGTTAACTCTCTAACGGACGTGGCGCTAAGCGACTTATGACCAGAATTAGTGTAACATTCTTTTGATAGAATCCGTTTTAGTGTTTAATTGCGGTACTCATCAATCAGTGATAATTGGAGCTTTCTAATGCTTCTACCACTGAAGTAAAGCTCTAGACGAAAATAGCTTTTATTTCAACCTCTTTAAAATCTAAAATCGGATGGTTAACAGATTCATGCGGGTTGAAGACTAATAGCTTAACTAAATACATACAATACAAAAATACTTTATTATACAACAGATACAGATCATTATAAAAGACATCTCATGAGACAAGTACAATAGGCGGCCTTATCGCTATGAAGCGATCTCTTCCAGGCAACCTTTGGAAGGAAATAATTATGTGTATTTAAGAAAGAACTAAACTAGTTTAGGTAATCGCGTATAGCTGACGCAGTTTTTCTCATCACATAGTCCTAAATCGATGAACACATAACGTACCTTTATAGTATGAACACAAAAAAAACTGTATCAAAAATGCATACGAAGCTAAAACTAAGTTAACATTATAATACGCTGGAATTAGTACCTGCTTCCTGAAGGCGCCTACGCTAGGTTTGCCAAGTCGCAGTCTCCACTCAAGAACACTTTAATAGTTATCGAAAGAATTATAATATCGTAACAATAAGATATAATAATTTTCACTTCTTCAACTGGTGGACAAAAAATTTAAGTGAACATTAGAACAATGTTATTTGATAATAATGAATAGTATAAAATATGACTTGTCTAAGTGCTTATTTGTAAGCCTAAAGAAATACACTTTTTTTGATTTTGATTTGAATAAAATCCGCGCCATAATTTTATTTAGTTATTTATCTATTCATAACCACATTAAAAATATTTGCTTTCCAGAAGTCTCAGTATAAATACCGAATATTCAGATTAGAGTGAGTGAGATTTAAATGATCTTCTGTTTCAAACGAATGATTTGATTGGCCAATCATCACAGTTTCCTGGTAATTAGTGATGTGGCAACATCATGATCATTAAAATGATTCGTTCATTAAAATAGGGGCTTCATCAAAGTTTTATAGAACTTATAACACAGATATCTATATTTATAGGTACATAGAGACATAGACATTCATTTATTTGCTGCTGCAGTACAGAAAAACATAGTGTTAGCGATTTACCTCTCTACTAACGGACCATCTCAAAATTACGTTACCTTCTCATGGCAAAGGGTTTAAAGCCAAAATACTAACAAGGTAATACTGACACCTCTATATTCACCACAAACCCAACACCTCCCTTGGTCGTCTTAACTGATTGAGTCTCGAGAAGGCAATGCGAAGCCACTTCGCACTTCGTTCCTGATCGACAATCGTCGGTGACAGTCATGCCGGCCTCTGACAGGTCACGTCATTTATTTGCTGCTGCAGTACAGAAAAACATAGTGTTAGCGATTTACCTCTCTACTAACGGTCCATCTCAAAATTACGTTACCTTCTCATGGCAAAGGGTTTAAAGCCAAAATACTAACAAGGTAATACTGACACCTCTATATTCACCACAAACCCAACACCTCCCTTGGTCGAGCTCACTGATTGAGTGTCGAGATGGCAATGTGAAGCCACTTCGCACTTCGTTCCTGATCGACAATCGTCGGTGACAGTCATGCCGGCCTCTGACAGGTCGCGGCATAAAGTCTGACAGGAGTGGCGAGCCAGTCAAAGAATTATAACAATGACAACATTAAATAATTGATACACATTATGCTAACACTAGTAATAAATCAACATCATCATCATCATCATCATCGTCGGCCTATGTTTGTCCACAACATATACCTCGCCTAATGAGTGCCATAGCGCCCTGTCTTCAGCTTGACGCATCCAGTATCTACCTGCTGTCCTTCGCAGGTGTTCATCCCACCTGGCTGGAGGACGTCCTACATTACGTTTGCCGAGTCGCGGCCCCACTCAAGAACACGTTTACCTCAGCGGTTGTCGTTTCTTTGTGATATATGGCCGGCCCACTGCTACTTCAGCTTGCTAATTCTTTGAGCTATATCGATAGCTTTGGTTCTCTGTCGGATGATTTCGTGAATCCTATCCTTCAGAGAGACCCCGAGCATAGCTCTCTCCATAACTCATGATGGGATTGTGGGTACTGGAGCATTGTTTACACGTGTTTTGCTAAAAATTATGTTTATCTTTTATCGTTTTTTAAATTATGTTTACCAGTTAAAGTTGTAAACGTTCAGCAATTTTTGATGCATACTCGTGACTTTACTGAGTGTATTTTAATATCTTGAAAAAACATGAAAACAAAAATATACAAAAAGCGTAGGTATGAACATAAAAAATAAACCTACCTAGATAAAATACCTACATAATGTTTGGAACTATAAAAATGTCATCGCTTAAGCGGATTAGAACCAAAACGACCTGCCACGAGTTTTGGATACATTTTATTTTTGCGTAGGAGACGCCGAGCGCCATAATATTGAATGGGTTGCCAGATTTATGTCTGAAACATTGATTGAGACATTCATCATCATCAGCAACCTATGTTAGTCCACTGCTGGACATAGGCAAGGCCACCCTTTATACTTCATTTATTCTATTGGTTATTCCTGTATTGTTTTGTGTGGTATAATAAAAAGTTCTGACGACCGATGTGGCGCGGTGGGCGATGGTCCGCCTGCGACGCAGAAGGTTGCGGGTTCGATTCCCGCCTCGGAACAATTGTGTGTACGATCTGCAGATATTTGTTCCGGGTGTTCTGGTCGTTTTCTATGTATAATAAAAAATATCTATCTATGTAATGTATTGTATTATATATATCAGTCATCTAGTATCCATAACACAAGCTCTGCTTAGCTTGGGGCTAGATGATGCTGTGTGAATTGTCCTGCATTATTATTATAATTTTTTTTTTTTTTTAGTTTAGGCCTCCCCCAATGAGCGCCATAGCGCCCTGTCTTCAGCTTGACGCATCCAGCATCTACTCGTACCTGCAGTCTTTCGCAGGTCGTCATCCCACCTGGTCGGAGAGCGTCCTACACTACGTTTACCGAGTCGTGGTCTCCACTCAAGAACACGTTTTCCCCAGCGGCCGTCGGTACGTCGCGAGATATGGCCGGCCCACTGCCACATTGATTGAGACATTAATTTATTTAAAGCCTAATGCTACAGGAAATATTTATTCTGTTAATTAACACGTCAACTGTCACATGGGTCATTTTAGCATTATAAATAACTTACGCCTCACATCCTGAAAATTTGCCGGATACTTAAGTCACCCAAAACGTTAAAACGTTCCCGTTATTTTGTACCGCACCAAAAAATTGCTAAAATAATTTTCCTTTGACGTAATTTTCTAAATTATATCATTCTTCATTCTAATGACCGCAATTACTTATGCAGAATAGCTGTTTAAATTTGATAAGTGTATTAGAAAAGTATAAAAACGTTTCTCTCAACCTATTTTGAATCACAAGTGGTCGCGATAAAGTTCACTTTTTTTAGCAATTTATATAAAGTGTCATGTTCTCCAAAGAGCATTGCCATTCACCGTTTGCATAAATTAGTTACTATCTATAGAAACAAAACTATCGTGTTTTATGGACCCATTACACTGGTCAAATATCTTTGACCAATTTATTTGCTCAACATTTGATCAAATTTCTTTTTGATGCGCTTCTGACGACCTCTATAGCGCAGAAGGTAACAAACATCCATCCATCTTTCGCATTTTTAATATTAATGTAGTTGAAGTCATTTAATTTGAACTCAACTGCACAAATTACAAAGGAATCTTGGACAAATATATTGGTCGAGTAAATAAATGCTATCTAGCATTATGCTCGCCTATGTACAACTTTTGTAAAATAAAGTACATATATTCTATCTATCTATCTTTAAATAAATAATAAATAATGCTGGACAATCCACACAGCATCATCTAGCTCCAAGCTAAGAGCTTGTTTTATTTATTTATTTATTTTTATTGTTTCAACAAAATCAACAGCCCTTAATCTAAATAATTTAAACCTTAATAATCTAACTTACGGCCAATAGGAGATTTACGTTATATAAAAGATTATTTTATATTATTTACATTATATATTATGGGTACTAGATGACTGATACAATACATTACATAGATATATATTTTTTATTATAATAGAAAACGACCAGAACAACCGGAACAAATATCTGCAGAAGTCGTCAAAGAAAACTAAGGGTTTTAATTTATTTTTTACAAACATTTGTCCCGAAATCGAACCCGCAACCTCCTGCGTCGCATGCGGGCCTTCGCCCACCGCGCCACAAAGGTCGTCAAAAAAGTATTGGAACATTGGATGAGTGGAATGGGTACTTTAGTATGCTTATGTCATTGACACAGCTTCTTGTTTTTTTATTATTTGGAGTTAACCAAATTGCCTTGGAAGGTCACCTTTATAAAATTCAAGCACTTTTGCAGAAAAAAAATACACGCTTTAGCTCTTTAACATAACAAAAATCCAACCCTCATTTAAAATGAACAACATAATGTAAATTGTAAGTTTAACAATACTGCTGACGAACTCTGTGGCAAAACGGGCGAAGGTCCGCCTGTGACGCCGGAGGTTGCAGGTTCGATTCCCCTCTCGGGTCAAATTTTAAAGAAATTATGTTGGACAATTCATATTGCATCATCTAGCCCCAAGCTAATCAGAGCTTGTGTAAATAGAACTTGCACGATTTGCTGATATTTGATAGGTGTGTAGTAAAAAATAAATCTTTGTAATGAATTAAGTATATTTATCTATTTAGTAGGTACATATAACGGAGGCTCTCCTTATTTTGGGGCTAGATGATGCAATATGAATTGTCCAACATAATTTCTTTAAAATTTGACCCGAGAGGGGAATCGAACCTGCAACCTCCGGCGTCACAGGCGGACCTTCGCCCTAACTATACAACTTCCTATTATAACCTTGCAATTATTTTAATCACAGTTAGTAATATATTTGGCAAAAGAATTGACATATAAGTAAAACATATTTCTAACTGTTAACAAAAACGTCACGTAAAAAAGATAAAGAATGTGCCCCACATCATTAAGGCTATTGCTACCAGTTCAAATCAGGAATGCTACTGTAACGTATCAAAACAGTCAACAACGAAATAAAATAAAGTAAAATAGAATATTGTAACAAAAAGGAAAGAGGACGGAACAAAAAGGAATGAATAACGTCACAAAAAGGAACGCATCATAGTGTGGTGACAGAAGTATGGAGTGCATTAACATAATTTAGAGTTGGCGCGGCGCGGTAGGGTTCGAGATGAAGCGGATAGCGGAATGACTTTTAAATGAAATATTTTGTAGTTTACGTTGTGAAATGAGAGTCAAGTTCAATATTATGATAATATGCCTTGGTTGTAGACTTCAACGACAATATAATTCAGATCTAAATGGTGCCTAGTTCAATGGTCAGTCCTGAAATTTGCAATAACTTTATATCTTTGGGCTTATAAAATGCACATGTAAAGCACGTATGTAAAAGTCAATTTGAAAATACTCGTTTTAGAACTGTACTTGACCCGCGTTGTAGTAAAAAGCTTTACATAGTAGTTAAATAACTTTAGGGATAAATTATTTGTACACTGTTGTAAAGTTTCGTCAAAAACAGTTATAAATCAATAAGCACAACTTTACTACTCTTCTTAACACTTTGACTGCTGAAATCACACGGTATGTGTTTTTTACAAGTGACTAATATACGTAAATCCACACTAGCGCAGCGGCTGAGAAAATACAGATCTGTGTGACTCAGCACAGCCGTAATATTTTTCGAACGAAACGCATGTGCGGCGCAACACAACCGCTGTGTAGAGCGGCAGCACGAATTTTTTAGGCTAAAAAAAAGATCGCAGTCGTCGAAAAAAAATCGCAGTCAAAGTGTTAAACCAAGGAAATAATATGTCATATCAAGAGACAGCCAAAAAAACGGCCATACATTAAATAATACACCAACATTATTTTAAGCCAATACAATCAAGTGAATATCAACTTAACACTTTCATTGACGACAACGCACATGCCCACTCCACGTTCCGTAGTGAATGCGTACCAAGGCTCACATTAAATCTGATAAATCTTCAGCGACAACAGTAGCACCGCCGTCACTCCGACCACACCATCTTAAAATTGAATAGACCATTCCAGAAGGCGCCGAGACAAAACCTGACCCCTCTCTGCCCGTTTTCACCCCATAAACTTGAATAAAGCATAGCTCAGGTTACACTGGACACACTGACTTGGAGACGACCCTGCGACCTAGCCCTTAGGTAGGCTTTCCCTTTACTTGGAATTTCTTTATGCACATAATTTTACAGTAGGAACAAGGTGTTTGTTTTATATTTTTTGTTAGAAAATTATTACTTTCTAGTTACTTTATTCTGTAATACTCTACTTTACACAATAATTTATAAAAACAAGCTGCGCCCCGCGGCTTCGCCCGCGTGGAAATCTACGTGTCAAATGGTTTATAAACCTTCCTCTTGAATTCACAATATCTATTTTAAAAAACCCGCATTAAAATCCGTTGCGTAATTTTAAAGATCTAAGCATAGAGACAGACAGACAGCGGGAAGCGACTTTGTTTTAAACTATGTAGTGATATATACTAAACAAAATCTATCTGTGTGTGGGTGTTCTGGTCGTTTTCTATGTATAATAAAAAATATCTATCTATGTAATGTATTGTATTATGTATATCAGTTATCTAGTACCCATAACACAAGCTCTGCTTACCATGGGGCTAGATAATGTTGCGTGAATTGTCCAGCATTATTTATTTATTTTATTTATTTATTTATCTAGTAAAGATTGAAGCAACGCTAGGATCGTACGTATTTACTATTATTTAGCTAATATACAAGATCGCAAGACAAGCTACAGTTTCTGGAGAGAGGGGAATGAGGAATAAAATAAAAAGCATTATTCCATGTACAATACTGTAGCAATGGCGGTACATGCGTGCGCATACGTCCAACGCGATAAACTGTGAAATAGTGAGGCAGGGTGCGAGAGAAATGTAGAGCTAAGACTCGACTAGACATAAATAAATAATAAATAAATAAATAATGCTGGACAATTCACACAGCATTATGTAGCCCCATTGTAAGCAGAGCTTGTGTTATGGGTACTAGATAACTGATATAGATAATACAATACATTACATAGATAGATATTTTTTATTATACATAGTAAACGACCAGAACACCCGAAACAAATATCTGCAGATCGTACACACATTTGTTCCGAGGCGGGAATCGAACCCGCAACCTCCTGCATCGCAGGCGGACCTTCGCCCACCGCGCCACATCGGTCGTCAAACACATGACCGTTATATTTTTTTGGTAGTTTTTATTGGCTAGGGTTTTTGTTATTATAGTGTTTTAGCTGCGCCCCGCGGTTTCACCCGCGTGGTGATAGATATTTTGGATAATATACTATATATCTTTATGAATGTAGCCTATGTGTTATTCTGATATGTAAGCTATATTATTGTGGAGTTTCATTAAAATCCATTCAGTAGTTTTTACGTGAAAGAGTAACAAACATCCATCCATCCATACTTACAAACTTTGACGTTTATAATATTAGTATGATAAGCCTTCATACTCGATGTTGTTATATTTATACATAGATACATATTTATTATTGGATATTTTTTAATTTCTTTAAATATCCTGCTATAAACTATTCGTACCTACTTCTCTGTTTTAAGGTTAAGTTGGCCACTTGTGATATGATTTTTGATAAAAATAATATCCTCGGTTTGTATGTTAATAAAAACAAAGAATAACCTAATTGTATTTTACATACATATTTAAAGACTTACTAAAGTCTTGTACCAGACATTGGTACAAGTCTTTTTCAAGTATTTCTGATAATAGCCAGACACTAGAGTTAATTTTTGTCTGTGCCAAAATTACCACAAAATTTTAATCGATTATTCTATCACCTCCTAACCCATAACACAATACATTCTAGATCGCCGTGAAATGTACCCGTAGGCGTCCAAATACAAGAGTTTGTCCTCTAAACGACATCATTGTAGGTATGCAAAGATACTAGAACCGGCAAAGCTATCGAGCGATCTGTTCCACGATCTAGGGACTATCTGAAGAGTGTGTGAGAACGGAGCTCTACACACGGGTGGTTTGTTTCGCGAACGTGTTCGCCCTAGTTCTATAGATAGATAGATAGATAGACAACACTTTATTATACCACACATAAAAGAAAACAATACAGAAATAAAAACTTAGAATAAAGGTATAAAGGGCGGCATTATAGAACAAATAGAATCATACCTTATCGCTGAGAGATCACTCTCAGCGATAAGGTATGATTTTGTGTTTTGTGTTTTTTTTATAAAGCCGTATACTTAATGTAAACAGCTTACATAATGTCCTCCGCTACACAGTTTCTTAACTTTTGCAGTAGTCAGCCCACAATTGTACCCTATACTATAAGTTTCTTGTTTCTAATAAAGTATTTTTTTGTCTGAATGTCAAAAGCTGACTAAATATGAAAGCTGAAAAATATTTGTATTGTATTGTCATGATTTTTATATAAAAGCAGTATTTTTTATTTTCTGTTGGTTGTCTTTGTATTTCTGCAGTATCATAAAAAAGCAAAGCTTGCAAAAAGATCTAGGGATATTGTTTTAAGCAGTATTGAAAATATGAAAAAAACATTAGAATTAGTTTTATAAATAACTTGCATTTGAAATTATATTTTGAATTATATAAATTTTAGGACCAATTGCTAGGTTAGGCTAGCTATCCTGTCTGTCCGTATGTCCGCACCTCGAATGAAACCCAAGGGATATGTAGGAAAGCAACAACCTCAGGACACGGCGGCGTGGACTTATTTAACACCGTATTAGTTCTAATATTCAGAGCGTATTGTCTGGCAATCGGAGAATTACCTTGGAATCAACAGCTTTTAGAACCGCCTGGTATGTAGTGTAAACATTTTGGACAAAATTTATAACTCTATTTATTTCAAAGACAAAAAGGTGCTTGACAGTGAGTTTCTAAAGACGCTATAGTTTAAAAATTAAATTATAATTTAAGAATTTAAGGTTATTATTAATATTAGACATCCGACAGAGAACCAAAGTTATCGACATAGCTCTAAGAATTAGCAAGCTGAAGTGTCAGTGGGCCGGCCATATCTCGCGAAGAACCGACCACCGCTGGGGTGTTCTTAAGTGGAGATCGCAACTCGGCAAACATAATGTAGGACGCCCTCAGGCCAGGCGGGATGACGACCTGCGAAGAACTGCGGGCAGATGTAGGATGCGTCAAGCTGATTTCTTCTGATCCTTGACCCTAAAACCTCGGTATACTTATAGTCATCGTAAGCTTTTTGGACGATACTAACCTGTAGCCTTTCAACTGCGGAACCCTAAAACCTAATTCAAAATCTTAATAAATTTCAATCAGCTCATTGACAGTCGCATTATAATTATTGAACGCACGAATTAAACTAGTTACGAAATTTGGTTACCGTTACTGCGTAGGCGCATGTTCCGCGAGTTGGGAGGAGGCGGGTTCTAGAGCGCTCCCGAATATAATACCCACTTATATAAAACAGGCAACTTTTAATTTTATGCCCACTATGATACTAATGTTTTCTTCATTTTGAGGATTCTGCAATCATTTCTCTGATTTTTTTCTAAATGAGCTAATAAAGAACGATTAAAAATTACGCATACAGACATACCAAACCTAGCGAAGTCTGTACCTACCTATGTCTGATTTTTGAACCTACCAAACCTAGTTAGATTTGGTATATCTGCGTCCCCGAAAACTTAAGCAATCACCATAAGAAAAAGGTAGAAGTCATTAGAAATATTAAAAGTAGACCGGAATTCATTTTATGACCCTAAAAAGTCCATTTACTACAAGCTACATTTACCTTCTAAAATTATGCAAGTGAATCCACAAACAAAACCCAGTATTGGAGCACTGAAGAACAAGCCCAGCGACCACCGATGAGTTCGTTTTGTTTATTGTCCATTATTTATCGACTCTTCGGCATTTTTATTAGAAAATTACTTGAAATTCTGATGTTTTTGTATTAGAAAGCATCATATTAGTAAACATGGACAAGCTGGACGTATCTCCTACAACCATTGTTGATGTTTGAGTTGATATGCTCACTGAGCTTTTGTAATAAAGATCAATGAAATATGGCATGTTTCCAGATTATTTCACCTACGTTTTGGAGTGTATGAATTTTCTATGATATCAGTATTGTAGAAAACTTTATAGAAAAGTTAATAAATGTCAGAAATCCTACTTCTTTCTAATATTATAAAAACGAAGAAAATGTTCCGCAGATATTGGCCGAAAACAACGCCAAAGCTACTGAATAGAAGACACTGACATTTTCCGTAGATAAATAAAAATAAATAATCCTGGACAACTCACACAGCATTATCTAGCCCCAAGGTAAGCAGAGCTTGTGTTAAACACAAGCTCTTACGGAATGAATATCTGCAGATCGTACACACAATTGTTCCGAGGCGGGAATCGAACCCGCAACCTCCTGCGTCGCAGGCGGACCTTCGCCCACCGCGCCACATCGGTCGTCTAGATACTCAGACGTGACAAAAGGACAATTTAATATAAATAAATAAATAACTCATGTTAGGATCAGGGGCCGAGCCAGAAGCCATTCGCTATGAAGCGATTCGATTTCTACAATAACCCTCAGCTACCTAAACAGTTGAAAGAGCTAAATGGTGTACTCTTTAGAAATAAATTAAAAATGTTGTTAATTAGTAAATGTTACTATAGTATTGACGATTTTTTTAATGATAAATTTTAATTAATGTTAAACTAGTGCATGTCATTCTCTCAAATATCTTTGCATACCGACTAACGGTCAAGCATGTTGAACCACGAAATGTATACCTATTACCTGTTAACCTTACAAACGCATGTATTTGGCAAATAAAAAATCTTTATCTTTATCTTTATCTCACTTAAAAGATGGCCAACTTCAATTGGTATACACCACTGAACTGAAAAATCGCTGTTCTGTGGTCTGTCACACACAAAGTAACCTTCGCATAATGATCGCCTTGTCAATTTTTTGACGACCGATGTGGCGCGGTGGGCGAAGGTCCGCCTGCGACGCAGGAGGTTGCGGGTTCGATTCCCGCCTCGGAACAATTGTGTGTACGATCTGCAGATATTTGTTCCGGGTGTTCTGGTTGTTTTCTATGTATAATAAAAAATATCTATCTATGTAATGTATTGTATTATGTATATCAGTTATCTAGTACCCATAACACAAGCTCTGCTTACCATGGGGCTAGATAATGAAGTGTGAATTGTCCAGCATTAAAAAAAAAAAAAAATAATAATAATAATCTGATAGCTAAGGAGCAATAGTCAGATTATGGCAATTACATTATATCTACTTATGTCTTGTTAGGTCATGTTAAAACTTTGTCATAAAACAGTAATAGTATTCTTTAACGTTACTTCTTAAAGTTTTTACGTACTATAAACTAATTCATTGTCTTATTGAGTTAAGTGATGATTCGTTTAATTATGACTTTATTCGACGTGGTGAAAGCGGCCCTTAGTTAAGCTGCAAAAGTTTGGGCACTCAACTGACAGATCACAAAAAGCAGTAAAATACTTACGTCATTTCTTTCACAGTTGGAATGATTTATGAGTATCTGTCAATAGTTGATGGGTTAAATTTTTAATGTTTGTTTGGCGAAATTGTTTAATGGTTCATATTTTAAGCTCGACTTTTGTAGCGCAGTGGTTGGTACAGATCATACAATCTGGGTTTAATTTTATTATTTCTGAAGCTTTATAATCGTTGAGTGTTCCGTGTTCTTGGGTGGAGACCACAACTCGGTAAACGTAGTGTAGGACGCCCTCCGGCCAGGTGGGATGACGACCTGCGAAAGACTGCAGGTAGATGCTGGATGCGTCAAGCTTAAGACGGGGCGCTGTGGCGTCATTGGGGGAGTATGTCCAACAGTGGACTGCTATAGGCTGATGATGATATAGCCTTGTCAAATGTCAAGTACTTCCTCTGCAAAATTAAGTCATTTTTTTTACTATCATTTTGGACCATAATACAAGGGAAATAAATAAGTTGTTTGAAAACTATGATACGCGCAGTAGTAATAAAACTGTATGGATTTGACATAACACAAGCTCTGCTTACCATGGGGCTAGATAATGCTGTGTGAATTGTCCAGCATTATTCATTTATTTATTTTTATTTATTAACTGTCCGATGTAGTGGTTGGGTTATGTTCACTTACGAATATTTCCTACTTAGTCAAGAAAACCTAACATATAAAAAATAATAAAAATAAATAAATAATGCTGGACAATTCACACAGCATTATCTAGCCCCATGGTAAGCAGAGCTTGTGTTATGGGTACTAGATAATTGATATACATAATACAATAAATTACATAGATAGATTTATTATACATAGAAAACGACTAGAACACCCGGAACAAATATCTGCAGATTGTACACACAATTGTTCCTAGGCGGGAATCGAACCCGCAACCTCCTGCGTCGCAGGCGGACCTTCGCCTGCCGCGCCACATCGGTCGTCGTATATATATTTACAATATGAAGTTAGCTCAATTGTTTCAATAATTACAAGTTCTAATAATTTGTTTCTATATTTGTTTGTAATTTTCTTTGCTAATAAAGGTTTTTGTATGGGCTGAAATAATACTCGTCCCTACAATACCTATAGGTATTAATTTAACAACAATAATGTCCGGTTCAGGAATAATGATGTACTGTTATGGCCACATGGCCTTCGGAATTAATATTTCGTGTTTTTTTTTAATTTTACGAGCAATCTTTATAGACGCATAAAACAGACAACAATACACTTAAAATGCACATACATAGAATACCTACGTAGGTACATTATTATCTATATATATAAAAGAAAGTCGTATTTGTTACAACACTTATATTTAAGATTTAGCTGAAAATTGGTGGAGAGGTAGCTTAGAACCAGGAGTCTAACATAGGATACTTTTTATCATTTAAACAATTTGACACATAGATTTCCACGGGGGCGAAGCCGCGGGGAGCAGCTAGTTATAGAATAAAGAATAATCATTTATGATTCCTACAATAAGCTCCCAGACAAGGTTAGGGACGCACCGAGTTTAGATAATTTCAAATTAAAATTAAAAAACTGGCTCATAGAGAAGGCGTTCTATACGTACGAGTTTTTAAACGATTAATATAGAATAATCTTATTTTGAAATTTCACTATAATTACATATTATAATTTTATATTAAAAATAATTCATTTATAAAGTGTGATATATAATTTGACAAATTATGAATAAAATGTTTATCTGTTTATCTGACATACACAAAAGTCATTTATAACGTGATATTCACCATGATTTGATTTATTAATTTTCCAATATTTCGGCACAGTTTCATGCGCCACGATACAGAATAACATACATATATATAAAATAATTATATTATTATTAATTTTACAGAATAACATAAATAATAAAAAAAAAAGCCTTTTATTCCATAACCTTAAATAACATTGATCAATCATGCTTATGAAAAATTTGTTAAAAAGTACAGAATAATATACAAACATATATTACTAGTTTTCCAATATTTCGGCACAGTATTGGAAAACTAATAAATCAAATTATGGAAAATATCCTGTTATATATGCCTTTTTATATATATATATGTATAATAAAAAATATCTATCTATGTTATATATTGTATTATGTATATCAGTTATCTAGTACCCATAACACAAGCTCTGCTTACCATGGGGCTAGATAATGCTGTGTGAATTGTCCAGCATTATTTTTTTATTTTTTGTTAATGACCATGATAGTTTCAAAAAAGTTTTATCAGACACGCATAATCTATAAATGTTGAAAAATATATGAAATGAAACAGTAAAATCTTAAAAACCCAACCTTCACGAAATTTTAGTAAAAATCTTTTGCGAGGTGTCAATGGTCCATAGAACGACCTAGCCTCATTTTCTGTCTTCTACAAATATTATCAGCGATAATATCTTTATTATTAATATCAGCGATAATACCTTAATAGTCTTTTGCCATTAAAATGTCCACATTTATAACATCAGCTTGCGATTCACCTAAGTTTACAACTTAGGTATCTGTATAGTGAACCATAGAAATTACTACAATTCCGGGATCCATCTGTCGAGGTGAATGTGAGTATGTCTTGAAGATATTCCTAAACCTTGCAGGGTTCATATTGAGGCCATAAAATGTTGGGTACCTAATTATATTTTTTACCATCATTTTTGTCTGTATAGAGCTAAATAATATTTGTTGTTTTGTTTTGTCTGTGATTTGCTTCTATAGCGTGATTCGCTCTTATAAAAAAAAAACTTAGATTAATATTTATGTACTAAGCATTGAAATAAACGAAAAATATTTTGCAAGATTTAATCTATAAAAGTTGTGAGCGATATTGTTTAAACCAATTTCAAGCACATATTGGCATACTAATTTCAAAGCTTTAAAATTAATAATTATATTCGAACCTTGAGACGATCCTACAATTTCCCCTCCATAAAACCTTCAAGGTCTTTAATAACGTCGTCGTATTTCATTTCCCATAGCGCCCGCCCTTCTCTAGTTGACTGCAAATTAATCTGCCTCTACTCTGTGGAGATATTATTATTTTCAGAGCCTTTGCCTGACCTTGCATAAAAATAAATAAATAATGCAGGACAATCCACACAGCATCATCTAGCCCAAGGTGCGCAGAGCTTGTGTTATGGGTACTAGATGACTGATATAGTAAATGCATTCGATTTCATTTTATTTCTACCAATGTCATTTGTTCAAGGATTGATACAATGTCCTACCGATTGCTTATTCCTATGTTGCAATCTTTCATTGTCTTAATATATTTAATGGAATTGAAATGAATACGTTTAGTTTTAAAGACATGTGAAAGTATTTTTAAGGCGCCTTTTGTTAGGAGGCCAATATAAAATGAAATAGCTCAAATAAAAACATGACTTATGGGGGAAGCCTATGTCCAACACTGGACGTGTGTGAATACTGGGCTGATATGATTATGGAAAATGGAATTAAAAAAAACAGTGAGGGGGGAAATTGGAATTTAGTTATTTTCGATTCCAGTGGCGACAACTGGACTTAATCAAGGGGGGTTGGTCAAAGGGGGAAACTAAAATATTAGCCGAAATAAATACATAACATCATTCAACAGTTTCTACCCGCTCATGCCTATGCGCCCGCGCATTCCATAGCCCCTATAACGGCGCCGGGAATTTATGACGTCGCAGCGCCCAGCGGCGACCACCGCTAATTGGTGCGTGTTTGAGTCCCGTCCCGCACACGCACACACCTGTATTTGCACAGTTTACACTGTCAGTGAAAGCACAAATACAATTATGTACAGAGAGCTCCATCTATAGGTAACCCCGTCATAGTTACAATTATTGTGTTTTTTAATTAAGTCTTCATCCTCATCATCATCAGCCTATGTTAATCCACTACTGGACATAGGCCTCCCCCAATGAGCGGTGTAAATACTACTATAGTATATAGAGATGACAAAGCATAGAAAGAGTGCAAAAGGCAGACATGTCATGTTGTGGCCCTTATTTCTATGTATTGACATGTATCTAAAATCACATTATTTAGATTTAGATAGGCAAAATAAACATGTAAGTATTAGACACACAAGTTATATATAAATGTACAAGTGGTTAATTTTTCAATTCTTCCACTACCTAGTGGACAAAAAATGTAAGTTACCAGAAAATCAAAAACACCTTATTTCTGATTTGATAAATAGTAGAAAATATGACTTGTATAAGTGCCTATTTTGTAAACCTAAAAGTAAAGGAATTTTGTTTTTCACCCATCTGGCGACTTGGCCTTGGCGACTTCGCCTTGGCGACTTCGCCTTGGCGACTTCGCCTTGGCGACTTCGCCTAGGCGAAGATAAGGGCAGAACGAAGAAGAAAAACAGTTTAACTATATATAATGTATTATAGTTTTAATTTATTTTATTTTTGTTGTTTCAACAAAATCAACAGCCCTTAATCTACATAATTTAAACCTTAATAATCTAAATTACGGCCAATAAGAGATTTACATTATATAAAATTTTACGACAGATAAATCTTAATCTGATTTACTTACAAAAAAAACTGTGTGTTTAGTTGTAAAATATGGAATAAGTGGAATTGGGGAGGGGCTTACTGTGCCCTCCTAGGCACAGGGGTGGTAACAACACCTTCTATAATGATGATGATGAATTAAATAATTAGGAAACGTGTTGGTAAGTCCAACAAAATGCCTCTGCCTCAGCATGAGTTGGATGACTAGCGTGCTAGCAACCAACGCTAGTCTTCCGGCAAAGCAACTTGTTGGCGTTACGGACTGACTACTCACTACCTCTATACAAACAAACAAAAAACAGACTAATATGAAGAAAATCACATAATTCTATATATAAACAGAAATTGGCTCCAAACTCAACCAGGGGTCACCAATGAACTAAGCTCTCTGTACTTATAGGATTGTCTTACAGCTTATAGGTCTAACTGTATTTTGTATCGCAATTCTATGCAGTTTATAACTCTATGTAGTCCCACCCGATAGCTGGTCACTTTTGCTCTAATAAATTAACAGACAACTTTAATGTGTTTAGGTCTATCTGTGATAGACGACTTGCGAGGCATAGCGGATGATAAGCCAATTAGGAAGCAGATGGATGCAGGATCGGACCCCGATATGCGATGGTTTAATGCTTCGTGAATATGCGTCCATTCTCTCTAAATAAAAGTAAAAACTACGACAGATTGGCCTTATAGTAATAGGATTTTATTTATGTTTTTAGTATGAAATGCAGTATAATAGATGAAAAAATAATGTTAGACAATCCACATAACATCATCTAACCCCAAGCTAAGCAGAGCTTGTGTTACGGGCACTAGATACCTGATATACTTAATAAAATAAATTACATATTTTTATTATACATACAAAATGCTTATTACACCCAGAACAAACATTTGTGGCAAGGCGGCAATCGAACCCGCAACCTCCTGGATCGCAGGCAGACCTTTGTCCGCGCCACATCGGTAGTCAATAAAGAATAAACACTTCTTAGATTTTTCTTAAGCCAAGTCTATACAGAATGATCCACTTTAAACAGAACATCCTGTATCAGATTTATAAGAGAGTTTAGTACTAACCACGTAAATCGTTGTAACTATAAATCGCTAGAGAAACTTTTTCAAACAGTCGTATAGAGACATAACGACCAATAAGGCTTAAATGCGGTAATTACTGTTAAAGAAGTGCTGATTTAATGTCTTCAGAACTGTTTCTGATTTTAAATAGGTTTATTATGAGCATTAAGCGTTGTGTAAGTTTGAACCTTAATGTCTTTGGAATAAAGAATGGGTTAATAAGGGATATTGGTGTTGTCTTACAAGAGGGTACTTGAGAATTATCAATGTTGGGAACATTATTCTTTATTATTGAATGAATCTTAGTGAATAAGTTATTGGAAAATTTAGTTAGACAAATATGACTCTAAAGAACTGTATAATAAAGCATATTTTCCAATAAATTAACGGTAACCGTAAAAATACCTATACAACTTACTCCACGACTACGAACAAACTAAAGCAAATGTAACAGAATTGATTGCTTGAAAGTCATGAGAACGAGCAAAAAAAGCTAAACATCCTATCACTCGCCAAGCAACTAACACCAATTAAAACGAACTAGTGTTGCGCGCTGTCGATAAAAAATACGCCCGACACTTCTCACTCTGACATAATACGATGCGAATGCCGTGAAGGCATTACCGAGTTTCCCTTTTAAGCGAACGTGGTGTCAGGTTACAATAAAAAAACCGTTCAGATTAGCAATTACTATAAGTATATAGAAGCAGATAAAATCATAGTTATATTACTTACAGGCTCTATCATAATAGAAGGGTTTGATTTCCGCCGTAAAAGATGTTTGCATAATGTATTTCTAGATAAATTTCATTATTTTTCTATTTTTCCCCTTTGTATTATATATTATTTTTTGTATAAAAATAGGTTTAAACGTGTTTATCTGTTATGTATCTCCTATAAGTGGAAGCCTACCTCAATTTGGAGATAGCGCTATGTTTTCCATTCACCATTCAACCATTATTAACTTCAAGAGCAGCTGAATAGTAAATCGATACTAAGCCCTAATCCGACGATCTAGGGCTCATTTTACACCACAAGCCTATATCTACTGACGTAAGTAAGAAACTGGCTGAAATGCCTCCCAGGATAAGCTGACATAGTCGATGCAATTATGCCTGCACTTAAATAGGCAAATGCTATCAGCATTCGATACTTTTATTTCTTTTTATCGATGCCTTTAATTTGTAATCGATATTATTGCTGATAGCTCTTATTTTATCGATAAAGTTATTGTGTGGATGCCGCACTGTTTTAATTTAGATTAAAATCGTTTTATTTTTAATCTATATAAACTAAAGATTACCTATACTACATTACCCGTTCAGGTGGGAAGAAGGGTCTTCAAAATACCACGCGCTTGGTCACAGGGGGGAGGGGGTGTTTTTAAGGTTTAGATCTTCGTCGCGTAGTCTATATCTATGCTGGATGCGGCAAGCTGAATACAGGGAGCTATGGCGCTCATTAGGGGAGGCCTATGTCCAACAGTGGACTATTAAAGGTTTATGATGAAGTATCGAGGAAGCCAGTGTAGTAAAGAATTCGCATACAGTGCTTAAAAGTGATTCTGTGGAAGAACAAACAACCATAAACACAGACATAGATAGATAGAAGATAGAAAATTCTTTATTGCACTTGAACTATAAACTATGTACAGTAATAACTTAAAAATTAAGTACAATTGGCGGTCTTATCGCTCAAGAGCGGAGCAAAATCTCTACCAGACAACCATGGATGGATAGGATCGTGGACAGTACCAGGGGATCTGTGTGCTTGTAAGTTATGGGATATTATAAATAAAATACTTATAGTACTTACATAGAAATATACTACATATATATCATAAACGAGACATCCCAATGACTTGACTTGAATTCTTTGATTTAGCAATATGTGTCATTGGCATATGGTTTGCCACTTTTCTGTCAGTGTCCACAGAAATGTCATAGTCATAGAATGGAGGCGGAATAATCCTACTAATATTATAAACGCGAAAGTTTGTAGGTATGGAAGGATGTTTGTTACTCTTTCACGTAATAACTACTGAATGGATTTCAATGAAACTTGACAATAATATAGCTTATACATCATAATAGCACATAGGCTACAATTTATAAAGATATATTGTATGTATATTATCCAAAATATATATCACCACGCGGGTGAAACCGCGGGGCGCAGCTAGTAATAATTATTATTATTATAAGCGTCAGTTTTTGAAAAACTTCATAATGAGTTGAGTAACAAATGTCTAAAGGCGTCAATAGCATGACACACATCAAACCTATTGAATTGCCCCAATATTGTAGGCGTGTCCTCATTCTCCAACCGGATCACGACACAAAACTAGTATTCTTATTCAAAGAAGTAGATTATAATATTTTAACGACCTCTGTGACGCAGTGGGCGAAAAGTTGGTTATACAACACTGTGCTGGTTTGATTTCGGAACCACTTTCAATTTCTAAAAGGATCCCTCTTCCAAACTAAAACAAACAGACGGACGGCGTATGTTGTTGCTACCCCATACCTACTTATTTGTTGTTGTTTGTTTCGGGTGTTCTGGTTATTTTCTTTGTATAATTTAAAAATATGTATGGGATATATATATGTAGGTATATCAGTTATCTGGTACCCATAACACAATCTTAGCTTAGCTTCATCGTCAGCAACATTATCAGCCTATGTTAGTCCACTGCTGGACATAGGCCCCCAATGAGCGCCATAGCGCCCTGTCTTCAGCTTGACAAATCCAGCTTCTACCTGCAGTCTTTCGCAGGTCGTCATCCCACCTAGTCGGAGGGCGCTTAGCTTAGGGCTAGATAATGCTGGGGGAAATCTCCAGCATTATTTTATTTATTAACTGGGATATACCGTCCACTCGCACTAAGCGGGTTTCCTCCACCTTCATCATTCGTACCGCTGGGGATTGGAACACGCTCCCTGCTGCTGTTTTTCCGGTCAATTACAACCTGGATCTCTTCAAGACAAGAGTGAAAAGGTATCTTCTAGACTTTCCTGATACATCGTCAGCCAAAGCTTTACTTTCCATCAGGTGAGATTGTGGTCAAACGAAGGTGTATTGACTATACAAAAACGATATAAAACTACAAAACAATAGAAAATAATTATTGTTTTAGACAATGATGTAATTTTTAGGGTTATAGATGACCTATAGATTTCATTTATATTAGATAACTGTAGATTGTTTGCAGCTGTCTACAGTTGGCTCAATTATAAATATTAGTTCTAATTTGTTTATATTATTTGAATGTAATTTTCTTTGTTAGGTAATATTAGATATTTAACTTTTAATTGGATATTATTTATTTTGGGTAAATATTGGCGACTGTCAAAGCTTTGCTAGCGAGAACCGCGAAAGTAAACCTAGAGAGTTTGATAATAGGAATTATTTCTCTTAGGATAATCTATTAAACTACTCTGCTACACGTGCAAAGCCGGGTCGGAATGCTAGTTCGAGAGAAACACCCGGAATTCGTTAAATCATAATCTGAATTTTAATTTAAAATAAAACAATCGGCCACAATGATTTACAAATCAAATATTTCCCATTACCAGTTAAAGAATCAATTTCGGTAAAAAAGCTAAACGAGTAGAAATAACAATAAAAAATAATGGCACTACCATCACATCTCGATTTATATTCATAGGCCATTCCGAAACGCGATACTAACTCACTAATATTGTAATAACATGTTTGGACGGTTGTTTGGAGATTGATCTTTTAAACATTTAGCTCTACGAATAAGTTTGTAGAACCGGATTTACCCCGATGATATCTCGTGTTGAGGGGTGTGTTCTTCTAACCAGAGGTTCGTAGTTAACCCTCTCACATTCATAATTTATAAATAAATAAGGTAAAGTTAACATCTAAAGCTCTCTTATATAGCCGGAGTGACCGGCATAATGGGTATTAAATGTACCTACCATTCGCAGCGAGCATGAAAAGTCAGAAGTGGGATCCTGATCCTGATTCCCAGTTAAGATGAAAAGCCAAATGGGGTGATTTCGGAATTTGAAAGTAAAACAATAGTACTATATTTGTATTGCAACCAAATTTTTAACATCAATTAGTATCTACGCCTTTGTTAACTCGAGATAGCAGAAAATAATATTATTATTTATTTTATTTATTTAAAGCCGTTATTGTCCCACTGCTGGGCAATGGCGTCCCTTTTCTCCTTCCACTCCTCGCAAAGAAAATATTATAAAAGTAGATAAAAGATAGTAAAAAAAAGCTAATAAAAATACACTAAACTAATAAATAATACTGTATCTGTTTAATGTATTAACCCAACATGATACTGTATTAGTTAAGTATCGTATGGTACGAGTACCTACATGGTGAGAAGGTAATTTTATTTCTAGGTGATAGACTTGATAGCAAGATAAATCTAATATTAATTTTTAAAGCACGTTATCTTCTATCTAAAACGTCTGATTCATAGGTAAATATATAATAAAAAATATCTATCTATGTAATGTATTGTATTATGTGTATCAGTTATCTAGTACCCATAACACAAGCTCTGCTTACCGTGGGGCTAGACAATGTTGTGTCCACCATTATTATATTACATATATATTATATTGCTTGTAACAATAAAGCCACAATGTATCAGAACAGTTTTAATCACGAGTGAAGTCACAGGCGTCAGCGCATTTATAAATTGATCGATGGGTTCAACATTTCATACAAAAGGTTAATTGTTGCTACTCCTACGTAAATGGTCTCGGAAACGATGAATATTCACATTTATATGTATGTATATATTTACGTCACACGTGTGTTACGAACAGTTTTGAAGCAAAACTTAAGATTTTGTATTAGGATTTGTCTGTTGTCTATATCTATACTAATATTATAAAGAGGAATTTTTAAGGGATTTTTTGTTTGTTTGTATTGAATAGGCTCCGAAACTACTAGACCGATTTGAAAAATTCTTTCACCGTTGGGAAGCTACACTATCCACGGTGAACAAGAACATAGGCTATATTATATTTTCAAAAATGTTAGGGATCCGTACTAAAACCGTGCGAAGCCGTGAAGGTCCGCTGGTAGTACTTATAAAGAGTTCCGCAATCACAAGGACGACGTTCTATTTTTAAACGACTTCAGCAGGAGTTTCTATGTAATATATGTATAACCTGCAAGCACACAGATCCCCTGGTACTGTCCACGATCCTATCCATCCATGGTTGTCTGGTAGAGATCTTGAGCGATAAGACCGCCAATTTGTACCAGTATTTGGTTATTTTAAGTTTTTATTTTACATTGTCATTTTATACTTAGTGTGCAATAAAGAATTATCTATCTATCTATCTATGTTTGACTGTACGTATTTTGCTATTTATGTATTTATTTCATGTACATGATATCATCATCATCATCATCAGCCTATGTTAGTACACTGCTGGACATAGGCCTCCCCCAATGAGCGCCATAGCGCCCTGTCTTCAGCTTGCCGCATCCAACACCTACCTGCAGTCTTTCGCATGTCGTCATCCCACCTGACCGAAGGTCGGCCCACTCTACGTTAATATATATTATATTTTGGTGAGAATCATCACAGTCTAATAAGAATTGGCTTTCTTAGCCAATTCTTATTAGACTGTGTGTATGATTCTTTCGTTGTTGTATAAAGATTGATTTTGAAGTCTTCTCATAAAAGTTTGACTCTCGAGGAATTGATATGTGCGCTGTAAAACGTATTTAAAGCATAATTACTCAATAGTTTCCATGGCAACGATCATAAACAAACGGCCAGTTAATCACCAGCTCCCGGGTCACCTTTGCAATTTCTATGAAAAATCTAATTATTTAAAATTATAGTCTACTTCAATTACTAATAGACATTAAAAATATATGACTTTCATGAAACAGAACTGTTTTTTTATATTCTTTATGATTAAATACATATTATTTTGATTTGTTTTTAACTGATGTATTAATCATACATAACCCTAAACTGTTTCCACTTAATATGTAGTTATGACATTCCTCCCGTGTCACTTAGTTCGCCGTCTACTCAATAATTCATATTTCGAACGTGCTAAGACTCACATTAACACTTCCATAGCTTAGAACAAACAAACAAACATACATCCCGAACATTGCTATTCTGAAAACGTTTATGAATTCATTTCTGGTCCATATTTTGTCATAGAATTTTCGACCATTTTAGGCTGATCTTTGTGGGCTGTTTTTTCTGGGTTAAGGTATTGGACTATAGGTTCTTTATTGTCTGGTATGGTTATGGACTCTTGACAAATGATATGGCTAATAATGGTATGTTTATACAAATGGTTCCGTATCTATGGGATAGATTCTATGTTATGACAATAACACGTTCAAAAAGCTAAGCACTCGACTTAAAAAAAAATTTGAATGCTGTTACAATTTATATCTTCACGATTTTATTTTAAACTTAATTTTGACCGCAGCTTCACACATGTTTCTATCATCATCATCAGCCTATAGCAGTCCACTGCTGGACATAAGCCTCCCTCAATGAGCGCCATAGCGCCCTGTCTTCAGCTTGCCGCATCCAGCATCTGCCCGCAGTCCATCGCAGGTCGTCATCCCTACTGGCCGGAAGGCGTCCTACATTACGTTTATGGAAACGATTAAGGGTTATTTTTATTTTTTTCCCATCCCATGGAACTGTTTAATAAAGTAGTCAATGTTTGATTCCTGGCTTAAAGTTCTATGCAATTCAGCCCGATCCGTTCAGTAGTTTTGTCATGAAAAAGTAACAAGAATCCATCCAGCCATATAAACTTTCGCATTTAAAAATAAGAATGCTGGACAATCCACACCGCACCATCTAGCCCCAAGCTAAGCAGAGCTTGTGTTATGGGTACTAGATAACTGTTCTATCTAATAAAATACATTACATAGATAGATATTTTTTTATTATACGTAGAAAACAACCAGAACACCCGGAATAAATATCTGCAGATCGTACAAACATTTTCCCCGAGGCGGGAATCGAACCCGCAACCTCCTCCTCTACCAAGCAATGCATAAAAACATCCTCCATAATATTAGTTATACATCCATAATATTAGTGTGTAGCTACTTTAGTAAGGCAGTGAAGTCTGATTAATAATTGATTTTGAGTCTATGTATTAAAAAATGCCTACTTTATGTATTAAGTTACAAATTAGTCACAATGTAACAAACTTGCTTTATTACAACGGCATGCGGTTCATAGTCGCTGTTAAATATATTTCATATGTCATCGATATTTTTTGTCATTTTTATCGATATTTTAATAACAGCAGGTTGCCGTTAACGCTTCTTATCGATTTATCGATACTGTCGTCAAATATATCACATTTTTAATGATTTTTCTCTTGAGCTGCGTTCTTGTGTCTTACTGTGAAAAAAGTCATCATCAGTCTATGTTAGCCCACAGCTGGACATAGGCCTCCCCCAATGAGCGCCATAGCACCCTGTCCTCAGCTTGACGCATCCAGCATCTGCCTGCAGTCTTCATCCCACCTGGCCGGAGGGCGCGTCCTTCACTACGTTAACCGAGTCGCGGTCTCCACTCAAGAACACGTTTGCCTCAGCGGTTATCGGTAATTCTTTGATCTAAGGCTACGAAGAAATAGACTTATTATTTCTTCGTAGATCTAAGGTCCCTAATCGTACGTATTACAAAACTCGTTTCAAGCAGTAACATTAAAGAGATCGATTTAAGTGATGTGTGCAAAACCAAATACTTAAAAATGCTTTACATTGTTTGCATTATCTTCACAAAAATGCAGTGGGCTCCATTCCTACTTACTAATAAAAATACTGGTTTAATCCAGAAATATGCCAGACGGGTGGTGGCATGAATAAACGAGACCCGTGGTCCAATTGGGATGGATAACTGGTTGGTCTACGGGTTATTAAATTTTCCTGAATTCTAAGTCTTCTTACTGGTTTTGTACAAAATGCGCTAGTTTATTTATTAGATCTAAATACTTTTAAACTTACGCGATCTGAACACATATTTATAAGTATTAATACAACGGGTATTTATCGCGTTTATTTACCTATTTTTCCCGACGTTTCAACAGGTTTACACACTGTCGTGGTCACGGGATGACTGGAGTACTGGAGTTATTAGATCTAGATTAGATTATTCCAAACGAAATTTTTTAAGGTTAGTTTAACTTTAGCGTTGACATGGAATTACTAGTATTTACTTTATTAAAAATAAATTTTCAAAAATGAATAGAAACTTTCAAGGTAAGAAAATCAATAAACACTTGATTTTCATTGCTTACCTGTGCTTCCTGTTTGAAATAAGTCGTCGCTTAGCTACATGGTTTAGCTCTGCTGGTCGATTCAGATGTATTCATGAGTGTATCATTCATACTATTTTCAACGCTCATTAGCTGTTTTTTGATTAGACTGCATTTTCTTCATTTTCTTTCTTTTTTGTTTTTCGTATAAAAACTTCTGCTACCTAAAGTGTATTCAACATTTATTTAAACAGTAATATGTATCCCAGACAATTAAAAAATCATATAAAAAAAAGGAAATGAAGCGAATTTTTGTTTTTTACGTAAAAACGAAAATGTAGTGGCGAATAGAATGAGTGGTGGCACTCACGAAAACATCTCAAAAGACCAGCTGGTGAACCAATACAGATAGAAGCTGAAGATAATGAGTAAAATATTCATAATTATCAAATTCCCGAATGACTCGTGACCTCAGAACGAGCCATATAGCTACTCGTATATGTCTGATCAAACTCGCTTCTTATTAGCTACGTATTTATAGTTTTTAATGCGTATCCTTTGCAAATGAGTCGCGAAATTATCAAAGCTCCCATTAAGATTCATTAGAGTCATTTCTATGCAATTATTTTTAAGGTTATCAATAAAACTGTTAACCCGTTTTAACCTCTAAAGCCAAGCGCCTATAGCGTTGCATAGTGAAACGTGTGCTTGGATTAAAATGAACTTACGGAGGTGGAATCTGGCTAAATGTGAAATGTTCTGGTAATAACTGGATAAAGTTCTCTGGTGAATGTGAAATCCAAAAACAGTAGTTTTTGCGGCTTTATTTTAGTTAGAAGATAATGAAAACGTGGCTATAAGGATCTCATTATAGACAGTTTTTTATTTATAAGTCTCTCGATATTATTTTTTTATTTCAATGTTTTTTTATGTTGAAAACTAGTAGATCATCAGACCACTGGATCTGTCAGTACTTAAAATCCATAAAAAAACTGTTGCTATAAATGCAACATCATTTTTGACATCATACTTAAAATTTAACACACACACACACAGACACTTTTTCCCATTTTGATCGCAGAAAACAAAAACAACTAAAACCATTCTCGTTCGCATAACATAAGCTTTGGTTTACCGTGGGGATAAAGTAATCCAGCATTATTTATCTCTAAACAAAATTTTATAATTTAACACAAAATAAAATTTAAATAGCGCTCGTTTATTATTAACCGTTCTAAAGTTATCGGTAATGCCTTTAGGTAACAGATCGAACATGGCCGCCGAACTGACATTAATATCTGGATATGGAAGTTATTGTCTCATGTAGAACTATGTTATTTAATATGTAACATTTTTTAACTGATCCTACTCCTACTAATATTATAAACGAGAAAGCTTGTGTGTATCAATGTTTGTTACTCCTTCGCGCAAAAACTACTTAACGAATCGAGCTGAAATTTTGCATACAGGTAGTTCCAGGTCCTAAATAAAACATAGGCTTAAATATTCTCAAGCGATTAGTATTTATCCTGAAAAGCGTAAAGGCTGTGTATAATTCAAGTATGTCGGTTCTTCTTAATACAATCAAATTATAATAGGATATCTTTGTGTCTCTTTCGCTAAATACGGATTTTAGTTTCATATTCCTTCTACCTGATAGGATTGATTCAAACATCCATAAAAACCATTTTTTTTTAAAAAAACAAAGTAATTTCAAGCTATAAATTCATCATAAGAATTCTAAGATTTAAGACAAAAAAACACAGAAAACTGACTCACCGTACTCCCGTAGAATACCAATGAAGTATTTGATAGCATGGTTTGACTTACTAGAATTTTACCTTTTACCTTCGATAATATCTTCACCACAGATGATATCTGGGGCTTACCTGCAAATAATAAAAGGAAGTCAGTAACTGTTTGAGATATAAAACAGCGGGTGCCGTTGGTAGTTCAATGGGCGAAGGATCAATTTGATTGGGGTTGATGACGGTCAAATAATATATTTTGTGCGACACAAACAAACAATATTATTAAATCACTATATTATAGCAGTATTATTTTCCATAAGAAATTCAATGGTAGTCATTCAATGGAATTATTTTTCGCGATTTGTATATATTTAGTAACGTTGTATTTGTTTCTCTTTCATCGTCATCATCATCAACCAATAATAATAGTCAATTGTTGGACATAGGCATTGGACCCAATGAGCGCCATAGCGCCCTGTATTCAGCTTGCCGCATCCAGCATCTACCTGCAGTCTTTCGCAGGTCGTCATCCCACCTAGTCGGAGGACGTCATACACTACGCTTACCGAGTTGTGTTCTTCGCGAGATATTTTCTCGGCCTACTACGACTTCAGCTTGCTAATTCTTAGAGCTATGTCAATAACTTTGGTTCTCTGTTGGATGCATTCGTTACGAATCCTTCAGAGAAACTCTGAGCATAGCTCTTTCGATAGCTCGCTGAGCGACTTTGAAGTGGTGGACCAGCCTTACCATGAGTGTCCACGTCTTAACTCCGTAGGTATAGGACAGGTAGGAAGCACTGGTTGAAAACAGTAGTTTTCAAGTATTGCGGTATGGATGACGAGATGACGTCAATGACGTAGCTTAACGCAAAAAGTTGAGTATATCCAAGTCTCACATAAGGATATCACCAATTTGAGAGCATTAGTCGCTAGAATGTCATAATCACGGGACAGATTCTCTCATAGCTCTGTAGAACACGACTGAGATGAACGTGGATGATAATTCTACAGATATGGCTTACTGAGAACAGATGTGGGTCCAGGTTAAAGGAGGTAGCGGGAGAGCGTTGTTGGAAATATACTTACTTTGGGTGTTTTTTCCTATCATGCGGATTTCCGCGTGCGGGTCATCCAAATCCTAAAATTACGGATTAGTGCCGACTTTTGCAGTATTCAATATGCTATTAGCCTTGTGCTGCACGCGGGCGGAAATCGGCATAACAGGAAAAGAGCTCTAAATCTCCCAACTGAAAAGAAATTATTGGAATTGTGAATAGAATGTTGGAAGCAGAACAAAGAAGAACTCGATTCGTAGAAAACTCGCTCACATTAATAATGAGATCAGAGAAGCTTTGCCTAACAGCGAGCTACGGCAGCTTTTTTAGTAGAAGATTATAAGTTTTACTATCAATATGCATTATATGCAAAAACTAGCTGCGCACCGTGGCTTCGCCCGCGTATAAATCTATGTGTCATATACTTCTTTTTATACTATGTAAAGATGAATATGGGTTAAATAAGAACCGTGGAAACACAAAAACCAAATGTATTTTTGAACTTCTCATTAAAGTTCTTTTTATTTATTTTTTATCACGCAACATGCATCAGTTCCAATTTATACGTTATTGTTCGCTATCTCTTATACCTTAAGGCTGTCTAAAGTCATTGTCTTAATAAAAATACCTACAAAGAAGTATACATCCTGCGGCCGTTTTATGGAGAACGTAGAACGTAGGACGTGTGGCTTTAGACGTGGGATGGTTGGATGATTTCCAAAAACTTGGATTTTAAGTGAGGGTTTTTGTATGCCAGTTAAGTTCGTATAAGCCTTTTCCTAAGACCCCTTTAATTTTAGTAATAGTTTTTATAGGCGCGTGAGAGGTAATATAAATAATAAATAAATAATGCTGGACAATCCACACAGCATTATCTAGCCCCATGGTAAGCAGAGTTTGTGTTATGGGTACTACATAACTGATATACATAATACAATACATTACATAGATAGATATTTTTTATTATACATAGAAAACGACCAGAACACCCGAAACAAATATCTGCAGATCGTACACACATTTGTTCCGAGGCGGGAATCGAACCCGCAACCTCATGCGTCGCAGGCGGACCTTCGCCCACCGCGCCACATCGGTCGTCAAAAAATACTTTCTAAACTTAATACTTTATAAATAATACTTTCACTTTTGATTGAATTATTAATATAGTGTAAGCCGTTTTAATTATGTGAAACAAGTAAATAATTCAAAACTTTTAAAAACCCAATTCTGCCCGAATATGGGGACTAACGAGTGCTATCATATTTATCGAGCCGACAGAATTTGTGTCGAGGATTATTCAAGTTGATTTTTCTATGAAAAAATACAAAAAATTATATATAAGATAGATTTTACCATAGAAAATCAGTATATCATAAATATCATACTGTCCCTGGAAAACGCGTGTAATATCACGTGCAGAATCCAGTAGCAAAAATAAGTCACTACTTTATGATATAGAATATTCGGATCCTAAAAATAAAAATTGTTCTGACTTCATCATCTGTAAAATCACGAAAAATATTGTGAAAAAAAATCGATTACAACTTCGAAATCGATTGTCATAAAAATTCGAATCGGATTAGAACATGACTAATTTTAGTGGTTGTCACTCGAGCTGTCAAACAGAAATTACTGCCATATATTACTATTACTTATCCAATCAACCACAAGAAGTCAAGTTTCCTCGAAAAATATTACCTAAACATGTTTTTCAGGGCTAAAAAGCAAAATACAATACGCGTTTTGGCGTGAAGGAGTAATGAAATAACCACGTATTCAAACTATAGCTTATTGGTGTACCTAAGTAAAGCCGATATAAAATTTTGAGCCTCAGAAACAGCTTCAAATGAAAGAATATCAAACAAACAACAAATATCTCGTAGAATCTCGACCGCGGATCCCAGAGCTCCCAAACGTGGGTACCTACAGCCCACAGTAGCGTTGTTTGCTCTCCTATTAGCACCGAAGGGTCTAAAACTTCTGGATACAGAGGTTTGGACCTTATTTATACGCACTTCATAATTTTCCATATTTTGGTATTTTTGTCAAAGTTGTAGGAAATCTTTCGGCTTTGTCTTTGGAGACATCATCATCATCAGCCTAGGGTAGTCCACTGCTGGACATAGGCATCCCCCAATGAGCACCATAGCGCCTTGTCATTGGAGTAGTTGTTTACAATACATTCCGTTAAAAACAAAAAAAAAGATTTTATTGATTCTTTCGGTGGATAAAGGTATTTTCGTGATGGTGATGGGTGTGGCTTATGAAAGTTTGATATAATAATAATACTTATTGGAAACATCATCACAAGATCATATTCACGATGACTGGTAGCAAATGGTTTACAATACAACACGGGCATAAACAAGAGGACGACTTTGAAAAACATATTACAAAGTTGACGGACTGTAAATCGCAATAAACAAGAAAGAAAGAAAGAAAATATTTTAATTTACCTTAAAATACCATACACAAACAAACTTAAAACTACGCAAATGAATGCTACATATACTACAAATTATTGTGCGTAGCAGTGTTCATGGCAAATATGGCCTTCACTCAGCATTGTGCGTGCACTAGTGTACACCCAGCGCTGATTTTCGGCATTTCATTCTGTCCACTGTGTTTCATTGTGTCACCTGCATCCACTCTTTTCGGGTATATTAAAATAATAAAATAAAATAAGTTTTATTTCAGAAAAAGGCTACAAATTAGGTACATGCAGGCATATTGACGAGGCTATTTGTCTTTTTGTCTGACTTTTGGGCGTTTGCTGAGTCGTCCTTGTAATTTTCCGATATTTCAAAACACGGTTTGAGGCTTGCAAATGGAGTTCGACCTTTGATAATCGTTTAGCGTGCTTCAGTCTTTGTCTTGTATTAGTATTACAGTTTTAAGTATTGTCTTATGTTGGTATTATTGTTTAAAGTATGGAGCTAATTAGATTTGTGATTCGAAAGGTGTAAATTATTTCCTTTGAAGTTTTGAGATGGAATTTGAGAGAGTGTTCCTTAAAGAGAGTTGTTCTCAAGGTGCTTACTTTTTAAAACTGTTCTAATTTCAATCTTGAATTGAACCCTTGTTTAAGGTTGAAGTAAAGCCCATTTTGAGGACTTTTCTGAAACGACTTTTTAGAACTTCATCTACTCAAAATTTCAGGATGATCTGGTTAGTATTCAGTAATTTTTAACCAGTGGCCAAGGACTAAGTGGCCAAAGACTCATCGTTGGGCCTACCGTGGCATCAATAACGTTAATATACAGGTGTACCGAAGTATTCGCCATGCGTACGCGCATCACGCAGCGGCGGGCGACAGAAATTCCGAGCGGCCGTCGGCTGTCGTCGCCCGCGCCATCTGGATTATAGGGAGGGCGGATCATCGATAAGTTTGTCTATGTCGATAAAGTTATTGATGTCGATACAGGGTCATGGAGGTAATCTTATTTTCTTAATATCACCTGTTTGTGTCACTTACCCCCGTGATAAACTATTTTATTAGCCGTTTGTTATTCTATGCCTGTATTTTGTACCTGTGTCTTTAAATGTTTTTCTATTCTATCGATGTCGATATAGTTTATTAGGTTTATCGATAAAACTTTTGAAACTATCATGGTTTACTAAAGTCTAAAGGAATATTTAGCGAATTAATTTTTGATTTGAAACTGTGCCGAAATATTGGAAAACTCAGAAATTAAATCATGGTAAATATCCCGTTTTTAAATGACTTTATCGATAAAATTGGGAATGTCAAACGCTGCTGTTAATAGTGATTTGTCAGTGTTTTTAATGTACGCTTGGATGACGCTTAGTGAATGTTTTTCACCGAAAATTAAAGAGAAGGTTGTTTTTATATCACATACAGATTTTCGATGAGCTAAATTCATATTCATTCATTTATTTATTGCATACAATGTATGTGTATGCATTGAGCGAGTGATATTTTATTTGACCAGAAACTAAAACCTTCTATATTTTAGAGCATACACTCTGTTTACAGTAAACAAATAACATTTAAATAATAATAACAGTATAAACCTTATTTTACATTGTTGAAAAATTGTTAATACCTAACTATATAATATGATATTGATGATTTACGAATTGTTGATCGATTTATTGAATTTTTCATCCAAGTTATTGATAACTTCCTTATCCAAAAATCAACTATCAACACCCAACACTATTAAAAAGCTTGGCTTTATCGTCATCTCACTTTCACACGCACATCACTAATCTTCCGTCTTCCTCTCACACTGACTACCTTATTTAAATAAGACTCAGCAGTTGCAGGGTTATCTCAGCACTGGAATTTGAACCTTATGTTCTTATCAATAAGATTGAGTTAGGTTTCTGGTATAGGGTGAAAAGAAAAAAAGGTTCTAAGGCAGGTTATACGCTGCCCTCTGGGAGAAGTTGAGTTAGAAATACCTTTCGCCGGAAATATCGGCAAACTTTTGATGGCTTTGAGCCTTGACCTGTGGCATTATAAATTGGGGTTCAAGATAAAGTAGTTCTAAAAACTTTATAAACGTATTTACCTACACTTTTACAAAGTTAAATTGTGTCCTGTATCAATAACATCTTATTTCCTATTTGGTAATAATTTATGGTATAAAATTTGACTGGTCTAAATGCTTAAAAAGCCTAAAGAAATTAAGTTTTAGAATTTGAACCTGTAAGCCAGGATGAACACAAAAACCTGCCTTCTCGGACCGTATTAACTTCACTCGCGTAAGGCCCGCAAAGGCCGCCTTAACTATTAATGATAATTATCATCATCATCAGACCTTTGACAACCTCTGTTAGATACAGGCCTTTTTTAATACACCAGCTCACTCATTCCTATGTCAACCTCCTTCTTAGGAGAAGGAGGTTGACATAGGGTCTTTAAACACATTTAATTTACATACACATAGAAAATAAATGGAAATGGTAGTATTGCCATTCAATATGGCAATGTTGCCAGCATTCTCTGGCTGCCTTCTGGTGACGGCTTAGATTTTTAAGAAATTGATATTTATAACCCCCATGTCTTCATTCGTTACCTCGACCACAATTTAATATTAGTTGTAATTTTTCGTTTCGTTGTTTGAACAAATGTATATGTATATGTGTGTGTGAGTATCAAGGCACAAAACATATTCTAACCTATCTCTACTCCTTCTCAACGTCTAGAAAACCCTTTAGGTATTTTTGTAATAGTACTTACCTATATTTTACAGTGTTCCTAGTAAAGCCACGACAATTAAGATACATAATTCATTTAAATTACCTACTCAAGTACCAGCTTAATTTAATACAAAGCCTGTAAGTTTTCAACAAACAACAACCCATAACCCATTCGACCAAGTTACTTAACATTTTAATACAAAGAAACCATCCATACAGTAGCTCCAAGAAAAATCACCACCCATCCTCACCGAGCAACTTATTCTTAACTTACGATACTTAAATAAGTAAAGCATATTTCACATACGCCCACCTTGACTCTCTGCCGAGCAAGGACGTGTAATAAATGGCTTCCAATTCCTCAACTTAACTTATACATAACTTAGGAGTTACTTAGATACGGTGAGCCTAGGCTTAGGTTCAAGGATAATTGATAGTGCTACACTTAGGTTGATAAATGTAAGCTTTGGTACTAGGAATTAGCTATGGTCCTTGCGATGACGTGAAGGGGCATATGAGAAATTTGTATGATTCCATGCTACCGCAATGATTTTACTAAACATGAGTCTTTGATGCTGAAGACAGGTCGCTATGGCGCTCATTGGGGGACCTATGTCCAGCAGTGGACTAACATAGGATGATAGATTACAATTTATTTGGCGGGTTCGATTCCCCATTCAGACAGACGATTATTCAAAAATCTTTGAATGCTGTGTAAATTTTTTCTAATTCTTTTTAAATCAAAATGATTTCAGTAAAATGATGTAATCTACAATATTTAAGGTACTTTCTCTCCATGTGGCATGGCTGTGGGACGCTCTGTATATACTAGCGAATAAGTTATGTATAGAACTAACCTCTAATATCAATTCTCTATAAACACCATGCTTTAACTCCAAAGGCAGTTCCTAATACGTACTTTCTCCGAACCCATGGTCAAACCTCCGTGAAATATCATTTTCTAATGTTTGTTACTGTCACACCTGGGTTGCATTACCGCCGTACCTGCCTTTATACTATACGACACGATTCAAGCTATTTAGTTAGGCGATTGTACCAATTCATTGCCTTATGGATTTGCTATGGACAACGAAAATGATAATTGTGATATTTTGAAATCGTCCGTATTGATTGAGTCAGTCAAATATTTCAAAAAATATGGTTATTACAAAAGCAAACACCGATATAACCTTTCTACTTAAACTGTTGTTTAGTAAAATACGAAATCTCTCTCTCTCTTGTTGTCCAAAAAAAAATTTTGTTTAATAACGCCATTATTTAAATATTCGAAGGCTCTTAATCAAATTCATATTATTGTTTTAGAAGAATTTATTACTTTAAAACATATTGTAATAACTTCACAGCATCGTAAGGTATAAAGGCCCGCGTACCCCTAACCTACTAACTTCTACTCGGGTTACTTGCAGGCGACGAATCGTTTACCCTCAGCCGCCGTGTTAAGTTACGATCAGAACTGTTACAATTCATTACAAACTTTGAATCAGCCAGTACCTAAGTTATTTTTGTGTTTATTTGCATTTTTCATTCAAAATAATAAATAATAAAATTAAATAATGTTGTACAATCCACACAGCATCATCTAGACCCAAGCTAAGCAGAGCTTGTGTTATGGGTATTAGATGACAGCTCAGCAATAGAATCAGCTAGAATCTAAGTTATTTCATTGTGAACAACTTAAAACTTTTTTAGTTTTCGCAGCTGCCATCCTTTGACTAACTTTAAGCTTTGGCTGCTTGGAAGAAATCGCTTTAAGCGATAAGGCCACTAATTCGAGTACGTTTTTCACAAATCTGTTTTAGATATAAGTTTTACAAATACATAAATAATTATTTTTAGTGTAAAAGCTCTTGTTTGTGTATTTTTATATATCACGTGAAATTGGGAAGACTCCGTGAGGCGTTGGGAATCCCTATTCCCAACGCCTCACGGTGTCTCACGCATGACTATTCCCAGCGACTCCGATGACGTCATCGACAAACCTTAAAAAAGCTTCTCATAGATAGATAAATAATTAATATCTTTATTGCACCTTAAAGAAACTTTTCAAATGAGAAAAACAGTTATTAATTAAATCTAGTGTGGCACAATCAACGGCCTTATCGCTGAAAGCGATCTATTCTAGGTAATCTTTGGATGAACTTTTGTACATAAAATATTTGCTCACCACCGAATAACTAATGACTTTTGAAGTGAAGTCAATCCATCTATCTACTTGGTATCCAAGCTACACTACCTACAATCAGTTTTTATCTCCCACAAAAAGCGCAGCTTATCAGCGTTTAGCAGAAAGCCCCATCAATCGAGAGTTCGCAACACCCGCCTGTGCCTGTTTCATATAACTAACCATTACGCATTGCTACGTAGACTTGAGAAAGTGTAGAGGTGGCACTTATTTTATTTTAACATTGCACACTTGGTCTAGTAACTCTGAAGGATAGGATTCGAAACGAATACATCCGACAGAGAACCAGTGTTATCGACATAGTTCTAAGAATTAGCAAGCTGGAATGGCAGTGGGCCGGCCATATTTCGCGAAGACCGGACGGCCGCTGCTGGGGCAAACGTGTTCTTGAGTGGAGACCACGACTCGTTAAACATAGAGTAGGACGCCCTCCAAGCAGGTGGAATGACGACCTTAAAAAAAGGTTAAAGACTGCAGGTAGATGCTGGGTGCGACAAGCTGAAGACAGGGCACTATGGCGCTGATTGAGGGAGGCCTATGTCCAGCAGTGGACTAACATAGGTTGATGATGATGACACTTAACGGTAGAAATATATTGAACCACATTTATACCTAAAACACCTTTATACACATGTATTTTACGCAATAAAATATACTTTTTTATACTAACCCCTGGCGCAAAAACGACGAGGTGTTATTAGTTTGACGTATGTGTGTCTGTCTGTCTGTAGCAACGTAGCGGAAGGATGAACCAAAACTTTTTGATATTTTTTTTTATTTGAATTAGTCGTTAGTTCTTAGCTAAGTTGAATGTGGATGAAAATCGGTCCAAGATTGCCGCGGCCACATAATAGCGGACTACATATTTTTTCACAACTCCCCCAATAAGGGTCTCAAATGAAAGGGCTTGGCCACTATTGATGAATTTCAAATCCAAGATGGCCGCGACCATACAATACCGATTTTTTGAAATATAAATCAATATAGGTACCTAATTAAAATAAAAGAAATATGACATTACACATTTTTCTGTTTTCATACAATTTCATACAACCAATTCTAAAGTTCAATTTCTTCAATGCTCTGCAAATCATAGTACCTCCTTACTTCCTACCTACTATGCCTTCCATCAACCGAACTATTTGTAAGCACTAAGTACTACTCCAAGTATTTCCACTAACCGTTAACCAGTTATTGGTGCAGTTAGATGCTCAGGTAAATGGTGTGCAGATGATATTGCCCGCTTTGCGTATATTTCAATACTTTAGGCTTTAAAACTTTAATTACGTGCAAGTGAGCTTTTGAACTCTGTTTTTTTATAGCCTATAGACATTCGTTTGACCACAATTTTACCTGACGGGTAAGTATCGATGAGTTTTGTATATATTTATTTCCAAATTAAAAGTACATAACAGGTTTAACGTCTAACCGTACAAGTTTGTCGGCAGTTAGCTCTCGTGGACACATCTATAATAATGTTATAAAGAGGAAAGTTTTGATTGTTTGTAATGAATTAGCAAGCTGAAGTGGCAGTGGGCCGGCCATATCTCACGAAGAACCGACGGCCGATGGGGCAAACGTGTTCTTGAGTGGAGACCACGACTCGGTAAACGTAGTGTAGGACGCCCTCCGACCAGGTGGGATGACGACCTGCGAAAGACTGCAGGTAGATGCTGGATGCGGCAAGCTGAAGACAGGGCGCTATGGCGCTCATTGGGGGAGGCCTATGTCCAGCAGTGGACTGCTATAGGCTGATGATGATGATGATGAATGAATAGGCTCCGAAACAGCTGGACCGATTTGAAAAATTATTTCACCGTTGGGAAGCTACACTATCTCCGGTGAACATAAGCTAATTATTATATTTTCAAAAAAGTTAGGGATCCGTACTAATACCGTGCGAAGCCGGGAAGGTCCGCTAGTTATACATAAATTGTAATTGTATCTAACTACCTATTTAAAAAAATTAAATGAAATGAAATTTTTATTTATTGCATACAAACATTTGTTCAACTCTTTGTAACCCTAACAAAGAGTTGAACAAATGTTTGTATGCAATAAATAAAAATTTCATTTCATTTTTTTAATAAAAAAATGAGGCCAACGATCTATCACGAAGGTCTAAAATATACATAATATCCTCTCTTGTCTTGAAGAGATTCAGGTTGTAATTGGCTGGAACAACAGAAGCAGATAGCGACTTTAATTCCTTAGCCATCTAAAGTATGGAAATCGAATTTATTATTTGGACTGCTCTGGGCTGTTGGTAAATGAGTTCTTGAGTGGAGACCACGACACGGTAAACGTAGTGTAGGACGCTTTTCGACCAGGTGGGATGACGACCTGCGAAAGACTGCAGGCAGATGCTGGATGCGTCAAGCTGAAGAAATGGCGCTATGGCACTCAATAGGGGAGGCCTATGTCCAGCTGTGGACTAACATAGGCTGATGATGATGATGAGCTGTTGATGTTTGAGACTCAATTCACAAGCTGGTGTCAAACGATTTTGAAATAAATCTACATTAAGATAAGACCAATATCAACCAAGCAAGGTGATTTTGTCAAAACCCCCAAATGGGAAGCATGTGAATCGCTGATGAAAAACATATTTCAATTTAATCCACAATACAATTATTGTCAATCCATTTTGTCGTAAAATACAATAAAATATATATGAACACAATAGTACGCCCCGCGGTTTCACCCGCGTGGTGATAGATATTTTGGATAATATACTATATATCTTTATTATTTGTAGCCTATGTGTTATTCTGATATGTAAGCTACATTATTGTGAAGTTTCATTAAAATTCATTCAGTAGTTTTACGTGAAAGAGTAACAAACATCCATCCATCCATACCTACAAACTTTCGCGTTTATAATATTAGTAGGATACTATCGCCTTTAAATAAGCAAGAACGCAATATAAATCTTTAAGCAAGCAATTCAAGATCTTTCATCAAGGCATTGTATGGATCAATGGATATTGTATGGGACTCCATACAATATCCATGCATTTGATTTACGGCAGCCGTTCCTAAGCTGTAAACATTTCAAACTGAGCAAAATGACATCAAAATTATCAGCAAATAACAAACAACTGTGTATCTGTCTTTGTAAGTTCAATTAACAATAATCAGTTATCATTAATTTAGTTTATTTGTTAAATGTATTTCAAAAATTAAAATCTCATTTAGTTTAATTGTTAAATGTATTTCAAAAATTAATATTTAATTAAGTTCGATTGTTAAATGTATTTCAAAAATTAATATTTCATTAAGTTTGATTGTTAAATGTATTTCAAAATTAATATTTCATTTAGCTTGATTGTTAAATGGTTTTCAAAAATTAATATTTCATTTAGTTTGATTGTTAAATGTATTTCAAAAATTAATATTTCATTTAGATTAATTGTTAATCCATGTATTTGTATAGAAGAGCAGGCCATCCTGGCACAAGTATACTAACATACTTAAAAGGATATCCTAACAACTCTAGTCTGTCTGTCATGTAGAGTAACATATTTAAAAAAAAACATTTTAAAATGTTCAATCTATGTTCTCTACGTGTAGTGCACAGTCATGACGACCTCTGTGGCGCGGTGGGCGAAGGTCCGCCTGTGACGCATGAGGTTGCGGGTTTGATTCCCGCCTCGGGACGAATGTGTGTACGATCTGCGGATATTTGTTTCGGGTGTTCTAGTCGTGTTCTATGTATTATAAAAAAACGATCTATTTAATGTATTATGTAATATCAGTTATCTAGTAACACAAGCTCTGCTTAGCTTGGGGCTAGATGATGCGGTGTGGATTGTCCTATATAGGTGACTTTCACGCAAAAACTACTGAACGGATCGGGCTGAAATTTTGCATATAGGTATTTCCATGCCCTAAAGGAACTAAAAAATAGGCTTTTTATCCCATAAATCAGTTCCCACGGGATATAAATAACTTTAAAAAGTTTCCTTAGATACAACGCGTGCGAATCCGCGGTCGAAAACTAGTATTATAGATATTAATTTCAATTATTATCGAAATGTGTGTTTATTTGCATATTCCTTTTATATCAATTGTTATTAATAATTTTGACTATGACTGTATGTGTGGTAGATACTTGTATCTGTACTTATATTATAAAGAGGAAAGATTTAATTTTTTTGTTTGTTTGTTTTTAATGAATAGGCTCCGAAACTACTGGACCGATTTGATAAATTCTTTCACCGTTAGGAAGCTACACTATCCGCGGTGAACAAAGGCTATATAATATTTTCAAAAAAGTTAGGGATCCGAACTAAAACCGTGCGAAGCCGGGAAAGTCCAGGTTCAGGTTCAGGTGGGGGTACTGCATTTTCCGCATTTGGACTCCAGTTGGTCCTTTATGCGTAGTAGTTTGCTAGCATAGCCAGCCTAGCTCCGTCCAGAAGCGCAGAATCTTCCTGGGGTCTTCACAGGCTTCGCGGAGCGACCTCGGCAAGTTGAGGATTTCTATACGCTGTGCTAAAACTCCCTCGCATTCCAGGATTACGTGGGAAGCTGTTTCGTCGTTGCTGAGGCATCCTCTACAGAGAGGGCTGTCCGTCGCTCCGATGGTGAATAAGTGTTTGTTTAGTGGACAGTGTCCTGTTGCCGGGAAGGTGCGCTAGTTGAATAATATTTTACTGTATATATTTTGTGCACAACGCCATAATCAAATCGTTTAAGTTATTAGCCGTTCCCGTCGGCATTCCTATAAATAATCAACCTACGCCTTCTTTAGTGTACTTAACTACAAATATTGATACACGGCCTAAATTACTACGTTACCTACCTATAAATCATCATCATCATCAGCCTATAGCAGTCCACAGCTGGACATAGGCCTCCCCAATAAGCCCCATAGCGCCCTGTCTTCAGCTTGCCGCATCCAGCATCTACCTGCAGTCGTTCGTAGGTCGTCATCCCACCTGGTCAGAGGGCACACACGTTTACCGAGTCATGGTCTCCACTCAAGAACACGTTTGCCCCAGCGGCCGTCGGTACCTCGCGAGATATGACCTGACCACTGAATGTGGCATGGCCTCTGAACGTAAATCCTTCAAATTGTTTCTAACTACGTTTTGTTGGTTGGACCGCCTTCAAACACCATGTGGAAATAGAAACAGTTGTAACTTGTAGACTTGACAATAAGTTGAAGAATTTGTTGCTGTTCCATTTCCTAGATATGTAGATACAGTACCAATTTGGGCAAGACATTATCATCTTTATTTGGCAGCACACAAAGCTTCATTTCGCTGTTTAGAAACATGAACCTAAATACGTCATACGACGTGGACACTCACGATAGGGCTGGTCCACCAGTTCAAAGTCGCTCAGTGAGCTATGGAAAGAGCTATGCTCGGAGTATCTCTGAAGGATAGGATTCGCAACGAATACATCCGACAGAGAACCAAGGTTATCGACATAGCTCAAAGAATTAGCAAGCTGAAGTCATCCCACTGCCAAGTGGGCCGGCCATATCTCGCGAAGAACCGACGGCCGCTGGGGCAAACGTGTTCTTGAGTGGAGACCACGACTCGGTAAACGTAGTGTAGGACGCCCTCCGACCAGGTGGGATGACGACTTGCGAAAGACTGCAGGTAGATACTGGATGCGGCAAGCTGAAGACAGGGCGCAATGGCGCTCATCGGGGAGGCCTATGTCCAGCAGTGGACTGATATAGGCTGATGATGAAATACGTCATAGTCTATTTCATAAAATAAGAAGGAAGGTTCTAATTCAGCTACATAATTATTTTCATGCATATTAGTCGATTTCCCCGGCAATTGTTGACAACCTCTGTGGGTTCGATTCCCGCTTCGAGACGAGTGTGTACGTTCTGCAGATATTCGTTCTGGGTGTTCTGTTCTAGTCGTTATCTATGTATAAAAAAAATAATATTTATCTATGTAAGCTATTGTACGAGTATATCAGTCATCTAGTGACCATAACACAAGCTCTGCTAAGCTTAATGCTGGACATAATGCTGGACAACACAATTCACACAGAATTATCTAGCCCCATGGTAAGCAGAGCTTGTGTTATTGGTACTAGATAACTGATATACATAATAAAATACATTACATAGATATATATTTTTTATTATACATAGAAAACGACCAGAACACCCGAAACAAATATCTGCAGATCGTACACACATTTGTTCCGAGGCGGGAATCGAACTCGCAACCTCCTGCGTTGCAGGCGGACCTTCGCCCACCGCGCCACATCGGTCGTCATCATCGCTTGGGGCTAGATAATCCTGTGTGGATTGTCCAGCATTTTTTTTTATATTTTTTTATCAACACTATTAATCTATGATAGACTGCAAAGCACTAATCTCTGCTCTTGCAATATTGTTACAGTATTGTTATAATAAATCAATATTTGCTAAACAAATATTGCTACCAAGGGAAAATTATATGAAACATAAAAAAAAAGTTTTTTTTGTTTTTTTTTTGGGATAGGCCTATGTACATCAGTGGACTGCTATAGGCTGATGATGATGATTGCAACCAACATCCAACAGCCTAAACTTGTTCATAACTCCCCAAAGGGTCCAAAAGGTTGCCCTTTAAGAAACCTTACTATCAGAGATTCAGTGGAGTGTGACTTCGTGTTACAACGCGTCCGATATATTAATATGGAGTCGAATGTCTCGATTGCGACGGACTCCGATAGTATTGTGTTACTTTTGTACACTCTCGGCCGAGAATATCGGAACCCCAAAAATAATGTTTAAACTATCGCATTTAAACTAATAATAATTACATTTTTTATTTTTTTAATAACAATCATTTGTGGCGGACAAATAAATAAATAAATAAAAATATAATATAAATAATATAATAATAATAATAGTAAAATGACTGTTATTAAAAAAAATCTCTTCGCTCGCATGGTATCTGGGTAAACCGTAGTTTGGAACACTCAAGAATTATGTACATATCTATAAATGCATGAAAGAGATCGCTTCTAAGCGATAAGGCCGCCCATTGTACTTGTCGCATGTAATGTCCTTTTCTAATTATCTGTATCTGGCTGAACAATAAAGTATTTTTGTATTGTATTGTATCAATAAAATATTTTTTAGAATCAGGTCAGTAGTTCAAGTGCATATAAGCTTAAAGAAAAGACATGTCAGTTTTTAATAGTTTTCAAATAGCTCAAAATATATGGTCTTCAAATATTTACTTACTTAGGTTGTTGTTATTATAATGCGTAAGTAATCTCTAAGAAATTAAATAATATAATGACAATAAATAATAATGATAATAAATATCCTGAAGGGAAGGTTGCAGGTTCAAGTCCCGTCGATATCTACATATTTTTTTTGGATATTATTTAACTTCTTTGAAATTACTTACTTTTTCGTTCTTACACAATACAAGTTGAATGCAAGGCGCAAATTCATATTACAGCCCTTTCTGAAGTACCAGCTACAAATATACTGAATCAGTAAATATTTTATGCAACCTTCTGCGATTTTATGTTACGATATAGTTAGTGAGGGCATAATTTACAAGCGAAGTCGTTTAAATGACTCGACACGCGAATCGCGGCTCAAACAATATATTACATTTAAGGGCTTGATACACTTCACGATTTCTATTCCGGACGGGTCAGGGAAATTTATATTGAGCGCTTTAACATTACAAGGTGTTTGGGCTTTTTAATCATAAAGATAATAAATAAATAAATGAGTGATTAAGTAAAGGTCGTTTGATTTAAGTTCTATTAATAGTTTCGGTTTAGTTATCGACATAGCTCTGAGAATAAGCAAGCTGAAGTGGCAGTGGGTCGGCCATATCTTGGGAAGAACCGACGGCCACTGGGGCAAACGTGTTCTTGAGTGGAGACCACGACTCGGTAAACGTAGTGTAAGACGCCCTTCGACCAGATGGGATGACGACCTTCAAGACTGAAGAAAGACTGCAGGTAGATACTGATTGCGTCAAGCTCATGGGGGAGGCCTATGTCCAGCAGTGGATTAATATAGGCTGATGATGATGAATTGTTTCTGTCAGAAATTGCTAAATCACTAGTCATTCAACTTTTACGATTATTCGAAGAAACTGATGAATGTGCAAAAACGATTTGTATGGAAATTAAAATATTTGTATAAAATTAAATTAAATACAAGTGTATCTAAATAAACTATTTATTATGCGAAAAAGTTTCTAAAATGCGCAGTTTCTAACTTTATTTACAGAACTATTTCGCTTACGAATTTGTCGTAATCAGGATCCGATAAGTTGGCTAGTGTAGCCTAGTCCGTTGAATACTGTAGTAAGTTTGTTGAATACTGTAGTAAGTTTAGCTTCCCTATAATATTCATATTGAAATGTTTATAACGGTAAATTATTCGAGTTTTCACGTCCTCGGGACGCGATTAGAATACTAACTTACGCTTTATGTCTATTTATTGACAAAATATTTCACCCTTCTATTAATACATGCAGAAGTAAGTTTGTGTGTGTCCAATACAAGATATTTATACTGATACAGGCTAAATAATGTGGTCTTGGGTACACATTTGGTTATAATTAGCGCTGTATTTTTTCTTGATTTGTAATGTTTACAAATTTAATAAAAAAATTGTATAGTTGCATGCGCCACGATCAAGAAAACACTGAAATTTTTAGTAAATTTTCTGTGGCTATCATAATATTTTTATAAGTTGTACTTAGTGTTGTTTACTATATATAATTTAAAAAAATATCTATCTATGTAACGTATTGTATTATGTATATCAGTTATCTAGTTCCCATAACACAAGTTCTGCTTACCATGGGGCTAGATAATGTTGTGTGAATTGTCCAGCATTATTTATTTATTTAGTATTATTGAGGCAGCTTGTTTATAAAATGACCTATTTGCCCAGTAATTCCCTTAAATTGTCAAAACTATTTTAGTTTTTAGTGTTCTTGTTACTAGCATGCACGTCAAATTAAAGACTTTTTACTATCAGTTTCAAAAGTTTTCCCTTAAAGTTAAAAACAAAATCGTGCCAATAATTTTGCTCGGCACTACACCGCAGGCGGTGTTTGAAACAAAGATTTGAGTCCAAAATCTAAACGTGTAAAAATAAATTGAGTAAGATTAGGTTGATTCGCTTTTTTGGGGCGCATTGGTGGTCCACACACAGCATGTGAAATCTCGAAGACAGCATGCATCTGGTACCTGGTAGTCATATTACAGAGGTCAGATATCTTGTTTATATTCGACCTCTGTAATCTTTAGCATAACTTGTACTTTCGACGACCTCTGTGGCGCGGTGGGCGAAGATCCGACTGCGACGCAGGAGGTTCGATTCCCGCCTCGGGACAATTGTGTGTACGATCTGCAGATATTTGTTCCGGGTGTTCTGGTCGGTATCTATGTATTATAAAAAATATCTGACTGTGTAATGTATAACTGTTTGTACATCAGTCATCCAGTACCCATAACACAAGCTCTGCTTAGCTTGGGGCTAGATGATTCAGCATTATTTATTTATTTATCTCTGTCTGTTACCTTTTCATGACACAACGGCTAAACGGATTTCAATTAAATTTGGCAGGGAGGTACATAGATAATAAATAAATAAATAAATAATGCTGGATAGATAATATCCTTGAAAGGACATGCTACTCTTTATCCCAGAAAAAAGCATGCAAAACCGCATACAGTAGCTAGTAAGAGATATAATATTGCTGGATTGTGCAACCAGCATTATCTAGCCATATATGTAGGTGAACAACATAGCAGAGTGTGAAATAATAATAAATTGGAATATAAATAAATTTAAGTTAAATTACCAACATGTCACAAAATAAACAAACACACATAAAATGATAACGTTAGAATAGAACAGATTCTACGTTAGCGGACTCACAGTTATACAAATAGGGTTGCCACTGACATAAGTTTACTGATTGGTCAGAAATAGCTAATATAGGCGAGAATGATACGACCAAAATTAAATATTTATAAAATATTTTATTAAGTATAACATATTATTCTTCTACTTATTTATAAATATATTTCCCCTGGTACCTGTCCACGATCCTATCCATCCATGGTTGTCTGGTAGAGATCGCTCTTGAGCGATAAGACCGCCAATTGTATCTAGTTTTTTTAGTTTTTATTTTACATTGTCATTTTATACTTAGTGTGCAATAAAGAATTATCTATCTATCTATCTATAACCCAATTGCAAACGAAGTATTATTTGAGTAAATGTGTCTTGGTCTGTTATGATATGATAGCTTCCAAAGAGTTAACACTTTGACTGCGGTTTTTTTTCGACGACTGCGATCTTTTTTTAACCTAAAAAATTTGTGCTGCCTCTCTACACAGCGGTTGTGTTGCGCCGCACATGCGTTTCGTTCGAAAAATATTACTGCAACAGTACTGCTGAGTCTCGCAGATCTGTATTTTCTCAGCCGCTGCGCAAGTGTGGATTTACGCATATTAGTCACTTGTAGAAAACACATACCGTGTGATTTCAGCAGTCAAAGTGTTAAACCGTTTATATTTTTACGACCTCTGTGGTGCGGTGATGCGGTCCTCTTGCGACGCTGTAGGTAGCCGGTTCGTTTCGCGCCTCGGGACAAATGTGTGTACGATCTACTTATATTTGTTTCTGGTGTTCTTATGTATAATAAAATATATATATATACATACCTATGTAATGTATTATGTATAGGTATAATATATTAGTTATCTGGTACCCATAACACTCGCTATGTGAATAGTATAAGCATTATTTATTTTATAAAAAAAAATATTTGTGGACTTTATCGCTTAGCGATAACATCGCCCATGGAAACCGGAAAAAAATTACTAACTATGAGATACAAACAGGTAGGCTTAGTTCAACAATTAGTTTTATTTTGTTTTAAGGTAAAGTTAAAAAGCGAGTAAGAAACCTTTACCTAGATTATTAGTTATCGAACAATTCATTAGCCCTACCAGCCCTATAGCACGGGTCTCGCGCATAAGAACCCCTGCAAACGGACAACATACTCGGCCCATTGTACGCGCGTCCGATCTGAGAGATACGCGTTTACAGTTACCGCGTTCTTCCTGGCGACCGCTAAAAGGTTATGATTTGTTCTGTTCTACAAGTTATTATGATTTTGTTTTGTGTTTCGCACCACGGTTGCTATGCGAGTATTCTATTAATGCATTCACTGCCCAGCCGTTTCCAGCCTATCAAAGACTGGGACGAGTAAGAAGCAAACGGTATGTGCTGATGTCATAATCATCATCAGCCTATATTAGTCCACTGCTGGACATAGGCCTCCCCTAGCCATAGCGCCCTAATAAAATACCACTCCAATAAAATGAAACCTCCCTACCATACAATCAAATCCATGCAGCATGAATGAACGAATGTACCTATAGAATACACTTTATTCAGGGGTGTAGAATCATAACTGGGTACGTCCATCGAGACTTATTTTACAGGAAGTTATTATTTTTTATTTATTTTAAGCCATTACTGTCCCACTGCTGGGCAAAGGCCTCCCTTTTCTTCTTCCACTCCTCGCGATCCAACGCTGCAACAGGCCATGATGGAAGATGTACCTCGAACTCATCGCGCCATCTCATCCTGGGCCTTCCACGTCGCCTCTTAGCGTTGGGTGGGCCCACAAGTCGCTGGACATACGGCAGACGTGTCCGGCCCGGTTTTTTTACAGGAAGTAAAAAAATCTTTTTATTTTTAATCCCAACAACAGAATTTAAAAGCGAGTACTCTAGAATCACGGAAATAAAACACTCTTTCTAATTATATTATATTCAAAATACCCGTAAAACAAAAAAATACGATAAATTATAAAAATCTGTTGGACGTAACCAGTTTTGATCCCAAGCTGTAGATTTATCTTAAAAAAAAAAACTAAAAAAAACCTTAATAGGCGGCCTTATCGCTGACAGCTATTTCTCCAAGGCAATCTAGGGATGGGGGAAAATATATTAGTCTACTAAGTGTTGGTAGAGCACAAACAGTAAAAGAAAAGTATCAAAAAATACAAACTACATATAATACAATACAATACGATACAAAAATTCTTTATTGTACACCATAATCAAATTAAACATTACAAAAATACATTATATGCGACAGGTACAATGGGCGGCCTTATCGCTTAGAAGCGATCTCTTCCAGGCAACCTTTGGATGGAAATATAACTACAATATAAAACGACTTACTGTTTATACGATGCAATCCAAGGGAATCCCAGCAACAGTAACTTCACCATCAAATACCTTCCCCGATCATCAATAAACTAATGAGAATCATCGCAATCGCTCCATCCAATCTCGAGATTTACGCGTTCATTATAAGGCTTAGTACACACGGTATAATGACGGTACGACAATGTAGCGGTAAAGCTTAGTCGATCGCTATCGAAGTATGCGCGTCCCTGTTCCCGCTAGCCACGAAATATCCTACTAATATTATAAAGGCGAAAGTTTGTATGTAAGTATGGATGTTTGTTACTCTTTCACGCAAAAACTACTGGATGGATCGAGCTGAAATTAATAATAATAGCAAATAGGTAGTTCCAGGCCCGGAATAAAACATAGGCTACTTTTTATCCCATAAATCAATTCCCATGGGATATAAAATAATCTTAAACGTTTCCATAGAAAGAACCCATGCGAAGCCACAGGCAGAAACTAGTTGAGAATATATAGGTACGTGCGGTGTAGAATTAGAATTCATTATTTATAGGTAGGACCTACTTCGATAAGATTCGAAATACTACGTAAATCAATGTGTGCGATTGTTGTCGGCGAAACGCGACTACCGTTAGTGGATTTTCGATTTTCAGTGGAAATTATGCTGCTCTGCAAGCAAGGTTAAATAAAGTAATATAATATACTAGCTGCGCCCCGCGGTTTCACCAGCATGGTGATAAATATTTTGGATAATAAATAATATATCTTTATGAATTGTAACCTATGTGTCATTCTGACATGTAAGCTATATTATTGTGAAGTTTCATCAAAATCCATTCAGTCGTTTTTGCGTGAAAGAGCAACAAACATCCTCACAAACTTTCGCGTTTATAATATTAGAAGGATATTTAATAAAATTGACAAAATTTCGCTTAAGGGACCCCGAGGCAAACTAGAGGCGCCACCTTTATAATTTATTATTACTTTAAACAAAGGAAATATCAAAAATTCCATTGGGTATTTTGTAAAAGGCAGATTGTTGCCTAATTAGTTTTTTGAATGTAACTTTCCTGTTATAAAATAATTAATTGTACATGGGTAAGGAAATTAACTGTCTATTAATACGAATAATTGTCTATTAATGAATTAATGTATGTCTAATTAATTCATTTTATTGTCTAGGAAATTAATTATTTAAAATTAACGATTGATTTGTCTAGCAAATTAATTATTTTCTAATCGGTAAAGTCAAGTATGGACCTCATCCACTTCACTCTCTTCATCATCATCATCATCAGCCTATAGCAGTCCACTGCTGGACATAGGCCTCCCCCAATGAGCGCCATAGCGCCCTGTCTCCAGCTTGCCGCATCCAGCATCTACCTGCAGTCTTTCACAGGTCGTCATCCCACCTGGTCGGAGGGCGACCTACACTACGTTTACCGAGTCGTGGTCTCCACTCAAGAACACGTTTGCCCCATCGGCCGTCGGTTCTTCGCGAGATATGGCCGGCCCACTGCCACTTCAGCTTGCTAATTCTTCTCTTGCCAACTGATTAATATGAGTTGGCAAGAGTATAGAACTTGAGAGCAAATCCAAGGCGAAACTTTTTACAAAGCAGATCATACCTTTCCCACATACAACGTCTCGAAGCGTGAAGGCTCGAATGCCCAAAAAACATAGAAGACACATTAGCGACAATTTCTAAAATGTTCATGCTATGGCACATTCTAGAAACTATAATAACGTGTAATCAAAATCGACGACAGTCTAGTAAATATGAAGATTGTGCATGACGAACGAGACTTTTACTTATTTCTGATAGCTCGATTACTGACGCTAAGTAAACGAGATGCAGGTTACTTCGGACAGGCGCTTTCACAGCAATTTGTTTCCTATATAAAATAGACTAGAAACTTTATATATATTTTTAGCAAAATGCAGATTATTTCTGAAAGTGGTTTTTGCTATGAAAGAGTTAAGCAGAAAAAGATATAACAACGTATGCCCCGCGCGCACGTTCGCGCTATTGTAGGTATGCAATTGGTGGAAAGAAGAAAAAATTTAAATAATATTATTTGATAATAATGAATAAAATAAAATGTGACTTGTCTAAGTGCTTATTTAGTAAGCCTAAAGAAATAAATGCTATTGACTTTGATTTTGAAAAAGGTTAAGTTTGGTTGGCATTCCAACGATTGATTTGTCTCTTCAAATATCAATATTGAGCTTCCTCACGGTTCTCGATAAGCATAAAATTAGCAATGAAAACTCTATAAAAACAAAAGCATTATAACTAACATAAACCCTGAATCAAAAGACGTGTGATGAAATCTCAAAAAAATATCCAAGTTAAGTAAACAAGCAAGATCATCAACGTATCTAGGCTTCTAGTTCCCCCATCAATTCAAACATCAATATCATAACTTCATAAATTGATGAGACCATGTGATAATTACCTAGAAAGGCAACTTCATTCAAAATTCTATTACTAGCCCAGATAGGCTGGTTGTTATCTTATACCATCTTATAACCTGTAGATATATAACGACAGTTAACTTGAAGGTCAGTTATAGGTAAAGTGAGTTGCAAAAATTATCAATAAATAAATTTAAAAAAATTGTGAAACATATTCTTTGTAAAAAAGCTTATTACAAAATATCAGATTACTTAGAAGATAAAAAAAGCTTGGAACGAGTTTTGCTCCAACTCAAAATCTACCAACTTACAAATAAGCAAATCAAATGTACTAGACACATAAGTTATGAACATACTAGTGGTTTCTTCTCACTTCTTCCACTGGTGGACAAAAAATTGAAGTGAACTATAAAATAATTTAATAGTATAAAATATGACCTGTCTAAGTGCTTATTTGTAAGCTTAAAGAAATAAAAATTTTCATTTTCATTTTCAGTATAATTATTTTTCTCTAATGTTGAAAAGGACAGAAATCAGGGCTCTAGACAAAGTCCCAAGCGATCTTCGTTAGCGCTAGAGAAAAGTCCAAAAATATATGGATTTGACATATGCCTTAGATATGTGACGTAATCTGTTTTCAACGTCAAGATTATTGGTAGACATAGTACAAATTTCACTTTGACAATCTAAAGTGATAGAAGATTATGTCAGATAATATTGACGCTGATTGTGCTAAATATATGCCAACTACAAACTGTTGTTAGTATCCTATAATAATAATGTTAATATATATACATTATGATTGACTTGTTTATGGCAGACGTCCGCAATCTCCCCTATAGCCCGATTACCCAGTCCATCTGTCCATCACAATAGCCTGGTTTTATTTCTGTCATTTTTCTTTGCAATAGTCTCTATACCTCGCGGATACCATCATTGGGTGTATCATATTGTGCACCCGAGGATGATACCCGCTATGTGTAGCCATCGCCTTTAGATTAACTTTCTCAAAGGGCCTCTGTGCTGTTGGCTTCGGCCCCACGCAAGCCTTCCAAAGGACCGGGTCACTTTATTGCCCGAGATCATGGTATATGTTAATATAATATTTCAGTACTAAAATGCAGAGGACATTGTTTATTTGAAAATAGTTTCTACCCGCGGCTTCGCCCGCGTTGTGTCTATAGAAACGTGTAAAGGTTATTTCTATCCGCTGGGGACTGACTTACGGAATATACCTAAAGTAGCATTTTTAAGATTGTTTATATTATTTATTTGTATAAAATATTATTCTCTTATGTATGTAAAGTACCTAATAATACTTGTGCCGGGAAGTCTGAGCTATTACACAAAGTAGAAGTGGATTCCAGGTTTAGAGTATTCAGATATTTTGGCGTAAAACGAATGACAAACATACATCCATCCTTCCAAACTATAATATATGTTGAGTGATTATAATCGGCAAAATATAAGTTAATATATAGGTAGAACATAATTATATAGAAAGAAAAATGCAACAAGAGCTTTTTAATATCCCCTTTCAAATGCTAACGGAAATATGATAAAAACTTAATTAAAAAGGTTTTTTTTAATCTTCAAAGATTGCGCTAGTATGTAAATACTGGTAATATTAAATTTGCCTCAGTATAATCAGCATTGTCATGGGAACGTAACTTTAATGTCCTTAGATATTAGATTTGTTTTTGCGTGCAAATGATTTTTTTGTCGCCGCCATTTTATGTTCCATAACAAGGTAATTAGTGATACCCGTAGATATGTATGTATTATGTATATGTACAATACAATAAAATACAATTATTATTTATTGCACACCATGAAAACAGATACACTGGACAGGAAGAAGACAAAAAAAATGTGTTGTACAATGGACGGCCTTATCGCTTAAAGCGATCTCTGCCAGGCAACCTTTGGATGGACATGAAGAGTTAGAACAAGTATAGACGGTGGCGTGTTATATAGAATAATATATAATTGGGACATACATAACAAATACATATTGATAGCTATAAGTATAAATACAAACATAAATATATAATATAAATATGTATCATAGTTTGAACATTTATTTTGTCTTCTATCACAAAAATAAGAAATTACTTATTACGACCGAAGTGGCGCGGCGGGCGAAGGTCGGTCTGCCACACAGGAGGTTGCGGGTTCAATTCAACCTTGGAACAACATTTTGTACGTTCTACAAATATTTTTTCTGGCTATTATCAATGTATAATAAAAATAACTATCTTTGAAATGTAATGTTAAGTATATCAGTCATTATATACTTAACATTAAATATTAAGTATATAACACAAGCTCTGTTTAGCTTGGGGCTAGATGATGCTGTGTGGATTGTCCAGCATTATTTATTTATTTATTGCCAAAGCCAAAGCTAAGCAGAGCACGCGATAAACTAAACTAACACTTTCAAGAACCATCCGCAGATCCCGATCGCACTGACTGGGCATTCAATGCGTTAAGAAAACTTCCAGGACAATAATTGAAAACTAATATCTCAATCAGCAGTCTATCCAGACATAAATCAATCTCGCGGGTACGAACACGCAAGGTCCTAACCTGCGATTTCTACATTCTCTCATATCGGTGAGTGAACGAACCGTAGGGATGAGAGAGGTTAGGATTTAGTCTGTGGTTAATTCCTTCATGACTCATTTTGTTTCTTTCTTTTTAATTGTATTGTTCAGTGTGCTATTTTAAATCTTTCTTCCTCATTATTTACAATTTTTTAAAGTTAAGTGGTAGTCTCTGGTGGAACTTAGTTACCTAAGATTGATAAATTAAGTGCGATATACTTAACTAACACACACATGTTTATCCGCAGATCCGGGTCGCACCGCCTGGGCAGTCAATGCGTTAAGAAAATTTCCACAACAATAATTCTAAACTAATATCTCTAGACATAAATCTATATATATAAATAATAAAAACGTATTTGACACCTTCTGTTTCCTTTACATTATTTTTATTGTGTTGTTCAGTGTGTTATTTTTTTATATTTTTTCATTCCGTCCTCTTTGTTCACTTATTTATTTATTTACAAATGTTAAAGTTGAAGTAGTCTGTGGCAGCAGTTACCTAGATTAATAAGATTTTGTTGACTTATTATGTATATCAGTGACCTAGTACCTATAACACAAGCTTTGCTTCGCTTGTGGCTAGATGCTGTGTGGATTGTCCAGCATTATTTATTTATTTTTCCTGGCAACCCTGTTTCCCTCAATGCCAGATAGGTTGCAGCTACAGAATAGTTTCATAGTAAGAGCCAATAAATCATTGCCGAGCTTCTATCCATCTATCAGAGTTTTTGTGTGAGAAATGAGAGGGCCTTTAATGAGGGCGAAACATAACTGGTTGGTTGTTTACTAGTTTTCTTACGAGGGAAATTTAGATTTGATATACTACTATCTAGGTGAAAAAAATCACAACTTAATGACATTTTATTTCTTGGGAAATATTAGTTGCAACATTTATTTATTTACTAGCTGCGCTCTGCAGCTTCGTCCGCGTGGAAATATGGAAAATAGCTAAAGATGATAAATAATAATTTTAATATAAGAACTTTCAACGAAGTATTAGAAAACATAATTATTTTTAACGTTATTCTAAAATGTTAGCATAGTAACTCCATTCATACCTAATCATATAACACTCAACTTGTAAGAATATTTGATATTTGACGACCGATGTGGCGCGGTGGGCGAAGGTCCGCCTGCGACGCAGGAGGTTGCGGGTTCGATTCCTGCCTCGGAACAATTGTGTGTACGATCTGCAGATATTTGTTCCGGGTGTTCTGGTCGTTTTCTATGTATAATAAAACTGATATACATAATCTATGTAATATATAGTATTATGTATATCAGTTATCTAGTACCCATAACACAAGCTTTGCTTACCATGGGGCTAGATAATGCTGTGTGAATTGTCCAGCATTAATAAAATTAATAATAATATCATATACTTTGTCCCTCTCTCCCAATAAGGTTTGCTGGAAGAGAACTCTTTTTAGGGTTAAGTTCGCCTTTGTATTAATTTTCTAGAATAAGTTTGTGTTATGGTTTTCGTACAAGAAGTATAAATAAAATAAACTATATTTATATTTGTATTTGTACTTATAGCTATCAATATGTATTTGTTATTATGTCCCAATTAAATATTATTCTATATAACACGCCACCGTCTATACTTGTTCTAACACTTCATGCCCATCCAAAGGTTGCCTGGCAGAGATCGCTTTAAGCGATAAGGCTGCCCATTGTACAACGCATTCTTTATTTGTCTTTTTCCTGTCCAGTGTATCTGTTTTCCATATCAGGACATGAAACAAAAAAATCTGACATAATTAATTCTAAATTCAATTCAATTCTAAAATTATAATGTACCTACACGATTATTAATTCTTTATTTTACTATTATTATTGTTTTAAAATTGTACATACTAATAACTATTGGGATATGGAATAAAGCTGTTTTTTTTATTTTTTTTTTAGTTTGTCTGTTTTTATGGTGTGCAATAAAGAATAATTGAATTGAATTGTATTGTATTGTAACTACGGGCAGTAATCAACAAAATACAAAATGTATATTACCTGTAACCCAACAAACACCATGTCTTTGGGAAATAAAAATTCTTTATCTCTATATTCAAATGCCTTCCTTCTCATGAACACATTTTAACCCAGTTTCTTCGCCATTTATCTCAATAAAAAAAAAGCTATTAGACAGTGAAATCAGAGCGGTCTTCCCTTTACAAAAAACTAACCTACCATATCAAAGGTTTCCTATAAATTCTAAGAATGCAGCTTAATTGTAGAGAAAACTTAATAACCGACGGTACCGCAAATGGTTGCTGACAGTAGAAACGTCGTCAAGGAAGTCGTTTGATGGATACGGTTGTTTGATCATTTTACAATTGTAAAAAGTTGAATGGGCCGGCCATATTTCGCGAAGAACCGACGGCCGCTGGGGCAAACGTGTTCTTGAGTGGAGACCGCGACTCGGTAAACGTAGTGTAGGACGCCCTCCGACCAGGTGGGATGACGACCTGCGAAAGACTGCAGGTAGATGCTGGATGCGGCAAGCTGAAGACAGGGCGCTATGGCGCTCATTGGGGGAGGCCTATGTCCAGCTGTGGACTGCTATAGGCTGATGATGATGATGATGATGACCGCAAATGGTTGCTGACAGTAGAAACGTCGTCAAGGAAGTCGTTTGATGGATACGGTTGTTTTGATCATTGTAAAAAGTTTAATGAACGTTATTAAGTTCAAATAACGCCATATTGATTGTAAAACATATGAACTTTTAGTGTTAAACGGATATATAAGTACACTAACTGCTTTTTTATTGGACCCGGCAACCGGAATGTTATGAATGCACCAAGACCAACAATTACTTACCTGAGTAGGTAAAATAATCCTCTCAAAACTATTATTATATACATAATTTTTGATATATTAATTCTAGGACATAACAAAACGACGTTGCGACGCTTTTGGCCTCTTTTTATTGAGATTTTTGTGCACTTTCTCAGTCCAATAATGTTCATTGTGGTAGTTAGTAATCCCTTGATCGAATTTAGATTCGTCGGTCCATAGGATTAAAAAAAAAACTAGTCTTCTAAATTCGCATTTAACGTGAATCTACAGAAAGCAACTCTCCTTTCAGGGTCCTCTTCGTGAATAACTTGCACAGGAGTATAATGGTAAGGATAGAATCTTGCATTATTTATTTATTTATTTATTGAGATAATAACATCATTACAGGTCCTGAATTATCTTAATTAAACATTTTATAATTTTAAGTAGTTTTGTATTGTTATGTATGAAGTTTGTATTTTTTGTTTTTGATTATATTACTTTACTGTTTGTGCTCTACCAACACTTAGACTTCTTTTTTCCTATCCCTAGGTTGCCTGGAAGAGACAGCGCTTCCAGCGATAAGGCCGCCTATTGTACTGTTCATGATTAAAATGTTGATATAAGGTATTTTTTTGTTCTGTTTTAAGTGTACATTAATTAATTCATTTTATCATTATCCAGTAGACACTGTTCTAAGTCTAGACGTCAAGAAACCCGCCATTTTTCTTCTACATCGTAGCTGGTAAAAACTACGTATTTGTAATCGCACGTAACTCAGTGACACAATTAATGATTCGTAATCGATGTTTATGTTTGTATTTAGCTAAATAGAGTCGCTCCATTTATTTAGCTGCGAGTCTGAATGGAAACTGAAGGATTGAGCAGCTTTGCGGAGTAGGTAGGTACTACGTTAGTCCACTGCTGGACATAGGCTTCTCCTAATGCGCGCCATAGCGCCCTGCCTTCAGCTGGACACTGTACCTGCAGTCTTGCGCAGGTAGTCATCCGACCTGGACGGAGGGCGTCCTGCACTACGTTTACCTAGTCGTGGTCTCCACTGAAGAACACGTTTGCCCTAGCGGTTGTCGGTTCTTCGCGAGATAGCCACTTCAGCTTGCTAATTCTAAGAGCTACGTCGATAACTTTGGTTCTCTGTCGGATGTATTCGTTACGAATCCTAACATTCAATTACAGCTGATACCTAGGGCAATTTTAGAACGAAGTTTTACGATGAGAGTGTGGGTTTTATTGTGTTTTTTTTTTCATATTAAAAATCATACATTCATCTCAACTTTGATGACAACGTTTTGACTTCATGTGTGTTTTGTAATCAAATCCTAGATTTTTACAACACTTTACCTACCAAAATTTAATACAATACAAAAATACTTAGCTGTACACCAGGTAAAGAACATAACAAAGAAACGTTACATGTGACAATAGGCGGCCTTATCGCTTAGAAACTATCTCTTCCAGGTTATCTATAAAAAATAATTAAGTATGGAACATAAGCATCTCTGCTTAACAAAATGTTAATAAGAACACAATTTTAATATAAAAAAAATAATGTTGGACAATTCACACAGCATTATCTAGCCCCATGGTAAGCAGAGCTTGTGTTATGGGTACTAGATAACTGATATACATAATACAATACATTACACAGATAGATATGGAAACACTTAATTTACAATAGTTTACGATTTGTAACACAACCCTTATGAGACCGCTTTTGTTCCCATTAGGTCCATAGTCCCATATATGCACAAAAAGTTTACAATCAACCCTCCCTTTACCTATACTCACCCGGATATTTTGAGAATCATTCAAAATTGGGATCCAGTACAAACGAACTCAAAAATGTTATCTATAAAATCGACTAAGGCTCCGCGCAAACGAGCCACCGACCACAGCCACTGGTGGCCAGCGTCAGCCACTTAACATACTTTTTCATATATTTTGTATAGACGCGCCGCATACGTGTAGCCGGTGGCGGCCACTCGCTACAGCGTATATATCATATGTGGTGGTAGCGCGCGACAGCCACCGGTGGCTGTGGTCGGTGGCCCATTTGCGCGGAGCCTTAGAACAACGGTTCGTGGGCGTTTATGTCTTTTGCATGAGAAAGGTGATTTCGTCCTATTTAAAGTTATTATAATATTAGAAATAATTTATTCTCTTATTTAATTACATAAGTTAAATTAAATTAGAGAATAAATTATTTCTAATGCATGGTTCTTGGACTTTACAGAAACTTAAGAAAATATCTTTATTTAGTTATTATTATTATTATTTGTTCGTATTCTTGTAAGCCAGGGCGAATCTGTAAATACGATCGTACGAGAAGATGTAGAGAGATTCAATGGTTCATTTATTGGTAAAGTATATCATTACACGCCAAATAGTACATAGTAAGTACACCTTAACATATACTTATGTATATATGATTGTGTAATTCAATTAACTAATAAATTAGAAAATGTATTTCAATAAAATTATACATTTCAATTAAACTAATCAATAAAAGATTCTAACACACAATATATATATAAAGTTCAAAACACTTCTGTGCACGACAGGACATTCCTAGTCGTAGTCCTTTCAAAACTATAGAAACAATTATGACCGCGCAGGTACAAAGGTAAAGGTGTGCCGTAACAAGATACCACAAAAAATCTATGAAAAAGGCTATGCGTGCAAAATTGCCTCTAGATTATAGTGTGGTTTTTGAGGCAGTCGGTGCTGGATGGTCGAGTTTTTCTGGCAAAATTCAAGGTTTATCATACAAACGCATTTTTAAGTATTAATGTATTCATACTTCAGTCATCGAAGTAAATTAATAATGCTGGATATTTTCATTTCACACATTATCTAAATCAAAATAAATTGCGCTTGATTAAAAAAAATAATTAAAGATATTTCAATGGCACTATTAGGTACATTCTATACTTTGTAAAATAATTCTTATACATTAAGCATCTCTGTTTTAACGTACACGGTGATTCCCTCTCAAAACCATCAGTTTTGTCAGAATAGCCTTGAAGCTTTGAAAGGAAGACCATCATAGAAAATTGGGCCGTTACTGCACGCCCCAAGCTTTAGACAAATCAACACACACACGCAAGCTAATCACCACACATACACACAAAGTCAAAACATCATCCTTCATCGTCCAAAACAAAAATTGCCCTGACTCTTGACGATTTTATAATAATAAAGGGAAGTATAACCACTAAAAAAAGTTTATTCCACTATTCGTCTGGCTCAGCGCCCAACCCCTCGCTTTTATTGCCGACTGTACCTCCATAGTTATATAAAATAGACCTTAAAATGAGGAAGGTAACGCATATTTTAGTTTGATGAGAATGGGCAGTCCGAAGTTGTAATCTTGGCTTCATCAATTATCTTCAGCGTGAGTTAATTACTTTTATAGAGCAAGGTTTAATAGTGAAGTAAGGTTTAAGGAAGTTAGAGGCAATGATTTCTTGGAAATTCTTGGTCGAGAGCCGGTTTGCATTTGATAGATTGAGATCTGCTAAGATTTTAGGGATTTTACTTGATAGAAGCTTTCTTCTATCAACAAAAAAAAGGGGGATTGCGGATTTTTGTCCGCAATCCTCATGACAAAATGTTCTTGGTATGCATAAGGCTCATGCCATATAGAGTCACGTGAGATCCCAACAACTCACTAGAGACGCGCGTATTGCCAGCGTTTCAGGGAAAGTATTCCCGAACATCCGAAACGTTATTGAAAATGTTATTCGTATTTTGCAGGCCGTGTATAATCTTCCATAGTGTAAAAAATTATGTACAATTTTATGGCAATAGCTTACCGTATTAAACTGAACAGAAAAATTAGTTTTTGTCTGAGTTTGGTAACAATTTTCTGACTCACCAAGAAGCTCAATATTAAAGAATAATTTATCGGTTATTTATCGCGTATCTTTTGTTTTTTTTTATATTTTATAAATTTAATATGTTATCGCGAATGAATGAATGAATGAACACTTTGTTGCACTTAAAACTATAAAATAACACCGTATATCTAAATATTGAACATTAAAAGTACAAAAGGGGGCCTTATCGCTGACAGCGATTTCTCCCAGGCCCTAGTATGAAAGTTTGAAAAATAAATAAATAATGCTGGACAATTCACACAGCATTATCTAGCCCCATGGTAAGCAGAGCTTATGTTATGGGTACTAGATAACTGATATACAGAATACAATATATTACATAGATAGATATTTTTTATTATACATAGAAAACGACCAGAGCACCTGGAACAAATATCTGCAGATCGTACACACAATTGTTCAGAGGCGGGAATTCCGCAACCTTCAGCGTCGCAGGCGGACCTTCGCCCACCGCGCCACATCGGTAGTCAAAAAATGCTCAATGTCTAAGTTCCTTGCGACCGAAACATTGCATCAGCGATGAAAACTCAATAACACTTTAAAATGGTGAATAAATAATAAGTTCTCCAGACTATTAGAGCTATCCAAACAATTGTAAATATCCCATTTCTGCTATATTATCAACAATCTCGGCTTTATGAGTTTACAGTATAATGTGCCGGGCTTTGAAGGAACCGATCATTAACACCAATAAAATCTATTTACAAAGTAATGCAAATTATTTTCAGAGTTAATTTTACGACGTGTAATATCGCTTTTTTGAGTTAATAGAAAAACTTGATTTTGTTTAGTTTGGTTTCATAATAAAGCATGGTATGAATTAAATGCAGGTAAATAATGTTGGGAGTTATTTTTTTACGATAGTGTTGGAAATAAAACAGAAACATGCAAGTGTGAAGAACAAAGTATCTGGCTTAATTCTCCAGCACGACATTTCGCGTTTCATTTCGGCCAATTGGTGTACGAGTACGTTCATCTAATATAAGGAATTAGAGTATAATATATATTCACAAAAAAACTAAAAAAATCGATTGCGTATTTTCTATAATAAAAAAAATAGGCCGTCTGGATCGTAGTTCGCTTTGAAAAAAAATTTACTGTATCAAATAGAAAAATAATACTTGAACTATTTCCCGACAATGAAACACATTTCATACAATCCAAAAAGTAAGGATTACAATGAATATTGTCAATGATACGGTCAGAAAAAAGAATTCGTCTGGCGCCAAAATCTTCAATAGGTCCAACTATACCTGGCATTGAGTCTGTGGTTCTCAACTTTAGATATTAAATGAAAATTGCTCACAAAATGCTTATTATTGCAGCAAATTCCTTTTCAATAAGTTAAATCTTTGATTTGAAAGCTTACCTAAATTCCCCGTGTTTTATGTTTTTAATTGCACGTGTTAATTTTTTGCTTAACATTTTAGCGTGTAGTAAAATAAACCAGTGGCAATAGAATAAACAAGTATATAAAACTATAAATAAATGTCTACGTCCTGACTAGATATTACAACTTTTTATCGAGTAATTGAAAACTAAGATCATATTCAATCAATTTTATCAGCCATCTTATACGCGGTCAAGGTCAAAAAAACATGATAAAAGTAAAAAGAAAGAAATTTGTTATTATTTCTTTCTTTTTACTTTCCATTTATAGAATAGATACATGTATAGAGCTGTTATAAAAAGGCTCTAACTCAGTATAATGCTGGCTAAGCTCCGTAAGAGACCTTGCTTGCTGGTCTTCTGTTAGTTTCGGTTCCGTTAAATACCCACCAAAAAGTCTGAATTTGTGCAGTAGGTATCACTTCTTTAGCTAAAATCGCAACTGTGTAAGAGAGCTTTACTAACCTCATAAAGAAAACCATTTATACTCAACCAATAAATACATGTTTCAAGCAAGTTTTATTGATACTAAACATAAGTAAACGGAGGCGGGTTTAGTATTAGCTGATATTAATTTTATGAGTTTTTATTGATTAAGAACAAATATTTTGGTATCGGGTAAATACAGCAAAAATAATAAAATACAGTGGAAAAACTTTATTACTCAAATTATTTGATGTAACTTACTCGTAGTTTAATGTTCAATGAAAACTGTATGAGTATTTTACATTATGGTTTTGGATTAATGAGCAAGTACTTAACTTTATTGCTATATTAATATTCCTGCGAATTGCTCTTTTTATTATTGCACTTAAAAATATTTATTTATAAGCTTACTGAACTGTAAACGGCAAGTAGCCACCCATGCTCCGTCAGGGTTGTTATAACTTTATCTAGAATATTCTATAAGGAATTTTTTATAGTCAGCAAAAAGGCGGTATGATCAAAAGCTGTCGGTAATATTAATAATTAAATAGGTTCCTATTTATATTAATGTACCGATATGATATAAACTAAATTATGACGCAAATATGCAGGTGTAAAAAGCATTTGCTTTTAAAACGTGTGAAAAGTAACGCTAAATAAATTAGTTTGATATTTGAATAGCCATTCTAGTCCAAACATTTGTGTTATAATTTGATTTAAGCTTTTTCTCACTATAAAAAGGTAGGCATAGATTGGTTTTCATGACTTTATGGCTGCATAAAGATACTAATTCATTATATATGTAGAAGATTATAATTTCGAAAGGTATTTTAACAATGATAATATTATACATACTTCTAAATAGATAGCGGTAGGAAAGTTAAGGCTTAAAACTAAAACAAAATTGAAATTAAAGTTTGAGGGTCACTGTCCCATCATGGCCGAACAGGCTCCTCTACCTGTCTTCAATTCTCGGGCGGAATTGTACCCAAAATAATTACCATTATTACCGCAGGTAGATACGGGGACCCAAGCTAGTCTCTAACTAACATACCGACATGACCGTATTTGATTGGTTGAAAATTGACAGTTGCGTGTTTTTGAGTTCGTAAAAAATCTTACTTACAGATGCATCGATGAAACTTCACCATTCCGATATAATGTGTATTTTTCACTTTGAGTTGAACGTACCTGGGAACAAAAAAGGTTTGTATTAGTAATAAAGAATTTATTTCAAAATTTACAAGAGAGCCTTAGTTATCTATGCACTATTATTAATAGTTACTTATTATAGAAGAAGAACTTAGAAAGAACTTATATATACTATTAATTAGTATTGGATAAACATAATATGCACGAGAAATATTTATAAGTTTACTATCCCGCAAGATATTGGGTCATTTTTGCAAGAAATTTGGGTCATTTTTGCAAGATATTTGGGTAATTTTTTGCATCATTATGTTAAACAAAAGCCTTATCTTGTCTTGTCGCGTGTCAATAACACACATAGAAGAAAACATTTACACATGCGTTTGCTTATCACGGTAATATTATAAATTCGAAAGTTTGGATGTTTAGATGGATGGATGGATGTTACATCGTCACGCGGAAACTACCGAACGGACTGATATTTTGCATAGATCTAGCTCTGCCTGGAATCATACAAAAACTACTTTTTATCCCATAAATCATTTTCTATGGTATAGAAATAACCTTTAAACCGTTCAGACAGAAACTAGTCTAGAACTAGTGTAACTTTATAAAATTCATCGACATTGGTCTACATTCATTGTCCTACAATTTTGATTTCTAATGTTATAAATTGTAACAATAAAATAAAACCTACCTACATAATATCTCATTTCAAAGCTGGATTCTAAGAGTTTATATTCAATTTCCATTTTGTTTTTGTTTTGTGGTCAGAGGACAGTTATGACAGCAAATGCAAACAACCGCAACAGAAGCCATTGTGAAGCTCATTTTGACATAAAATTACAGGTAATTTTGACTGACTGTCAGTGTGTTCGTGCCTCTTGACAATCCTGTGAAATTTACATAAAATAGGGCTGCCACGATCCATCGTCCTAAGAATATTGTTTTTAGATTATGTAGTAGTTAAGATCTCTGTAGTAGATATTTTTATTATGAAAGCTCTGTTTGATTTCTACTTTTCTGTGAGTTTACAATGGCAAACTTTATCTATAATTACCAAAAAACTTTCATAAGGAATCCTACGGATCTCGTATAATTTTATACAAACCAATCGCTGCTTCCTTTCGGTTCAGAAGATGGTGCGAGAAAATGTTCACTATTATTTAGATCTAGACAAAAAAAACAACGAATAAAAGTTGATTTTATATTTTTTCGGTTACCTACTCATAAAGGCAACCCTGTTTTTATTGTAGATACTATTACACTAATATTACATATAAATGTGAAAGTTTGGATGGCTGGATCTTTGTTATTTGTTCACACCAAAATGGATCAGACTGAAATTTTGCATAGATGTAGCTCTAAGCCTGGAATCAAATATTAACGTACTTTGACTATACTATACATACTATACAACCTTTAAAGGTTTCTATAGAAAATGCGTGCGCAGCCGCAGGCAGAAACTAGTTATTGAATAAGAAATGAGATCCCTGCCAGCCCTGAATCCTAGCAGCAGTAATTTGCCGCCATTGTCCGGCAAGCAGCGTGATTAATGACATTCCTCGAAGAATTACCAAAACGTTGCTATTATTTTATACTTAGTCTACGATGTGTTTGGAGATGATAAAGTATTACGAGAATTATTCATATAAAAAAGTTAAGCTTTGATGGGTTTTCGTTGGTTGTTGAAATGAGCTAGGGTTGTCGATTTTGAAGTTTAATCAAGAAATTACAAATTAAAACTTTTGAACCTTTTGTTTCATGGTTATAAATATTTTTTTGTTGAGCTTACAAACGAATCTTTACAAATTTAAATCTGTAACCAGCGGGAAAGTTAGGACATGAAACCATATGTCCAGCAGTGGACTGGAAAAGGCTTTATGATAATGACGATGAAGTAAGGAAGACTTATTATCATTGAAAAATCCAATAAAAGTGAAAAAACAAATTACTAAGTATTTCTTTGTATAGTGTTTGCTTAAACTAACATCTATTGTAAAACTTGTTTTAACTCATAACATTTCTAAAAATCACCCTGTATAGACTTGTTCTAACCTAAAACAAATGACACATGACAGTTGCAAATCTGCATGTAATCTCATTACAACATAACCTGACCCGACCAGCTAACCTTGGACCAGCTCAACCAGATCTTACCAACAGGTTCCACCCAATGTAGAGCTCTAGTTAATCTGGGGAAGTATCAATAAAGTTGTATGTCGGATTGACGGACAATTGAGGCAGTTTATACAATGTGAATGGGAACTGTTTTAGAATCGCTTGGGGTCATGTGGAATGCTTCGCAGTCGATTTCATTATCTAACGAACGGATCGTTTTGTCTGTCGATTTAAGTTCTTGACATTGGTTTTAAGGAAAATAAATAAATATAAGTTATTATTGTTTTAAAATCAAAATTTAAAGTTAACTATAAATCTAAAGATACATCTACCCAGAGATAGATTGTTTCTTGTGAGTCTCTAGAGTATGTTTTTTTAATTGCATGGTCACGCTACACTCCACTATCCCGAAGTCGTGAATTCAATAATTTATTTATTAGTGGATCACCCTATACTATATATTATGTAGTGATGCCAGTCGCAGTTTCTGAAGATTTTTTTTAGTTTCAGTAAATTACTAATAACCCTATATATAACAATAGTATATTAAGTCTAAGTAACTCAATAGGAAGGTGCAGACATCAGATAAAGCATTTGGAAAATTACCAATTACCCTGTATATGCATAGAGCTATCAAAAATCTAAACAAACTTCATAATCTGGATTAAGGTGTGCGTAAACTACTTACATAGGTACAGTTATTTCCATTTTTCAAACAAGCTAATTTGAACCTTTTCTCTTTTACTTTAGAGTTTAGCCTATTTCCGCAAAAACATTGAAGTATGCAGGTTCCTACCTATTCGGCTTATCTTAATCCACCGTGGTTTTAGAGCAACGCCCACTGCTACTGTCATGACTTTCTTGTGACCATGATTTAGAAAAAAAGCTTTTTTTAGGTAGGAATTTGACATTTCAAATCTAAATATAAACTTCCTACAATTTTGCAGTACCCAAGGTATTGCAAATTGAATTATATAATATTTATTAATTAGATTCTTGATAACCTGAACGAAAGTAAACTTTGTTTATATCTACCTCTTAACTCAGAAGTTTAATGGAAATTCGCTAAATAATTCGATATACAATATTTAATTTATATCGCAAAGAAAGAGATAGTGGCTATTACAGGGCTATCAAAATTAATTAGCTTCAAAAATTAGTTAAATTTAGTTATGATACCAGTCGAATCAATAGCAATGACGGAAATAATATCTAAATAGATTTTTTTTATGTTATGAAATAATCGATAACAGTCGTTGCATCTCTCATTCTCTTAACACTTTGACTGAAATCACACGGTATGTGTTTTCTACAAGTGACTACTATGCGTAAAACCACACTAGCGCAGCGGCTGAGAAAATACAGATCTGTGTGACTCAGCACAGCCGTAATATTTTTCGAACATGTGCGGCGCAACACAACCGCTGTGTAGAGCGGCAGCACGAATTTTTTAGGTTAAAAAAAAGATCGCAGTCGTTGAAAAAAAACCGCAGTCAAAGTGTTAAATGATCAAAAGCATGTGAAGAAAGTAGGAGAACACCAAAAAAAGTTTAGATTGTTCAAACTTATGGTCATTCTCTTACTAGCTTTACCCAACGTTTAATCCATACTTATGTCAAAGCGAAAATCACCGTTATTGTCAACTAATAAAATTGATATTGGTTTATGATCAGTTTTAGTAATTTAAGTGGATTAAGATTATCTAAATTAATACGTCAATACCTTGCCGTTGCAAAATCATAATGCGTTGAAGCTATATTAAAACAAGAGATTAATTGAAAAATATAAAAAACCGGTCCTCGCTTTATCTCTTTTTTTGCCAAATGAGAGAGAGAATGCCTACAAAATGCCATAACCAAAAACCATGATGCGTCAAGCTGAAGATAGGGCTATGTCACAGTTAAAAAACCATCCAGGAGTATTTTGATATGTAATTTTTCATAAACGCTTTAGCCGCTTGGAGTGTCCACCAACCACAAAACACTAACAAAAAGACAAACACACGCCTCGCGGGTTAGAAATAAAACACTAGCCAGCATTCTATCTAATCTATACGGTTAATTTCGTCCCTCGACAATTTCGCTGATTATATGTCACGAAAAAAAAACAAAGAAACCAATGAGCGGCAAAATTAGCGTGAATGATCATCAAATACATCTGAATCGACCAGCTTAGAACACCCATTCCTGTATTTAGAGAGGTAAAATTTATATGCTTGTATGTTTGTTGATTTTCATTATAAATATTAAAAAAAAAAACTAAACCATCCACACTCCATCATATAGGCTCAAATTTTGCATAGTCTAATTTGAATGTGTAGGTACGTTATTTTCTAAAAAACTTAACACTGCTCAATAGTTACCTACATATACATATTATCACTGAAGGCTACGTTTTATACAATTTATATCTGCGAAGAAAGCCGCACGCAGAACAATTCCAATTTTATAGTCATTCCTTAAAAACAACACTTAGGTTTAACCTAACTGACGACCGATGCGGCACGGTGGGCGAAGGTCCGCCTGCGACGCTGAAGGTTGCGGGTTCGATTCCCGCCTCGGAACAATTTTGTGTACGATCTGCAGATATTTGATCCGGGTGTTCTGGTCGTTTTCTATGTATAATAAAAAATATCTATCTATGTAATGTATTGTAAAAGATATATCAGTCATCTAGTACCCATAACACAAGCTCTGCTTAACATGGGGCTAGATGATGCTGTGTGAATTGTCCAGCATTATTTATTTATTTATTTAACTACATTATCAATGAATGACTATAAAGCTACGTTTTATACAAGTTATATCTACGAAGAATACCACACGCAGAACTCAGTTATATGTATATACAATTTAAATCCTATCTTTCAGAAAATATGACTCTACTCTGTCCGTATGTTTGCATACAACAAACTGAACACATCAGCGTAATAACTCCCTCCAGTTACATATCAAATGCGATCTTTGTATTGCCATTCAATGCGCTTGCCCATCACTCTGGGACTCAACTTGAATCTGAGTATACAGGGTGGCTGTTTTACTGTGTGCTGATTTTAATCGTGTTGTATTTTTTTTTGTTAATAATGGTACAATATTCTATCAGGCTTAGGATAGACATTACTTGAGGTTTTATTTGCCATCATATATACAATACATCTATCTTATCTAGTCCCACTAGAATTTCGATAGATAAGAATTAGGAAAAGGCCAAGAATTGGGCAAAGGCCCTCCTGATTCAAAGATTTGAAAGGGGTTTTCATAAAAACGATGGTGGTTAGGGAGCTTAGTAGAAACTGAGTTGAAATTATAGATAAACGTCGGTTTTAAACGACTTCGAAAAAGGAGGAGGTACATTGTTAGGCTGTTTTTCGATTTATTCGTCAATTACGGACTGATTTTGATAATTCACTATTGTATAGAAAATGATCCCGAAATGGTGAAAAAATATTTACGAGGGATTGATATTTGTCCCACTCCCCACCACAACTTAAAAACAGATAAAATTAAGGGATTCGAAGTGCGTTTTTAGTTTTTTTTAAAGATTCAAATTATTTTAGACATTGTTTTGATAAACAACACCAATAAAATTACACAGAACAGTCGTTAAAATAACGACAATGGTTTTTGAATGAAATTGGCAGAAAACCCGTTTGTTTTCATACATCAATGTGATACACCCTGTATTCAAGTCCAAAACTTGTATGAAACAGTTTCCACTAAATATACCAGTCGTGTCCTTTATGGAGTTATTGCCGACATGACAGGCATCTAGTAAAGCAACATTATTTAGCCGTATAGGAAACGAAATGTTGGAATTTATTTTGCGATGTTGCCTATGTCGTTTTGAGATAAAGTTTGACAACAAAAACTATCGTAGTTTGAAGAATTATTTACAGATGTAAGCGGGTTAACTACGAACGTTAATTGTGTTGGAAGAAGACTAACGTTACCATCACGAATCCCCGCCCCAGCTCGTGCGCAGCGAGCGGTAGTGTGGAAGAACGCACGCGTCTAGGACCGTACTCACTCACCCTAAAGAAATCCCTCGTTAAGGGATGAAAAGTAGGTATTCTTCCAACACAAATAAGGTTAATTGTTATACCGCTTACATCTATAATGTTTTTTAATGTGTTTATAGATTAGAGGCTTCTTATTTACTTACAATAAGTTTTACCTATAGGTACCTTCCCCTCAATGTTACCCTTATCCCTTCGTCTAGATCTAACTGCAAACAATCTATAGGTAGCTCAACTGATCGACATCAAAAACCAGACGGAAGCGTCTACGACCGACGAAATGTTCGACCAAATCTGCATAGTTACATAGTATAGAATCAATACTCAAAATCTCTATATTTCCGTTAAAAAAATTACTGTACACATAGAAAAGGTCTAATTCTTAACATTCGAGATATCTGATTTCTGGATATAAAGTTCACACACGGATTTCCTTTAAACTTCTGTAAAGAAAAACTGCATTTGAAACCACAAGCAAAGCAAGTTTCCTATATGGTAGAACTAAATTAGTAGATACTTATGATACTAAGAATCGTGCACAAAACACCATCACAAAGTGTATCAAAAGCCGCGCAATAAGTCATCGAAGAGCAATAAACAGTGTCAACGAGAAACCTGTAGGACGCAAGTAAGTATCTAGAACACGAAACTAACCTCGTAAACCAAATGTGCCATTACGCATGCGCGAGCAAAAAGCACACAATAGAACCACAGACTAAATAAATAGCGCGTTTGTGACAGTCGATAAGTTTACTTCATATTGTTCTATGTTTATAGGATAGTGCAAAGTCTCTGTTTTTTTTAAACCTAACTATTTTAGGTATCTAAGAAATGTAATAATGATATATTAATATTAAATTTCTTAGAAATTACCCCGTGTAGAGCGCTCTATAATAGCAAAACCCTTATTTTAGGATACTTACCAGGTTAGGTGTATTTTGATAGGTTTTTGGCAATGAAGTTATGTACGAGTATGAATCGCGTTTCCTTGTAGGTATTGTGGGCATACTTACTGGTGATTTAATTCTACCAAACAGTGTACTTAATGCACCCGGAAATGACCAGGGTGAATCAAGTCTACTAAAAGTATACTAAGTGCACCCGGGTGAATTAAATTATTTAAAGGTTGCCTGGAAGAAATCGCTTTTAGCGATAAGGCCGCCGATTGTGCCACTAGATTTAGTTAGTTTTAAGATCCTTTATTATTTTTTGTATTGATGGTGCAATAAAATTACATGTATGTATTGTAATTACCCCAGGTGAATAAAGTATACCGCCCTGAAATCGCCATTCTAACCCAAAAGGATAAGCAATAATTGCTCTTTACAATTATTTCAAGCACGAAAACCAATTACATTCCCCATTTACACTTACACATTACACCTTTACAAGTACCATGAGATTTCCCAAGATGTTCCACCTAATGTGATGTATTGAATGTGCTACGGTATTCTGGTCTATAAAGTGTAGAGTAAAAGCTGTATTTATGATTTCACGGTATCGGACCGATCGGGGGAGAGAGGCTTTGATATAACATAAAACATGTTCTCATTGAAATGAAGTAAAAATATTAATGTTACATTGTGTCCTTGAGGTTATAAAATAACAAAATGTACTAAAACGTTGTTATACTGAAATTCGAATTTATGAGATTCACCACGTCTCTAACTTTCTCATTTATAATAGGTATTAGTGTGATATTAATTGTTTTAAGTCTTAATTTATTTTAGAAAAAAATGAAAAATCGTCAATTTTTCAATTTTTTCTAAAATAAATTAAGACTTAAAACAATTAATATCACACTAATACCTATTATAAATGAGAAAGTTTCGGATGTTTAGATGGATGTATGAATGGATATTTGTTACTTCTTCACGCCAAAACTACTGAACCTATTGGACTGAAATTGCATATAGGTCGTTCTGGGATGAATTAAAACATAAACATTTTATCCCATAAATCAGTTGCTATGAGACAAAAATAACCTTAACACGTTTGCATAGAAACAGCACGTGCGAAGCCACAGGCAGAAACTAATAAACCATTAATATCATTACGCAACGCATCAGCATTGCCATACAGCGGGGCAATGCAGCCAACATCTTGGGGACGCGCGCCGACTGGTATTGATATAGATTAGTTGAGCTACATGTTGATTATATGCAACAGTCTGCAGTTAGCTCAACTGTATCAATTGTAAATATGTACTTGTTCTTATTTGTTTATATTCTGTTTGACCGTCAAAAAAATTATTCAAACACGATCAAAACCGCCATTTTTAAACATTGAACAGAATTCGATAACATCCCAGCAACAAATCATAACATATTACCATACGAAGCCACCTCCACGTGCATTTACATATCGAGCGGACGGGCGGAGCCGGGAGGCGAAGTATATATAGCTGAAGTTGTGTTCTAGAGAGTTGTATTCTTAGCGAAACGTCAATTGTATTATTTTAACTGTTAAAATAATCGAATCTGTCGTGGTGAATAGATTTTTTAACCAAATGATTATTGGGTCTGATTTTGAATATAGTAGTAGGAAGAAGTAGTGACTACTAATTTAGAAATTCTAAATAAGATTAAAAATTAAAAGACACTACTACGTTTCTAAATCAAATCAGATGAAATGAAAGTTTTGATGTGCGATATTTACCACGATTGTGATGATAATCGTGGAAAATATCTCGGTATAGTGCTATTTTACACTTGGGGTTTCGCAAAAATATGTAGATTTTTGTAAAATTTCATAAGTAAAAAATAAAATTGAATATTTATTTTGGTTTAGAAATAATAAAACCAAATAATTTATACAGAAACATGAGACAAAAAGGTAAAAAACATAGCCAAAGACCTAAGCCTCTACAGACCTAAGCCAAAGGCTGATGAAGATGATGATTGCCAAATAATATGAGTACAACTCTATAGCTCTAATAGTCTGGAGAACTTATTATTTATTCACCATTTTAAAGTGTTATTGAGTTTTCATCGCTGATGCAACGTTTCGGTCGCAAGGAACTTAGACATTGAGCATTTTTTGACGACCGATATGACGCGGTGGGCGAAGGTCCGCCTGCGACGCAGGAGGTTGCGGGTTCGATTCCCGCCTCGGAACAATTGTGTGTACGATCTGCAGATATTTGTTCCGGGTGTTCTGGTCGTTTTCTATGTAAAATAAAAAAATATCTATCTATGTAATGTATTGTATTATGTATATCAGTTATCTAGTACCCATAACACAAGCTCTGCTTACCATGGGGCTAGATAATGTTGTGTGAATTGTCCAGCATTGTTTATTTATTTAACTTTACAATCGTTTCACATTGTAATAAAATATGGTAATGGAATGTTAGCAAAGATGGATGTAACTGACAGTAATAAGATTCCTCGATTCCAGTCAGTAGGTGAGCTATAAACAACACCTAACAGTCACATAAATACTAACCAAGGACCAACTAGGCACAAAATATGTGCAATTGTATTATTATAATGGGCAATGGCTAACTAACTAGAAACACCTGATAATTTTACAGATATAAAAGCCTTGTTGATTTTGTTTGAAACTCTGGTACAAAGCCGATGAGTTCCATCATAAAATAAAAAAACTGTACTGAATTTCATCAAAACAAGCTAAGAACACTACCATATCTAATATTATATTTCTTATTTGATGATTTCTTGTTTGATTATTAAGCTGTTAATCTTTATACATTGTATAATGTATAAAGCTGTTTAAAAATTATTTTGTAAGTTTCTAATAATAATCAAACAAGTAGATATATAATTTTACTTTTCTAAGTGCTTATTTTGTAAGCCTATAGAAAAAAGTTATTGAATCTGAATTACAGCCTTTACTGGTCTACAGATTTATCATATGCGGGGCGGGGTAGTGCTTAAAATCCCCACATTTGGGTGATTACAGCAAACCCCTTTGTTTGAGGATGCACGATCTAAAGTTTTTGAACGTTTTTGTGCTAAGAAGGTTGATGTTAACTGATTACAATTTAAAAAAAACACTATACAACTATATTTTCTGAAAATAAATATATCGATGCATTCGTTTCGGCTCACTAAAGCACGAGTATAGTCACGTAGCTAGAAAAAAGCATAAATGATTATATAGATTTCTAAATCAGTAATTCAGTAATATTTCTTCACATAAGACATGGTACATAATACATTGGTGGAATAACACAGTAGAGCTGCATATCTCGCCCGAATGCAGGCACGTGAATATAAAAATCAGTAAAATTAAATTAAATGTCAGCAATTAAATAAAATAAACGCAAATAAATTGTCAATTAAAATAGAACTCTCTAGGTCAAAACTTAAAATTAAGGTAATCTCCAACCGAATAAAAACAATGCTCAATTAATAAATTAAATAACTTTCTGTTGAATAAGGGACCCTTTAGTTCTTTTACATCGTTTGGCAATTTGTTGTGAACTTTGATAGCCATATTATAACAGTTTCGACTATACAATTGCGTTTTCTTTGCAGGAATTGCTAATCGGTCTTTATGCCTACAGTTAAATGTATATACTTGTTCAAAAGTTTTAAACAATTCCTTGTGTGATTTGACAAATTTACACATTTCTAAAATATACAAGCATGGTAATAATAAATAATAATAAATAATAATAAAATAATAATAAAATTTATTCAAAAATATCTTAGGACTAAAGAGTAACAAAAAGTACCTTATTTAAATTCTGATGGAAACAACAATGTGGGTGCCTGAACTAGGTGAAAACCTGTTTTTCAGGCTGAAAGAGTGCTAACAACAAATAAATAATCAATTTGAACTTGCTTATTATACAAAGCGACGAACATGTATACTTTATGATATTAACTTATGCTACTTACACTAAACTAAATTTAAATAATAAAGGTGTACACAAAGATTTTTAGGTCTACTTAAAAACAGTCAATAAATTTTCTGTGTCATCGTATGACATACATTGCAGTGTATCCTTAAGTTTTTTCTTACAACTATTATAATTTAAGGGATAAATATTGGCTAATACATTTAATCTATTGTATAAAAAAGGACCAAGGATACTGTAAAATTTATTTGAAAAGGTGTGTTTCCGATCTAGTTCTTTAGGGCAAACGTTATTTTTTCTCCTTTTGTTAGCGCTTTCATTGACATAAGGAAGGGCTGCGTGTTGTTTGAGCACTATATTCATTATGAATAACTGTCGAACTGACAAAACTCCACATGATTTAAACAGAAGGTTTGTAGAAAAAATAAAAGGACGGAAAGTTGATACTTTAAGTATCGCTCTTTGTGCTCTTTCGACAGTTAGTAATAATGTTTTACCCACTCCACCCCATGATGTAATGCAGTAGGTCAAAATGGATTCGCATAGGGCCCGGTAGACTTGTATAATAAGTTTTTGATCCGCAATATGGCGTAGATTTTTGAAAACAAAAATCAGTTTGCGGACTCTACTTACTAAAACTTCTATATGGGGTTTGAATGAGAGTGTTTCATCCAGCATTACGCCAAGGTATTTAATTTTATTTGTTTTATTTATGGTAGGGCAAATACATACGTAATTGTCAGCACCTACACAATAATGTGCAAACAGGTTGGGGATGATTTCGTTAGAGGGCCGTTTGCGCATCGAAAATCTTATATACTTAGTCTTATCTGCATTTAGAGTTAGTAAATTTTGCTGAAGCCATTTATTTACAATTTTGAATCCATATTGCGCAAACTTGTACACTTCTTCTTCGGAGTCAGCGGAAAAAAGGAGAGCGGTGTCGTCAGCATATGAAATGATTTTTCCATGATCTAATTTTAAATTGCAAAGTTCATTGATGTAAATTAAAAATAGAGTAGGTCCCAAGACACTCCCTTGGGGGACACCAAAGTCAGTGTTTTTCTGATCACTGCTGACGACATCGCCTATCCTGACGCACTGCGTGCGTTCTTCAAGGTAGCTCGTGAAAAGTTTCAGCTGAGTGCCTCTAATACCCAGTGTTTCAAGCTTGCGCAATAGTATAGGTATAGAAACGGTGTCAAAGCATTTGGCTAGGTCTAAGAATATTCCAATTGTATGCTTACTCTGATCCAGTTCTTGTTCAAGATGGTTAGTAAGGTGATGAACTGCATCTGCAGTAGATACTTGAGCTCTGAACCCGAATTGCATATTTGATAAAATATCCTTTTCATCTAGGTACTTGACTAACCGTTTATTTATAACTTTTTCTAATATTTTGGAAAAAGCAGGAAGCCGGGATATCGGTCTGTAATTGGTGATTTGGTCTTTAGGGCCAGATTTATAGACCGGTATAACTACAGCTTTTTTGAGGCATTTGGGGAAATGCCCTTCGCTCAGGCATTTATTAAAAATATTTGTCAGCGGAGGAGTAAGAATGTGTCTGTTTAGCTTAATTATTTTGGTAGATATATTGTCCCAACCTACTGCGCATTCGTCCTTAAGACTCATTATTATACTATTTATTTCAATCTCATCAGTTTTAAGCAGAGCAAATGAGGTTAGTGTGGAATAATATTTAAATGTTGTGCAAGTAGGTAGTTGCGGCTTGACTTTATCCGCCAAGCACTTACCTACGCCAATGAAAAATTTATTTGCCATGTTAGCAGATTCAGTAGGTGTAGAGCCAACTTGCAATAAACATGAAGGTGACTCACGTTGCTTCGAGGTATGAGTTACAGTTTTAATACAATTCCAGATCTTTTTACTATTGTTCCCGGCATTTTCTAGTGTCATTTTATCGTAACTTATCTTAACTTTCTTTAAAATGTTGTTACAAAAATTTCGGTATCTCTTGTAAGATAACTGGAGAACAGAATTAGTAGGATTTGATTTTGCTTTCATATGTAACTTGTCTCTGTGTTTCATACACCGAATGAGACCAGCTGTGATCCAAGGTTTTATGTTAGAGTTCTTTTTACTCAGTCGAATATTACTTGAATTTTTAATGATTGCATTTTGAACATTTTCTACAACAAACGACATGGCAAACTGCGGATCAGCGGAAAAGTAAACTGGAGCAAAGTCTATGTTACGTAAATCAGCTTCAAGTTTATTCCAGTTTACTTTAGAATAAGTACGTATGTTGTTATGTTTAGGTAATTTACAATTTAAGGTTAGTAGGACAGCATTGTGATCGGTTACGGACGAATTTATAACAAGCGAAAGTGATGGAAAGTTAGATTTCAGTATGATGTGATCCAAACAAGACCCAGCTTGATGAGTTGGAAGCGTATGCGCAGGAAGCAAGCCATGAAAGGAACATAGATTTAGGTAGTCCTGTGCACCAGGGTCGTTACTTCCTGGAAGAATGTTGATGTTAATATCCCCAATAACAATGATATTTTTGAATGATGATAGATTTTGCAAGTTGTCATTTAGTGAATCATTAAAGTTGCTTATATTTCTAAAGGAGGGGGGTCTATACAGAGCAAGTATGGCAAAATCTAAGCCAATTTTGATCAGTAGCCTGTTGCAGTCTTGAATATTCGGTTCTTCAACAGATACGTTCAGGTGGTCCCTTGCGTAAACTATTACCCCATCGTTTTGGTTGTAATTTTTGGTACTTTGGTAAATAGTATATCCAGGCATTAGTGGCACTTTGTATTGTTTACCAAGCCAGCATTCTGTTAGTACAATAATGTCACAATTGATGTTCAAGCGATTTTGGAATATAGCAAAGTTGTCAAAATTTTTAAACACACTGCGAATGTTTTGTGTAATTACGGTCAATGGATTACTAAAAGAGGAAAGATAACGCTTGCAATTTTCTACATCAGCTAATTTAGACTCTGAGATGGAAAAATTATCTAGGTCGTGGATTACACTACTTATCATTATTTTATTGAAAAAAGAAAAAAGATGTATATAAGAATAGGTCTGAAAACTAATTAATTTACGGCGCTCTTAGGCGCCCCCATAATCGATAGAATTAATGTACCTCCTTTCGGCAGCAATTTTTGCGGGACAGTCGACGGAGCCGGTGGCATGTTGGTTCGGTTTCTTATAGTGTAAACAGGTTGCACATTTAGGGTCCTCGGCCTTCTTTGAACACTCAGTGACGGTATGTCCTTGGCCTCCACAGTGTCCACAGGTATGAGCGGTCTCACGACATGACTTCGCCGCATGTCCGTACTGTTGGCACTTGTAGCAGCGGGTAACAAGGGTGAAATCTTTGACTGGGCATGAAGACCAGTTTACGAATATACGGTCCTTTGTTATAAGTGCTTTTCGTACGTCAGCTGGGACCTCAATAATAAAGTTACAATGCTCTGCGTCCTTCCTGCCCGACTTGTGGCTTAAACGTATAGAGTTAAGGAACTTTTCCAGGTCACAGTTCAAAATATCGGCAAGGTTTTGGTGGTAGATACAGGAGTAAACTTCTTTATCAGGCATTGAAGTCGGCACTCCGATGACAACGACTCTCGGCTTTCGCTTAGGCGGCTCATCAATTGTAAGACCCGAGTTAGTGATCTGGACAGTGCTTTTTAATTTTTCAATATCGTCCTTGGAGTCAGTGCTGATGATAACACCACCGTTCTTGGTCTTACGAAGGCCTCTCACATGTAGCTTCATATCCTCTGGGCAGATAATTTTTTGTACGAGGGATTTGGTGTCCTCGCTGGTCTTCATTTTATCATTCGGGTAGATTGCCACCGAACTTACATTTGTGGGCTTTATATAATTGTTGGTCCCTTTTTTGACCATGTCGGCGAATGAAGTTTCTTTAGCAGATGATGTTTTTGATGACGTTTCAATCGTCCTTATTAGGTCCTTCAGCTGGTGGGATTGGGCAAGTTGGTTTTGCAGCATTTCTATAGTGCTGTAGGCCTTTACACATTTGGTTTTCAAGGACTGATAGTGGACGGCCATCTGTGAGGTTCCGTGAACCACTTTGCGGCAGAGGGCACTGACTCTTTGTTTTTGCTCAGAGTTCATTTTACTTGTTTCGGTAGTGATAGAGCACACCTCATTTAGAAATTGGTTGATTGAGGACATCCAGCCTTGTATTTCCGGAGTGGTTACTGCCTGATACTCGACTTCTTGGGAGTCGGATTCATTAGGGCGAGGAGGGGGGGACTCAGGTACGGGCACGGTGGGGGTAGGAGGCGGCGAGCGCGCCGTCCTGGTGCTCCGGAGCCCAAAGGGACTAGACATTTTACGCTAGTTTAATGTTAGTCAGCAAAAAATATATCATTTTTAGTATACAGTCCACACACTTCACTGATTTGTCACTACCGGCACAAAACCAGGTCACGATTTTGCAATTGATTATTTGCAAATTTGTTTACAGTACGGCACGTCTTTCCTCAACGACGACGATATTCAATAAATAAATGTAATGTCAGGATCTTATGTTTTTTAAATATTGGGGTACAAAGGTTCCCACGGAGGCTTGTTGAATATTGCACGTAGACATTTTTTTGCGCTATAAATAAGTCCTTGTTATTATACTAAGAAGATGATGAAAAGTATTTATAAGAGAGAAATGGAGCTTTCTAGCATTATTCTAGTAAGGCTTGCTAGACATATTTGTTTGTACATACAAATATTTTGATTGTTTATCTATTCCCACGCTACAGTTGAGTTTCTCTCTCATGGAAACAACCTAGAATAGCTCATAAATAAATTCAAGTGAAAGTATAATTACCCTGTATTTTTCTGAAAGAAAGATTTATACATAAACATAGAATTAAAATATTTTGGAACAATGTGTAACAAAAATTAAATTAGGTATTTTCTTGAAACTTATGACTTGATGAGGCAAACAATACGCCGTCTCCTGTACTACAACTACATTTGCAGTATTGAAATAAATTAGACATAATCAACATAAATAACCTCAGACCCTTTATTTAGAACAACACGATATTTCACATCAAAATCAAAACAAACTAGTAGTTTCCACTATTATTTGTATTTGTAACTTGCATTACCTAAATTGATATTATTTAATGCTTTAGATTATTTGTTCTGTTTAAAGTGTCCTTTGTTGAATATTGATACGTGTCTAGAACCGTCAAAATGTCTTAGGCCCTTTTCACTGTTTATTTAAATTCTAATCGTTGCGGTTATTATGTATTTTATTATTATTGCCAACGTTTATTTCGATTATTATTAGTTGTTGAAATACAACATTTTTACTAAAATTTCTACGAGCTACTTAACTAACAGCCCTGATAAAAGAGTTGCATAGACACAAAAAACAGCCCCGTCTGAATACTAATGGTGCTGTCGTCCCGTTGGCAACTATAAACTCCTACTACTCCTAGCAAAACATCATAGTCAATATAAAACCCAGCACAATCTAACGATTACAAAACACCACTAAACAACAACGGACGCATAAATTCGGCCAATCAGAACTCAGCCACAGACAGAGCGGCGCGCGATAAGTCTGCAATATCAGCATTGGCAAAATTCCTATGATATCTTTGTGTCACGTTGGGGAATTGAATAAACTTTATTGCTGTTGTGTTAGGGTCTTGTTTTGGAATGTTACGACTGAAATAATAGGTATTATATACACAAAGATTGACTTGTCTATGAGGTTAGTTGTAATCCGAAAGAAATAAACGTTATTGGTTATTTATGTTTAAAAGAATTAAAGAAGGGGAAAGTTTATCTCTGCAGTAGGATACTTCAGGCTAAAATAAATAACAAGAATCACTTTTGAAAAAACGTGCAATTCCACTCCTTTGTTTCAGAAATAAAATACTAAAAATGTAAAAATATGAGTTAAATCCCATGTTTTAACCGGTGGTAGACCGGTAGAATTTGGCAAAAGAATAGACATAAGACACTTAAAATGTGCTGAATTGATAATTTATTCAATGCAATCATTCGGTTACATCGACTCATTGAGCATTTAGCCGTTCCTATAAATCACCATTTACTCGGTGTTAAGCATTTGCCGAGCTGTGTCAATAGAGTTTAATATTGCATTTAATGTACCGACACGTTGCCTCGGGAGGTCATTTATATGAATTAGAAATAATAACAGCCCAGGAATGCAGCCTTGTGACACGCCGCGAAATTATATTATTGTTAGACAGAGCTTTGATTGTTAGACAGAGCTTTTGTAAGAGGACCTACCTTTACGCTTTACGAATACTAGCAGATTCCCAAGGCTCTTTGTGATAATGGAATTTCAAAGTTGTTTTTTCTTTTTATAAATTTATTCTTTCATTTGCAAATCTTTATTCTGTGCACCGTATTCTCTGCAATATTTTAGCAAAGATCAGATATATTAAGGAACTGAAAGATACCTACTCTACTCGTACTCTGCTTTCAAGAACCTGGATATTTTTTGTATACAAAGGGGTTATATAATCCAAGGAATTTTGGTGGCAAATATTTAATGGCATCATCGAAGCAAAGCACAGAAGCTCGAAACAACTTTTGGTTTAATCTCTCTTTCGAATACAAATAGATTTTGGGTTGTTGAAGTTGTGTTTTAGTTTTTAGAAATAACCTTGTCTTGTTGTTTTCTGTTATCGCTCTCTAGTTTTTGTTAAGTTTTCACTTATCTACATATGTCTTTGTTGACAGAAAATATCTTGAATTTTTATTCGGAGTATAGGTATCTATATCAAGAATGATAATATTTTGAATGTAAATATACAACACATAAAAACAATAGTAAACATAATACAATCACTCTTCACCGACCTCGCAACCAAACTTATCAAGTGTAGACAACTCGCTCGGAGCTAAAACAATTAGGTGCAATAAGAACCTGTTGCTCAACTTTGAAACTTAACATCTACGTCGTAAAGATGCAAGTTGTCTGAAGATAAATTAATATACAGGGTAGGTTTTACGATTACGACACGAACCATCATAAGAAAGAAACGATACTTTGAAAATATAAAAAATTCATATTCAATATCCAACCATTTATTGCATACGATAATGTTACTGCATCCGGCTGGGACTTGTGCAAATTGGTAAAAGTCTTTGAGATCTCTGTCTACTTGTAAAATAATATCATCATTTCTTTCGATTTCTCCGTCAATTATGGATCGATTTTTTTAATTCTTTCGTTATTTTATAGGGCATGTCCCCGAAGTGATCCCATACTTTATTTCCCATGTATTAGTCCCGCAGAATTTGATAAAAAAGTTAAAATGAAGGCATCCAAATTCGGTTTCAGGTTTTATCCAAAATATCTAATTATTATCTTTCATTTTATTCAGTTTATAAATATGAATTTGGATTTCTTGAATATCAACTCAATCCCAACTACTAATTTCTAGGACTTCGTTAACGATCACCCTGTATAGTCCGTAACGTGTTGTGCAACAGACGATAAATTTAATTTGTCAATTCTGCAAGTAGGCTGGATAACTGACGCGAAGGCCGCTATTGCAAGTCGCTTGTTTACTTGCTTCGATTAGATTCTTGCTAATCTACACTAAAGTATGGTATCCTAGAGTATACTGTAGATTTAAGTTAGTTTTGAATTTAATTTTGGACTCAAGCCTGGACTTTAAGCTTTTAGGAAAACCAAACCTGGCTAAAGCAGCGGCAAAAGACAATTATAACGGGATATTTATCGAGACTTGAGTTTTACAATACTTCGGCACAGTTTCACACAGTTTACTAAGGAATGAAACCTGGAAAGGTTTCGTTCCTTATTAAACTACACACTCGTTGTAAACAAATCATGACTCAAATAACTTAATCTTAGTTTATTGGGAGAAATTGTGAGTTATATTCATTGAAGAAAGGATCTTAAATTTAAACGTAACGTCATTACATGACATGTAACCGTGATGTCATACATCACACAATCACATTTTCAATGTGATGATTGAATTGCATTCTTTAAAACATAATTTTTCAGTGTTCTATTGATTAGTGTTGTATGTTGTACTGAAGTAAATTTTATGTTGTTTCAGTATTTTTTGTTCCGTTCCCTTAATTCATCATCATCATCAGCCTATATAGCAGTCCACTGCTGGACAAAGGCCTCCCCCAATGAGCGCCATAGCGCCCTGTCTTCAGCTTGCCGCATCCAGCATCTACCTGCAGTCTTTCGCAGGTCATCATCCCACCTGATCGGAGGGCGTCCTACACTAAGTTTACCGAGTCGTGGTCTCCACTCAGGAACACGTTCCCTTAATTACGCCCATGAATATATTTTATTTAACTTCAAAGACCATGAATTTTAAATAAAACCAAGTATTTTAGCAGGTGGGAACAAAAGCTGCGCCGGAGTCGCTCATTGCTCGAGTTAGGTCATGATTACAAATCTACTTACGTAATGAGTCGATATTGTGCACCTTGCTTACAATTGTGCTGAGTTACGAGTTTATTGTTCATTGGTAGACTGAACACCGCTTATAACAACCTAGCTTAGTTGGATATGGCTCGGTCATTTCATTACAATAAACCATACTAATAATAATACTTATACCACTTCACTTGTTGGGGTAAACGTGTTCTTGAGTGGAGACCGCGACTCGGCAAACGTACCTCGGACTCAAATACCCTCCGATCAGGGGGGGGGTGACGACCTGCGAAAGACTGCAGGTAGAAGCTGGATGCGGCAAGCTGAAGATAGGGCACTATGGCGCTCATTGGGGTAGGCCTATGTCCAGCAGTGGACTGCTATAGGCTGATGATGATATAAATGACGGGTCGATGACGTGCGCGCCTTGTCGCCTTCCACAAAACTTCCAGAACAAGATACCCATCGTCCTTTTATTTATTCATATACCCCGTCCACGGATTTATTTTATATTTGGTATATCAATGACGGGTCGATGACGTGCGCGCGGTGTCACCTTCCACGAAACTTCCACCACCCACACCCTTGGTCCAAAATCGACTATACATAAACGTGTAACAAATAATAGTGCAGCAAGTGAAATGAACCAGCTGTTTCTAGAAGCCTGTGGCCTTCAGATAAGGCCTCGCCGCATTTGTCGTCTAATTGTTATCGCTGAATTTAATGCCAATGCCGATAGGGCGGCTTATAAGGCGATTGTCTTGCTACTTGACTTCCCTTTAACGCTACTGGGTATACCCACCTGGGGTATACCCCGTTTTAGGATGCAAATTAATATAAATATTAAATATTAACTGTTGTTAATATTTACGTGTCCCGCGGTGTTACCCGCGTTAAATTCGAATTTTACATTTCTAAAATATAATATTATACTGTGACAGGACCGCTTCGGTCTTCGGTCTTGGTTCGCTTTGTAGAGTCGCTTGTTGCTTTTATATAGATATGTAGTAAATTTTTATTCTTTATGTTCTTATTTATTTATATATTATAATATGTAGTAACAAGTTGTACCTACTTCAGTGAATCAATAAATTAATTTTTGCTTTATTTTTTTCTAATATAGATTCTTTATAACATTAGTATATATCAAAGTGCTTTGTTTCCTTTATACCATACTTAGATACATCACAAATTTAATATTACATAAGTTAAACTAGGAAATAAAGTGATCGCTTTGATTTTTTGTTCACACACAATCTTTTTAAGTTAAAAAGTGAAGAGAAAAGTGAAGAAGCGAACAAGAAACCTTTACCTTGTTAGGTTATTCGTTTTATACTTATTAATAAAAATAATAATAAATAAATAATGGACAATATTCACACAGCATTGTCCCCAAGCTATGCAGTGCTTGTGTTATGGGAACCAACTACATTACATAGATAGATTTTTTTTATGATATATCTGTAGATCGTACACAAACTTTGTCCAGAGGCGGGAATCGAACCCGCGACCTTCTGCGTCGTAGACGGACCTACACCCACCGCGCCACAGAGGTCTTCAATCAGTAACACAGTAACTTCCTAACTTCTATCATTTTCATTCAAAAGATTTCAACGCGCTGGCCACGACCTACCGTTTGATTCTTTAATCCTGGTTCAATATTTAAAAATAGGTTCGAAATTCGAATATTCGAATATATAAGGTTTACAACTATTAAAGATTAAATTTTTATAGTCGAAGCATCCTCATTTAATAACTCTGTATACAGGTATATGGAAAAAAATATTATATATACGTTAACTTTAGTTTACGTCTGCAGCAGGTAAGTTTTCTCTAAATGATATCTTAGCCTTAAGATTAGGAGTTATTTCAGAGACTAGTTTCAACCCGCGGTTTCGCACGCGTTATTCCTATGGAAACAATACAATACAATACAAATATGCTTTATTGCACATCATAAACACAGACAAAAACAGTAAAGAACAAACAAACAAAGATACAGATTCACAATGGGCGGGTTTATAGCTAAGAGCGATTTCTTACAGGCAACCTTTGGATGGATACGTAGCTATGAAACGCATGAAAGCTAGGAAACGTTTATTTAAGGTTATTTTTACCCCATAGGAACTGTTCCATGGGACAAAAAGTAGCCTATGTTTTATTCCGGGCTTGGAACAACCTCTTTGCAAAATTTCAGCCCGATCCGTTCAGTTGTTATTGCGTGAAAGAGTAACAAATATCCATATATACAAACTTTTCTGTTTATAATAAGTAGGCTAGGTTGTATTTGACGACCGTTGTGGCGCGGTGGGCGAAGGTCCGCTTGCGACGCAGGAGGTTGCGGGTTCGATTCCCGCCTCGGAACAATTGTGTGTACGATCTGCAGATATTTGTTCCGGGTGTTCTGGTCGTTTTCTATGTATAATAAAAAATATCTATCTATGTAATGTATTGTATTATGTATATCAGTTATCTAGCACCCATAACACAAGCTCTGCTTACCATGGGGCTTAGATAATGCTGTGTGAATTGTCCAGCAATATTTATTTTTTTATTTATTTATTATCCTGCCTGCAGAAGGACATCCGTTTTCTTTAAAGACGAAATCTTACCCTATTTTTTTGGAACCTTACGTAGTCCCCAAAATGTTAATAGCAGAAAAAACTAAACAACAATATCCTTCAATACTCTCCTAATACGAAAGACCCTGTATCAAGGTACATCAAATACTTTAATCTATGGGATCCACTATTCAACCATAAAAAACAATATCATGTCGAATCGACAGACATGGGCCTTAATTACACCCACTCCAGCTCAAAACCAACCTTAAGTCTATAGCTGTAAGATCTAAGATCAAAGAGAAGATGTGAGGCCATAATAAGCTTTCTAAAAAATGACTTGCCCTGCGTAAGAAGGAATGTGGATCGCTCGTGAAGTCTAAGCCCAAATGTGTGCTGCTAACTCATTGGTGTTACGAGAACTTGATGAAATATTTCGTGTGAACTACGCTTTAGTTTTTGTTGTAGAGGGCTAGTTGTTAAAGATTTAAAGACTTCTTTTAAGATTTTGTAAAGTGAGTTGTGTTTTGAATAAAGTTCTTTGCTAAAACTAAAGCAATGCGGTGTTTGAAAATCGAATTAAAAACCCGCTCAGAACACGTTCGATATTTAATTGTTGTTTTAGAAGTCCAGTGGGTGCTAAATGTTGCCAGCGCAGTCAAAACTTTTATCGCCACAAAATAAAATGATAATGATTTGTAGATAGCTATGGAACCAACCCGAATTTAGCAGTCTTATAAGTGGAAATGTATTGTGGTTTGAAGTTAGGCCCACTAATGAAATATTACACTAAAATATGTGCCGTGAACGAATACCAACCAATTACATTTTAATATTATTCATATCGAGTCGGGTTCCTATCACTTTACTATCTAATTAACGGTTTTAAGACGAATTAATAAGATTTTATCTGCGCCTACTTTCTGCATGAAATTATTCTTAAATATTTGAAACTTACTAACCTAAAAATTGAGGAATTAATTAATAAAACTATAAACAAACCTCCGCTCGTTCAAGTTTTTTTTTACGCATGCGGTAGGTCTTAGCAATGTACCTTTCAGTAGGTACAGGAATGTAAGAGTTTTTAAAATATATATATTATATTTTATCTTCGTTGTGTAGTAAAATTATAGAGCAACCAACCATTTAACAGTTATAAAAACGCAAACAGAAATTTAAATAAAAAAATACGGTAAACGAACGAAACCATACATTCAACGAAAAAAAAATACGGTCTAAAACGAAACCAAAACTGCAGAAGTGGTCATGGTCATCTAATCACCAATAAAATCTGTCAAAATGTTATCAATTGTGTTACTCAACTTGTTTCGTGCCAGTTGGCATCTTTTGTTAGTATAGTAGTAAAATCAGGTTTTCGAACGACATAAAATGCTAAAAACATAGTATTACATTACAGTTATTTTGTAGTGTGGGTTTTGCTTAAGCATCGCCTTTTAAAACTTGTATATAAAACTATTGACGATAAAAATAAAGAAGTTAATGTAATACTGAAACAAGTTTGGTGCTAAACCTTGATCATTTTTCTACGTAAAAAATAAAACACAGACATTTCACACATTATTATTATTATGAGTTGTCTCAAAGTAATTAGAGTTTTTACTGATAAGTAAGTACCTACTTAATAGTAGTGTAGTGTAGTTTCTACAAAATAACTAAAATGTATCTAGTAATCAACATTTTTGTTATTTTATAGATAGGATAGTTACGTAGATTTTATAGATCTGGTACTTACTTAATAGTAGTGTAGTGTAGTTTTAATAAAATAACAAAAATGTAGTTATCTGCCTTTTTGTTATTTTATAGAAATAACAAAACAAGCGTCTCAACCCCTCCATACATATTCATCGGTGCATTAAATTACTTCCATTAACAGTTTTTCTGTAATTTTAAAATTGAATACACAATACCATATCAAATTCATTCTCATCTATTTCAAAAACGACGGCAAAAACTATAAAGCTAGCAATTCCAAACATATAATCCTGAATCCTCTACCCACTGTGAGCAAAACCACCGCAAAAACTAGTCTTCGTACAACTCTTCCCGCCCGTAGAGAGAGCTCCTTTTTCTGCGCAAGTGCAACCACGTTATGTTTATGTATGACAGTTAAAGCTAAACGTCTAATGCTTGATATTGATGGGGAAGAAAAAAGCTGTCTAATTTTAATATGTTTTCTACAATGTAAATTGCTAGGACATTATGTCTACTTTAGGCTTTGCAGGAAGTTTTTGTGCGGATGTAATAGGCTGTGGTGTAAAGTAGGCATAGATGTTGAGCTCTGTGAGAGTGAATTCACTTATTAATGAGATGATACACAATAAAATAAAATAAATATAAAATATTTCTGGACATTGCACACAGCATTATCTAGACCCAAGTTAAGTAGGATTTTGTTATGCGTACTAGATAACTGATATACATAATACAATATATTACATATGTATGTAGATAGGTTTTCATTATACATAGAAAATACGCAGAGCACACAGAACCAATATTTGCAGATCCGGTCACAAACTTTGATCCCAAGGCGGGAATCGAACCCGTAACCTCCTTCGTCATAGCCCACTGCGCCACACCAGTCGTCAAAAAAAATATTGTTTCTTAAACTCTTTGCGGTTATAACCGTCCTAAGAAAGCAATTTATACTCAAAGAGGGCAGAGCCGGGGGCTCGCGCTTATCACTTACAAACAGATTAATTTTACTTTTTAATAAAAAGCTTAGGCCCGTAGGCGGCATCCTTAACCAAATTAAATACACCATTCATAAGAATTAGCAAAACCTGTCCCGGACAAGACTAATCCGAAAGAATTCAAAAAAAGAACAAAAAAATGGCCGACCTTTAAATACATTTTTAAGCTAGCAACATTATCCTTAATTCTTATTGACAGAAATGTCCTCTCGAGAATTATCTTATTTGGGTCACTTATAGGGGCAATGATCTCGATTATTATCCTTTTATTTTCAAATCGTCGGCTCGTTCATTTGCATTTTATCAATACTATAATCTAAGAGGTAGGGCAACAATTCAGTGAAATATTTACCGATGAAATGCTAAAGTATATCGCTTGAGGTAGATTTTAATCATGAAAAAGTATCTTCGCGAGCTCAAGTATCAGTTGGAACTTTGTTTAAAGCAGAATTATTCTAATTAAAAATCATTTCTTATAAAAACCTCAGGGGATCTTATTTTTTCTGCGAACGGAATGGTTTTACCGTTTACCGCTACCGGTTTTTGGAAATGGAACATAAGTCGTAACTTAGTTTTTTAAATAATTATTGCCATTATGTCAAATTGAATTAGGTAATAATAACATTGATGGTTATGACAAGATTCTCAAAAAATAAGTTCAATCAAAAATATATTTAAGTTTAACCTACTTGTCAATTTTGTCCTTATACCCAATTTCAAACTGCAATGATATATAATTATCCTACTTAACTTTTTTGCAAAAATCGTAGGTGTCCAGTAATCGTTAAAAACAAGGTGCTAATTTATCAGTCCAAAAGCGAAATCGATTGCATACATTGACGCAGTGCGATTGACTCGATTCTCGTTTTTCGATTCGTTTTGTTTCATTATCTGTTGTGTGATTGTTGGTTGTGATGCGAAATTTATGATTTAATTGCTGGTTCGAGTTTTTACGGGTTCAATGTTCTGAGTGCACGTAGCACCATTTTCGAGATGCATTCATGCGTGTAGACAAATTAGAATATCGGATTCGACTTTGGTGTGATGCTCAACGGAAATTCAATATGGTCGCTGCCGATTGGTTTACAATCGATTTTTAAAATGTGAATAAGCTTTGGGAATTTTCAACCTTTCCACTTGAAGTTTATGTACCTAAGCTATTAAATAAAAAAAGTTAGTTTTTTTCTTCTAGTAAAATCTATTTTTATTTGCATGAGTCATAAAAGGCTTAGCTTAATAAATACACAAAAGGAAAGAACATTTACTTTACCACTTTGAAATCAACAAATACCAGAAGATATCGCTAAAATATTAAATATCTCATGCGATAAACAACTAATCCGTACAAGGCTTGTGCCTAGAACAAAGGCATAGATAATAAAAATCTCCACGTAATTATTCACAACACATTGTAGAGTTTATTATAATGGGCAACGAATAAAACTCTTGAAACCAAATGTGCTATCAGTAAGCGCACAACGCCAGACATTATCGTAACACGATACGGAGCGTACATAACTAACAAGTCCCGGGTTCTATTCCCGGCAAGTCCTGTAGTCGATAAAACTTAGCGAAACAATATCGACTTGATACCAAATATCGAGTGAGTTAATGCCCCGTCGACTCGATAAATTGCGGACTCTGATATGGGGTGGGCATCACTACTGATTCTTTTTTTAAGTAGGCGATAGTATTTCTGCTCGCTATTTTTTTTTTGCTGGCAATAAATTTAGTAGGCCATAGGACTTTTATCAATAGTTTTTTTTATTGTATTGTACTATAATTGTTCTTTTTTTAATCCTTTATTCAGTAAGTAACTACCCTACTTTTTTACTAAACAAGTCACTAACTGGTAATGGAATTACTTGTCATGTATTTGCACAAAAAATGCATACTTTTTATTTAAAACATCAAATCCTGTTATCAGTAAATACAGGAAGCGTTATAGGAGTCAATTCAACACTCAAAGGTCTTCATGATTGATTCAAAGATTCGTTTTCAAGTTTTAAATAGCCTTTTGAATAAAACGATAATGTTATAGAAAGGATCTAAGCTGAAATAAAATTATAGCTAGGGACGTTTAGAACAGGAAATGACATAAAAGACGTAATTTCAGAGATGGATAGGGATGCAAATGCCCGTAAATCGTAGGGTTGCCAGATGTAAACAAGTTTCGTTTTATCTTGATATCTTGTGTTATCAAATAAAGTGATATATAAAACCATACCTATTTAACAACATTTCGCGTAATAAGTAGTAACGTAATTATCTCACTTATCTCTTTTATACGAAGAAGATGTCTTCAACAGCCAATAATAAATAAAAATACTGACGGTACGCCAGTATTTTTTGACAATTCATTTGATTTATGTTTGAAAACCATCATGTAGAATTTCTATCTATCTGGCAACCCTGAAAATATTCCAACATCCTGAATCAATATATTTTACAGTTTCGTCTCGAGTCTATTTGCATCTATTTACGATATCTCCTACGTTTATATTATTTAGTTTATATCTTCCTAGAATACATTAAATTGTGGTAAATCTAGAGAAGAGCCTTACGATATAAATTTATTATGATTTTGTCAAACTGTAAAAGGGTGTACTGACATTTATATTTTGTGTTCATTCAACTTTTTTTGTGTTTTACCTCATTACTCAAAATAAAATATCATCCAACTAAAATTACAAGTTATCAAAAATTACATTTTTTGGCTTGCTTTGAGTGAAGTTACAAAAAACGACTTGAATGTCAACCTTTAATGATCGTGGGTTTCTAAAGTCAAAAGTTAAAATCAAATAAGATCTAAACTCCTCTAATAGCCGGTAGAAAACATAAATTGCGAAAGGTTATTATAAAAATGAACAGAAATGAACAGTATTCCTATTATAAGCTTTAATAACTAAAATTAAAAACGAAACTACGTGCAGGGTTACCCGGTTTTCATTATCAGACAAAAGCCACTGGATAATAACGTCGATAAGAAAATACACTCTATGCGCAAGATCTAAAGTTCCATTTAAATTTAAAATTTATGTGTAAAACGTAGAGCAAGGAAACGTTGTGGGTAAAGCGGTTTCTTTTTAACCAAGAAATATTTTCTTAAACAGTGAATTTTTTTGTTCCTGATTTAATATATTACATATATTCTTTACACAATAAAAATATCAGCACATTTCATCTTAAGTAAGTGTTTTCCCACTTTTTTTATTTGCCAATTTAAAATAATGTAACAAAAAAGCTTAATAATAACACTAAAAAAACCACAAAGAAAGGTACCTAGTGTTATTTGTTATGTTATTCACATAGGTTTGACAATATTATAATTAGCTAATTTTCTAAGTATTTTTGTGATTACTTACTAACTACTTAAGATATAATTACAATATACCTAATACGTTAATTCTTAAAATTTGTTCATAAATTGGAATTAGGATAGTCAGAATCAAACCCCTTGATACTGATGTAGGTTGGATAAGAAGTACGATCTACGTTTATACTTCATATCAAACCTTCTGTTCGTAACCTCTTTAGATCACAGTGAGAGCCTCCAAAAAGGTTCTGTTATTGGCTCTGTGGCGCATGCGCCGTCGTCCGCCATCCATCATTACGCGCCAGTATACGCAGACAGCCCTGTAATTTCCACCCCCCACTTCCGTCCCTCTCGCACCCACGTAAATGCTTCGCTTTACTAAAAGAAGACGTTGAAATGGAATGAGTTTCTTCGAAAAACTGTTAGTACCTATTCAGTGGCTTTGATGTTTGGTTGGTAGTAAACACGTGTTTTTTTTTCTATGAGGTTTTATACTTTTGCACAATGTTGATACTCGTTTGATAGCAGCCAATATTTATTATTTTTCGAACGAAGAATATTTAAAAAGTGCCAGATGTTTTGTTGATGATTCTTAGATTCCTATATATTACACAAAATGAAGTGTTGGTTAAAATGTACAATCATAAGTCCTAGTGGTAAATAATGAAAATTATTTTTCCCAATATGTCATAAAAGGACATATTTTTCGAATTACGGAAGAGAATAAATAAATGAAAAACTTGCTCATTAAATTATATTTTTTTATTGGTGGTACTTAATACAATTTTTTTTACGCAACAGTAAGTAATCGTTATTTAATTAATCAAAATTATGTTCAAAGTTCCAATCTTCAATTTAATACATATTTTTCAAACAATATCATCAGTCATATTATGCATTTACTATTGCCAGCTCAACTTCCCACAAAATAGAAAAGCACTTTTAGACCTACTTTATTGGAAAATAAATTGAACTCGCTTCTGATACACGCCTCTTCTATATCCCTGAAAGGGACCACACATAGAGCCTGTACCTACTTCCCTACTCATAAAAGTTATAATAAAATTGCGAAACTGATTTTTTAATACATACGAGTATGTATATTCAGAAAAGTTAAGTTATTTATAACTCGCTCGACGTGCAGATGCCCTGTGAAAATTCGTAAAAACATTTGGTACTTTATTGTATTGTAGTAATTATGATGCAATTTCAGATGATGTCGCAATTTTGATGTACTAATTCAACTTCTTTTTCGAAAGTAAATCATAAACATAGGATTATTTTCAAATATATATTTTAAACACTTTGCGATCCAATTGTAGTTCGAATACAAATAATATTATGGCAACACAAAGCATGGCAATCGCTTTGAACGGCTGTCACTGTCAACTAAATTGTTTTCTACAATATCGCATCATCTCAGAATATGACCTTTGCATCTCATCTTAGTGCGCCGCGATGGTATTTTTATGGAAAAGAGTTTACACCTTATTGAACAACATTAAAGTTCAAGTTCGCAAGTAGTTTCGAAGTGAATAGTTTCGCATTAAACTTGATCCGCGCGTAACACCCAATCATGTAACTCGACGGTGTATAAAGAGTTAATTTCGTTTATGGAACGTTTTGCACTGTTCCTTTTTTTAAATTTACGGAGTGAGTCGAATGCACAAATTATTTTAATACGGTTGAAGTTGGGCGATACAAAAAGTCGGTTATTACTCGAGCGATCATCGAATCGAATGATTCGGTATCGTTTACATGAATATGAATTCGTAATCGATTCGGCGCTGGTAGGAGCGGTAGCGTTTTGCTCTACATAAATAATGTTGTGTTATGCTGATCCATCGTTATCACGCTATTATTCAAACGAGCTTCGAAAATGTCTCTTTAAATGTTAATCCATCTAAACGGAAATTGGAAAAGAATGTGTTGCCAACGACATTGTTATTGCGTGAGACCTGCTTTATTTATATTTATTGGATAAATATTACGTAAACTTTGTATTAATTTTTTTTTTCATATGCATAGGTACGGACCGCTAAGTTCAACACAAAATTCTCACTCCAATCATGGCCGTGCTGGCTGGCTATCGAGTAATCGAGGCTTCCCGTCGTTCCGGGTCTCGTAATTTTTCATAATAATCGATCCTTCAACGGCAAAATCGTAAAATCTGCAATTACTTACTTGTATGAAGCCATATTAAATACCTTTTATTTAGAAACTACCTGCGTTTACAAAAACAAATAATGGACAAAAAGGAATTTTCTGATTCAGAAACAATTAATGGAAGCTATGGCTAAAGCGATTAATAACAAAATACAATTAATAGGTCGTTAAGACTGACTAGACACTAGACAAGACATACAACTTTTTCAAAATGGCTGCCAACTTTTCCCGCCAACTCGAGATGTCGACATCCATAGACACGGATGGCCACGTGCTAAGCTCGGTAAATGATGTGTTCGGATTTTGAATTTATGTGAACGCTTCTTCTCGCTGTAAATTATGTGACCCAACTGCAAAAGGCATTTCATTTACCTATAAGAACTTATAATATATTGTGGGTATTTTGTTTATTATAGGTATGTATTTAGAGTTTCATAGTGCCAACCAAAACGGCTTATTTACCATAATTTCTTTTATTCTAATATTTCGGCATCGTCGCATGCGCCATGATCACGGAATAATAAAATTAAAGTCACGAGTGATTTTTATTAACTGTATTAATAACCAAAATATATATACTCAATCTCGTCAAAAAAACTGGACTACAAAAAGGGAAATTGCTATAAACCTATATTTTATGGATCATCACCATTGTCATACAGCAGCGGGGCAATTGCTGCCAGCGTCTTAGGGACGTTTGGACTGGTATCGACATGGATCAGATGAGCAACCTGTAGATTGCTGGCAATAGTCTGCAGTTACCTATATTATTTCAATTGTAGATACTAGTTCTAATTTTTCCATTATTTCTTTGGAACTTTCTTTGTTAATAAAAAGATGAGAAAGAGAGTTAAAGAAGAAACTATACTATGGCAATTAGAGAATATCCCAAAAATAAATCAAATTTGACAGGGCTTGGACCTACGACCTTGGAATTGACCCCTGCAGTACAAGGACGCTGCAAACAACTGAGCCACGAGATCAAGTGACCGTCTATTCGAAAATTTTTGCGACTTCCTACGGCTCTAGCGCCCTAAGTCTATTCTATGGAGACGGTAGTTCGTAGAAAAGAATGATTTACGAAGAACTATTACCATGAACTGATTTCAACTATTCCTCCATCACGTCTACTGGCACCTAACCATCGCAGTCCGATAACTCAATTAAAAGCATGCCAATGATTCCCACAACCCTGCTTTAGGCCAGCAAAAACAAGAGCCGGTATTCCCAAGTATTTATTTCAACAACGCGTTTTACAATCGGTAACCACCCCCTTTGTGCTGGGACTAGTAAACGATATGCGTTTATTGGTTAATGACGACCTCTGTGGTGAAGTGGGCGAAGGTCCGCCTGCGACGCAGGAGGTTGCGGGTAAGATTCCCGCCACGGGACAAATGTTTGTACGATCTATAGATATTTGATTCAAGTGTTCTGGTTGTATAATATAATGCTAGACAATTCACAAAGCATCAACTAGCCTCAAGCTAAGCAAAGCTCGTGTCTCGGGTACTTGATGACGGGTACTGGCTTACTTAATACAATAGTATAACAATGGTATTGAAATTCCCAGAACACCCGAAACAAATATTCACGTTAAAACATTTGTCCCAATACGGGAAACGATATCGCAATCTCCGTCGTCGCAGGAGCCTTCGCACGCGCCATAGAGGTCACATATTAGTGTGATGTTTAATCGGAGAGATGAAAACGTGGAACAACGCGTGATTACGAGTTTGGTCGTTGAATAAGACCCAGTCCTAGCTCTGTGGGAATACCAGTAACCTTTTTTTGCTACATATTAGCCGACCAAGATAAATGTACTCACTCACGGTAGAATACAGACAGACATAGTTGTCATCTAGAATTATGGGCTTACTTACACAAGCCAGATTAAAAAGAACGAAGGAACATTCGTGATCGCTGGAATAGCAGGATTTTGAATTTTGAAATAAGAACATTTTATTTTTTTATTGTAGCTGTAGAAATAATTTCAAATATACCGTTGAGAATACTTTTAAGATGTTTGTTTGAGAAATAAAACATGCGTGGAGGTTTTAAAGATTTATTAGATGAAAAAATATAATGTTACAGTGAAATGGCTTGTGGTATTGGATTTTATCACACAGGAAGAGCGAGCTGACAATCAAAATTGTTGCCAGTTCATAAAAACAGTATAATGTTACCATAATAACCAACTTAGGGTCAATTACACACAATCATGCCTAGTTGGGCTTGGTACATACGATTTATGTTGTGATGGTTCTCAACAATGTTTCATAGGTACTATTACATAGGTACCTAAAATCTTTGAGTTTATCAGTAATAAAAATTTTACGAAGTTTTAACAGAAAACCTAACTCTTCCTGAGGTTTTAAAATTTATAACGGTATAGGTATATGTTTCGGACTAAAAAAATCCTAAGTAAGCTATTAAAGTAGGTACTTAAAAGCAGGGTACAGCAAAGGTACTGGCCGACGTTACGGGGCGTAATGTAACGTATTAGGTACACAGAGTGATCTGATCATATTCTATATGGTATACTAGCTACGCCCTGCGGTTTCACCCGCGTGGCGAGACCTAAATAATTATAATAGTATAAAATATGACCTGTCTAAGTGCTTATTTGTAAGCTTAAAGAAATAAAAACTTTTCATTTTCATTTTCGATAGATATTTTAGATAATATACCTACATTATATGTATCTTAATGAATTGCAGCCTGTGTTATTCTGATATGTAAGCTATATTATTGTGAAGTATCATCAAAATTCATTCAGTCGTTTTTGCGTGAAAAGCAACAAACATCCTCACAAACTTTCGCATTTATAATATTAGGTATATTAATAGGATTTACAAACTAAAGTTCGGCATTAATAACAGTAAATAAAATTTTTAAAATGTGCAAAGAGTAGAATGAAACTAGTTTTAATTCAATTGAATGCAGTTTCTACCTTTTTGTATTGTAAGTAATGTTATTTAAAATTCTTAATGAATTCCTACAACTTTTGTATAGTGCACCATTATTTAATTAACGAGTTGCATATATCTACGAATAAATTAATAAATACCGGACAAGTGCGTGTCGTGCCTCGTACTGTGAAGGGTTCCGTGGGAAAAACATAGCCATCTTTACGCGTAAGGTATATACAGGGTCATTGGTAATTCGCTGATGCTGCATGAACTGAAGTTCTCCTCATCATCACGAACAAATTCGTAAAAACAACGTAAAACGTTCCTAAAGACGCGTAACAGTAAAGACAACAGGTTATTTTTTTTAAAACTCTTACTGTACTTACTCTCTGTACTGTAATGTAATATCTAGATATAAGACGTTATTTTAAGTTCAATATAGTGTTCATTCATTCATTCATTCTTCTACAAAATGAAAAAAACACGTTTGTCAGGAACCCGTAAAATTTACTTCCACTTTCACACCCACTGTTAATTAAAGGCAGAGCCGTTTTTAAATTTAGTTTCAAATAAAGCCCCTCTAAAGAACGACTATTGCATGTATGGACCTAACCAATACAAAATTTAAGAATTAAAACTTGGCATCTTCCCAAATGCTCGTGATGATGTGCAAAACCTACAGTTCACGTAGCGTCAGTGAATTACCAATACCCTGTATATACTCGTAAGGTACCTATTTTAGACATTTTATTAAAGCACTTGGCCCAGCCTGGCGCGGTTCACATGAAGGTTCATACTTATTATTATATGATCATCATCATCATCAGCCTATAGCAGTCTACTGCTGGATGTAGGCCTCCCCCAATGAGCGCCATAGCGCCTTGTCGTCAGCTTGCCGCATCCAGCATCTACCTGCAGTCTCATTAGTCAGTTTTATAATATACCCATGCCAAATTATCTTTTATAAATATATAATTTGTGTAGTAGTCTTTCATTTAAGCGGCAGTCAGATGGACATAAAACAATACCTAAAGGTTTCTGGCACGCACGGAACCCTAAAAATGACTGCACATTTATAATATTTTGTTAAGTATTCCAAAGCATAAAGTTCGTTTATCGAAAGTTATTTTTGCAATGTATTAAAAAGATCTTAAACGGTTTTATCATTATGATCGACGGGGACACCGCCTGGGCCTTAATGCATGATTTTACGACCTTAGGAGGGGGCCGCATTGACAGCGGGCCACAAAAAACGCGTAAGAAGCTATTTATTTACAATTTCTAAGTTTGCTACTTATAAATAAATAAAATAAAATTATTTTATTTCGGACTACTATATATATATATATCTTAGCTTCTCTGGTAAATGGAAATAGTGTTTTAATGTACAAAGTTAATAGGATGGTTAGGGCAGTCTTAAAGATCTAAGCTAAAGCGTTTTGTATCGCTATTTCAAAAAAATTCGTTGTACTCTAGTTTATTATTCGAGTTTTACGAATAACCTATTTGTGAATAATAATGATGAAAATGTATCGAATCAATAATTTATTTTTTAATTTTTATTTTTATAATATATATGACCTACTACTATTTTACTTAAGTACTCGAATTAAAACTTGGTGTTATCAATAAATATATTGTATTGTATTAGGTAATAAGTGTTAGGTTAGACTTGCTACATTTAATGTCTCATTTATATTACACACAAAAAAAACAATAAAATATAATTGAAAAACAATCCAAAAAATGAAACAAATCAATAAACGAACAATATCAAAACATATTACTCATTGCCAAAACCGCTTTAAGCTCGCTCTCACACCGACCACGCCCTATCGACTTTGCTTCGAGATTGCTTTTCATAAAAAACTTTTTAATTATCATTGCTGATACCCACAGCAGTAAAGGCCCGATGAAACGCTCAGCAATAAAACGCCGCGGATAGTTTTAGCACACATTTACATGAATAATCCTTTAGTAGTCATCAAAAGCTCACTGACCACACGGCGAGCGGAGCTTCCGAACAAAAGGAAAAAGTTAAAGTGAAACACGGCTATAGCTTATTTCACTTATTTACTAGCTACTTTAAACAATATTTACTGATATTTGCAGAGTTATGGCCACCAATCAGGATAGGGAAACTTCAAACTTCTAGAAAGTTCTACAGGTAACCTAAGTAAACGAGTAACTATTCTAAGTAAGGTTGTGCGAGCACCGGGAGGAACAGAAAAATAATGGTTTTTGAGCAAGTGTGAAAAATATGTTTATCCAAAATTTGATAAACTACATTTTTTACACATAATCATCATCAACCTATGTTAATCCACTGCTGGATATAGGGCTCCCCTAATCAGCGCCATAGCTCCCTGTCTTCAGCTTGACGCATCCAACATCTACCTGCAGTCTTTCGCAGGTCGTCGTCCCATTTGTTACTCGAAGGGTCGTGAAGATAACGGCTAATAATAAATAAATAAATAATTCTGGACAACAAACACATAATCATCTAGCGCTAAACTAATTCAGGCTTATGTTATAAGCTCTGTAGTCTCGCGTTTATTTACCAATTTTCCCGACGTTTCAACAGGTTTACACACTGTAGTGGTCACGGGATGACTGTCATCCCGTTTCGCGACACCGCGCCACAGAGGTATTCAAATTAAAATAATACAATATGTTTTTTATTGCATAGGTATTTAATAATAATAATAATAATGCTGGACAATTCAACACACAGCATTATCTAGTCCCATGGTAAGCAGAGCTTGTGTTATGGGTACTAGATAACTGATATACATAATACAATATATTACATAGATAGATATTTTTTATTATACATAGAAAACGACCAGAACACCCTGAACAATTATCTGCAGATCGTACACACAATTGTTCCGAGGCGGGAATCGAACCCGCAACCTCCTGCGTCACAGGCGGACCTTCGCCCACCGCGCCACATCGGTCGTCAAATTCAAGTCATCGTATTCAATTTGACCTAAGTATCTACCGTGCTAAGCAAGCCGGGGTGCAAGCCACTATCATGATCTTGTAAATACTTCGTGCGTGGACCACGCTCCGATGATTTAGAAATAGAAATCTCTGTATTATGCAATGAGTTTTCATTTAATTACTAATTACTTGTAATGGCTGGATTGATTACAGTTTGCAATTTTGTTATTACTTTCCAAATGTGCATAGTTAATTGCTCTTACGCCAGTTTTATGGAGACTGCAATGAGAAAAGAATATGTACCTACCTAAATGAGTACCCGTTTTAATACGTTTTCACTTCTCTTGCTCAAAAAATGTGTCATTATAATGAAAATATAAGTGTATATATATAATACTATATAGTAAAAAATACTACTGGTAGTATTTTTTCTTTTAAATTATTTATCTGAATTGATCACCAAGATATTCGTCCTGTTGCATAAAGATTCGACTTTTCTTTTCTTTTTTCATTCAATTTACAACGATAAATTTACGCCATATTTCTATAAAAATGTTTTTTTTATGTGTTTTGTTGGCGTTGCCTTAACAAAAATAAATATATCACGAACTTTATCAAAGCTTATTAATACGGGTATTTATCGCGTTTATTTACCTATTTTTCCCGACGTTTCGACAGGTTTACACACTGTCGTAGTCACGGGATGACTGAAATAGGTAAAAAAAACCCCGCTGTATCATTACTTATAGGTAATTTTGTGTTCAGATCAAGTATGTTTCAAAATATTTATTATTAACATACATATGGCTTTAATGCTCGAGTTTACCTTAAAAAAAATATTAGTAGACACTCCGCAGCATCAATTCGCAAGCCCACTCCATAAATAAGATTACTTACATAATTTGTAATAGTAGGTATCGCGTGACTTTGCTCTATAACGAGGCTTGTCTTCTGTTTAGGTTAGAGAGTCAGGCATTCCACCAACCTATAAATTGTAAGGCTATTTAATTGTCAATAGTGAATTATTGTCCATAATTGGAAAAATGTTTCCTATGTTATCTTGATTTTGGCCGGGAGCATTATTTTATTGGGTTTTTAATGTTTTTTTTTTCGGGTTTGATTTTTGTTTATTGGTTTTAGAGGATTTGTCTTTTTAGACGAAAATAGCAACAGTTCAGGCCTTTATTTTATACTGTTTCTTTCTACTCTTCTAGGTGATAACTACTTAATGTTTTAAAAGACATGTATTATAAACAGCTGCCATTATTTAAAACTTACATAAAATTTTAAATGTTTCTTAACTGTTGAATCAAGTAAGGAGTTATTGTTAGAATACCTACTACTTTGATAACCTACACAAAATTTTGGACACGTTTTATAGCCAAGGGATAAGTGTTTAGTTTTTTCTCCTATTAAAAAGTGTTAATAAAATAACATATTCGTAGGCGAACACGTCATAACATTGAATGACTCGCCAGATTGTAGCCACAAAATACTAATGCCGTTTTAAATTATACAAAGCACTTTGTATGTACTTACGTTCGAAGTTCAAACTTTTGGACAATTAGAATCCTACGCACGTGTTGACGCGGTAACCATAGGAACGCGAGGAATCCAAGATGGCCGGTGTTATCAGGTTATTGAGCGCGAAACCGCTACCGGTGTACCTAGTGATGGCGGAGTATCGATAGCCCATTTTATTAAAAGTTTAAACGGAACGATTTGTAAAATGGTGTAGATTCTGAATTTCTTAGACATTTTATCTGTGTATTTTTTTACTTCTACTACGGTATGATAGGGTAAGGAAGGAGACATATAAAAATAATAGTCACGTGATTGTAAACGAAGATTAAAAGTTGAAGTTTTTTTGATATATGTATTGTCTAGCTGATTCTTCGTTACTACTTTCAAAAAAGTACATAGGCCTAGTATTATAAAGCTTTCTCAAATTTTACAACTTAGTCCCAGTTTTCACCTACGAAATACCGTTTATTAATATTTCCTTTCATCATAAACGAGGAGCATGTTAGTTAAGAAGGCGCCTTTTCTATTTTAGTGCCAAGGTAGATAGACTTACAAGTGGATATAAAATCCCCAGTATCTAATTAACATGATTCTCACGTGACTCTAACCCACAAAAGACTGAGCACGTTCTTTTCAGAATCAAAATAGAACAGTCGACTAAGCTTTCATGACACAATGATTCCTAAATAGCAGTAGAAACGTCTATTAAAGCCGAAATACGAAACACATGGCCAAATGACAATTGCTAAGATCGTGAGCACGGAACACGACACCGGTGCAGTTGCAAGTGACGAAAAATCATTCGCTTCAATTGTTTACTGTTCGCGATCACGTCGGTACGTTTTATAATTGAAATACTGCCTGGTATTTATCGGTAATGTCTTAATAGAATGCTCCATTGTAAATATATTGAGCAGACTTATTTAAGTAGTCGATAAATTATCATCGATAATGCAATCAGGATAATCGATGCAGCAATCTCTACATCTCAAACTCCTTCGAAATTTGAAACGGTTTTTGTTTTGTTAGATTTATTTGCTTGAATTGCAACCGTTCCATATTTGAAATGCCACGCTCATTGGCCTGCATAGGTTTGCACTGGCTGCAGGCGGACGCCTCGCGTCTGCTGTTTAATTTTCAATTTAGATCGCAATTTCCGATGAGCGCGCCTTACGCCCAAACTCACATCAGTTCGCAGATAGATTTATGTACCTTGTAAAAGGTTGCCAGATGAGAAATTTACATGGTGAGGAGCTGTTATTACCGTTTTGGTAAATAGTGATAGGGAGATAAGTCAATATGGCGTTTATTATTATATTTAATTTAATTTAAAAACATGATTTTATGATTATGAGAGTTGTTATTGTACATTTTCATTTTCTATCTTCAGGTTTTTACTTAAAATACCTGTTTTTTAATTGCATCAAGCAATAATTTATTAAAAATAATTGAAAAATACGGCACAAGCTATTTTTTGGCATTGCAACTACAAGCAAAAACGATAATACGATTGAAAGTCGAGATTTCGGATGATGATTATCGAAAAACTTAAAAAAATAATATCTTAGCAACAGTGTTAGCATATTGAGTGTAAAATACATATATACATGTATATATATATCTGTTCCAATACCAAAAATCATGTAAAATAGCGAAGTCAGATATACTTAATCCATACCTCCCAGCCTTTCTATAAAAAACCTTTTCTAGGTCTTTTCTAAAAACAAAAAAATAACTGTTCACATTTCAAACAAAGAGGTCAATTTCCATTACACCGAAAGATCATAAATCAAAATAATGTCACAGCTACCAATAGTTAGACAAATTACAACAATAATGTAACTTGATACAAAGCAATAGTATTTTCATAATACTAGAGTCATACAAATATCACGGATCTACATTATGAACTGAGTAGAGTTTATAGGTTATGTTGAAATGCATTCCGGTTTCATATCTTATGCATTATGGTTTGACGACCGATGTGGCGCGGTGGGCGAAGGTCCGCCTGCGACGCAGGAGGTTGCGGGTTCGATTCCCGCCTCGGAACAATTGTGTGTACGATCTGCAGATATTTGTTCCGGGTGTTCTGGTCGTTTTCTATGTATAATAAAAAATATCTATCTATGTTATGTATTGTATTATGTAATATCTAGTACCCATAACACAAGCTCTGCTTACCATGGGGCTAGATAATGCTGTGTGAATTGTCCAGCATTATTTCTTTATTTCTTTATATTTGAAGAAAACGTGTAGTAGTTTGTGTATAGTTCAAAATTATGCGAATAACTCAAATAAAATACTATCATAATACAATACATAAAATATTTTATTATACACCAGATACAGAACATTACAAAAGACATTACATGCGACAAGTACATTAGGCGGCCTTATCGCTTAGATAGCGATCTCTTCCAGGCAACCTTTTATGATTAGCGGTAAGTTAAAATTGCTACAATACGCTCTTTTATGTGACGAATATTTCTACAGCTTGTTTAAATAAACATATAGATACGTTGGGTTTAAATAATGTTATTCTCATACAAACTTTTTATTCTTATTCATGGTTCACATTCATAGTAATGAGATACATGAGAAACAAATTAATATAGATTTCACATATAAATACCCAAGCTGGTACCTACTTGGTTATAACTATAATTATAAAGCCTTATTGAAATTTCATTTCATTTCAGCTTGCCGCATCCAGCATCTGCCAGTAGGTAGTCTTTTGCCGAAAATAAATAATGATAATAAAGAAATTTAATAATTTATTCCCGCTAAAACTATTTTTTTTTTTTAATATAAATCCGAGTCCCCTGCACTCGGATTCAAGCACTGTAATAAATAAAAAAACACCTTAATCTTACGCAGGTCGTCATCCTACATGTCCTGGCCAAACTTATAACCATTATCAATATTAAATCAGTATAGTTAGTCTATAAAACTATTTAAACCTATAAAACTTTTGAAACAATCATGGTTATTAACACTAAAGTCATTTAAAACGGAATATTTACCATGATTTGTTTTTTTTTGTTATTCCGTAATCATGGCGCATGAAACTATTCCGAAATATTGGATAAATCAAAAATCAAATCATGGTAAATATCCCGTTTTAAATGACTTTAGTATACCTATATTGAAAACCCCAAATAACTAAATCCAAGCAAAATGCCCAACCCATCCCCCACTAGTAACCAACGACGCCATTAAAATGAAGGCATTAACCCACTGCGCACAGGCACGATGCCTAACTCTGTAACACTATACGCGATTGGCCGAGATCTCCTTAAAGGTTTAACAAAGCTGGGATTGAATCATCTGTACATTTGCTGACATTTAGTTAGTATTTTAACAGCTGAGGAAGAAGCAGTTGGTGCACGCCTTTATGGTTTTATTATAATCATTGTGGCAGCAGAAATAAGGATGGCAGGTAGGCGCTTGTGCTGCTTTTCATTCTGTCTATTACAACTGAACCAACTGCCTACATAGAGCTATGCCAACTATCCTAGAATGCCAACGCCTAGGCAATTGAACAAATCTGGCAAATCGTCAGTGCTCACGCAAACCCATACTTTCACCAACCACGACTCAGCTGGGCTTATTATTCCTCTTTATCTCAGCCATGATGCGTTGAGGGGGAGATTTGTTACAAATTTTACAAGTTGCATTATAACAAGGGATTTTGAATGCTATAATACAGCTAGTCAGTGGTATGTTATACTCCAAAGAAAAATAGGTACTGAAATACCGTAGCTGAATACTATATCATAGGTAACTATTAACAAAGAAGAAGAAGTGAAATACTTAATATATTAATTAATATAACAAATAAGAAGAAGTAAAATATTTATTTTATACCGACTATAGCTAGATGGTTGCCTTCGAATTCATCCGCTTATGATATCTGAATATATAATAACTTCGTAATTTTTTCGGAAACAAAAGACCTATGTCTGAAATTTTATAGACCTATAACTGACCAAACCACTGAGATTCAAGATTAAACTTTTAGTACCAAGCCTACTCAAATATAAAGTACAAAAAACCTGCTTCTCTTCATAAGAAATGAAGATTTCAGTAAAAATAATCAAAGTAAATTCAGGTCGCATCTTTTCACACCAGTCCTCATAAAATATAAATATTTTATTAAAAATGTTTTAAGTAAATGAGAGAGATGAAACTTATCAATCGGTTAGTTTACGATTAAAAGATTCAAATTCGAATTTACATACATATTGATAAGCTTTCAATAAGGCTTTAGTTTTGATAGTTTACGTCACCGCCGAAAATATATTCTGGTTTTAAAGTTATGTTGTATAGTATCTAGACCAGTTACTATTTTACGCTCGTTTTTGTGCTTAGTTTAAACGTTTATAAATGCCATCTATGCACAGAAATCGAAACAAGATAAATTTATACGAATACAGTAATTGTCTAACTTTATTCACACTAAGCATAGGGTTTCGTCGCGTAGATTTGTCGTGACAAGACTTCTTTACTGTTGGACATAAGCCTCTTCTAATGAGCTGAATAGCATCCAGTATTCAGCTTTGTATTTGAATGGCCGAAAATAGTCAGAACAAAATGAAATATCTACCTTTTAAATAAAAAAAAACATATTAGTAGGATAGGACTCACCTTAAGAATGCAGCTGCCGACAGCTTCGCTCTCCGACACGGTGACATTGTAGAAAGACTGGTCGAAGATAGGCTCGTTGTCGTTCACATCAAGCACTGTAACCTCCAACGTCGCCGTCGACGTTAGCGGAGGATTACCACGGTCACTAGCCACCACCGTCAATCGAGGAGACGGATTCGTCTCACAATCGACTCGAACCTTAGTCGTCACTAAACCAGACCGCTCGTCGATGCTAAACCAATCGGATTGCGGTGTCGGAAGGAGGGAGTACCGGATTTCTGAGTTCTCTGCCTCGTCAGCGTCGGATGCTGTTACTTGGACTACAGGAGTCCCGGGGGCTGAAGCTTCTGGCACACTCGCTTTGTACTCCAGTTCAGCGAAAACTGGAGCGTTATCGTTCACGTCTGTGACGCGAAGACTTATAATCCGCGATGCGTGTAGTGGAGGAGACCCTGTGTCGGTAGCTACTACGTTTAACGTATAGCTGGATCTAGACTCCCGATCCAAAGGCAAAGCGACCACGACCAAGTAAATAATGTTATCGTGAGTCCGCAAGTCGAAATGGCCGTCGCCCCCGCTGAGAGTTACGTTCACGTTTGCATATTCAGTCTTGGAGTCGGGATCGTGAACGGATATTCTAGCTACGAACTCATCTAGCTGAGCCGACTCGGATATTTTCGGCGTCGCGTCATCGCTTAGGAAAATAACGTCTATTGTAGGCTGGTTATCATTCACATCCGTGACGCGAATAGACACGAAAGCTGTTGTTTCTAAAGGCTGTGCGCCTTTATCCCTAGCTACCACTACAAGCTCGTGTAACTCCTTAGTTTCAAAGTCTAATGCTTTATTCACGGTAATGTCACCCGTATCGGGGTCTATTTTAAACATGTTTTCCTTATCACTCTGTCTTCTGTTTATGGAGTACTCGATAAGTCCGTTCTCTCCCGCGTCGGAATCCGTCGCGGACACTTTGAGTACTGCGGTTCCTACTGTCGCGTTTTCTGGTATAGTTGCTGAATACGCACTTTCAGCGAAAACTGGCGGATTATCATTTACGTCCAGAATAGTAATGTTGACCGTCATAGTCCCTCTGAGCGGCGGAGTGCCACCGTCCAGCGCTTCAATGACCAGCTCATAATGATCCGTGGTCTCTCTATCTAAAAACCCATTGATTTGAAGATCCAGATACAACACACCATCTCTTTCTCTATGCGATGACAATCTGAACGCATTATCCGTATTCCCCGACACGATGTTATACCTCTGCGTATTGAACGCACCCAAATCCTGATCTTTAGCTGGATTGAGCTTTCTTTTCACATCTCTCGGTGTGTTCTCTGAGAACTCCACGTTCATAATCGGAGTGGAGAAAGTAGGAGCGTTATCATTCTCATCCAGGACTCTAACAACTACGCGTATATTATCTCCACTGGCTGGTATAGCCACTAGCGCGTAGTGATCTCTGGTTTCCCTGTCTAGGGGTGATCTAGTCCGTATTTCTCCTGTATGCGGGTCTATTCTCAGGTCTGTGTTAACAGCGCTACCGGGGACGGGGACGATGGTGTAGGGCGGTGCGGCGTCGGGCAGCTCGTCTCCAAGATGGCCGACCAGCGTGTCAGCGCGGGCGTTCTCCCTGACGCTGAACTCTCTGACATGCTCCGCCGAGGCCAGAGCAGCCACGAGGAACACCGCTCGCCACATTGTGACGGAACAGATCACCGCACGCACATCTTCACTGACACCTGGAAGGAGAAACATCAATTAGAATTTGTTTAGAATACGGAGGAAATGCCAAGTGCATGCAAATATATTTACAACGCGTTTCTATTTGGCCGGTGTTCGGTTTCATGGTAATATCTATGAAGCTGAATGGAAAGTTATTCTCCTGACTGCGCGTCTCTAGTCGCAGGAATAATAATGAATTTGAGTAATATTGATGCTTCTAACGAATATAACTTCAACCTCAAGATATTTTTAGTAATACTATTTTAATAACTTGCTTCCGACTCCCATAACACAAGTTCTGTCTATTAGCCCTAGAGATTATGACGGTGTGTAAAATCTCAAGCATTACTAAAAGACAAAAACCACTAAGCACAGCTGTTACAAAGTCATAAAGACGCAACAATAGTGTACCTACAAAACAAAGTATAACAGACACCTTAAAACCCATAATTCTCTAGTGACATACTAAAACCTTCCTTTATACCAACAAAGTATCATCCTAAAAATACCTTTTACGAAGCTACAAAAGGCTTTGTAAAAACGAGCTTGTCAAACCATACATATTTAAGTAGACAACATGAAATTCTTGCAATGAGTGCAAAAAATTGAAGCTTATTCTATAAAAGTAAAGGATAACGCGGGGGATACACGGACAGTCGGACGGTTTGAAAGCTGACGGACAGCGTCATGCGAGATCGTTGATCTGATGTTGATGTACCTTTGTTATGCAATTAATTATATATTTAAGATTAATTTAACGGATATTTATCGCGTAGCTTTTGATTATTTTCTCCTACGTTTACACAACTCATAAAACCAAAGAAATCAATAAAATGCTTAAAAAGTTAATTATTATTATAGTATTGTTTCATAAGTTATATTAAATATGTTTTCTTTTTTTAATAAAATAAGTGTTTCTGTTAAAATTTCAATCGTTCAATTAATCTAAAATATTAATATCGTGATACCTTCTGCTTTTTGTTTTATCGCCGGTTATTTTGTACATATTTTATGGATTCGCAATGCGTTTTTTTTTAGACATTTTCGAATAATAACTTGTTCACTCTCTTATATCTTACATACACATATCGAAATGCCTCGAGAAGTTTTATATTGGAGGCTACGGCTCTTATTATGAAAGATTTCTAAGTCACAGATGCTTGAGTGACGTTTACGCCATAGAAAAGCGTTACTCAAGCATAGATCGATACTGAGCAAGCTTTCATAATACGGGCCTTAGACCCATTTTAGGTCTGTGAGTCACAGGAGTTAGTACCTCACTAAATGTCATTTGATCGTCTACTTCTGCCCTTAAAGGATGCAACATGCATCTACGAAGAACCATACTGTTTAACGATTGTGAATTAACCCTTTTATAGCTCAAATGGCGATTCGATGAATTCTGACTTTTAGAAAAACAATTACTTAACTTAGAATGTCTGAGTACGATGTAGATGTATTACATGCCAAACAGGTGGCCCTACTTAACTAGGAATGTGAATAAAAGATAAATTTGTATCGACCAAAAACACAAACACGAATATCAAAGTCCAAAATTTTCAATGATAAAACAAAAGAAGACACGATTTTATATTTTTTCACCCGACTTCAAATTTAACAGGAGGTTCTTATTTTTGACTGTGTGTATGTCTTTTTTTATTTTAATGTATGTTCATCGACGCCCATTCTCGTCTCCGTCAATTATAGACTAAGTTTAAAATTATTTCGCTGTTATATTTTTTTCCCGAGTGATTAGTATATTATATTTCCCGCAAACTTTAAAAACAATGTAAAATTAGGAAATTCGAAGCTGGTTTATAGTTTTTAAAACAAGCATATACATACGGAACATACATGCGTTTTGTTTTTGATAATTTTTCATTATTACTGACTAGCTCTTTATTTTATATTATAACAAACATACAAACAAACAAAAAATCTAACCTTTCCTCTTTATAATATTAGTATAGATTATAACCAAACTATAACCAAATTATCTTTAGAAAAAAATATTATTTACACCAGTAAATTAATTAGTTTAAGATTAAAAAAAACAATAATGCTGAACATGTTTACACCATCATCTATCCCCAAGGTAGAACCAGATGAATGACTACATTCATCGTCCTCAACTTAATTTTTATATTCCACCATATTTTTTCTTACATTAGTATCAGATTAAATATTGTCTTTCCTCTAAGCTTCCCTATTAAGATAAGCCACATTCAGCTTTCCCCTCGACTGAGCAAACAATTTCTAAAAATAATGTAAAAACTACAAGAGAACCTTTGTTAGACTGATTCAGGTAACTTCCTAGCAGGTAGTTGGGATGCTCTAAGGGCAGATTTCTTCATGGATTTGTAATGGCAGGTAGGTGGGATGACGACCTGCGAAAGACTGCAGGGAGATGCTGGATGCGTCAAACTGAAGACAAGGCGCTATGACGCTCATTAAGGGAGGCCTATGTCCAGCAGTGGACTAATATAATTTATTACCTTTTAATCTTATACTATTTTGTGATTTTAAAGATAGTGTATTGATTTTCAAAAGTTAAGTGACTGTTTTGAGTGATCGATCAAATTTTATTGAATTTTAAAGCTGGGATATGTTATTTAATAAAAATATTAGATTAAATTGAATAACATCAATAAATATGGTTATTTTCCTATACCTACCTGTTTTTAAAGGTCTCGTTAAATTGCATACTAATTAAAATATTTAAGAATAGTTAACCAAGACGTTCTTAGGTATTGTAAGAAAGCGAATGAGAACTCCAAAAAATAATTTCAACCATCAAAGAGTACTTGAAAGAAGAAGCTTCCAAAAAAACATTTTCAAGGGCTAATCTTAAAACCCTTTGATAAACGCCGAACAGGTGTCTCGGTTTATAAAAACGTAGATTTCTAAGCAAATTAGCGTCAAAAATTCGACGCATGCGCAACTCGCGGCATTCTCCTACCGCGCCGCGGATTGAGAATTTGCGAAGCAGAATGAGTTATAGCTTTGAGAGGTTACCTTTAGGGCTAATCTAAAATTAAGAAAGCTAAGGAAAATGTATTCGTTTTATTAAATAGTAACAGTGGGACCAGATAGGTTGTATGAAACAAATAGGATGAATGGATTTAGTTGTCATATGCATTTTGTATTAGAAGGCGTTGCAAGTTACAGAGATTTTGTTTTATAAGGTAACAAACCTTTTGCACATTTGAATGGGCAAAATGTTTGTTTTAATAATATTTACATTACAGTGTATACTACGAGTATATATCACTTAATATATTTCGTTTTTACACAGATTTATAGTTAATACCACAGGATAGTGAGCGCATTGGTTCTTACACTGTAAACTTAATAAATTAATTCAATTATTTTAGTGGCTCTGCTCTGCTGTTTTAGGAATGTTTTTAATAACTACACAAAATACTTTACTATTACTATTTACTCAATGTTTAACAAAGTATAAAATGAAAAAAATTGATTATTCGGAGGCTGTTTTTTTATTGATAACCGTTAAGCATTTGACCTCCATAACACTTAAGAAAGCAAAGATGTGGTCTGAGATGGAGCATGCTTTCCCAGAAGAAACTTAGATTTTAAGATTTTATTGTACATAGTTTCACATATATTAATTGTGCAATAAAATCTTAAAATTAAGTTACTATTGGCGAAAGAGTACAATCTCAGAGTCTTCAAATCCAGAGTGAATAAATTTCTTCTTCACTCTGGATTTGAAAGTTTCTATCTATCTATATACTATACCGGAAAAAAAGAGGTAGGCAATCGTTCCACACTTTTTTGTTTTTCTAATATTATTATTTCATCTTTGAAGTGTAAAACCAAACTTTGTCTTTATTATTTGATGTAAAATGAAATAGCACGCATCATAAAGTCATACAAACTTGTTAATATATTACTCAAGGAAGGTTTATTACAAATTGAATTTCGTTCGTCAAAACACAGAGAACAATAAGCAAGCTGTTTTGCATTCAATGTGCTATCGAACCTCGATTTATCAACACGACTTGCCACGACCGTTTCATAAATAATGTTTTTGAAAAGGAATTTAGTATAAACCGTCCTTTTAAAATAGTCATCATCATCATCATCATCATCAGCCTATAGCAACAATGAGCGCCTCCCCCAATGAGCGCTATGGCGCTCATTGGGGGAGGCGTTCATTAAAATAGTATTTAGAAATATTGTAACAGATTTCTAAAGACCAGACAATTTTATACCAGAGATGGTTGATTCTTTTAGAGGTATCTCTACAAAAGAATCAGCAATTTGTATTTACTTGTTATGATTAAGCCAATTGATGTGTATGTTTTATGTGTCAAAAAAAATTTACTTAGTACTTACTTTACTTACTATAATTTTCAACTATCCATCATTTGACTATACTTATAGACGACAGTTTATACACATGCTGATGTGGGGACCCCTTTTTACCCTATTATATGTAGGTATATATGTTCGTTTCTCTACTAACTTACTTCTTTTATTTTAGATTTAGAATTTACCTAGTATGTAATTGAGTAAGAATAGATATTTTTTCTTTTTCTTTCTAAGTGATTAAACATATCAGGCCAATACAATCCGAAACTAATGTTGAGGAGATTAACTCTACCTACTTTTACCGGTAGTACCTGTGAGTATATTAAAAAAAATGCAAATAAAACCTAAGATAGAAGTTGTGGTGCCAAAAAATAAGGAAAACCTACCCCTTACCCGTCTTACGCGGAACGAGGAAAATCTAGAAGAATTATTATCTACACTAGAATATTATTTAGAAAAAGAGACTCTACACTACAAGAGCTTTCATAAAATAACTAAATTTGGCGCAACCTCATCTAGATTGTAGCTAGGCAATTATAAAGTTATGCTCTACCAATGATTTATCGTCTCATAAAAAACGCTCGCCCAAAATCCATTCCTCGACTAATTTCGTCAAAACCGAAAATTCCGATACAACCGCCTCAAGCTAAACTATCACAGATTAAATAAGTTATTCTATGAGTTTCAACAGGCGCAATGCCCAGTTATCTTATAATATCCACCGCATATCAAAAAGTAATTAAGGAAAGCAAAGGCATGAGCCGTCGAAGGCATTACGATTGGAGGTAGCCAATGAAGATGCAGATAGGAGGATGGAGGCTGCAGCTTTTTATAGATGTAAAATATTACATCTATAAAAAGCTAAAAAAAAAAGCTAATTTTTCTCGTTCTAAGGGGCTTTTAGGCTTGTTTTGTGTGCTCACTTGTTTTATACAAACAGTTGTAGAGGTAGATAACCAATGGATAACTAAAACGATTATTTAGGTAACTAAACGGATAAGAAGGTATTATATTTACGGATATGAGGTATTGTGGTCACAAAATAAATAATTGAAGACTTTCCTAATTTCTATTATTCTCGCTATTTTGTACGACCATTTACTTTGAGCTTTATGAATTTGAGTGCCCATTTTGTTGATTCTGCGGCCACAAATCTATACATTATCTTATTAGTTCTGCTTATATTTAGCCATTTTTAAAGAAAGTAAGGCAGCATATGAATGTCCAATATCTCTAAGTATAGAAGACTTCAAAGTTCTAAAGCCTTCTGACAGACTTGAGATGATTTTATACAGAGCGTCAGTAACTTTTTATCATTCGGAACGAGGCGATGTTTTGCCGATGCCGCGCCGGTTATATTTATACCTAGATGGAAAGGCTTTGCTTTAGCGCTTCTGACTCTTGTTGATATTGTTATGATGAAAGAAGAAAACATAGTCTTGATTGTTTTGTAATAGTTTGATTATTAAACGATTATTAACAGAAACGATTTAAGTTTGAAACATGAAATTGATAGTAAGAAAACGCCTAAATCCGAAACGATTATCAATCTCTACCTGTCCTACATTTACCTGATAACACCTATGTAGATTCATTTTCTGAATAATTCAAAGAGTGTAAAAGAAGTGAGGAAGCGTAAAAAACGTGGACCAACCTCCAGAGTTCCCCAAGTCTCAACACAACACAATTTCGTTCACTGGCATAATCAATTCGTGTTTTTCGTTACAAACTGACACCCTAGCCTATAAAACTGCGAAATTTAGTAAAATTTAACACTAGAATACTTTATTTTATGTAACACTTCACTGCAATCCGGGTTATCACTTTTTTATGAGGCTTTTGGGGTATAAACGTGTTTTTTGCGGCGAGAGAATTGCGCGCGCGTCGCGTCGGTCCAGCACCAACGAAGGCTGCTGTGGTACTAACACTAAAGCTCTGGAGGGGAGACTCCCCGCTGCAAACAGGTTGTCCCGCATACCGCCTGTGCCACAGGATAACCACCAGTCTGTATGGACCAGCTCCGCATCTCTGGATGTTTGAGGATTGATAACATTGGAGTTTAAGCAAGATAGATATGGGTTAATGATGTCGTATTGTTATGGGAGTGGTATTTTGCATCGAATTAAAATGGGACTGGATCCTTGCATATTAAGTTAAAGTACATTAGAAAAAGTAACTACCTCTCTTATACCGGTGCTCTACAAGGTATTTGTATATTTGCATAGTAAGATTACTAAATTCTCCCAAAAAAAAAATTTTTTTTACAGAACAAAAAGAGGTTTCGAGATAAGAAGACCGTCGTTATGGATATCTTCGATTTCCTTCACCGTGTCTCATGAAATACTGAAAAGGTCTTCACTATATTCTGCTATTTGACCCAAGCCTTCGATTATGTAGAGCAAAGAGAATCCATAGTATTACTACAATATAGAGCATGACACTCATTTTTCACACGTCACGTTTCCAATTTGATGTTTACTAAATAAATAAATCATTAAAAAAAAATTCAGACAACATAATGAGTCCATATGCTACGAGTTTTTATGACAACACACTATAAAAATAAACATAAAACAGAAATATAAAAAAAATAGGCACTTGTGACAAAATGAGATGAAAACAGAGGATAATCAATCAAGGAAATAGCTTCCTTCATTGATCACCCTCCGCACAAAACACTTCCAAACTGGAGATGATAGGCAGTCAGCCACAGTCGCCAGGATGTTGTTGCGACTATCCTTCACGAAAGGTATACATTTAAATTAAATGACATTGTACCCAGATTTAGCACGCCGCCGCCGCAACGACAGAAATCATTGTGATATATTTAAACTTACACCACATATTAACCTTATTTACATGTGCATACATGTAACATGTAAATAAGGTGGTAAAAGATGAAATAAATTTATATTTACCTAACTTTACTTCAAAACATGCGAAAAGTTAAGTACAACATTTCATCAAATTAAATAACACGCAACTTGGCAGCTTATCCCCGTAGCCCGTAGAGCGCAGAGTAGGCGCGTAGCAGCATAGGCGCGTAGCATCGTAGCCGCGTAGCATTTCTTCTGCGTAGCAATGTAGCGCGTAGGACAAACTAAGTATTCCATACAAAAGATATCAACGCGCTCTTCGACAAACTTTCCGATGCAGCTGTAAGCAACATTTCAAATTATTATGAACATTTGTTGTTTTCAAAGATCCTTAGCCAACCTCGATGTACAATGTTTGTAAAGATTCATTTAAAATTAACTCTGTTGCTGCGTCTTTTTAATAGACGCAGTAAAAGAGTTAATTTTAAATGAAGTATGGGCGGTTTCTTTTCAAATCGAGAAGTAATTTAAATTGCGTACCTACCATTAAAAGGTAGGTACGCAATTTAAATTACTTCTCGATTTGAGATCCTTCAATAAATATTTCGTACAGTCATATCTCAACGCTAATCAAGCGACTTTTAGTTAATTGAGGCATGGTTTGTTTACAAATATTCTACATCGAGTTTGGCTAGTGTACGGAACGTAGGCTACGTTCTGTAGGTTGTTATAAGTATAAATATATATTAATATATTCCTACAAACATTTTTCTCAGGGCGGGAATCGCACCTACAACCTCCTGCATCGAAGGAGCACCTGCACCCGCTACGCAACAGAGGTCGTCATTTATCCGTAAACTCTTCCTCAACCACGGAATGGATTTTATGCGGCTTTCACCGATTGAAGAAGTTAGAATGTTTATGTACAGGGTGGCTATCTCAGAATGGGAGCGTAAGGAAATGCGAATATGTATCTATTATGTATCTGTATCAGAAAAATAAAGTGAGTATTGTATACTTGTTCTAACACTTCATGTCCATCCAATGTAAATGTTACATATTTAAGTATACAAATTAAATATTAAACTTAATTTAATTATTTTTAAGATAGCCGCGCAGCAGAGCGAGACCCTCTAGCACAGGTATTACATTACTTAAAAGAGGGTCCCATACCACTGTAATATATTAATTAATTTAAGTTAAAGCAATAAACTATTTTGATTTTTTGATTTTTGATCCAAAGGTTGCCTGGTAGAGATCGCTCATAGGGATAAGGCCGCCCATTGTACAACACATTCTGTATTTGTCTTTTTCCTGTCTTCTGTATCTGTTTTTATTTGGTGTGCATGCAATAAAGAGTAATTGAATTGTGACTTATGAAAGTTTCCAATTTTATACATTTCGGTTTCCGAAAAAAAAAATGAAATAATTTATTTTAAAGTAAAGCATTTATCTCCCAATGTGACTTAAAACTTTTTCTGAAATAGTGCTATAATGCTAATCTAATAATGTAAGTTATTAAAGCAGTTTATTGTAAAAATTCAAAGACTGCTTTGAAGTACAAATGTATCATCTTGCGCTTCAAAGCAGTCTTTAAGTTCGGCATGCAGACTTCATATTGATCTCGTCGATTTTGAAGAACGGCCTCGGAAAGCTGGCAATATAAATCAGGGTTATCTATAGTAACATTATAAAGAGGAAAGGTTTGATTTTTTTTTTGTATTTGTATTGAATAGGCTCCGAAACTTCTGCACCAATTTTAAACATTCTTTCACCGTTGGGAAGGTACACTATCCCCGTCAGACATAGACTATATTATATTTTAGAAATGTGAAATTCGAATTTAACGCGGGTGAAACCGCGGGAAACAGCTAGTTTTTGATAAACATAATAATCTATACATGAGGTGGGTGGCATCAGATCAGTCGACGCCATCTAACGATAACAAGAGATGACTGCATACGCACGTTGTAATCGGAGAACCCGGTCGGTTATTAGATATGAATGCTACTAAGTAGTTTGCTGAGTTTCCGATAGGTGGCGTTGTAATCAGTTAATAAGAACTAAGCAATCGCTGCCCTTGCTTGGAATTAACAGACATCGTTTTTACAAAATTACAATTTTTTTACAAGCAACTCTCATAAATTTTCTAAAGATCTCAATCGACTTTGGTTTCGTTGGATCTGTCTTCTCAAGTTAAAGAAATTACCCAAGCTTGTGTTTACTAAAGTTTTTCTAAAATATTAAAAAATTGACGCAAAGTCAGCTTAGCCGCTACGGCAAGCATGGGAGATAAAAAAGTAAAAAAACAAGGCAAATTCAGTACTTTATTACAAACAGAAAAATACAATGATACGTATCCTCAGACCCTTGGACCCCCTTATTCGTCGTTAGTCACCCAGTAGGTTAGGTACCTTAGGTAGGCTTAATTAAAACACAAATATGTATTGTTGATATCGCTTAACACATTAACTGCCCAGACTCTGCTGTACCTGTACTGCAGTGTGCATTATGTACACGTCGACGTTCGTCATGGGCACAGGAAAGTGTTAGTTTTAGAGATAGTCGTACTTTACAGCCTATGAAATGAACTGCGGCATGATTACATTTTATTAACACTTAACATACAAAATACAATACAGCAATATATCAATAAATGTACGCTCCTACTTATAATACGCATAAGGGTAGGAGTAGGAGTAGGCGTAGGGGTAGGAATAGGAGTAGGCGAGTGGCGCGCTGTAGGACGCGACGTAGGCCGGGGCCGCGGCGTAGTACCCGGAATAGGCGTCCACTAGGACTTGGGGCTTCGCCGCCGCGATCGTCAGCATTGCTGCGAGGACTAGCATCATCTGGGGAAAATACGAGAGTTAAATATCTGACTTAGGTACCTAGTAAAGGATATCAGGGATTGCTTTCTGTTTCGATTATGCAGCCTTTTTGTTCTACACTACTAGGAGATGCCCCTAGCTAAAGATATTCTGAGACCTTACCCAGCATCAGCTTCTTTCACTAGTGGACAAAAATTTAATTGAAGAGAAAATCAATAACACCTTATTTCTTAATAGATAATAAATTTTAATCCCTGCTTTGTAATGCAAAATAAAGTTATTGAATCTGAATCTGAAGCAGCTGGGCAAGGGCCTCCCCTGTAGGTAAACAAATATGTGGGATCAGTTGCGGCCTCCCAGTTTTTAAAGTAGGTCGGTAGGTACTACAATTTTTTTGTACGATCCTATGTATTTTTTATTTATTTATTACAATGAAACAGCACATTCATACAAAGTATTTATAAGTCGAAACAGATGGTTATGAGCCAGCAAAAAAGCCTAAAAACTGAATATGAACTAAATCAGTTTAACCAAAACAAACAAATAAAAACTCACCGGCTTGATCATCTTAACAGCTTCAAACAGCACAGGCACAGAGCAAGTCTAGGTCTCTAGACAGGAGTATCCTGAGCTGAGATCTCGAGGGAACTGATGATGTCTCGTCCTGACGTCCCCATTTATACTGATGACAGAGTATGGAGTCTGTCATCCCGATCGTGCTCGGAAAATATAATGCACGGCCTCTACCGGACATAGCGTGTGACAATGTGGCATTAGCGATAATGTACCTGTATTCTAAGGCTTAGCTGGGCTATTGGTTTGGTATGGGTATGGTTGGTACAGTTCGCGTTATCGATAGGTCACCTTTAGTTTGATCATAATAGGTACTTTTCTGTGGTTTTGTAGTAAAGACTGAAGAGGAAGAAAGGGTGGGAGATAGTATTCTATTATAAATATTTATACACTAGCCAAATTGGATGTAGAGTTTATGACTTGAAGGCTAAGAATAATACCTAAGGTAAGTAGGAACGGCTGAAAAGATCCTAATAAAATTCGGCAACGATGTAGAAATCGATGTATCCCTGGTACGAAAGACTGCAGGTAGATGCTGGATGCGTCAAGCTGAAGACAGGGCGCTATGGCGCTCATTTGGGGAGGCATATGTCCGGCAGTGGACTAACATAGGCTGATGATGATGATGATGATGATGATCCCTGGTAAGGTTAAGGGTTTGACCATTATCCAATGCCCATGTTTAAATCCATGTTTTTGTATAGAAGAGCAAGCATCCCAGCACAGAAAAAATATCCTAACAACTGTTTAGCATGAAGAAAAACATATTTTACACAAATAAAACAAATTTATAAACATGTGTAGCCTAAGATCTAGCACGTTTTTTCTCAATGAATATTACTCCACTTTTACAGACCCCGCTCTTCGGGAAAAACGCCATGAATCCACCTTGGCTTTAAACTTACCGACTACTATAGACTATCTAACAATCGCCGACGCTGACTGTACTTACAAGTACCTGATTTCCATATCGGTATAGGATCACGGGCGCGACAATAGATGGACGACTGATGGTCACAAAAAATAACCGGCTAATGGTTATTAGTGGCATTGAGTTAATGAGTAGGGAAGTCATGGAGGCGGTCAATGGTTTTCATAGTATTTTAACAGAACATTGGCATCATCATCAGCCTATGTTAGTCCACTGCTGGGCCTCTGTCCAGCTGACAGGGCGCTATGCCGTTCACTTAGTACCTACCTAGAGAAGGCCCAGGTATACTTCTAATTCATCTTCAGTTTGCCGCATCCAGCATCTGCCTATAGTCCTTTGCAGATCGTCATCCCACCTGGCCGGAGGGCTTCCTACACTACGTTTGCCGAGTCGTTTTCTCCACTCAAGAACACGTTTACCGTCGTTAACTCCATTTTCATCCGTTTGATCTTCTAGGAATGAAAACTCCTGTATTGTAGGTACATATGTATTTTGATTGTTGTAAAGTACTTATACACTAACCGAACTCGATGTAGACTATTTGTTAACAAACCACGATACAAATAACGAATCTTCACTGTACCTAATTGTAAGCAATATTTATTGAAGGAAGGATCTCATATCGACAATGTAAATTGCGTATAAAAAGATGCGGGCGGTTTATTTACAAACATTAAATAATGTAATGAAAATGAATGTGTTGTAATGTATTGTATTATGTATATCAGTTATCTAGTACCCATAACACAAGCTCTGCTTGCCATGGGGCTAGATAATGCTGTGTGAATTGTACAGCATTATTTATTTATCTATGTCGATTTTGGCTACGTCGCTATGTGAGTAAAATACTTAGGTATACACAAGTATTTTCCTATCCATCCAAAGGTTGCCTGGAAGAAATCGCTGTTAGCGATAAGGCCGCGCATTGTGCCACTAGACTTAGTTAGTATTAAGATCCTTTATTACATTTTGTATGTATTGATGGTGCAATATAGATAGGTATGTTGTATTGTGTTTTAAACTACGTCAAGTCTTCACGTCATCCATACCGCAATGCTTGAAAACGAAAGTTTTCAATCAGTGCGTCCTACCCGTTATGACCTACGGAGCTGAGACGTGGACACTCACGATAGGGCTGGTCCACCAGTTCAAAGTCGCTCAGCGAGCTATGGAAAGAGCTATGCTCGGAGTATCTCTGAAGGATAGGATTCGCAACGAATACATCCGACAGAGAACTAAAGTTATCGATATAGCTCAAAGAATTAGCAAGCTGAAGTGGCAGTGGGCCGGCCATATCTCGCGAAGAACCGACGGCCGATGGGGCAAACGTGTTCTTGAGTGGAGACCACGACTCGGTAAACGTAGTGTAGGACGCCCTCCGACCAGGTGGGATGACGACCTGCGAAAGACTGCAGGTAGATACTGGATGCGTCAAGCTGAAGACAGGGCGCTATGGCGCTCATTGGGGGAGGCCTATGTCCAGCAGTGGACTAATATAGGCTGATGATGATGATGATGATTGTGTTTTACTCAGATAGCGGAATAATAAGATCTGGTAGCTGTACCCACAACTGAAAATAAATCGACACGTTCAAATAAAAACTGCAGTAGGTAGGTACGTAAAAGAAATAGACCTATTATGTAGGTAGGTATGTAAACTTGGTATAAGTAGTTTTTGTCCGTAAGTAGCCACTCATATTAAATTATTTCGTCAGTTGCATACAATCTGAATATCAATGAGTTTTTAAATGGATCTCACAGAAGATGACGTCGTTTCTTATTCATGTGCTTAATAAAGTCATTACCTACTTAGCACAGCACATAAGAACCTATGTAAAAGTGAATGTTTTCTGCTCGCCGACAGCCATAGCATGTACCATAAATAATAAATAATGCTGGACATTTTTTTTTTATTTTATTTATTTAGCCTGTTTCGTCCCGCTGCTGGGCAAAGGCCTCCCCCAAATCTTTCCACTCAGTGCGGTCACGTGCGATCTCCCACCAATCTACGAGGAAGGCGTTAAGGTCGTCTCGCGAGCGCTTTCTTGGCCGACCTCGCCCGCGGCTTCCTTCCGGGACCCAGGGTGTTGCAGCATTAGCCCACCTCTCGGGGTTCATTCGGCGAATGTGCCCCGCCCACTTCCATTTCAGTGTGGCGGTCTTAACTCCCACATCGACAATACCTGTCAAAGAGCGTAGCATCGTATTCCTAACGCGATCGATTCGCCGGAAGCCCAAGATACTACGCTCCATTGCCCTCTGGCAGGTCTTGAGCTTGGATTTTTGTAATTCAGTCAGCGACCATGTCTGCGCACCGTAGGTTAGGACGGGCAAGATGCACATATCGACGAGTTTGCGCTTCAGTGTCACAGGAAGTTTCCCCTTCATGTGCTCTTTCAAGGACCAGTAGCTCTTCCAGGCGTTATCGATTCTACGACCGATCTCTTTGTCCTGGCTGGACAATATACAAAGAAAAAAATCTAGCTTGTTTAGGTACTAGAGGACTGATAAACTTATTACAATAATTCCTACATTACAGTTTTTATTTATAAGTAGGTACCTACATAGAAAATACCCAGTAGTTCAGGTGAAAAATATTTGCAGATTGTACAAACATAAGGTGGCATTGACTACATTTCTCCAGTAGACTCGATGTCCTCAGTGTCACGGTTCCTGAGAAATTGTTATCTGAAAGATTTTTGGAAATCACCTCAAATCTCGCATTTAAATCATAAATATGTTTTATGTTTGTAGTTGTAAAGCCACAATATACCTGTTATATTCTTATACATATGTATACTAATCTAATCACTTAAAAAAAAAGAGTTACTAGCATAGATACGACTATATATTGAATTTAGATTTATTGACAACCGATGTGGCGCGGTGGGCGAAGGTCCGCCTGCGACGCAGGAGGTTGCGGGTTCGATTCCCGCCTCGGAACAATTGTGTGTACGATCTGCAGATATTTGTTCCGGGTGTTCTGGTCGTTTTCTATGTATAATAAAAAATATCTATGTAATATATTGTATTATGTAGGTATATCAGGTATCTAGTACCCATAACACAAGCTCTGCTTCTCATGGGGCTATATATTGCTGTGTGAATTGTCCAGCATTATTTATTTATTTATTTTCGAAAATTCTTCAGTACTTCATTGGAACAGGCTATACCTAAATTAGGTTATTAATTACCTGTTCTAACGATATGCTATATGACATAGCAAACCATTTATTAAGTGGTCAAACAAAGAGATACCTTGTCTGCTAGGGTCAAGATTGAACAGACACTTTTTAATGTTTTGTTGCCTCTTTCATAATACCTTTTCCTCTAGCCCAAGGATGCAAAGGAGAACATTATATCTGAGCAACTGACTGTACATGTATATTGTTTATTCATTTCCACCGTAGGTACACATGTTACACTTGATGTCGTTAAGTTCTATTAGCATAAAAATTATATAGGTAACAATTTTATTATTATTGTTGTTGTGACTGTACTGTGTTTGGTAGCTAGTCTGATTTCAACGCTGTTCGTTAACACTTTGACTGCGGTTTTTTTTCGACGACTGCGATCTTTTTTAACCTAAAAAATTCGTGCTGCCGCTCTACACAGCGGTTGTGTTGCGCCGCACATGCGTTTCGTTCGAAAAATATTACAGCTCTGCTGAGTCACAAAGATCTGTATTTTCTCAGCCGCTGCGCTAGTGTGGATTTACGCATATTAGTCACTTGTAGAAAACTCATACCGTGCGTTTTCAGCACTCAAAGTGTTAATTAAATTGTCAGTTAGCGACACGACGATTGCGTATCAGTTAGATTACATCGTAATATAATGTAAATAAATGCTAAAAGTTATATGTAAATGCAGATGCAGAGTGATTTATAACTTTGTAATTATTATAATCGAACCTAACAAATGTAATTGCATATCTTATAAAGCTTTGTTTATCTTATATGGATCGGCGTAATAGATACTCAAGTTATACATTGAAAACTACCTTGTCCATGGAGCTTCTCGCACCTTATTTTAACACCAGCTGTTTCCCGCGGTTACACCCGCGTTAAATTCAAATTTCACATTTCTAAATTTTAATACAGCCTATTTTCACCGCGGATAGTGTAGCTACCGAGCGTTGAAACAATTTTTCAAATCGGTCCAGTAGTTTCGGAGCCTATTCAATACAAACAAACAAACAAAAAATCAAACCTTTCCTTTTAATAATATAATTAGTATAGATTAAAAGAAGCATCAATTATTCCAGATCTAAAACTCCATCTAAGTATAAAAATTCAGCTTTCATTTGCATTAAGCGTTGTTCGCCTAAAAATACTCATCTGCTTAGCCTTTATCTTGGGGATTCAAATATTAGAAAATTAATTACAAATAGGTACTATTTTAACGGATAGGTATTTATATCGTTTATTTACCTATGTTTCCAGGACTCCAGTCATCCCGTGACCACGAGTGTGTAAACCTGTTGAAACGTCGGGAAAAATAGGGAAATAAACGCGATAAATACCTTGATAAATACCCGTTAAAGTGGTACTTGTAATTATGTGTTCTAATCGCGTAAGTTTAAAAACATTTATTGGAAAATTGAAATAGAAGAAAGGGATAATAAAACGATGATTTAAACTTCAATGAGACTGTAATCCACGATCTTCTTAAATGTTAAAACCTTACTTACTCTATTGGTCGATTGGCGGAGGGCTAAAAGGAGTACTTTGCCCTCCGATACAAGACTTAGACTTAGATTTGACAATGCCCTTATACAGCAGATTACTTTGACATTTTATCTAATTTGTTATTCCATTTAACTTATACCCATAGATCTTATACCATTTTTTATTATCTGTTATATTGACAAATGATTATAAATGAATTTATTTAATTTTTTTAAGAAGGCATGTCTGTCTGCTTTTCTTTGCACAATGCCCTATGGTGTTTCCTTTGTCAAAAGTTAGTGTGTTATAATAAAAATGTAATTTATCTTTTAAAATAGTATTTAACGACATCAAGTGTAACATTGTGTACCTACGGTGGAAATAAATAAACTAAACTAAACTTTGCTATAGATGAAAAAACAAATATTTTAAATTTCATTTATTCTTGCCATCATTTTTTAATTGAAAATATACGTTGAAACTACTCTCATTAGAGTGTTCTTAAATTTCTTTTTTTTAAATAACTTATCACATGACCATATCGTAATAAAATTGATTGTTTTATGCTTTAATCTTTACATAGTATAAAATGAAGTCGCTTCCGTCGTCTGTTGGCTTATATCTTTAAAACTAATCAATGGATTTTAATGCAGTTTCCAGCAATAGATAGAGTGATTCAAGAGGAAGGTTTATACGCTATTTAACACAGATTTCCACGCGGGCGAAGCCGCAGGGCGCAACTAGTTTTAAAATAAATATATATTGCTGGGCAATCCACACATCATCATCTAACCCTAAGTTAAGCAGAGTTTGTGTTATAAAATGAAAATGAAAAGTTTTTATTTCTTTAAGCTTACAAATAAGCACTTAGACAGGTCATATTTTATAGTTCACTTCAATTTTTTTTTATAAATAATTTTATAAAAGTTTGTTACTTCTAGTTTTTATCATTGTGTGCTTCTATTTATATAATACTAGTTTCTGCCCGCGGCTTCGCACGCGTTGTTTCTGTGGAAACGTTTAAGATTATTTCTATCCTATGGGAACTGATTTATCGGATAATAAGTCTATGTTTTATTCTGGGCCCAGAACTACCTGTATGCAAAATTTCAGCCCGATCCGTTGTAGTTTTTGCGTGAAAGAGTAACAACATCCATCCATACATACAAACTTTCACGTTTATAATATGAGTAGGATTTGATTGTATTCTGTTTTGTGAGCCAAATAAACATAGATGTATACACATGTTTGTCCTTACAAAGATTATTATTTCGTAAAAACTCGCATGTTGTTTTTGACATTCATTAGATTTCTGATGGTGGTATTTGATCCATAACGTTACCGGTGTTCGAAAAAAGTATATTACCATCTCTTAACCCTTAGTTACTCGCGCATAAAAACATACATAAGTACTCGCTTAGAAAAAACTACCAAATACATAAAAAACCAGACTTTTATTTATGATTAAGATTTAAAAATAAGCGTTAAATTCGAAACTCAAATAACTAGAGACGATCAAACAGTCGCTGGGGTGTTAAACACCCCACGCGAGTAATTAAGGTTTAAATAAATATTTAGTACCTAATTTTAATGAGGACATTAGCTAGGTAGCTACAGTTTCAATTTTATATAGCTAGGCTTAAGCTAACGTCATTCATCATCAGTTTTCTGCCGCATATTTCGTTTATTATTGTTTATTTTCCGTTTCTTGAACTCGACAGGTCCTTCCCCTAGTGACTCCACGCGTTTTTCCCTGAACTTGAAGACTTCGGGCTCCATGATGACGGGCGGCGGCGGCGGCTCTTGGACTTTAGGTAACTGGAGGTCTACGCTTTCCGTTGGTCTGAAAATATAAGGTTTTTTATGATATTAAAATAATCATCATCTATGTCTATGTAATCTAAGCCTATGTTAGTCTACTGCTGGACATATCCTCCCGCAATGAGCGTCATAGCGCCCTGTCTTAAGCTTTACGCATCTCCCTGCAGTCTTTCGCAGGTCGTCATCCCACCTGGTCGCGGAGCGTCCTACACTACGATTTCCGCGTCGTGGTTTCCACCTAAGAACACGTTTACTCCAGCGGTACTAAAATAATGAGCTTATGTTAATTACTTATGTAGAAGTTCATAGATTTGTATCTCAATGGCTAATGTTTGTATGTTAGTTACACTTATTTCTTCCAAACAAACCGAATTTGTTTTGAAATAGGTGTTATGTTTGGTGTGTTTTTATAATGTTTTTTGATTAGGTATATTGAAAAAACATTCCAAAAGGGGTACGTTTGGGATTTTTTCCATCGATTTAAGTTCATTAGATCATATAATGTAACTGACTGCGACTTTGACTAGACTAGATCATTAAGTAATATAATCTTTGTTTCAGAATTTTTATCACAATATTTTCTATATCTCAGATGATTTTAGCAAATCACAAAAGCGCGGCCACTGCTGGAATACATAGCTTTAACATATTATGTACAAAAAATTGCCCTGCGACGTTATTCGGAAAGTTTCCAAGATTACGTCGACCAACAGTACAGACCTTACTCGTCACATCCGCTGTGGGCTACATTGTGAATATCGCTCATCTTTACATTGTAAAATAATAACACAAATGTATAGTTAGTTATAGTAGTCGTTTTTATTTATTATTATTATTCCTCAATAAATAAACATCACGTCACATTACACCACACACCAAAGCAATGCCATGACAGACAACGATTAATTGGTTACTCTTGAATTGCGACTTGTTGTCTGGGCTCTCCTCCGCATTAAGGCCACAAGTGGACCATTTTTAACTTACTTCAAAAACAGGAGGAGGTAATATGTTAGGATGTAAATTGTTTTTATGTTTTGTCGTCAATTTCTACGTCAAATGGAACCGATTTTAAAAAATCTAAAATTATTTCGCTAACAAAAGTGAAGAATTTTTAATATTATTAATTTTTAATAGTAATAATTTTGGATTATACAAATAGATAATAATGATTTTGAGGTAGTCGCATACAAATTTAAGAAACCGTGTCCGTTCCATTCCATATCATGTTTGTTGTTTAATATTTATTTTATTGTTTTTTAGTATTTGTTGTTATAGCGGCAACAGATATACATCATCTGAGACAATTACAACTGTCTAACTATCACGGTTCATGAGCCTGGTTACAGACGGACGGACGGACAACGGAGTCTTAGTAATGGGGTCCCATTTTATCCGGGAAGGAAGTCTGTTTTTAGTTTTTTTTTTTTGACACAATCAACATATTGAAACTACTTACTCGTTAACAACAGCTTTCCACGAGCCATAGGGCTTCGCGGCCGGCGCAGGCCCGTAGTCAACCGGCGCTCGTTGTACCGGCGGGTCTTTCACCGCTCGTTCTCGCATCTTCTCTCGAGCTAAATGAGCTTTCAGCTCTTGGACTGCTTCGTCTTGTCTGGCTTTGCTGAAAATTTGACATTTAATATTTATTATATTTTGCTAGGCAAGTGTGACCAAAGACATTGTGGTTAGACTGTATTATAAGGCCGTGATGGTCGCGGGGAAATAATCGAAGCCTTTAATTCAGCACGTGTGGAAATAATAACAAATATGCATAAACAAATATGAAAAATGCTCGACAATCCACACAGCATCATCTAGCTCCAAGCTAAGTAGAGCTTGGGCTATGGATACTAGATGACTGATATAATAATACAATACTTTACATAGATAGATATTTTGTATAATATAGATAACGATCAGATCACCCGGAACAAATATCTGCAGATCGTACACACAATTGTCCCGAGGCGGGAATCAAACCCAACCTTTCGGTGTCGCAGGCAGACTTTCGCAGGACACGCCTCAGAGGTCGTCGATATCGTAAGTATATCTTTGACACCTTCAGTGCAACCACCAATCTAATTGCCAAGCGTGGTGATGAAGCCTCTCTCGCTATTGCGGGAAGCATGTATGACGTATTAAGGCTGATGATGAGAGTGATTCCATTAACAAAGGAACTCATTTAATAGTTTTTACTCAGAAAACTGAAACAGGGTAGACTTATAAAGTGAGACTCGATCGGACCCGTCTGTAGGCGAAAAAAAATCCTAAAAGAATAATAATAATTAGTTTTTGCCCGTGTCTTCACCCACCTGGATAAACTTCGCATATCATTATGTACCCACCTAAATAATACTAACTGGTAATAAGTATTTTTTAAATCTTCAAGTGCTTACAGACTAGTTATAATAGCTGTTTTTGCATACAATCAATGGAAATCTTAATAAAGGTCATATATATACTGAAATTGAGTTTACACTATTATAGCATGACCCATAAGAGGCTTAAGTCCAGTGGACTAGCAAAGGCTGGTATTGTTGTCGTGGAGTTCATAAGGTTGTGCCATTGTTGGTGTATAGTAAAGAGAGCTGGACAGTTTGCACTCACATCTGTTTCTCTTTCTGTTTCTCCTTTTTCTTGACAGCTTCAGAATCTTTCAATTTCTTCTTCTCTTGATCTGCCGCCGACAGGTATTCGTCAGGTTGGTCCCATGTTGTTTCTATAATAAGAAAATATTTTGTGTCAATACCATGTAACTTGGTCAATTTAAATCCCTTTTTTCTGATGTCATCAAATCTTCTGTTTTATTAAAGACTTGCTGCGGCTTCGCCCGCGTGGAAATTTAAATGGTTTATAAATCTTCCTTGTCAACCCCTCCATCTATTATAAAAATAAAACCGCATCAAAATCCATTGCATAGTTTTAAAGATATAAGCATACATAGGGACAGACTGACAGAGGGAAGTGACTTTGTTTTGTACTACATATGTAGTATTCACTGTCACAGTATAAATATAGGCAATTGTTAAATAATTGTACGAGTATATCCCCCTGGATTCATGTCATAGTAGATGTTCTCATGTTATTTTGTTTAATTAGCTATGGCCATATTTTAAGTCAAAATTGGGCCATTATGATGTTTAGTTTGTTTTAACATGATTGTAATAATTCATTTATGGACCAAGTGGTAAGTTGTGGGGTGGCCTAATAATAATTATGGTTCAATTCTAAAGGGTTATCTTTTCTTCACCATAAAACAGCATAAACTAAATTATATGAATATATATTAATATATTTAATATAATAATTGAAAGAAAAATATAACTACCATTAGTAATTGTGTTCCAATAGTATGAATTCCCATCCTCTCCTTTGACTTCGTGCCACAATGGTTCCGCTTTCGTTTTCTGTTTATCACCTACAACCAATGTGGCTTTGCCTTCAGTGCTGCTGCTTCCAGATATCATTTCATTGATACTCTGAAAAATTAATAATAATATATGTAGTATTGTGCGCCCAAGGATGATACCCGCTATGTGTAGCCATCGTCTTTAGATTAACTTTCTCAAAGGGCCTCTGTGCTGTTGGCTTCAGCCCCATGCAAGCCTTCCAAAGAACCGGGTCACTTTATGGCCCGAAATCATGGTAATGAGATATACGTAGAAAGAAAGAAAGCAAATACATTTATTTAACACCATACATAACATATAACATGACACATTACATAATAGGTAAGTATACAAACAAGAAAAATGTATAGAAAGGAAATAAGATAAAGCATACAGATAGGTGACAAATAGTGTGTTAATTAGGAGCCAAAAAGTCCCTGTCTCAGCATTATGCCGCTACATGCCAAGCAAGTACTGCATGAAAACCATTGATTTGTTTTTGTACCTTCAAGAACAAATCTAGAGTTATAATATTAAACAATGGTATCTAGGGACAGGAAGCTTTTAGTAGTAAGCTTTCAGTGGGACTATGCAGTCTGAAAATAAAGACTTAGGTAACTACTCAAAAAATTATTCATAGAACAAGGTAAAAAAGGTGGAAGTACAATGGCATTTAAACAGGTTTTTTTTTTAAATAGGCCATAAAAGTCTCTTGCCTTTTTCCTAGGTGGGTAGGGTGACCAGGTTTTGATCTTCCATTCACTTCTATCAGTCAGCATCTTAGCTCTCATTCCTTTCTTACTCATGTCATCTTTTACAGTCCATTCTCATCTTTTCTTGGACCTCTCTAGGCTTGAAAATTGGCAAAGATTAGTTGTGTTTACTTTACCAACAGAAGGGTAAGGTCTTTGATACTTTAAAATAGGGTGACTCAATATTTTTGCAGCTAGTTTAATAAGTAATAAGTTACCCCTCTTCATCCTTACTTTCAATAATACTAGCTGCGCCGCGCGGCTTCGCCCGCGTGGAAATCTATGTGTCAAATGGTTTATAAACCTTCCTCTTGAATCATTATATTTAAAAAAAACCTCATTAAAATCTGTTGCATAGTTTTGAAGATCTAAGCATACATAGGGACAGACAGACAGTGAGAAGCAACTTTGTTTTATACTAGTTTGGCTAAATAAATAACCTGTGATGTGAGGTCAGCATTATTCTGGACGTCTTTGAGATAGGCTGCCATAGCGGCAGCTTCCATCTTTTTCATGGTATCATCAATCTTCTCCTGTTCCTTGAATTGTTTTGCGCTCTTCTTACTAAGTTGAGATATATGTTTTTGGACATTATCTTTGTGCTTTTTGCCATTTTCATGGAATGATATTGACTGAAATGGGTAAATATTTGTTAGATTTTATGGCATTTACGAATTAAGAACAACATACCTACTGAACAGTCTACTGTTTAAAAAATACCTACAACTTTGTTGTCAGCAAACCAACATTTACAGAATTCGCAATATTTACGACTTTGTGATTTCCAATATTCTGTCCTGGAACAATATATAAATGGTATCAATAGATTTCTACTGTGAACAATTATAATTAAATGAAATTATAACTTTTATTGTTTGCTACGTGATTTGTTAACATATTATTGATAGCAACATTCTGCAGATCGTATGGAAATTGGCCCGACTGCGCCGCCGCAGCGGCACAGACACTACATATTCTTATTGATCTTAAAAAAAGCTTAGTGCGTGAACCAAGGTCCTATATCTATCTATTTCTTTTTTATAAGTTAAAGTATTTACTTACATTTTGATGATAGTTAGAGGACCAGATTCTCCTTTCCTTTGGAACCTTTCACGAGTGAATAAGTGTAACAACGATAAACAGGTCTTCAGCAAATGTTCAAACTCGCACTACAATCGAGCTTATTAAATATTGCATGGTACCACATAGCAGAAATTAAAAATACGATGTATTTATTAAACATGAAAACATGATCAAGAAAACGAAACAAATTCCTTCCTCCCTTCAGAGTTCGGATGACCAAGACACCAAGACAAACAAACAAGGACAAAACATACATAACCTCAAACTCATCTAACATTGACTGCCATTTTATTTTGACATTAGTGTTAATGTGTAATTAGTGGCTAGATGGCTGGCTTACACACACATCGTTGTCAAGTAAACAAATTTTTATGTAATTTTGCAAATGCATAGCAAAATGTTTGAATAGATTACACATTTGCCGTCATTATGATATATTTATATTTTTCCGCCCTTCTACGATTCCATTGTTCATTGTTTTTACAATGAAATTGAAACTGAACGGAACGAACGGATCGTTCCGTTCTCAAAAATTAAAATATGCATCCTGGCTAAATCGTTCCTTGTTAACGTTAAGTTTTTTTTATTAGATTTTAGATATACAAAGACAGTAACTTTTTCTGCGTTTTACATAAAATAAAACAAGGTAACGGAAAAGGGATCTTCCGTAATCACAAACCATTTTCTATGAACTCATGGCGGGAGCATTCGGGAATTGAATAATTTATTTATAGTCCAAAATTTGCTTTTTTCTCAGATGCTCCATCCATATATATGTCAGAAAAAAAACGCCCGGCCGCACACTCCGTTTTACTAATCAAAGGAAGCACGGCTTGTACGTACAATCGCACAGTTTCAAATAACCAAAAAAAAAAATTCCCTATGCTGTTTTCTGCATTAATCGATCTACAAATGCATTTTAAATGCAAGATTAGAACACCTACGTGTCTATTGCCAGTACTTTTTTATATAAAAAATTATGAACTTTAGGTGACCTTGACTATGAAAAATATTTAAAAAATTCTGTAAACGTCAATGTCCAAGATATTTTTATGCGATAAATATAATCTGATAAAAAATCTTTAGGAGCATTTTCTTCCATTTTTTATCTTTTGAAAATAATCTCGATACTGAGTAATTATTTTTTTTCTTCAGATTTTTATTTTTTTTCTACCAAAAACGCAAAAGTGCGGCTTGTGAATAGCACGGAAATATTGTTTTTAACAAGGCGTATTACAATTAAAAAATATGTTTTAATGAAATCGGAAACAGGGAAATAAAAGCATATTCTAACCACTCCGTGATGTTATTGTCAGTTCAGTCTATGAGGTTTGCACTAAAGAGACAATAACTTGGTTTGCGCAATCCAGCTTGCTTGCACATTTGGCTACTGTAGGTACCGTGTTCTATCTTTTCGCACATTTATTCATAACTGCACTGCTCAAGAAAGGCGGAGCGGTATGTTTGTCGCTGGGCTATAACCGGTCTGAATTAACTCAGTAAATAAATAGTGATTTCATTGTGCTGTATTGAGCGGTGCTAGGTCACTAGGCAGAAGCACAAAATGAAAATGCTAACAATGTGTTGCCATCTCTGAGTACGCTTGCTTGCAGATTAGAGATATCCGTTGTCTGTGGTGTGTGTGTTTATGTGTTGTAATCAAACATAGAAATGGAAACCAAAAAATTGTCTCTGGTTACTTTGTGATGTCGTCGTCGAGTATCGAGTGTCGTCTTCTTTTATGAAGTTTTATCTAGGTATTTACTAATTAATATATAATTTTATAGCACAGTGATAGTGAATTGCTTCAGTAAAAAAATATTTTAGATTGCTGAAAGATTCCCGAAACTAGGTCCGAAACCTGAATGGCTTGAGTAATTGAGTCCTTGGCGGCCATATTCATTTTAGGTAAATCTACGACGTAAATTTATCCGTTATAATCTCTGCAATCCTTGGAAACGCTTATTTACCAGCTCTACAAAATAAATGTTAGATGACCCGAGTATTATAGTTGCTAAGTAGTTCGCTACTGTGAACAGGGACTTATTTATAAATGTATTATTTTGTTTGAACGACTTTGATTGTTGACGCGTCCCAAGAACTTTCGTCACAGCACGGAACTGTAACTTCATTCATAAAATTGTTTACTCTGTTGCAGATATCCCTGGATTAAAAATTGGTGAACGTGAAAAACTTTCAAATAATAATACCGTTGTAATTCTAAACTGACTTGTTGTGAAATTTGTTTAGTGCTGAACTTGGACAAAGATTTTGTGATAAGTGTCTAATTTTAGTCGTCCCTAGCGGGATTTATTTGTCAAAATGATGACCGAAAATAGGATTAGTTCAAGTAATCACGTCGGCAATAGTTTGACCAGTCAGAAGGGGTATGTATCTGTGTAATTTTTTGTCAGGGAACAAAGGGTCCTTCATACTACCAAGACTAACTGTATTTTTTTTACTTTCAGAGATGTCGATAAAACTATGGACGATATTGGTTGGAAATCAAAATTAAAATTACCCCCTAAAGATAGAAGAATAAAGACTAGTGTAAGTTTGTTCTATATAAACTAAACCTCATGTACTAACCTAAATTCTAAACCTACCCTCAATTTTATTCAAGACATGTGAAAAAATTTAAGTCTATCACATAAAATCACATGATGATATGTTTGGATTCCCCTTCACTTTCGATAAGTGATAAATCCGCTAACTGACAATAACAGCAGTATACCTCACTATCGACTCAATTTCTTCGGCCTTAAAATAAAGTCTTCTTGCAGGATGTAACAGACACAAGAGGTAATGAGTTTGAAGAGTTTTGCCTGAAAAGAGAACTACTGATGGGTATATTTGAGAAGGGATGGGAGAAACCCTCCCCCATTCAAGAGGCTGCAATCCCCATCGCACTCAGTGGTAAAGATGTTCTCGCAAGAGCCAAAAATGGAACTGGAAAAACTGGAGCTTATTGCATTCCAGTTCTAGAACAGGTTTACATCACTTTTATGTCTATTCATTCTTACTTTATAACTTTACGATAGTTTTGTGCTGAATTCGTTCTTTTTTTTATAGGTTGATCCCAAAAAAGATTATATTCAAGCTTTAGTCGTGGTACCTACTAGGGAGCTGGCGCTCCAAACATCACAAATCTGTATTGAGCTGGCAAAGCACACTGATATCCGTGTAATGGTAACAACGGGAGGTACCAATCTTCGAGATGACATTATGCGTATTTATCAGAATGGTAAGTTTTTTCATCTACCTTCAATTTGTAATGTGAAGTTGGTTGAAGTTGTGGTTCTAAAAGTGAGAATTTTACAGTTCAAGTAATAATTGCGACGCCAGGTCGTATGATTGATCTCATGGATAAGCAAGTGGCGAAAATGGACCAGTGCAGGATGTTGGTCCTAGATGAGGCAGATAAACTCCTCTCACAGGACTTCAAAGGAATGTTGGACATGGTCATTTCACGGTAAGTAATTTTTTACAACGAGAGAGAGAAAAAAATCCTTATCCCCATAATGATGATATGTTTGGATTCCCCTTCACTTTCGATAAGTGATAAATCCTGTAGCTGATTATATTGATTAACGTTTTGTGAAATAAAAGCTATAGCTTGTTTTGTAATATAATATAAATTTGTTACAGGTTACCCAAAGAACGCCAGATCTTGCTTTTCTCAGCAACTTTTCCACTTAGTGTGAAGCAATTCATGGAGAAACACTTGAAAGAACCATACGAAATTAATCTCATGGAGGAGTTAACGCTAAAGGGTGTCACACAATATTACGCTTTCGTGCAAGAGAGACAGAAAGTGCACTGCCTAAATACACTCTTCTCAAAGGTGCTTATCTTGATTCTTATCACATAATTAACATTGGATTGGTCCATAATAGAGGCTAACAGTTGTTTCTCTTCCACAGTTACAAATAAATCAGTCTATTATATTCTGCAATTCGACTCAGCGAGTCGAGCTTCTGGCAAAGAAGATAACGGAGCTGGGGTATTGCTGCTACTACATTCACGCGCGTATGGCGCAGGCGCATCGCAACAGAGTCTTCCACGACTTCCGCGCTGGTTTATGCCGCAACCTTGTGTGCTCGGATCTCTTCACCCGCGGTATAGACGTGCAAGCGGTCAATGTGGTGATCAACTTCGACTTCCCTCGCATGGCCGAGACGTACCTCCACCGTATCGGACGTTCCGGTCGGTTCGGCCACCTCGGTATTGCGATCAACCTCATCACGTATGAGGACCGCTTCGCTCTCCACCGCATCGAGCAGGAGCTGGGCACGGAGATCAAGCCCATCCCCAAGGTCATCGACCCGGCGCTGTACGTGGCGCGGCCGGAGGAAGCGGACGACGCAGACAAGTAACGCCGCGCCGCCCGCCGCCGCCGCCTGTCGCGACGCTCAACGCTAGAGCGCCGGCGCTCCTACTATTTCTGGACTCGCTGACTGATACAAAAACAAAAAACTTATTTGTAAAAAGTGTAATGAATTTATTGTAACAAAATGTGCGTGTAAATAGTTATATTGTGAAATAAGACTTTAACCTTGGACGGGTTACTTTTTTAAAAGTGTATATAAAACGAACATCAGGACTTGTGCAAGGTAACTCGTACGCTTTGTCCATATTGGATACTGTGGGCGAATTCCTATATTGTTAAAACATTAAATATTTATCTGAGGAAAAATTTGGGAGTCTACCTAGATTTGTCCAAGATCTTATACGAATTGTGGTAGACTTACTGAATATACATATTGTGAATATCTACCCGTACACGCAAAGTTTGGGCTAGCAACAATTTGTTTTTCTTTATCAAATAATAACTAATGCCGAAGTATGGGTAGATAAAAAGTCTAGCTCAAACAACAATTTTTTTGGAAAGTGATGTCAAAATCTGTATCAGAGGTATTGTTTCTGGCCGCTTGAAACTCTATCTAGTTACTACAAGCCGAACTTAAAGCAGAGGTGATAATGAAAGTTCACTCCAACCAATAATAGGTAAATCACAAGTTCTTAAAAAATGATGATTAGTGGGTTGTAAAAGTGAAATTTAGATGTAGCAATAAGGAGATTCTGGCTGGAGTGAACTATTGTCATTGAAGCTTGCAGTTCATAATTAGCATATGTACTTTGTGTTGAACTAAGCGGCATGAAGTCACAGTGATTGAGTAAAGTTTGAGGGGTGTGAGGGTATTGCTTCAAATTAAGAAAATGATTATATTTTATAGTTAAAATTTTCTTATCCCTTGTGAGATCTAGGAATTGCCAATGAAGACTAAATTTTAATCATTGATACCCTCCACTCCGGTTGGAAATGATGATGTAATAATTTTTATAAAATCAATGATTTTGATAAAAATAAGGTTAAACTGTGACTATAACGAGGCGGGAGAATGTTGCATACTTTTTCGGCTTGAAGACATGACACATTCTTCTGTCTGCTCAGGGGTTTTTAATTTAGAGAGCTTTTTATTTCCATTTGTAACAAAGCATTTTGTGCTCTCTGGGGAAAAGTAAGTTTGGGATATCAAGTGAAGAGTTAACATTTTTGGTCTTCATGTTTTTTTTGAAGATTTTTTCTTATTATCAATTATGTTTATCTATTTGAACGCTTAACTATTTTTCGATGTAATTTCACGGAAATATTGTGTACAGTGTTGTGAAAGGAAACATGACATATATGTAGAATTAATTTCATCGGAAACAAATTGTTCATCATATCTGTGATAAATAAAAGCAACATAACATAGCTACTCGTTAGGTATTGTCCTTTGTAAGTATTATTAATTAACTACTGTCTTCCGGAACACAGCAAGACTTCTATTCACTCTTGTTATATGGTGACTACATGTTAAAAGAGAAAAGCAATGGAAAAAAATACTAGGTTGACTGCTCATAGTAGAATAGCAATTAAAGCAAGCATATCATTCGTGAATTATGCCTCCTTGCCATTATTTTTAAATTCAAATGTGAAAATAATTATATGTGAAACAAAACAATTTACTATGTAACAGTGATCTATCTATTATTTCAGCAAAAAATATTTACAATCAAAGACTGGACCGAAATAAACTCTTCACAAACAAAATTTCTGACGTTTTGATTCTCATACTCGCCCTGTTATCGTCCAACAGAAGTAGAGAGAGCAGGTTTAGGTGGAGGTACTCCTGTTTCCGCATTTGGACTCCAGTCCGTCCTTTATGCTTATAATGGTAGACTCTAGTAGAGAGAGCCACAATAAGCTTAGGCCTGTATAATATGATGATGGGTGGACTGTACCTCTGTAGCCTGTAGATAATCCAAGCGCGCGGTTGAGGTCGCACCGTCTGCCAAGGCTGGGCAGGTCATTGGGTTTTGATATAAAGCCGCCAAAAGTGAAAAGGAACGTAACTGGAGGAGTTGGGTAGGTACCTACTATCGAATTAATTAATAGAACATAAATCCATGAAGGTAGAACACCTGATCCACCTACATTACGAGGTTTAATCCCGCCCTGTTCCTGGCTGAGGCACGTACCCTACTATGTAGTTCCTCAAGGTAGAAGGAAGGAGCAGGGGCCAAATAAAAATTATTGAATTTATTTAACATTACATTTTTTTTTAATCATTCGCAATCTCTACAGGAGTGGATGCACAATTGACGCTCACTGGAGTGACGTTAAAATTTAATTAATCGATGGTGAGGCCTAGGCAATCGATTAATTAAATTTTAACGTGCATTTCCAGAAATAATGATAGGTTTGCTATCAGCAGGTCCATTCTGATTTGGTCCTGATGGTTTTGACACCACTGCAGCCTACTTTTAAGGGTCTTTCCGCGATTGAACCAGGTTGACATGGACCGCAACCAGGTTTACCGTGCGACGCCCATATTATGCGATATTTTGACCTAGCAATTAAGATCACTTAGGTTTCTACGTGCTTATTCCGCCCCGCCACAACTTTTTTACCCTTAGGTACCTACCTATAACTACATATTTTCAGAGGCACATAGAATATTTCCAATATTTTAATAGATACTATAATTTAACCAAAGAGTATAAAGTAATAGGAACCAAACAACTAAACTCAAGTTTCGGAACGGATAAAGTACCACTCGTCAATCCTCTGGCTGGGCGATCCCCATAAACTCTCATCAGTTAACCAACCGGTATCCCCCGGACAAAGAGGACTGCCTGCAGAGCAGAGCCATTTGTTTGTGTGACCTTACGGAATGGTTGAAAGAATTTGAATGGAGGGCATTTTTTGGTCAGCCAGCCAAGGAGGTACCTATCTCGCTCGGTTGCTTGCTAGCGATAGTATCTATCTACCAACCGAAAAGAATTTTCATAGGTACTTAGGCTCACTCTAAGATGCTCAGTGACGAACACCAAACGTGAAATCGGGCCTTAGCTTACCTGGCAACGGGTCCACTGAAATATGTTTTTGGTTCATCATCATCAACAACCTATAATAGTCTACAGCTAGACATAGGCCTCCCCTAATTCAATACCAACTTTACAAAAAACCTGCAATAAACTAAAAATATTAAAACTTTGGCCCAGCATGCATGGCCAAAGATGATACACTCAAAGATAATATAAAGTATTGGATGCACTTTTCGGTGACGCCACTATGTGGTGCATGCAGCGCAGTGAGTGCCATAGATTACTACTTATATACAGAAAGGTGAAAGCGATATTACTTACTAAAACAACATAAGTAACCTGTACTGTGAATGAGGGTCTGGTGCCGGTGAATACCTGTTTATCAAAGGACCGCACTAATTGCACTAGTAGGCGTGGCTACTCAACATCATGAAACTATTTCAGTTTTGTCAAACGTTCGCTATGTAAGCCCTAGTAATAACTAGTAATAACTAGCCGAAAATTGGTAGGTAAATTCTCTAATAAATGAAAATAAACCAATTTTTTTCAATAAATTTAATGAATTCAGTCAATAAGTATTAAGTACAAATACCTATGTAAGTAGGTAGGTATATCAAATAGCACACTTTACACATGAATTAAACACTATGCTAAGTTCTTAATTATTTAGTATTAGAAAGTAATAAATAAATATAAATAAGAACAAACAAACAAAACCAATAAAGTAAGTGTTTTAGTTACATACTAAATCATTGAACAAACACAAGTTGTGACCATAGTAGTATGTCATACTTCTATGGTTATGTTATGATATGACATAGATTTGTTGATAAAGTTTTCGTATCAATTTAAATAAATACCAGAAAAAGAAAATCTGGTGGGAAAATGGAATCATTAAGATTGCTTTTCAGGTACATACATACTTGTATAATGCGTTTTACATAAAATAACGGCTGAGTAGGTAAAGTACAAAAGTAAACTAGAAAAAAATATAAAAAAATAACATTATTGTTTCTTAACTGTACTTTTAAACAGAATGGCAGTAGACTGTTCTTACAACTAATAAATTAAATACAAGTAAATGTCACTTCTACGAAAAATTATATGTTAAATATTATACAAAATGGCTATAAATTCGATTAAGAATTCCATTCTAATTTAATTATAATGTAAGTACAAATACTATGCAAAGAACTTTTCAATTGATTTCCAAAACAGATAATACAATCTAGAGTAATTAAACTTGATACATAATGAATAACCTTATTAGCTATGCTCACATAAATGAGTCAAACTAACATTGTCAATGAAGCAGGCTTCCATCAACAATGTAAATTTCACTAGTTGCAGTAATCGTTTGACATACATAGATAATTCTACAGGATGTTCGGATGATTGATGAGCAAAGACTGAGGGTCTTTGTGACATCATATACAATTATCTAATCACCGAGCTTCTTTATTCTGCCGGAGGTCATAACATCGATGACAGATATAGGCCATTTAAAATTGGCGCTGAGCGTTTGGGCGATCGCCTATGGAACTTATGTTAAGATTGTCAGCACAGGGCATCTAAAACATAAATGATGTCCAAGACAAAAATAGCTGAACATTGCCAATCCACCTCCAACTCCTCTTACACTTAGTTGCCTCATATACCTACAAACTTTTGTTGGTATTGTTCAGCATTTTTGCAGTTCTTTTCCAAATTACCATTTACAATACTTGGTATTGAGTTATAAAAAGTTTAACTTACATTACTGTTACACATAGTAACAGATAAGAGGGCGAAACGAGGCTTTAAATACATCATTAATAGAGCCAAAAGAAGCGTTATAACACGAAATCAAGATCTGTCCAATTACATCTTTAAGGTTTTGCATGGACGGTTTGATATGTTACTTGCGTTTATTGTTTTACATTCGTTTTTAGAAATCCTCCAAGCCCTTGATCACAAAATATTTTTTTTTAGATTTAATGAACGCATTTTCTTTGTTACAATGAGTTTATTAATTAGAGCTAAAGCTGCCTTGTTTCTTATACAAAAGGCGGAACTTAGAATCGAATAAGTTAATCAGTATCTACGTATTGTGATATTTGCCGATCATAGCCATCAAACTATTCGAGTTATTTCTTATGGCACCATAAATAACACCAGCTTTACATGTTGTGCACCAAAAATAGACTGGTTGACTTATTTATTGTTAATTGTCATGATTTTATTCTATAGCTAGCTGTGACATGAGCAGCTCGGGCGGCGGTGGCAAACCGGGCTGTAGCGTGATGGCAACACCACGGTTTAGGGAAACGGCTGGGTAGAAGGCTCCACGAAGACCGGTAAAGGCTATGTCACCCTGAAAAAGAGTAAATTAAATAATTATTAGTTTGCTTACACAGATTTATATCTATCTGTAGTAAACTCTTTCTTTAGTAAACTCAGCCCGTGAGAGCCCCACTGTTGGGTATAAAGTAGATTTAGTAGTTTTTTTTTTTTATAAGCCCTGGTCTTTCCATTGCTCGGCAAGGCCTCCCCTCATTCATCAAGATCTTTAGTTAAGTAGAAGATACATATCAAATTATAATCAATGCTTCAAATATTCAGCAACATGTTTCCTAAGAACAGCTGCGCGGCAGGTCTAATAGCGCCGTCGTGCCGCCCGAGCGCGACGTATCCGACCGTGTGGGGCCGCCGTGCACGAACCACGACCATTTTTATACATAACTGAGGCCTGTTGTCCACAGCGAGGCGCTATGTGCCGCGCGGTAGGTCTAATAGTACTCCGACGACGCGCCGGCCAGGGGCGACGTATATATGGTATGGTATGGTAAGTGCACTCCTATTTCCGCACTTAAGACTCCGATTGGTCCTTTGTGCGTGGTGTGTTTGCTAGTTTAACCAGCCTAACTCCGTCCAGAAGCGCAGAATCCTCCTGGGATCTTCACAGGCTTCGCGGAGTGACCTCGGGTGGTTGAGGATTTCTAGTCGTTGCGCTGTTACTCCCTCGCATTCCAGGACTACGTGGGCAGCTGATTCTTCGTCGCTCAGGCATCCTCTGCATAGAGGGCTGTTTGTGAGGGATGTTTGTTTAGTGGGCAGTGTCCTGTGAGTGTCCCCATTAGGACGCGTAGGTCCAATCTCGTCAGGCGCAATAGGTGTTTAGTTAGTTAGTCTTGGTGAAGCAGCTGGGAGTGCTACTCTGGATTGGCGGCACTCCTGTAGGCTTGACCATGTCTCGGTATGCTTTTCTTTGGTTCTGAGCTGTATCCATGTTCGAATTTGGGAGAATAGTAGGGGAAGGAACGGAGGTGGGCCTTGTGTCGGCGTTTCCGAGCCTTTCCTTGCCAATGCGTCTGCAGCGTCATCGCATTGGGGCGACGTATTTGGCCGTGCTAGAAACACGACCGTGACCTTGTACATACCTGAGGCCTGTCGTCCACAGTGAAGCGCAGCGTGCCGCGCGGTAGGTCCAGTAGCACGCCGACGTGCCGGCCGGGCGCGACGCCGCCGGCCGCGCGGCCGCCGTGCGCGCCGCCGTGCACGAACCACGAGCGGGACCCGTCTATGTACATTGCCCAGCCTAGGGCATCGCTGCCTGGAATTACAAGTCATCTTTACTTAGCATCCTGTCCGGTCCAGATAAAATGAGAATTCCTCTTGAAGTTCTTAACTAATTCACTGTCTGAGCGCGCCGCCGCCGCCGCCGCCACGTGCGGGTGCTGCAAGGCTACTAAGTTACTTAACACACTTACAAATAACGTAACGCGCGTTATCAGCGTTACTACGCTCATTTTAGCGTGAATAACGCGTGTAATAGCACATTTTAGCGTTGATGTCGCGAGGCCTAAGGCTTACGACCAGCTGTGGACTAATATTACGCTGAAGGTGTTGATCGAATTACACCATCAGCGTAATACTAGTACTAATCGATTACACAGCATCATCTAGCCCTAAGCTAAGCAGAGCTTGTGTTATGCATGTGTTTTCGAATTCTTATTGTGTACCTCTCTATGGCGCCATCTATCTGATGTCTTTTGAACTTCTAAGTGACGAAACTATCAAAGCAGTTTAGAAGTTAAGCAAGTAAAAGTAAATATTGGATAAGTGTCGCGACTGGCTATGGATTTCAAACTTCCAACATCAAAGTGCTTTATTCCTTTAACAGGACTCTTGGACACGTCATAAATTTCAAATTAAATACATAATTAAATATAGGAAATAAGGTGATCACTTTTTTTGTTAACTTCAATCTTTTTGAGGTTAAGTAAAGAAAGTGACAGTAAGTATTTACCTAGCATCTTGTCCTTTGCCACATCAGCCCTCGCGACCCCAAAGGCGGGATCAGCATCGGCCTCGTAGCTGTCGATCCGCAGCCGCCAGTAGTGGACGCCCCGAGCTAGCGGAGTGTCTGCTATGGCCACGCGCGGCTGCCAGCCGTTAGCGGCCGCGCTGAGTCCGTCAGCGGACAGTGAAACGCCGTCGCCGCCGGAACAGCGGACATCCCAGGTGAACCAGGCAACTGAAAAGAGAATAAGTTTTAATAGTAATACATTTATTAGTAAAATCAATTTACATGTAAAATATAAAAATTAAGTATTGTAAAAATACAATTTGTATTTTAATTATGTACAACTATTATCAGTAATTTAAATTTAAAAAACATAAATGAAAAACAAATAAATCAATTAAAAAGTTGGTATTACAATTAAATACGGAAATACAATCAATTATAAATTAACTGTTCTAGTAGTTCGTTCACTGAATAGAAATTCTGCTCGACAAGCCAAGATAGCAGTCATCTGCAGATCGTCATCTCATCAGGCTACGGGGCGTCCTACATTACGTTTACCGAGTCGCAATCTCCACTCAAGATCACGTTTAACAACTTTACTATTGTAATTTGTTTTAATTTTATTGCTTTATATGCTATTTTTTCTTTCTATTTAAATCTGTATAATTTTTCATTAGAGGTTAAGATTTTGTATGATTTTTTCATTGACATTAGAGACATTAACGATTTTGCACACCTGAGTAGGTAGTTTGTATCTGGACATATTTAGAATTAAGACCTTTTATACATACATTAATGCAAATAAAGATTATGATTATGATTAGTTGCCGGTAATTGCCGGGAGATGTAATTGGGCCCAGTGCCACTTCAGCTTGCTAATTCTGTTTCTACAGAGGTGTACAATATGTAGTACCTAGGTAAAGTCGGTTATTTAATTAAATGAGTGCCTTTGGTAGTTAAAATCACTGATCACCTTTCAAAAGTTTATTGAAATAGTTAAGTTGGTACACATAAAACACGTACAAAGTAAACAAGCCTTAATTACGTTTACGTTTCCTTCGCGTCGCGGTCAGTGTCGCACATTTTATTTTAGTTTATTTTTGACAATGCCCTTATACAGCTGCATTAAATGATCTTGACATGTATTTTTATTTCAATTCAATCATACTAATTTATTATTATTTTACTATGATAAATATTATCTATGAATGTTATAACAAATTTTTAAAGAAGGCATGTCTGTTATGTAACACCATAAGGGATTGTTTTAGAAAAAGCAGTTTTCTAAAACAATCCGTTATGGTGTTTCCTATATCAAAATTAATGTGTGTTTTATAATAAAATTGTTATTTTATTTTTATGTACAACTGACCGACATCAAGTGTAACATGTGTACCTACGGTGGAACTGAATAAATGAAATGAAATGAAACTGGTTGGTAAGGGCGTAAATACGCCGATTCAGTAAATTATATGCAATGATGTTATATAAGCTTAATAGCCTTCTGTTTCTATTTTCTTGTTTTTTAAATTTTTTGTATGTGCTGCTGGTTTTCGTTGAATAAATCAAGCATTGATTAGATACCTATACGTGTTCGTACACTGTTAGATCTAAACTTTTCGACACTGTTTACTCAAAATCCAGAAGGGGTCCTCTATTATTGTCAAAAGTCTTCGAGTGGATATGTAAGTTACCTGGCGATGTTTGCAGGCCGATAACTTCGCTGTAAGGCCCCTCTCCCGCCCCGTTGAATGCTTTAACCCGAGCGCTGTACAACGACGAGTAATGGAGTCCGTCTATCGTGCAAACTGTCTCGCGGCCGCAATATACTTCCTGGAAAATAAATATCATATACTCAAATGAAATATATGAAATAACCCATATGAATCTCAGAAGGTTCGAACGACTCCGGGGTAGACTTAGTGATCGCCTGGATCTTGACTAATTAAAAGTTTTTTTTTATAAGTATTAATACTACGGGTATTTATCGCGTTTATTTACCTATTTTTCCCGACGTTTCAACAGGTTTACACACTGTCGTGGTCACGGGATGTATTAATACTTATAAATATGTGTTCAGATCGCGTAAGTTTAAAAGTAATAAAAGTTATGTTTAAGTATTGTGTAGTAGTAGTAATTTATTATTAATATTTACCTGTACCAACAATCTAAAGCCAGCAATCTCGCTAACTAAGGCAAGCGAGCACGGTTTCTGGCAGAATTTTGGGAACCCAGCAGTGAGATAATATAGTTTAGGATACAACATCATCATCATCATCCGCTTAAGGGGATCGAATAAAATATCATCATCATCATCATCAACCTATAATACACTGCTGGATATAAGCCCCTATGAGCACCGTAACGCCCTGTTTTCAGCTTGCCGCATCCAGCATCTACCTGCAGTCTTTCGCAAGTCGTCATCTCACCTGGACGGAGGGCGTCCTACACTACGTTTGCCGAGTCGCGGAATAGAATATTACCCGGAAAGGTCCGCTCAGTCCGTCGTCTAGCTCTAGCACGTATCCCCTGACTGCGCTGGGCGCAGGCGGCGCGCGCCACGCTAGCGTACAACTGCAGCCGCGCGCCACGCACGCTTCTACCGCCATCTCTGGAGCGCCGGGGGCTGCGGAAACAGATATAGGTTATTAATAACATATATCATTAGCATCATCAGCCTATATTAGTCCACAGCTGGACATATGCCTCCCCTATTGAGCGCCATAGCGCCCTTTCTTCAGCTTGAGGCATCCAGCATCTGCCTGCAGGTCACAGGTCGTCATCCCTACTGGCGGCATATGAATTATATCCCTGAGTGTGTGCTAACTACCCACTCTCGCTGCCCGTCACTGGACATTTATGCACAGTCACAGATATTTGGTGGCAACTACATCACCGGTCACCCACCTTAACGCATCATGTCATTTACTCCGGCTAATATACACTATGGCTTTGTTATTTTTGTAGTAAGTATATAAAGTATGTATAAATTTTATTTACCTGATGTTTTCATCGCATTCTCTAAGGCTGCATTCCAAAATTTGAGCAAACAAATAAAACATATTTTAAAGTTAGGTCAAACACAATACATACCTATGGATATTTTGAACATATAAGTAAAGATGGCAGAAATAAAGGTACAATTTAAATGATAGTAGTAATACTAGTCTCTCCAGACTAGTATTCCTATTGGCTACAAATTGTATAGGTGAACAGAAATTGGTGACTTATTTTGTAGTCCTTAGACCCATTTGCATAAGGTCCAAAGTAGACTTGACTTCTATTTTTATTTTATTTACTTACAAAATCCACAGCTCTTAATTATAAATAAACTTATCTTATAAATATCATTAACAGGATTTAAACATTATCATTATTTAGAAATATAAGGACGACATCACCAAAATGTATTAACAGGATTTAAACATTATTATTATTTAGAAAAATAAGGACGACATCACCAAAATTTATTATATTTTTTGTTTTGTTTTGTTTTTTGTATTAGTATTTACTTATCTATTTAATTTCTTTTATGTATTTTTTTTAATATTATGTTCTTTCAATTTATAATTATTTTTCTCTTTATATTGTGATATTTTTACTTTTGAATTATTGATAATAAATAATGCTGGACAATTCACACAGCATTATCTAGCTCCATAGTAAGCAGAGCTTGTGTTATGGGTACTAGATAACTGATATATGCACATAATACAATACATTACATAGATCGTTTTTTTTATATTAATTGATTTATTTATTGATATTATTTTAAGACCTATTTGTACACATGTAAGACACAATAAAACATTCAATATCGCCCGTCCCATTTCTACCTTACACGGTACGGTGACGCCGGGCGACGACCGTGCCGAGACCGTATGCATATGATAACACCCAGCCACTAAGTTATTATATTCTTGTCAATAAATTTTATACTTACGTATACATTCAATAAAGTTCATAGTCCGTATCGTCCTTAGCACCGGCTCTATGTCGAGGGTCAAAGCGGGAGCGTTGGGCGGCGACTCCAGGGAGGAGCATAGACTTGCGGCGGTCTCGTGCGCTCGCGTTGTTAGTATACTGCCCACCTGAAATACAGGAAAAACCACTATAGTTATTATCAGCTTGGTGATTATCTTACCACGAGGATGTAATTAGAACTTGGCAAAAATGTTTAGAAAAGTATTAAGTGAGTTATACGAATGGCTACCCGAATAGAGAGATAATATCTTAATTGCACCTTATAAAATTATTAAACTTACAGTATCTACTCATTAAATTAAGTGTGGAACATTTTTTTCCAAGCGAAGTGTTGGTTTACTATGTATAAAACCGGCCAAGTTCGATTGTGTCCTTCGGAGTAAGTTATTGTTTAAATTTTTTTTTGAGGGCCACTGACTATATTTTTCTTACATGTCCAGTCCATCCCAAGGTTGCCTGGAAGGGTTTGCTCATATTCATAGCGATAAGGCCGCCTTTGTATTTCGTCTACTCTTAGCATTTATTTCTGAATTGTTTTCTGCCTTTGTGGGTTGTATAAAGTATTATCTATATAGTCTCCCTAAGGGCAACATGAAATGAATTTCCTTAGCTCCAATGGAATATTGTTATTTTTAACATCAAGATACAATAATGGGTACCTAGGTAAGTGATTATGTTATGCTTATGACGCAATAGGATTGGATAATGTTCATGTTTCTATAATAGCTTGGTTTTGGTCAAATTTACAAACAGTGAAAACTGTTATGACAACATGAACTTATGTTTTTCAATAAGTATCCTATACATTCTACAGTTTATAAATGTACGCTTCCAACTGGTATTGATATGGAACAGTTGAGCTACCTGCAGTTAGTTCGATTGTAAATACTGGTTCGAATTTGTTTTTATAATTAAACTAGCTGCGCCCCGCGGCTTGAATCACTCGTATCTATTAATAACAGAATCAAAATCCGTTGCGTAGTTATAAAGATCTAAGCATACATAGGGACAGACAGCGGGAAGCGACTTTCTTTAATACTATGTAGTGAAAAATAAACAACGCTGGACAAATGACAATTCACACAGCATCATCTAGCCCCAACCAAGCAGACTGAAGCAGTGTTGAGCAGAGGTAGTATTTGTTTGTAACTTTCTTTGTTAATAAAGACTATTGTTTAAAATAAATTATACAAGGTTTGTGAATTATGTGAAGTAGGTACATAGAAAGAAGGGTGGACACCGTAACCCTAGATTCGGGCCATCTTCTCTAATTTCGCGAGGGGATTCCAGGGTGGCGTAGGTTTCCTCGTCAATAAGGCCCTCTCTAAATACGTCCAAGAAATCTCCAATGTGTGTGTGTGAGTGAATTTTAATCTCATACAAAACATAAACCAGATATGACAGTAAATTGATCAGGTATTATATACAGTTTTGTAAACAAATACTCTATTGTTAGCATTTGATAAGCTTCCAAAGCCTGATTATATTTGGTACCAATAATAATAGATAAGGATATACCACAAACAAACTATCATTTATGTTTACATCATGCTGTTAGTGTTCTTATCAAATTCCAGTATAATATGGGTCATTCATATTCGTCATTAGAAATATTGGGTGTGGCATTACAATTTACAAGATAGTGGAAAAAATAAAACTGAGTATAAGTCGAATCGCAAACGGATCCTTCTGTACCATTGCACATAACTATCTCTCATAAAGATCCCTGATTACGACATCTGTCGCCTTAATCCCCCGTTTTTGTAGTGCCTCACAGATGTTTGCTCAGAATCGAACGAACGGCTTTCACGCCGTCAGTCATTCGGAAGAAAACAGATTACCTTTAACAATATTTATAAAAAAGTTAAAATTATGGCTCATTGGAAAAGCTTTCTATAGTGTCAAAGAACTCATGGACCTAAATTTGAAAATTAAATAGCACATTATTGTCATGTAAATATTATATAACTTATTAATTTAAATTATTTTAAAATGACGTTGTAGGAACCTAGTTTTAGAAATTGTTTGCATGCCAATGTGTTTTGGTGAAGTATGTGAAACTACCTATTCTAATGTTTAAGACCTTATATTATGACCATATTTCTTGCAATAATTGAATTGAACAGCATCCCTGATGAGCAGGACGAGGGCGAGTCACAACAGCATCCTACAAACTGTGGCCGGGCGTATGTCCCCTACACACTTTGTCCAATGTGTTGCTCCAGAGTGTGGATACAGCATGTGATTTAGTTTTAATAATTATTTATTATATTGTATATTATTTAATTTTGTACAATATTTTTAGCATAGTTTGACATATATAGCAGATTACTTTGACATTTTATCTAATTTATTATTCAATTTAACTTATACCATTATTTGTTATCTGTTTTATTGTGACAAATTATTATAAATGAATTCATTTAAATTTTTTAAGAAGGCATGTCTATCTGCTTTTTTTTGCACAATGCCCTGTGGTGTTTCCTTTGTAATAAGTTAGTATGTGTTATAATAAAAATGTAATTTATCTTTTAAAATAGTATTTAACGACATCAAGTGTAACATTGTGTACCTACGGTGGAAATAAATAAACTGATAAACTGTAAGATAATTTGTATTTAAAATTTAATTTTATATTAATTTTTCGCGAAACTATTTTAATTTTAATCATGTTAATTTTATTTCTTATTTTTAATTTAATGATATTTTATTTTAATGTTATTTTATACTATAGATATTATTATCTGAAATAAATAAAAACAATGCAATACAAACAATCTTGTTATTAATTACCTAGTCTTTTTTATATTTTATATAATATGCTAGATTTAAGGTATATATTACTATGGACCGTAGAATAAGTTAAATAAGATCTGATACTTTTCTATGGTCTGAAATAAATGATTTATTATTATTATAAAGAACCCTAAAAAATTATAAAAGCCTTCATGGCGCAGTCATACATCCAAGTACTGACCGCGCCCAATGTTGTTTAACTTCAGTTATCAGTACCTACTCAACCTGGTATGGACATTTGACATTTTAATTATTAAATTTATTGTCTGATGGACATGCAGATGGACAGACAGACAAACAGACAGTGGAGGCTTTGTAATAGGATATTTGAAGTAGAGATGTTTAAGAGAATACATTTACAAAAATCATTAATTTTAAGAGTAGTTTCTTTTTGGGAGTACCTGTTTCAATGAATTACTATACCAAACTAACAGCTTGGGAAACTCAAGCAAAACAAGCTAAACTTAAACACATGTTTTGATGAAGGCTGCAAGTTTCCATTTTAGTATAGCTTTTGTTTGGACAAAGATGAACTATGATAAAAAGATATACTAAGATCTTTTATTTGTCTTTGGTTTTATTCAATATCCTTTTTATATTTTCTGTGCTGACCATGTTGTAGGATGCTTCAAAATATTACCTATGTAAGATAATCATGGGCTTTGTGATCGAAATAAAAACATTAGTATTTGTATCATATTGTATCCGCTTTGATCTGGTTTGTTGTTACTATTAAATTTACCTGCAAAAATGCAGCATGATCAGATTCCTTCAACGCTTCAATAGAGAAGTGCAGTAGAGCTGTAGCTTCCCTCAACTTCTGTGCAGCAATTGACTTCAGCGAGCGCATGCTTGTGACAGCCTGGGACCGAGTGTTCCTGGCTGCTCTAACTAGTTCATCTCTTCTACGCTCTACTGCCTTTGACACTTCAGCGCAGGCTTGGTCTATTTGTCTTTCGAGTTCTTCACATGATTCCTGCAAAATCATCATTTTTATTCATAGGATATCCTCAGTGGGCTTGGCAGCAGTGATTAGGTAGGAGATGGGGTAGCTGAGTAATGTAATTAATGCTTACATTGATATTGTCTCCTGTTCCTTTGACTAGCTGAATGTATTCAGTCATGGCTTTCGCTTGTTCCGATAACTTTTGAAGTGATTGTGATAGTTCAGTCTGAAATAATAGTTTTTATGTTTTACTTTCAATTCAATACCTATAAACACCGAAGCAATATTTTTCAAAGAATTGTAATAGTTACCTTATGAGATCTCGCTGCATTAGATAAGGCCTGTGTTTCATGTGAGGCATGTCTTTCAACAAGGCAACGTTGGCAGATGGGCACTTGGCAGGCATTGCAGTACAGTGTCGGAGGTGAGCCGTGATCTCCACACGTTGTCCCGAGAGCCCTAAGCTCGTGCTGGGCAAGCGGCCCGCGGATGGGGTGCCAGGCGTCCCTGCAGCCAGCGCAGTACCGGACCGAGCACTGCTCGCAGCGCACCACGGCTGCTCGCCTCTCCCCTTCGCACATTTGACAGGCCTCCTCCGCCGGCGGCGCCCCTTTGACGCCCCCAAACCGTTCCACGATAGTCCGCATAACACGAAATGGGGGAAGCCCCTCAGCACCATTGTCGTCTAATAAAACTACTTTACTGCACAACGGACAGGTAATGCTGAACGCAACGCTCGAATAGGCGGGCGCGGCTGGAGTGCCCGCGTAACTGTTAGGCCTTGATCCACATACCACTCCGCTGTCCGTTTCACTCGACACGGAGGCTTTGTCCGCTTCATGGTAATCGTTTGATGCAACTGAACTCTCCGGTTCGTGGACGTGGGACTGTAGGCTGATGGCACAGGCGCGACAAAGGGCATGACCACAGGGTAATAGGACGGGTTCTCTGTAGAATTCTTTGCAAACAAAACATCGGATTTCCTCTTCCATTTTGCAACGTTCCTACCCTTGAAAGGGTTCGATGCAAAAACCAATACTAGCATTAACTTTAAAATTTGTCTCCTATGCACTGGAGTAACATTTTTCATTCAAAATTACAGGAAATTATTTCAAAATACAAAGAAACATCGCCTCGCCATCCATCCATACAAAGCACAAGTTACGAAATGATTGAGAGAGAATGAAATGAACAATTTTGATTGGCTGATCGATTGACAGTGACAGCCACTTGATAGCTACACAATGAACAATTTCAAAATATTTTCACCCGGCCGAATCAAAAAAGGCAAGTCAAATACAAAATATGATCATCTTATCACAAAAACATTACCTATTTCCGATAATATTATACAATTTTACGTAACGAAAAAATCCGTAAAATACTTGTAGAAGCTGCTAAAAAAACGTTTTTACTATGTCTCCTCTAAACGATAGCCATAATGTTGACCTTTGGCGAATAGTTTGGCCACACGTTGGTGGTACTTTCAGGCAGACAGGTCCTTAAATTATACTATTGGTCAACTCGGGAGGATATCCTGTCTTGTACAAGAGGGAAACTAGAACTTTTTCATTAATCGCCCGCGCCGTAGATGTCATTGAAAATTGTGAATAATGTAAAAAATTAAACAGAATCACTGAAAAAACAGAAGTGCAGGACACGATGTGCTATAGCTCCAAAGTTACCAACTAACAACGTAAAAGGTAAGAAAAAGGTTATTTTGTTAATTTTTTAGTTTATCTGGGTACTAAATACTAATAAACGCGAAAGTTTGTATGCATATTGCATGGATGTTTGTTACTCTTTCACGCAAAAACTACTGATTGGAGTGGGCTGAAATTTTGCATACAGTACAGCTAGTTCTAGGCCCGGAATAAAACATAGGCTAAACATAGGCTTTTTATCCCATAAATCAGTTCCCATGGGATAGAAAATATCTTAAGTCAAAATTTCATTTGATTTAAATCATGGTTAAAATCAAAATGCCAACCCTGCTAGATACCGACTTATTTAGATCTGTCGCCATTGCCCATTGGATCATTTTTATCAAGCTGTATGGTAACAGGAATGTCATACGACTATCCATATTTTTAGACCAATTTTTATGCCCTCACATATGGATTATTTTCAAAAAAGTGTACAATTAGCAAAGAAATGTAGTTATGTAGTCAATAACATTAAAAATATTATTTAGATATTATATTATAATATTATTTAACATTTAAAAATATTATTCACCCTAAATAATATTTTTTAAATTTTATTCCGAAGTGGCAGGTGCCACTTACTTAAATACTTTATTTATTTATTTATATACCTAGGCAATTAAAATATTACTTATCACAAATAAAACAAAAAACCAATAACAAAAAACTTAGTATTTTTTTTATAACTAAAATGTCTACAGCAAGTAATCGTCTTTTCCTGTGGATTTTCCGAGATTAAGGTAGTTATGTGCCTTATTAAAGCTGCAATTAGGTTAGTTGGCAGGTTACTCAGGGTACCTAGATTTTAATCGTATCTGTACTTATATCACGTACCTACTCATTATTTATTATAACAAGCATGACTAGAAACTATTTAGACTCGTTATGTTACCGGGCTCTACGAATAAAGAAAACTAGAAAACTAATTCTGTATTTTTTTATTGTACACACAAAACTTAATTTAATTAAAAAAGATATGTACATAGGCGAGCTTAGCCCTGAGTAAGAGTTTTCTTCCAGCAAACCTTAGGTATATACTCGTAGGAGAGGTGATGGAACAGATAGAGGACGTGTACAAAGAAAAAAATTTGACTAATAGTATTATACAATATGGAGTGAGATTATAATATATATACATAAATTAAAATAATAATAACTCAATAATAACTAACATGTTTTATTAAACATGTTAGTTATTATTGAGTTATTATTACCTAATTTATTAGTACCTAAGCCTACTAAGTAGGTAGGTACTATTGTACCTACCTACTTAGTAGGCTTAGGTACTAAACAGGAAATTTAGGTAAAAGCCTAGGATTCTAATGTAGAATAACTAAATGTCATAAGTTGTAGGGACCAGGTTGTGAATACACTTAGGTCACAATATTGATTTATTTATAAAAATACAGCAGTTAGCTTACAGTCTAACACCAACACACTAACTACTAGACTTAAAAAAAGACATAAATTAAAAACAAGATTACAAATAAGTAGATATACATACACAGATAATTATTTAAAAGTAAGGTACGATCTTAAACTTAACTACAACTATGTCAGTACCTATTACGTTCGTGGTACCTAAGTAGGTACGGTTTAGTTCCTAGGTAAGTCGCTCTACATAATGTTACATAGATCTAATTTCCATTTGCACAACAGGTCTTACGTGCATATGTAAGTACCCAAGCTGTTACATGGCTGAAATTAACAGCAGAAGGTAACAAGTTAAGAAAGACCTGCTTTAAACTTTAATAATCAATTGCCATGCCAATGGTCAATTAGGTGATACGAATGTGAATATTTTTTTAAAATAGAGGCAAGAACTAGTGAGAAATCAGTCTAATCACACAATTTATTATATATATATATTTATTATACATAGATAACGACTAGAACACACGGAACAAATATCTGCAGATCGTAAACCCGCAACCTCCAGCATCGCAGGTAGATCTTCGCCCACCGCGCCACAGAGGTTGTCAAAATTTATAGATAGTAAGTCATCCAAACAAGTTACGAGTATCTATAACACATTGCTTAACCACTTGCCCTAGGTACCTACTTTACTGCCCTATGTGAATATTCCACAATATATACATATTTAGTTGACACCAAGAGGATGTCCCTCACCAATCTCACATTCATATTGACATCCAATATTGACAACTTGGCGTTAATCAACATTGTGATTGATGGACTACCATTAAAACAACAACAACGTTTTACATGGTGAATCATTTTTCGGATTATCTTCCACTATGTTGGTCGTTTTATTTTTGTCTGCACTGTACAGTGTTGGAAACTGTGAAAATTTCTTGAAACATCAATCAAACACGAAACCTGCCTTGGAGAAATGTATAGTAACCATTCTAAAGAATTTTTCCGGGGAACATAACCATCTCAGTTATTTCAACACTGAAATCGAAGATGATCATCTATTAGACGAAATACATTCCACGGAACTGGTGTCTGTTCACCTGGGAAAACTAAAGAGAACTAAGACTAGTTTCAAAAATGCCTACGTGATTGTTGCAACAAATGAAAAACAGTTATTTTGGCTTTTCTCTATATTAAGCAGAGGGAATACTTGGGAACCAAATTTACGATTCCTCATCGTTGTAAATGATCTCCAAGAAAAACAAAAAGTCTTCGATACCTTGCTGAAATTTCACGTTATCCATGTTGTCGTCGTTAACGGTACCGAAACGGCAGAGTTATTTACTTTTAATCCTTTCGATAACTTTGCGTGTGGTAGATACTACAGTGAAATAACCGAGTTCGGCAAGTGTTCTGATGCTGAATCGGTTGAACTCTACCCTCATAAGCTGCTAACGGAACTTCGTAATTGTACATTTAACGTCTCCTGTGCACATTGGCCTCCTTGGGCTCTTGATCCGAATTTAATTGAAGACGGTCCAAACCGCCCCACAATGGGAACCGAACAGTATATTTTTCATCTCATGAGTAATATAGAGCAGTTTAAGTACAACTTTAACTACGACTATGATCCCGAAATGTTCTCGACGGTGTCAGATGAGTCTGTGTCCGGACCATTGACAATGATCCAGAGAAACCAAACTGATATCCTATTGGGTGGTTTGATACTGACACAAACACGGGCAAATATGTTCTCCTATGTCTCCGGACATCTCGACCAGCTAGATGATATTAGAGTGATTGTAAAAAAAGCTTCTCTAACACCAGCATGGAAGAACTTGTATGGGGAGTTTTCACCTTTTGTCTGGTCATTGGTGTTCCTTGCTATGGTATTATATGCTGCTCTATTGGTGACGTTGTTGAGGGAAAAGGACAGAGGTAGAGTGCTTTTGATTATGTTTGACAACATGCTGCTACATGGGGGTAAGATTCATGTGCGTCATGCGTTAAGCATCGTGTTAATTTGCTGGATATGGTTTGCTTATTTGATAAACAATTTTTACCAGTGCAGTTTGATGAGTCTTACTATGAAACCAAGTTCGGAGTATCAAATTAAAGACGAGGAAGGTGTGCACGCTTACGGCTTGAAGGCATGCGTAAGTGATGTAATGCAAAAGTTTTTGGAAGGTGAATCTCATATGACAGAGACATATTACAACGATACTCATGATGAATCCTGTGCAAAGCAAATCAGCAGTATTAGAACCGTCGGCAATAATGGAGATCTATTCTCTATTTCACCGTATGGCTTGTACCTCTTCTACGAATATGATCTTTACAATCGGTATGGAGAACCAGTTGTTTATCCTTTCGCTAAACCTAATAGCAAGGTGATATATGCTATATATTTTTACAAGGGTTTTCCAAGGGAAGAGAAGTTTCACAATATAGCACTTAGGATCCGAGAGACAGGTTTGAGTGACAAAAGCCTCAACGACCAATATTATTTACAGTCGATCAAGTCTAGCTTCAGTTATAAGCCTATGAAGATGCGATTTGCCTTACCATGGCATGTTTACATCATTGGGATGTTTATATCTATTTTCACATTCCTAGTAGAAGTTGTTTCTGTGAATAAACGTAAGAAAATATAAGCCCGTACACAACAGGCTAATCACATTTGTGTGCTGTGATTAGTTTTTGTAATTTGATAATTTTATTACAGGATTTTTGTAACTCGTTGAAGCCAACTCAAAAGGGCTATTATTTTCCTTATAAGCAAGTTCACTTTAAGGGCCATGACTATGTAGACAAGTAGCTTTATGCGTGACATGCAAATCAATTCCACTATTACCTTTGACCTTAATGTTCAAGTAAAAATATCAAGGGCCTCAAATCTTTGAACCTTCTAAATAATAGGTGCCATCTATATAATATGAAGTCTATCTAGAATCACTTCAATTGACTAGATAGGTCAATAACTTAGCGTGCGACATTTGACTGCAAGTCATGTTGGTTTATTTATTGCATAATTATGAGTAGGCTACTTACCGTTTACATTGCTGGTCTCTGTGAAATAGAAAAAGTCTCTAAATAGAAGTTTCTAGGTCAATGTCAGAAGACTATAGGCTGCCAAATGATGAATGCACGCCACTGGCGCCAGATTTAGTCTTGTACGGATTGATTTATGTTTGAGTAGGATTCAACCTTTCATTCATCCCATTTTACTTCTCAAAGATTCTCAAAGTACCTTAAATAGAAAGTTAGTTGGGTTGTTTTGATAAGGGGAATGACTTATTTTTAAAGTTAGTTATTTTATTTGAATTTTTTTTGCAAAGATTTTCCTTCAACGTAATTATAATTTGTGTGAAGTAGTTTAATACAAACGTAATCAAAATGAAGCACATTAATAAAAGTGACGAATTACGAGTATTGACAGATTTTCATTTGAAACTATCAAAAGAACTGCCGCTTGAGTCGCGCTTTAATCTGAGTTGCATGTATGTATTAGGATGTAAGAATATAATATTCTAAAGCTAATTAATTACGGATGTAAGCGGGTTAACTACGAACCTTATTTGTGTAGGAAGAAAACCAACGTTTCATCCCTTAAATTTGCTAGATAGTTTTTATTCTAAGGATACTCAGAATATTAGACGCACCCTGCACGCCTACTAACAAAGCTTCAGCAGAATATCATGAGTTGTATTTATAACACAACACAATAAATAAATATCAGAAGTTCCTGTAAATTCTCCATTGTATTATTTCAAAATACCATCTAGCGATAGAACAGGTTCATTGCATTCAGTCCAAACCAACCAGAACCAACCAGGCGCGCAGCGTTTGGTTACGAACGGTTTGTAGAGATAGTGTTCGTTGAGATCTTGGGTACGGTTGACGCACGTCGGTATAGAGAAAAAACATCGCGCATTTTATATCGGTATCGATATCAGCTCTACATTATTTAAAAATAATCGATTGTTTTGAAGGTAATAAGTGCTGATTGTAAATTCAAGGACTTTAAGTGATGTGATTTACCAGCTGATGCTCTACTTTGTTTTTGGATGGTGAAAAGTAAGTTTCTACATAAATATTTTCTCATTAAGTATTGTGTCATCATCAACCTATAGTCCACTGCTGGATGCAGGCCTTTCCTCAAAGTATAGCGTAATTATAATAACAGATAAACAACTATACAAATATATAACAATATTTTTATAAATATGTAAGTAATAACCTAATCCAACTGCGTCTATGTCAGCGCTAGAATATTTATTAACTTTTTACGTACGATTTTGAAAACATTGCCTAGATTTAAAACTATAAATATAAGTTTTAACTTAATCTTATGTACTATAAAAAACTACTATAGTAAATGCGTATTCAATCTGTGTTACCATACAATAACAAGTATTTTCAATCAAAATAGCCCGTAGTGCCTATTCAAATTCTCGTGTAGGTAGACTTATATCACCGGATGCCACATTGGAAACTGATGTAGAGCAAATTGCTATTTTAGGATAATTTGATATTACCGATTCTAGTAATCAGCGAACGGGAAGTGGGTCATACCTACACCTACATACATAATATGTATATGTACATCACATATACTTATTATATTATTGGTGTTTGATTGAGTTTTTTGGGTCTTTAACATTTGTTTTCTATGGGAAATAAAATAAAAACTAGCTGCTGTCCACGGCTTCGTACGCGTTAATCCGGGATAAAAAGTAGCCAATAATGTTTTTCAGGTGCAGAATACAATACAATATACTACACATTATTGCACACCAAGAAAATACAATATACAGGAAAAAAGAGGTAACATAGTTTCACAATGGGCGGCCTTATCGCTGAGAGCGATCTCTTCCAGACAACCTTGGGATGGACACGAATCAGTTGTTCTTGTATGACAGTCAGTTAATAATCAGATTATTTGACAATAATGATAATTTACGTAGCATCATATAGCCCCAAGTTAAGCAGCGCTTGTGTTATGAGTACTAGGTACTAAATAATACATAAAACGTATTTTATTGAAACAAAATTAGAACTAGTAAATATATATACTAATTTACAATTATTGAAAGAGTTGAGGTACGTGCAGTCTAATGAAAAAAACCTAGAAGTAGCTCAACTTATCTCGTAAAAACTATACCTTGATCAATGCTGGTGCATGAATCATGCAGTTAAAAATATACAAAAAAAAATTAAATTTTTTAGTTGCCAAAATTAGGTAAAATTCTACGTTTAACTTCAAGTTGTCTATTCAGTCAGATGCATTCGTAACTGCTGTCACTCATACAATTTTTGCCGCTCATCTTTTCTTTTTCTTCGTAACCAAAATGCAGCCAATGAGCGGTAAAATATTATGAGAGATACACTCACGAATAGATCTTAATCGACCTGCTGACGTTAAAGAGGGTTTACGCATTAAGTAACCTGCTTGATGACCTTAAATTTTTAGCATATTTTATATCCTTGTTAGTTTTTTTATACATTGACGTGACGCATGTAGTTTAAAGAGCGATCAATTTAAATTGCGTGATTATTTTGGTTTTGTGAATTAAATTTTTTTCTCTTTACTACAAGGAATAAAACAGCAGAAAATAATTTGCCGCGCATCGTAAATTTTTTTCTATGAAACGACAAAAACTTTTGAGTATTTAGAAATATTTATCTTAATTTTTAGTTAAATTCTAATATAACCAAATGCGCTAAAAGTAGCAAAGAATCGTAGTTAGTTTTATCATGGGTATTTAGATAATGTTTTATGATTTGCCGCAAATTACTTTTCCTTTTCTTTTATTCGTGGTAAAATGCAGAAATACATTCTTTAAAACCGCAAATAAATAATACTGTCCCGCGCAATGAAATCGACCCACCTTAAGATAGATATCCTAATAAGATATCAAAGTTTATATAAAAAGTTTGTTACCATTAAATACAAATTAGTTTTTTCTTAAAGCAAAAATATAGGTAGCATTAAAATATTCCATTATGGATTATGATAATTAAGGGTCAACAAAAAATATACCAAAAAAGTTTTATATTTATTCTCTTGAATTTTATTTACAACTCGTATTGGCCCGCAGCTTTATGGAAACGTTTAAATGTTATTTATATCCCATGGGAACTGAGTTATGGGATAAAAAGAAGCCTGTATATTGATATTCAACGTTTACACTAAAACTACTGAACGAATCGGGTTGAAATGTTGCGAGACTCTAGAGTCTAGACATAGAATAATAATTTCCAGGCTACTCTGCCGCATTTATTCATTTAATTTATAACGTCTGCTTTTATTAGGGTCTGCCTGCGGCTTCACACACGTTTTTTAAGGTTATTTATCTCTTTTTAACGTTATTTTACTCGACGAAACTGATTTATGGGATAAAAGGTAGCCTATGTTTTATTCCAAATCTAGAACTACTGTATGCAAATTTCAGCCCGATAAGTTTAGTAGTTATGGGGTGAAGAAGTAACAAACAGCAATCTTTGCTTTGATTAATTTTATACGGACTAACGAAATTAATTTATCTAAAGTAAATGTATATAATTAGGTTGTTATGGCAGTAGAGATAGAGATCGATAAAGAGACATTTAATAGTAGAAAGTAAAATCTTTTTTTAAATATTTATATATAACTAGCAGACCTTCCCGGCATCGCACGGTTTTACTACGGATCCCTAACTTTCTTGAAAATTTTATATAGCCTTAGCATATGTTCGTTCACCATGGATAGTGTGGCTTCCCAACGGTGAAAGAATTTTTCAAATCGGTCCAGTAGTTTCGGAGCGGATTCATTACAAACAAACAAACAAAAAATCAAACCTTTCCTCTTTATAAGGTATAGATGTGACTGATAATTCATCTAGTTACGTTATCATCTCCGTGTCTGTTTATATGTCTGTCATATAAATTAAAATATTATTATATCTACGGACCAAAGTTTAAATATATAAATAAATAACGCTGGACAACTCACACAGTATTATCTAGCCCCATGGTAAGCAGAGCTTGTGTTATGGGTTCTAGATAACTGATATACATAATATAATACATTACATAAATATATATTTTTATTATATTATACATAGAAAACGACCAGAACACCCGAAACAAATATCTGCAGATCGTGCACACAATTGTTCTGAGGCGGGAATCGAACCCGCAACCTCCTGTGTTGCAAGCGGATCTTCGCCCAACGCGCCACATCGGTCGTCAATAAATCATATTAAAAAAAGTTTCAATAAATCTGGCTGTGACAGACATGCGAAGAATACACGAGATACACGAGTTTTTTTTTTTTTTTTGCTTAGGTGCTAGATCAAAAATATGAAGCGATGCGACCTGCAGAAGTAAAATACTGTGTCGCAGTTGATCCTTATCAGTTCTGTTTTTACTTTCTCATACAGCTACGGAACCCTAATTTACGTCATTTACGTCAATGTGTGTTAATCATTAAGAACAGGTTACACGCACGTAATTATCTATGTATCTAATCAAAATGTTGTTTGTCATTCGGTGAGCTAACGGGTAACGATAAAACAAAAACGTTACGGTCATTAAAACTATGTCACTAATGGAACGTTAACGTTTGTATAAGATATTAAGTTAAGATAAGGAAATCTATGACATATATAACTAATAAATAAATAATGCTGGACAATTCACACAGCATTATCTAGCCCCATGGTAAGCAGAGCTTGTGTTATGGGTACTAGATAACTGATATACATAATACAATACATTACATAGATAGATATTTTTTATTATACATGTATAGAAAACGACCAGAACACCCGAAACAAATATCTGCAGATAGTACACACAATTGTTTTCGAGGCGGGAATCGAACCCGCAACCTCCTGCGTCGCAAGCGGATCTTCGCCCACCGCGCCACATCGGTCATCAAAAGAAAAATTCATAGAACTATATAGAAGAATTCATGGAGCCTATGAATGCCTGCGCTGACCGAGTGAACTATTAATGCCCAAGTTGACCAATATATGTATGAATAAATAAATAAATAATGCTGGCCAATTCACACATGCATGGCGTTATGTAGTAGATATGACAATATACAGAGATAAATATCAATTTACTTTAAGCACAAATATGCTCTTAAATATTGAGATTAGATTATTTATTATATACCTACTAGCTGCGCCCCGCGGCATAGTCCGCGTGGAAATAAAATATAATAAATAAATAGCGAATTTCTTTTTTGTATGTATCTATACCTTCTATGAGTATTAGAAAACATTTTAAAAAAGATGAATGAAATCGGTGAAGCCGTTCTCAAGTTATAGCGTAACCAGAAAATAGGGGGTACAATGTTTATATTTATTTTTGACAAAAAAACAATCAAATCCGTATATTGCATTAAAAAAAACTCAAAACAGAAATAACAAATAGAGCCCAATATCACCAATATGCAGGTTTTTAGGACAAAATAAATATTTTGTTTGATTTATTTATCAAAACCGGTTTAATCGCCTATTTACTACACAGATGACCCCAGTTTCTGCGGAAATTAATTTAAATTCCTAATATATATGGTCGCAGCCATATTACCTATTATCGTGGGCCGGCAGTATTACATAACCTTGCGAAGCCGTATTTTCGCTTAGCTTCATGGTCTTTGTATATTTTGCAATCACTTCCATAGAATTGCTTTAACATTTGTCTATACTCATAGCAATTTATTTAAGTGACACTTCATACTGACTAAGGGATCTAAACATTTTAAAAAAAAACTGCATAATTAGGTATTTTGTTCCGACAAATAATGCCGGGATGTTTGAAGTACATTATGATTACAATTTTATGTTGTAATTCGTATTATCTGCACAAATTATTATGTAGCACACAGATTCCTATGTTCAATCCAACGATTTTAACCATCACCGGTTACTTGGTAGATAATATTTGGCGCTCTTGAACGACAGGACCGCCAAATTGTAACATATTTTATAATTTTTATCTTGTTATTATATGTTAATATGTTGTTTATAATAACACGTAGGTTTAATTATATACTTACCCTTTTTATTTTAGTAAAAAATTAAAGGTGTTTTCGTTCTGTTTTTCTGTACCTATCTGTATGTATGTATCTTATTTAATATTTTAGGTAGGTAAGTAGGTAGTTAGTAATTTTTTTTTTCAAATTGACACACCAATCAACTTATTTACTAACCGCGGATTATTTTCATTGCACAAATAGAACTCGTATGTATATTGGCTGGTTTACCTATTGAGCTCAGGCAAAATGAAATGAGGAAATATTTTCATCGTATTCCCCTTCCTCATTACGACATATTTCATCATTATTACGATGTCAATTTTATTCCTGTTAGATCTTTAAATGAAATAAACCTTCCAAGCCCAAGCCATATAACAATTTATCGTCGATAACCCCTTTATTGCGCGTGTTGATTATGAAATGTCAAAATACTCTATCTATTGCAAGTAACTTCCAAAAGGTTAAGCCTTACCTACCTACCTGAGAAGGCAAAGAGTAGATGTAGATGGGGTAGATGTATATGTAAGTGCAAGCTGCAAAATGGCGCAAAATGTCTTGCATGTCTAAACCAACAATAATGTATGAACTGTGCAACAAATATTTAGTAATAGCTGGTAATATTTGCAGGTACCAACTTTGTTACAAATAATTAGTTAACAACCTACTAGGTTGGTAGAGTAGATAAGGACACAGCTGATGTAATGTCGATTCTGTGGTAGAGTTTAAAATTATCGCCGTTGTAAGTTTAAAGCACTCTCAAAATATGTTAGATACCTCAACAAAGAAATCGTCAAAATCTGAATATCGAATCGAAAGAGCCCTGGCGTTCGCAAAACATCATCCTTCCTTTGAAGACCGATGTGGCGCGGTGGGCGAAGTTTAGCCTGCGACGCAGGAGGTTGTGGGTTCGATTCCCGCCTCGGAACAATTGTGTCTACGATCTGCAGATATTTGTTCCGGGTGTTCTGGTCATTATATGTATAATGAAAAATATCTATCTATGTAATGTATTGTATCAGCTATCTAATACCCGTAAAATAAGCTCTGCTTACCTTGGGGCTAGATGCTGTGTGGATTGTCAAGCATTATTTATTTATTTATTTGATTATTAATATGTCAAGCTAGAGCATCGCGCTGCAAAGCAAACATAATGCTATTTTCGCATGCACGCCGTGCAGCCGTGCGGCGGGCTGCCTGGCGGGCTGCGCGGCATGCAGCCCGTCCCAGGCCGGCGAAAATTCAAGCTGTTCGCACGCCGTCGTGTCGCGCGATTCGCGGCATTCACGTTCACAGGCGCGTTTACGGGCTCGGGCGTACCGTTTACACGCTCGTGAATGTGAATGTGCACGTTGAATGTCGAGTTGAACGCGCGCATGTGAACATAGCATAAAACACAGGCCAACTTTCTTGTGTTGGCACGCGCGACAGCTAGTCTTTCAACCCGCGCTACATATTATCGTTTGGCAAAATGATACTAGTTGTAAAAAAACTCGCATTAATAATAGTAGTTATTTACCATAATTTTTAGTTTCCACAAAAATATAATGCTTATTTAAATTCTGGAAAATTAAGAATAGAGATAAAAATGTCTCTGTGTCCGATTTAGAAATAAAAAGGGGTTAGAAGCTAGACTACATCTTGATTTGACTAGATAGCAGTTATGACTAAATTGCTTTCTGACTGAATCTCGATAATGACCCTTAGTGAATTCAACCAATTGAATTCTCTAAGATATGACCACATCGCGTTAGGACAACATAGCGTTTGGACTAGATCGCTATAAGGCCTGATAGCGTTACGACTATATTAAGGTCAACGAAAAAATAAATAGACATGATATAGGTACTCGTATCTCACAATGCTCAGATAACTCACTCTCCCCTTGTGGATTTACGCATATTAGTCACTTGTAGAAAACTCATACCGTGCGTTTTCAGCAGTCGAAGTGTTAAGATCAACGAAAAAATAAATAGACATGATAGGTACTCGTATCTCACAATGCTCAGATAACTCACTCTCCCCTTGTGATATTTCGTTTTTTTGATTTTCCGACCGGTTACCTAGTGACGTTTCGGTGAATCATTACGTCGAAGGTGGACAAACAGCTACGGGGTAATATGCTATGCCCAAGCTGGACTTTCCGGTACCTACTATCATATATATATTAGATACATAAAATAGTGACCGGTCTTACTATGGCTTCAAACCTAGTAATCCGTTATATCTACCAGTTTCAATCATCATCATCATCATCAGCCTATAGCAGTCCACTGCTGGACATAGGCCTCCCCCAATGAGCGCCATAGCGCCCTGTCTTCAGCTTGCCGCATCCAGCATCTACCTGCAGTCTTTCGCAGGTCGTCATCCCACCTGGTCGGAGGGCGTCCTACACTACGTTTACCGAGTCGTGGTCTCCACTCAAGAACACGTTTGCCCCATCGGCCGTCGGTTCTTCGCGAGATATGGCCGGCCCACTGCCACTTCAGCTTGCTAATTCTTTGAGCTATGTCGATAACCTTGGTTCTCTGTCGGATGTATTCGTTACGAATCCTATCCTTCAGAGAAACTCCGAGCATAGCTCTTTCCATAGCTCGCTGAGCGACTTTAACTTCTTTGAGTTTCAATCAGCTACATATAAATTGAAATAATTACTTAGTATTTTTAACCTTCAGTCACATCTTAAGTTAAGGGTCAAAGCAATAAACGTGATCCAATTATTTGTATTTACTTGCCATGAACTAAACTGGTTATTATAACGAGCTATATTATATCGTCCATAAAACAGAACAAGCAGTAATTGAAGTCTTTAGCGATATGGAATAAGTATAAACCTTGTCGCTGAAATATATATAAGAAGGTCAATCATTAAAATCACATTGTAAGCTTCATCATATTAAAGTCCAAATAGTCCACAGCTGGACATAGGCTGGCATCCCTCATAGCGACGTACAGCGGTCCTAAGCCGCTTCCATCTATCGACTCCCTGCAAACTTCAAACTTTGTCCGTTTGTCCGTCGCGCTGGTCCGTCGCGCGTCGAGTGGATTGTTTCCCAACAATCGATTTTATATAACTAGTAATTTTATAGTAACTCTATGCCTTCTCTACAGCGGATATCGATTCTTCCATTATACTTTGCTAATTACTTTACCTACCTAACCTACATTAAGTCTATGTTATTTTGTTGTGCTGTTTATGTTTGTGAACCAAATCTATCTATCTAATTCTACGTTTCCATCTATGTCTTGTATGTCTTGTTCTAACATTTCATGTCCGACCAAAGGTTGCCTGGCAGAGATCGCTCATAGCGATAAGGCCACCCATTGTACAACACAGTATGTATTTGTTTTTTTCCTGTCTTGTGTATCTGTTTTTATTTGGTGTGCATTGTATTGTAATGTAATTCTGCAGGGAGCTACATATATCGGCTTCTCTGGTTTTTCTACAGACTTGCTGATTACGGTTTCTACAACATAGAGAAACTCCAAACTTTTAGCTTTTTCACGAGGGTGAGCAGTGAATACTTTAACTACTTAATTCTTGAAACAAAATGCAAGGTTACAAAGAGTTAACTTTATAGTTCCTTCTTACTTATAACGCGACAGATGACCTGTTTAATAATTATCTACAATTACCTACAAAGAAACTTAAATAAGCATGACTCCGGAAGACAAGATGATTTTTTTATGATAAGCTTGTAATAAAGCGTAATAACGCGGTTATTAGTCGTACATTTTGCAGCGGGTTTAGACGATTATGCCGTTTATTACAGGAGTGTATGAGAAAAACCTCTTCTCATCATTTCATATTTAAGTAGGTAGGTTGATAATAAGGTTCTTACAAAGTTCTATTTCGATGGATAGATATCATCCACCATCGTCTACGACGAACATTCTTTTTTTGTATTCGATATCTTTTTAAATATCGAACATAATTATGTATCGCAAAAAGAGACAGCGCGGCCGCTGTAATTATTTCGACGTCTGCCATTGCCGAAACTTGAAAGCGAAGTGAGTGGTAGGGCAGTATGTACTCGTAAACACACACTCCTCTCGATCCTGCTGCAGCAGTATTTAGGGAATTATCGCCGGCAGCGCGAGGGGCAGCGGCAGGGGCTGAATGTAAATGAGGTATAAGACATTTTATAAGATCAAAATGCATGAACGAAATTTCTTGTAGGTGCATAAACGAAACAAAAGACAGACGGATATAGCTACATTTTGAGGTGTAATTTTTTAAGCTGGCGCGGTTGTATTTTGTTCTTTTTTTGTCCAATTATTTTCATTAAACTGATATTATTTAGGTTATTGTTTAGATGGATGGATGTTTGACACTTCTTCACGCCAAAACTACTGAACGGATCAGGCTGAAATTTGCACAGATGTAGCTGTAAGTCTGGGATCAAAACATTGGCTACTTTTTTACCCTAGTAAACAGTTCCCATGGCATAGAAATAACTTTTATCAGTTTCCATAGAAACAACGCGTGCGAAGCTGCGGGCAGAAACTAGTATGCTGTATAAAAAAATTAAATTAATCAAGCAGACCAGTATTTCTTATTATGATAAATATGATAGGATATGATCTTACCGGCATTTCACTCCAAATTCCCCAAAAAATTATCGAAAAGTCAGGTGGTGTTGCTTCTATAGTTAAAAAACTAATAAAGATTATTCAGGGTCAAGAATCGAACGCACACGTGCATGTAGGCCACACGCAAGTCAATATGGGAGTAATAAGCATTGTTGTTTTAACTAATAACAGCTGTGAATTTTTTGTATGGATAGTGCTGAGGTCAAGGTATCTTACTTGCGTACATAAAAATATATTCGTATGTCGGATGAAATTAATGTTACTAAAATTATTATCTGGTTAATTAGGTAGTGGTGTATGGTTTCTGGTAGTTTTTTTACTTATTTTTGCGTGTGTATATTTCGTTAGGTATTTGTAACATTAATTTTTTTATTGTTTTTAAGTATTTATAGTTATTCCAGCTTACCTTAATAAATAAATAATGCTGGACAATTGACACAGCATTATCTAGCCCCATGTTAAGCAGAGCTCGTGTTACAACCTCCTGCTTCTTTAATTCAAATAATTCTTTCCATCCAAAGGTTGACTGGAAGAGATCGTTTCTAAGCGATGAGACCGTCGTCCATTGTATCTGCATCCGGTGTACAATAAAGTAATTTTTTTTTGTATTGTATTGTATTTAGGGTACTTTACAATGCGACTATAGATTGGTCTGCATACTCTTTCATGTGTTTTTGAAAGGCCAAACAATTCTTATTTTCATCTTTATTCATAATTGCCAACTCTATTGTATATAGAGTATTTAAGCAAGGTAGATTGTAGGCAATAATCCAATTAAAACGAGAGAGCTGTAAGAACAAATATCGGCCTTGTAAGAACCTTTGTTTTGTTTGATTGCTATTGTGTCAATGGCCACAGGTGTTGAAATCAGCGGACTGAAATAGACGAATCATCAACTTCACTTTTTGATGATTGGCAATTTTTGTGCAATCAACTACAAAGTCATGATGACTTGCATAAAAATCAAAACAATTATGTAATAAACAAACTTTGATCAAGTACGGCGGATAAAATTTCGTAGAAAACCGATTATAAGTTTATTTTTAATTTTATAAGGAGAAATGTTATTTGTGTATTGTATAGTAGTATATTGTATAGTAGTCTTCCACAAGTGGACAAAAAATTGAAGTGAACAGTAGAACAGTAAAATAATTTTATTTCATAATAATTTATATATAAAATATGCTTATTTTCTAAGCCTAAAGAAATAAATGATTTTTTACTTTTACTTTACTTTACTTACTTTACTATAAACATGTGTTTTACTGGTCGGCAGGTAGAAAATGCCTCGGCATTAAGCCCATCCTTTAAACCCTTTGTAGTGCAATAAACTTTTAAATAAATAAGAATAAAAGTATTAATAAAATGTGAACTTTGTACTGCCACTATAAATATGAAATCTCATGTATATAATAATAATTTATATCAGACCATAGAAAAGTAAAACAGATCCTAATTAACCTTATTCTACGGTCCATAGTCCATACTTAAAACTAGCATACATAAAATATAAAAGGACTAAATTAATAATAACACGCTTTTTTTATATATAAATAAATAATGCTGGACAACTCACACAGCATTATCTAGCCTCATGGTAAGCAGAGCTTGTGTGATGGGTACTAGATAACTGATATACATAATGCAATATATTATTACATAGATAGATATTTTTTATTATACATAGAAAACGACCAGATCACCCGGAACAAATATCTGCAGATCGTACACACAATTGTTCCGAGGCGGGAATCAAACCCGCAACCTCCTGCGTCGCAGGCGGACCTTCGCCCACCGCGCCACATCGGTCGTCATATCGTGGTCGTTATATAAGCGCATATATCGTGTAGGCGCTCATTGGGGCTCATGTCCAGCAGTGGACTGCTATAGGCTGATGATGATGATGATGATGTATATAGGCGCTGGTGGTATTACAACCTGGTTTGTTCGTAAATCCTCCCTAACTTGACCTCTTTTTGGGTCAATGTCAATCCAGTATTACACTTGGTTTAAAGTGCTAACTACTCGCAATCAATTATCTAGAATGGGAAGGTAAAATAGATTATCTTTAGCTGAGAATTAACTTTATAATGATAAGTTTTATATCACCGCTGCAATTTGCATGTTCAGATAATTATTTAGGTTACATAGTTATTTAGGGTTTAGCTATATATATCTCACGCAGCAATCGAGGTTCTTATACTATATATTTAAGGTCTATAAGGTCCTTCAGTCCGACAGTCTGGCTACTGAGCGTTGATTGCCGCTATAACAATAAATACTATAAAACAGAATAAAAAATTTTTTTAGGTCTCATACAACAAACGTGATTTTATTTTACTCGTTTTTGCTCGATATTGATAACAGCAATAAGTAGACGCAATTGAAATATTCACAGAATATTTAATTATATATTCACTTTAAAAATAAATGATAAAATTAAAATAAAATAAATATGTAAGGGGGCTCCCATACAACAGACATGCTTTTTTTGTCGTTTTTATAGATAACTAGCGGCGCCCCGCGGTTTCACCCGCGTGGTGATAGATATTTTGGATAAAATACAATATATCTTTATGAATTGTAGCCTATGTATTATTCTGATGTATAAGCTATATTATTGTAAAGCTTCATTAAAATCCATTCAGTAGTTTTTACGTGAAAGAGTAACAAACATTCATCCATACTTACAAACTTTCGCGTTTATAATATTAGTAGGATGGTACGGAATCCTTTGTCTCAGTATAAGTATATACAGTACGGAAACTAGGAACAAACACTCGAAACGGCACACTCACACAAACATGCACATCGACACGGCTTCTGGGTGATTCTCGGGGATGCTCAGTAGCGGTTGTCGCGTCTAGGCGTGCGGTCGCGTGAAAGTGAAAAATGACCCGCTACAGATATTTCGTTGCATACGGCTGTATGAACTCGGTTTCATCAAAACCGGAGCTGTCGTATTTTAAACTTCCTGCTGATTTTGAAAGGTAAGAATAATTTATTATTATGATTGTTATAGAATAGTCCGTGTGATCGATCATACATTATGAATTCGTGAACTTATATGTAAATCAAGAATGGCGGTGGTTTTGAGGATGTTTAAAGTAAATTGACGACCGATGTGGCGCGGTGGGCGAAGGTCCGCCTGCGACGCAGGAGGTTGCGGGTTCGATTCCCGCCTCGGAACAATTGTGTGTACGATCTGCAGATATTTGTTCCGGGTGTTCTGGTCGTTTTCTATGTATAATAAAAAAATATCTATCTATGTAATATATTGTATTATGTACATATATCAGTTATCTAGTACCCATAATACAAGCTCTGCTTACCATGGGGCTAGATAATGCTGTGTGAATTGTCCAGCATTATTTATTTATTTAATGAGATTTTACAAATAGAGACGTCGTTTTTCCGTCATGGGTGTCATTTTCATGGTTTTCGAGGGTGCTGAAGCCGATACTGCTGTCAAAATGTGAATCCAAGATGGCGGCTGCTATAAATTATAAATTTTTCCGTCATGGGTGTCATTTTCATGGTTTTCGAGGGTGCTGAAGCCGATACTGCTGTCAAAATACGAATCCAAGATGGCGGCTGCCATAAATTATCATTTTTTCCGTCATGGGTGTCATTTTCATGGTTTTAGGCTTTCATGGTTTTCGGCTCACACGTGACGCCATGAGATTACCTATTTAAATTGTATTTGTAAGCAAATACTTTACTAATAAAGAAAATTTAATTAGTTAGACCTAATATTTACAATTAAAACAATTGACCTAACTGCAGACTGTTGTAAACAATCTACAGGTAGCTCAATTGATCCATCATCAAAACCAGTCGGAAGCGTCCCCAAGACGCTGGCTGCATTGCCACGCTGTATGGCAATGCTGGCTGATGCGCTGCGCAACATACTCGCCAGATCTCGGGTCACGCGTCGCTTCGTCCAGATGAAGATATTATTATATTATACCAGACCACATTTGTAAGCTAGTTATTTCAATTCCATTTATTGATCACTACAGAATAAACAATCGTCTTAATAAAAAATATATATCAAAAACAAGAAAAGTGACAACCCTAGTGCTATAATGGAGCGTAGGTATTTATTTCATCAACTAGGCTTAGTTTCCATACTGTTCTATATGTGTACTGTGCCTTTGTGCAGGAGCTCTACTTGCACTTGGTTGTTTAATTACTCAAGTTACCACTTTAGCGTAGGCTCTTAAAGTGAGTCTTGGCCTCATACGAGAAGTCGACATTTTCTCCTACCCAATGCCGTCAATGGCTTCAAGATCGCGTAGTTCAGCCTCCGTTCTCTGCCTAATAAAATTAATATATTTTCATTTTGTTCACAGATGTCCAATTGAACCAAACCGTGTAAAATGATGGAGACGAACGCAGGCGCATCCCGCGCGCTCGGTCGTGCACATTTATCACATCTGCCGCAACGACCGCCAGTCAACTTGTCCTTCCAAGATCTTACCTATACCGTCCAGAATGGAAGAAGTGAGTACATAAATATACTCATCATCATCATCTGCCTATAGTAGTCCAATGCTGGACATAAGCCTCCCCCAAAGAGCGCCATAGCGCCATGTTCACCTTGCTGCATCGAGCATCTACTTGCAGTCTTTCGCAGGTCGTCATCCCACCTGCTCGGAGGGCGTCCTGCACTACGTTTACCGAGTCGTAGTATCCACTCAAAAACACGTTTGCCCCAGCGGCCGTCGGTTCTTCGCGAGATATGGTCAGCTCACTGCCACTTCAGCTTGCTAATTCTACGAGTATGTCGATAACTTTGGTTCTCTGTCTCTCTTGATGTATTCGTTACGAATCCTATCCTTCAGAGGAACTCCTAGCATAGCTCTATCCATAGCTCGCTGAGCGACTTTAAACTGGTGGACCAGTAAAAATACTAATTCATTATACTACTTTGTAAAATGAACGCAAGGAAGGTGTGAACTTAAGAGGTTTTCCTCCACCTTCATTATTCGTAATGGAGTTGGGTATGGGGTTCTGAACACGCTCCCTGCCTTTCTTTTTCCGGTCATTACAGATCCGGATTATAACATTTGAAACCTAAAACTGAATAGGTACTGAGCGGTATAGCGGGGCGTAATGTACAATTTACAGAATAGAATAGAATAGAATAGAAAGACATTTATTCATAACAACTAAAATTAACAAATAACACACTTATAGAAATAGGTAGATGTAGAGAGTTGTTACAAAAAGGCTCTAACTCAGCATAATGCTGGCTACGCTCCGTAAGAGACTTAGCCAGCGCTGGTCTTCCGTTAGAGCCCGTACAGGTGACGTCACGAACAAGCATACGCAATGACATTAAAAAAATATAGTAAAAGAAATACTAGATAAAGACACTTAAAAAGCCGTTTACAAAAAACAAAGACATAACATAGACATAATACCAATGTATATTATGATTTGATTAACTTAATTTAAGCCAACATTATGTGAGTAAAAGTAAATAAAATAAAAAAAAAAATTATACAAAAATAAAAACCATGGTACGATAGTATACAGTACACAGATACGATACTGTACAGCGAGATAATACGTACGCCCCATTTACTAGAATCGGTCTCACATTGTGAGCGCTCGCTGTGTAACACGTTACATTACGCGCCGTAACGCTGTTCAGTAACCGGCTTTATGATTCTGTACGTGACTGGCTATGGCTAGGTAAAATTAGTCATAGCGAAATAATGCTGTTATTGTGACTCAAAATATTTACGATAACATTATGTAGGTTAAACAAACCCACCACGAGGCCGCCGCGCCGGTCCTCGTACTAAGGTAAAATACAAACTCGATAGGTATTCTCGACAGTACTCTATTGCTTGGATTGATTGTCCAGCGCCTTTATTATTGTTATGATATTTCATTTATTAATTTATCGTTTTTTAGTATAGAAAATATAATAGAATATTATGAAACCATTCTACAGTAAAAATATATGTAAACGGTAGATTACCGATCGTGAAGCTAGGCTCAATCGGCCGGTGACTAGGGCTGCATTATAAATTTCAGATATAAATACATAAAATCATATTTAAATGAATATTATATAATAAACACTGAAAACTACCTACAGCATATTGAATTAGAAGAAATCATATTTCATTTAAGCATATAAAATAAAATGTCACAGATTTTTTAATACATTTACATAAAAAGCCTTTGCCAGAAATTTGATTAGCCATTTGTGCTACAATAAGTACTTTCGTAGCAATACAAATTTTTAAACTTTCGCGAGTTTTTAACGTATTAAAATCGCGTACTTTGTGGCATTTTTTTCCCTACGTTTCTATCGCGTGCTAGAAACGTTTCATGAGACTCACGTCAATTCTCGGCTGTAACATCGAGTTCATCAAGTCGGCTTGTGACTACGATCGCTGTAACGCGATGGAAACGTAAGGGAAAATAAAACTAAAAACTTACTTAAAGGTACGCGATAAATACCTACCCATTAAAAATTGTTTGTTGGGTACCTTTGGTAGCAATCGTCTCGTAGCAATGTCTACGACTGTCTGCGACGCGTGCGTTTATATCTTTTGTATGAAAAATTTGCTTTAAGTCGAACACACATGCATTTGGCTTCAATATAAAAATAATGTATTGTACTTATTGTTTTTATTACGCTTATTTATATTTATCGCTCTTAAATTGGCTTTTTAATTTTTTTTTTTTAAATTTTTAAACATAAAAGTGCTCGCTAGATTGGATTTCACTTTGCAAAGACAATCTTTCATAGAAGTAAGCAGGCCAATGTTGATCACAATTTATTAAATTAATCAAAAATGAACTGAAACTATCCGAGTTGAGAGCTTAATGAGAATTAGGTAAATAAAATAATAAGGTACAAATGAGACATTTCGCACAGAGTTGGTCCCAAACTTAAAAAAAAAACCATTTATTTCTGATTTCAATGGAAACAACGGGTTTCAAACCACAAGAAAAAACGAAAAAGAAAGATTTCAACGCAAACAATTTGTGACGTCATTTGCTTACCTCTTGGTTTTTTCCAATTATAAAGGCTAAAAGTTATTGTTCTCTGAATCAGCCCGTCATCATCAACCCGTTTTTTGGTTGTCTTTTTATTTATTACTCATACGCGACAATTTTTAAAGGCTGTAAAGTTATTTTAGTCAATTTGCGGTTATTCCTAGAAATACGATAATTATTTTGGCCAATAGTTCAACGGTTTATTTACAATAGAATACATACATTAAATATATACATAAAACTTTATTGTTCACCAAGAAAATATAAATTTTAACCTTTGAACGTTTCCATAGACAATCATCTGAAGCCACGGGAAGAAACTAGATGAGTTATAAAATAATCATTAAACAGAATTTTAAAATCTATTCTTGATATATAAGGTAATACGTAAAATTATATATTCATTATTATTGTCCTATACTAGATTTTACCCACTGCATATATCTCAGTAACGGCTTTCGAAAGTTAATTAAAAATTAAATAAATGATAGAAAAAGAAACAGTTTTTATAGCACATATTTTTAGTTATAGTTTTATAGCACAAAGGTTTATTTTGGTGTTTAAAAAAACTACTGTGTTATTTTATTAAATTAAACTTAAAAAACGAGTGGGAATAAATGACCCAACATTTTAGGGGTCCTTATAAGATTCAAAAAATGATATTCAACAATTTTTAATGCACGACGAACGAATTAAATTACATTTTTCACAGAAGTTAAATGATAATTATAAAGTAGTACGGAACCACAGTTGGCCGGTTACAAGCAATAAGCTTAACTTTGGAAGTAAACACTTTGTTGTTATTTCCTGTATGCCAGCTATTTGTTATATTTGAACAAAACATACTAACTCTATATTTAGATTACATTAACGTAACAAGCATATTTATTATTATTTTTAATGACGCACTTGAGACCTTCAACCCGTTTTTAGCGCTTTTCTGTTAAAAGGCTTGAGAATAATTAGCAATATGGTATATAATCGTAGTCAATTGTTTTTTACTTATATTTTATGATGTAGTTTCAAACATGAGTGCGACAAAAATTGCTGAACAGTGACAATTTTGTATAAACCTTGTACAAGTATAAACCTAAAACACTTGAAAATTGTAATTCTGACCCTGTTCATAGATTTATATCAATAATAATAAACAATACATAAGACATAAGTGTATGCTTTTGGTTTATAAAATAGTTGTTGTAAAATTCTGAGAATTTCAATAAAAATCGTGTCTAGGTCATCCAATTTTAGGACATTATTTAATTTCTTAGAATTTTTCCTAAGTGAAAAACCAAAGACTTTAGAAAATAGCAGGTAGATAGGTTGTTACTATCACTTCAACAAAATATCAGTTCCTTTAAGATGTTGAACCAGTTTTCTACGTTCTACGTCTTTTTTATCAGACGATTCGGTGATCCTAAATAACTAAGAGAACCCCTTAAATTTTGTAGTTTTAAAATATGTAGCGAGTTTAAAAACCTAGTATAAAATTCAAGCTACACTTGTTTCAAAATAATGAGCCGCTCAGTCATTGTACTGTAGTTAAGTTTAGATTACCATTTCAATGGCCAACTGAGTCGTCATACCCCAGTTAGGTACGTAGGTATGTGTTTATGCATATGACCGTAGTATTTCTAAATAAGGTTATTACTTCAATAAATACGTCTCCTATTGTATTGATAATTTAGTTCTGTTATAAACACTTTTTCAAAAGTATATTACCAAAAGTAGCTGAACAAGGCTAATCTCCCGAGTGTTTGGAAGGACTGTTCAGGGATTTTTGACGTAGACTTAGACTTTTTGACTGACCAGAGAATATTGAGTAATAATAACGCGATGTCATATAATATTGCTGATCATTAGGCACGGATTTTTTTCGTCCCAATCATCATTACTCGGGATAAATAGGACGAGCAATTCAGCGAGCAGTGCTCATCATCAAAGAGTCTATCGTAAAAATGTTGGTATACCTAGTACATTGCAAATATTTATGATCCTATTGCCCGCAAGAACGTTGGTAAATCTTTAGAAAGCTTAGCCGCACGTAACGTAGAGAAGTCTGTAACCTATCGATAGGTACTAAACTATCGATACTACACTTCAACACTGTTCATTATTATTAATATTAGACCATCTATTTTGTAATCTGTAAATCATTAAACCTCTATCCAAGATATCAGGTATTGAAACTTCTCTAGATTTAGCCATACGATACGGTTTTACAGCCTAATGAAGTATGACTTCGGATGCTCTCGTTTCAAATAAATGAATAAATATTATACAATATTAGGATGTTAAGGGTCCGGCGACTCTCGCTTGCAAAAATTGCTCCGAATATCGCTGTCCCTATTAAACTCTTGCGCCGCGCCACATGCGTGCGCGATAGCAATATTAGCCGTTCAAAATTTGGTTTGTTCCGTAATAGCAAAAATTATGACTGAAAACTTTTTTTATTCTTCACAAAGTATTGTTATTCTGTAACTAGACAATATAAGCTATGTTCCTTAATAAATAAAACGTAAGATATTGATGTTTTTAGTACGAAACAAATAGCAAGAAAACTTGTCCATTTTCGCATAAAAATGTGCAAAATGCGATTGGCTTTCATTTAATTTTAGGTAAGTATTTTGAAAAAAAAAAACTATTTGGGAACCTAGATAAATACTATTTTAATACAAATAATGCAATATTATAGTGGACATATCTTTGAATTAGAAATAATTTTGGTATTACGTTTGTATGAAGAATTCGTCCCTCCGGAGGCCCCTTAATATCAAGAAACAAATCCACGCATAAACTTCTCTGATAAAAAATCTATGAAAGTAAAATAGTCAACTAAGTAGTTTCCGTCTCCCCCAGAGACATCGACACCACAAATACTCGACTTCTACACATGAATGAACACAAATATATTTAAGTACCTATGTACTTAGGTTGCAGCCACTCAAGTAAATGTTTTAACTCAGTGAAAGACCTGAAACATTTCTAAGATAGAAAGCCAACAGAATAATGATGATAACGCATATTTATAATGATAAGGCAATAGTTATAATGAACAAAATTATCGATAAGCCCGAAATCTATCGATACATTTCCTCACTACCCAACACGTGACAGCCAGCTGCCTAACCTGAATCCACAGGAAGTTGAATTGCACGTGAGTGCACTGGCTATAGCTTTTAAGTTATTTGTGTGTACAGAGCGAGGTATGTGCAATGTTTTTGATGCAACTCGCTCGACTACAGACCACGATGATTTCCTCATAAACTCCTTCTTGGACAACGCGTCGCGCTGATAAATGAATGAATTAATTTGAATGAATTTTTATTTGTTATAAGACTTACACAAAATAGTACTTAAACTAAGAGGAAACGTGTAAGTGTGTAAATTGATAATATTCAGTGTATCTCTTTTATACTGTTTTTGCCGCTCATTGGTTGTATTTTGGTTAAGAAAAGAACTAAAGAAAACGAACCTATTAGGGGCAAAAATTGTTAGAATAAAAATGGAATATTTCGAAAATGACCAGTTTGTCATCTAGCTTCTAAAACGTATCGGTCGTAAATCCCACATAGACTTATGTATTTGGAGGTACCTAATAATAAAAACTAGTAGTGAATAATGTCACATTATCGATGAAGTAATAATGTAAGAAAAAAAATGGGTAAGTACCTAATAAATGTAATCAAACTACGTTACTGGATATACAACAAAAATTATTGTAATTTGACGATTTTATTATGCTTTCAAAGACTTTCACGTTGGTGGTTATCTTACACAAAGAAGGTTTATAGTTATCCCGCGTACTCTCATAATGTACTTCACTTATTGTATAGGGCATTTTTCTTTTTAAGTGGTCAACTATTTAATGACCCTTGATAAATTTTAATGATATAATGCGACAGTAAAAAGTTAAGTAGCGTAGTTAAAAGCAACGCCATAAACTCCTATCTGATTGAATTATTGCTGTACGTCATAAATTATGTTGATGATGCAGGTTTTAATATGTCTTCAATTACCTAAGATCGTAAAAAATAGAAAACCTAAGTAGTAACCATTCTGGTTACTACATAGGTTTTCTATCTTTGATGGTACCAACTGGTAGTAGCCTAAGAGAAGAAAAACGGGCGAGAAGTTATTGCTTAGTGGGATGACATATTCAAATAAAGCTTGATGACCGATGTGGCGCGGCGAGCAAAGGTCCACCTGCGACGATTTAGTTTGATGTTTCGATTCCTGCCTTAGGACAAATGTTTGTACGATCTGCAAATATTTGTTCTAGGTGTTCTGGGTATTGTATTCATATAGAAAAATAATAAAAGCAAAAGGGAAGCTCTTTCTCAGAACGACATACATACTCGTATCTATCACGCAGTGCAAAACATTTTTTGCAGGTACCTTTCGTTTCACATTTTGTAGTTAGTTGTCTTTTTGTGCATGACCACTAACTACTAAACCAGTGATTTTTTGACTTTGTACTGTTAAAAAAATTCATCGATAAGTTTCACCACCATGCTCCCATCACTAGTAAAGCCAAGCCAAGTTAGAAAGGAACACGTGACGAGCCTAGCGGGTTTGGCCTAAATCCAACTGCAGTTTGTAATGCACGTGAATGCACTGCGTTACCGGCTGCGGAACCGGTTGTGCGCCTTATTACCGGTGAGCTGTTACGCAGCACTTATTTAATATATCGTAACAGATCTCGTGCAGGTAGATGCTGGATGCGTCAAGCTGAAGACAGGGCGCTATGGCGCTCATTGGGAGAGGCCTATATCCAGCAGCGGACTAATATAGGCTGATGATGAACAGATCTCGGAATATACTGGTTGCCGTGTCAGCAGTCCTTTGGTGCTGAGGCACAGCAAAGTGCCGATTTAGTGGAGAATAGAATAGAAAAGTTTTGATTAGCACTCACAAAAGGTGTAGGAAAGTCAAACTAGACAAACGTACATACATAGGTACATTAAAACACATTATAAATAAACTGTCACAATAAAACTAAACGATAGTCGTCTCTTACGACACCCGCTGGAAGAGTTGGTGTGGGGCGTAAATACTAAGCCGGCACCACATATGTAGGCAGCTATTATTTCCACATATCTATTATAATTATAACCTATTCTCAAATGATATGATGCACATGCAATGATGCTTTTCAAGGGAGGCCTTTGTTTGGCAGCGACTGTAAATTAAAATTTCCAAAGTTAGCCGACCATGTGTTATGGGTACTAGATGACTGACGTTCAACACACTTAAAGACCGTTGGTAACTGTTAATAGTTATAACTTTTATGAATTTTGATGGCTTTAAATACCTTTAAAATTGAGGTTGATGGCACCGACTAATATATCGATTCTGTAAGAATTGTTGTCGCGATAATGGCTGGTTGCGATTGTTGTGAAAATATCAATTTTGCAAGACGATGTTTGAGTAAACAAAATTAAAATTCAAAATCCTTTATTTCTTTACAAAATAAGCACTTAGATAAGTCAAATTGTATACTATAAATTGCTATCAAGTAAGAAATAAGGTCGGTAGGCATTAAAGTACTCGTAACATCATTGTTCCAACTAGTTAAAAGCAATAGCTTAGTGAATAAGAGAGCCGGTTTCGATTCTTCTAAAGTCTAGAAAACCTACAACAAATCCTTGAAGAATATTCGCAAAACCTGTCTGCTCATTTAATGAAATTATACGGTGTTACTTTATAATTAGATACTCTTCGTCTGAGCTATTATATACATATAAGCTTATTATAATAAAATAATAGAATATAATACTTAAATAATTTAATAAGCACGTTAAACATTTAAAAGATAACAAAACGGCTATAAATTTATGTCAGGAAATTAGACATTAAAATAATTATATTACAAAAATTATGCACAAAAACGCGACAAAACTAGCAAAATGTAGATGACCTCCCAGTCAACTTTGTTCCTGATACTGGATTTTAGATGCAGATACAGTTACAGTCGGTCACTTATAATTTAAGGTAGTAATTTTTTTTTTATCGAAGTATGATTTAATTTTTTTTCCTCATCGTGGTTCGTCCAAATAAGTTTGCTTTTATTTACTTATAAAAATAAAGAGTTACATTTCTTAACACTTTCACTGCGATTTTTTTACGACGACTGCGATCTTTTTTTTAACCTAAAAAATTAGTGCTGCCGCTCTACACAGCGTTGTGTTGCGCCGCACATGCGTTTCGTTCGAAAAATATTACGGCTGTGCTGAGTCACACAGATCTGTATTTTCTCAGCCGCTGCGCTAGTGTGGATTTACGCATATTAGTCACTTGTAGAAAACACATACCGTGTGATTTCAGCACTCAAAGTGTTGATAGCTGTTGCTATTTACTTGTGTTGATTGTACAATTTGATCCAAAATAGGCGCGGTAGTGTCGTTCATTTGGCAACGACACGACTGGTAGTGCGGCTGGTAGTGTCGTTGCCAGAAGTGGCCCTGTCTATCTGATGACGTCAATATGAAATGCATAAAAAAATCCATTTTCAAGAGTCATATTCCATGCATTTAATTTTGTTCAAGAAGTTTGAGGCAACTTGCAAAAGAAACTCGGCTAGAATACAAACCATTCTGGTCAACGCTAGGTTATCGTAATCTGGTACGACAAAGAAATAACAAAATTGACTTATAAAAACTGGTTGGCACAGTTGGCAGAAGCCAAAGGAGAAGTTCGGTTTAAAAGGCATTAACACAACATTAGGGGTTTTATCACGAAATTGACGGACATAGGTTATTAATTTATCAAATTAAATGTATAATTTATATTAAAATAATGTGAGCTAATTCATATTTAACTTAGAATATAATATAAATGTATTAGGAATGGCAATTAAATGTATTTTATTTTGATTATTTTATTATAAAATCTATCGAAATTAAAGTTACAAAAGTACTTGTAGCAACAATAAAAATAAAGGCAGCTATCGTTGAGCTTCTGACCTGCCTTCTATTGTTACTTATGCTAATAGAGTACTACAATATTCAAATGAATGTGTAGCAACGCACGATATCTCTATCTACAGTTTAGTTCATCAAGGACACGGTTTAAAATTGACTACCTAGTGCCTTCCATTGATTACTCTCAAATTGGTGCTATTGCATTAATGACTCCTCTCAGTGTATTGCAGTGTAGAGATACTAAAGATTGTTGTTTCCTAATAATATTACAACGAAGACCAACGTGTGAGGTAGGTAGAGCGTTCTTCTGTACGCGAAGCCGTTTTGTATGGCTGGATTTTTAGCATGGTGATTATGGCCAAACCCCCTTATTTGGGGTAGGTAAGTTCAACAGTAGATATACCTGAGGAATAAATTTTTGGGAGCTGAATCAGGTACCTATGTTTTTTTTAAGTTTTTAAAGAAAATCACGCGCAGCAGCCTGTTTTATAGTAAAAACTGACAAAATTTATTTCGCATCTACAAATAGCCTACTGAAATTTAAAAACTCTTGAAACTCTGGGCAAAAAGTGGAGAAACACTAGGAGAAAAAGGCGTCTTTAAAAATGTTTTACTTAGATTATACATATACCTACCGTGCTTAATTTGAAATAATGGGATGTTATCCTTTCCTCTCTGCAAAAGGTCACCATCAGTGCGTGTCCAGCAATATTCATCATTATTATCTTTTGAATTTCATGGTTTTTTCTTGTTTGCCAAACGCCGCATAAAAAAAAGGATTTTCGACAGCGAAATCATGTATTTCTACTCATTAGATATATATTACGCTACGCTCTCAGTCAAGCTTAACCATCAGCTAAATCTAGCCAGCCTTTATTAACAATCATGACATGTCAAATAATTCGTTGAACAATACATAATGCGTGCACTAACGATTCCAAACAAACAGTATAATGACCGGTTACGTCGAGCTCTTTGCGTGCGTTGCAAGTCTACGAATGTAGGGTTGTCAACAAAATAACTGATTATACTGGTTTAGAGTGTCGTAGAAATAAGATTAGAATAAGTTTTTATTAATAAAGAAATACAAAATACAAAAATACAAGTGTGACACAGATTGCATGATCTCAATACTTTTTCAAGAATGTTTAGTTGTATTTATTGTATTCTTTATTCATCAAAAACTACTATTCTTATTTAAAAGGCACTATAAACCAGAGAAGGTTTATCTGATGTTGACGATTACAGCGTGTTGCCGCGCATTTGGCATGAAAGTATAATGTATTATATTATCTGTGATGTAGATAAACATAATTATTGTCAACGAACTAAGTTCGACGACCTCTGTGGCGCAGTGGACGACGCAGGAGGTTGCGGGTTCGATTCCCACCCTCAGACAAATGTTTATACGATCTGTAAATATTTGTTCTGGGTATTTTCTATGTAAATTTAAAAATATATATCTATGTATTGTATTATGTATATCAGACATCCTAGTACCCATAACACAAGCTCTACTTGGCTAGATGCTAGATGATGCTGTGTGGATTGTTCAACATTATTTATTAATAACATAGTGACACCCCTAAAATAAGCGCAGTGAATGTGCAATCCGATAGTCAATGTCCGCGTATCCTTGTGCTCTATTCCCTGTCGCCTAGAGTACAACTTGGAGTTAGAAGACAAGAGCCTTGAGTCTTACGAAACTCTTGATGCTCTATTTACTGTTGAGTGTATTTGTAGCTAGTTCCATGTTGACTTAGAATATGTTGCGTTGATTGTGTTCATAGCCAAATTTATTAAAACAATCCATGGGTATATTGTTGAAATACCTACTTGTGTTTAACTGTTTTATCCGTTCACTGTGTTTAACTCGCACAAGCTATTGTTAGTAATAAGAACTTGAGTTGAGGAAATTATTAAGATAACCTTTTCAAGGGTTTTGGTTTACTTCGCATTCTATCTATAGTATATATATATATCTTGACGATCGATGTGGCGCTGCGGGCGAAGGTCCGCCTGCGATATTGCGGGTTCAATTCCCGCAAGTTACAAAGTCCGAACAAGTTACACATCCCATCATTTAGATTACACAAGGTAGGGAAATCATTTATGGGCAATAGCGTGCGCTTTTATAATAAGCTTCCATCTGAAGCAACTGAGCTGCCTATTCGTAAATTTAAAAATTACATAAAACTAAATCTCATCAAGAAGGCTTTCTACTCCATAAATGATTATCTCAATGATGTTAATGCTTGGCCAGATGTCGCTCAGTTTCGCACCGACAATAGTATGTAGTAATTTGTTGTTGTGCATAGCTTTACTTAAATATTGACATGTATCGAATCATATTATATTTAGACTTAAATAGGCAAATAACAATAGGTATTAGACATATAAGAGTTGAACATGCTAGTGGTTTCTTTTCACTTCTTCCACTAGTGGACAAAAAATTGAAGTGAACAGTAAAATAATTTCATTTGATAATAATTTATATATAAAATATGACTTAACTAAGTGCTTATTTTTTAAGCCTAAAGAAATAAATGATTTTTTACTTTACTTTACTTTACCCGCCATGGAATAAATATGTGTACGATCTGCAAATATTTGTTCGGGGTGTTCTGGGTATTTCTATGTATAATAAAAAAACGTACATAATACAATATATTACATAGATAGATATTTTTTTATTATACATAGAAAACAACCAGATCACCCGGAACAAATATCTGCAGATCGTACACAAAATTGTTCCGAGGCGGGAATCGAACCCGCAACCTCCTACGTCGCAGGCGGACCTTCGCCCACCGCGCCACACTGGTCGTCAAGCATTATTTATTTATTATTATTATAATGACCTGTGTAGTACCTACGTCGAGAGTGATGTGGCGTGTGGGAACTAGCTTGGGAACATTGCAGGTGGTACCTACAAAACCATAAGTTTTATACCATCAATTATAGTTATCACAATAAATTTCTTTCCGGCCCTGGTGGGGGCTCAGAGAGGGGCCTCGAGGCTTAGCCTCATTACCCCGGCGTCAACTCGTACATAGTTATCACGGAATCATAGAAAGGTCAATAAATTCAAACAATGTTAATACCGTGTTGTTTTCTTAGATTGATTCGTTTTGCAATAACTACCTTTACAATTATCCTGCGTGCGGACAATAGCTTAGTTGCATTAAAATAATACTGAAGACAAAAGTACTGAATGGTTTCATGATAAAATTATTCCATCTATTTCTCATTTATAGTACCTATTATGATTTAGGACTCGGTAAACGTAGTAGGACGCACTCCGACCAGGTGGGATGACGACCTGCGAAAGACTGCAGGTAGATGCTGGATGCGGCAAGCTGAAGACAGGGCGCTATGTTATGTACCATTTTCCCCAACACTTACTCCTTTAGCCATAAGTTCCTAGAACTATCTATCTATCTCCAAAACAACCCATTATCTTGTTTATCACATGTCTACTTCTTAATTTATCTCAAACTTCTCACAAACATTTATTCATTATTAGTTAATTTGTTTGTTTACTCATCTTAGTTAATTTGTTTGTCAATATTAGTTAATGATCACTTTTGTTTACTACTCTCATGTCCTTAGTATTTAAGCGTAGACGTAAGATAAATTCAGTCAGTTCAATCCTGTCTTCAAATCAAGTACAATCTCTGTAAAATTACTGATTCAATAAAGTCTATTTTTTTTAAAGTGTTTTTGCAACCTACCAGTTAACAAATTTGGCGCAGACGGTAGGATACTCGCGGTCGCGAAATAAGACGAAACAAACGTTCTACAACGGTACCTGAAGGGTTTTAAACGTTTCGCCGAAGCTACGCACGCGATGATCCAGATCATCCTGTTACTCTGGTAAGTGGCTAAACATATCTATGCTCATTCCCTACATCCATTTTCCTTAAAACAAACTCTTGTCCTAAATCTCTAAATCACTAAATCGCTAAACCCAAGCACTAGATCCTCAAAATCTAAACCTAACTCGACCAAATTTTTCTAAGAAACTAACAATGACGTACGAAAACAAGCCAACTGTTTCTAAGGCCACAAACCTCGACATACCATTTAACGCAATACAGGGCATGATCCCCTCCTTTGATACAAATAAACAGTCCGAGGTCTACCTCTTTGTTAGGGCGTGTGATTCCGCTTTCGAACTAGCATCGCCAATTCAACAACAGATACTCCTAACATATGCCTTAATACGAATAACGGGGCCAGGGTCGTCAGACATACATGCAAGAAAATTTGAATCCTGGCTAGACTTAAAAAAATTCCTAATTCAGAAATACTCCCAAACAAAAACTTTGGCACACCTTCAACTAGAGCTGCAGTCACTGTTCCAAAAACCGCAAGAGTCAATCACTGACTACTTTCACAGGGTAGACCTATGTAGAAGTAAAATAATAGAAAAACTAAACGCAGAATGCATAGACACAACTTTAATAGGTCGGCTGGCCACAACAGATGAAACAGCGCTCAACGTTTTTATAAACGGCTTAAATTCAGATATAGGAACAATGTTACGGGTGAAATCGTTCACTGACTTGACTGATGCTGGCAGTTTTGCCATCCAAGAAGAAAAAATTAGGAGAATGAATATTGTCAGACAAAACCTTTTTAAAAACGTAGCTCCAAGTCCTATACCTCGTAATCCACAACGGCTAGAGAACAAAACATGCAATTATTGTAAGAAACCAGGTCATCTGATATCTGAATGTCGAAAACGGGCTTACAATAATAACCTCCGACAAAATCCGAATCCGCGACAGCCACAAGCTCAATCCACCTCATCTCACGCGAAAGTGAATCATTTAAACTTGCAGGCGACCGAGGAAACGGGTACGTCCTCGGGAACCGCTTCGAACTACTTAGACAGTGCCCAGACACCGACCTCTCCTCAACAAATGACGAACCAGTCCAGCTTGGTTCTGTCAGTCGAGGCCCTCCAACTAGAATGATAAAAAGCCAATCAGAGTCGACTCGGTTCAGTAATCAGGAAAAGCTCTATCCAGTCCATCGGGGACAAGCTCTTCCTGAACCTCTAGCATCGCAAAAACGACGACAAAATCGCAAAATCTTATGCGATGCTAGCACTCAAACCGAGCCTCAAGATTCTAAATCCAATCAAAATCCTAACATCGTTCAAATTCCTAACTCAAACTCTAAATCAAACCCCAAATCCAAATCAAACTCCAAATCAAACTCCAAATCAAAATCTAAATCAAAATCTAAATCAAAACCTAAATCGAACTCTAAATCGAACTCTATCTCTGAAATAAAACCTGAATTCATCACGATTTCGTCACTAAACGTTCCGCCAGAAAATCTTTTACATTGCAAATTCCATATTGAAGGAAACCCAGTCACCCTGCTCGTTGATACAGGAGCCGCTATTTCCATTATCAACAAATCTAAGATAGGAAACGCTCCTCTAGATGTATCGAACATCGTATCAATTGTAGGGATCTCGGGAAAGCAATCCTCAATCCAGAGCTTCGGAACGGCTCGACTATCACTAGATAACCTCGCAAAATTCAAATTCCATGTCGCTAATTTAAATATTCAGGTAGATGGCATTTTAGGAAACGATTTCATGTCTAAATTCAATGTCTCCATCCACGTACAATCAAAAACAATGAAAGTTCACGATCGATCTTATAAACTTTTCTATATTAATGGAGAAAATCCAGAAACTGCACCAAAGAGCGGTCAATTTTTAAGTCAACGATCAGAAACAGTAATAACATGTGTCACTAACGATATCAAGGAAGGATTTGCGATCGTCGAAAAACAAGAAATCGATAAAAACATAACAATTCCTAATGCCCTTGTTTCAATAAAAAACAACCGATTTCTTATAACGTGCATTAACTCTAGTAACCAAGACAAAGTCATACTAATCCCTACGATTCAAACAATACAGCTTCCGACTATCGATGAATGCGAAAACTTCTATACATTTTCAATAAATACTTCTAACACGACTTCCAATAAACATAAAACAATCGACGAACAAATCCGACAAGACCACCTCAATAATGAAGAAAAAGAATCACTTCAAAAAATCATCCATGAATTTTCTGACATCTTTTATACTGAAGGACAACCATTAACCTTTACAAATCACACGAAACACTCAATTCCCACAACCTCAGATGCTCCTATTCATACGAAAACTTACAGGTTCCCTTTTATTCACCAAGAAGAAGTAAAATCACAAGTTCAAAAAATGCTCGATCAGAATATAATACAACCAAGCAACTCTCCCTGGAGTAGCCCAATTTGGGTTGTCCCAAAGAAACTAGATGCTTCAGGAAAACAGAAATGGCGCGTAGTTATTGACTATCGCAAACTTAATGACGTCACTATCGGAGACAGCTACCCGTTACCAAATATAACCGATATCCTAGACAAATTAGGTCATTCCGTTTATTTCACAACGCTAGATTTAGCATCAGGATTCCACCAAATCGAATTAGATTCCAAGGATATTCAAAAAACAGCTTTTAATACGCCTTACGGCCATTACGAATTTTTAAGAATGCCTTTCGGGCTAAAAAACGCTCCAGCCACATTTCAACGGGTAATGGATAGCATCCTTCATGGACTACAAGGTGAAAGATGTTTCGTCTACCTTGATGATATTGTCGTTTTCGCTTCCAGTCTTCAAGAACATGAACAAAAACTAACCGAAGTATTCACTCGTCTCAGAAAACATGGTCTTAAGATTCAACCTGATAAATGTGAATTCATGCGAAAAGAAGTCGCTTACTTAGGTCATATTATATCCAGTGACGGTGTAAAACCTAATCCTGATAAAGTAAAAGCAGTCAAAGATTTCCCCGTACCTAAATCATGTAAAGACATAAAATCTTTTCTAGGTCTTGCTGGATACTATCGTAGGTTCATACCTAATTTCAGTAAACTTACCAAACCGATGACAGGCCTTCTTAAGAAAGATGTTCCTTTTATCTGGGGAGAAGAACAACAACGGGCTTTTGATGGATGCAAAGACGTTCTAACAACAGCACCCATTTTGCAATATCCTGATTTCCAAAAACCATTTAATCTCACCACCGATGCCTCAAAATATGCAATCGGTGCAGTCCTTTCACAAGGAGATATCGGCAAAGATTTGCCAATAGCATACGCTTCTCGCACCTTAAACAAGGCCGAATCAAATTACTCAACAATAGAACGTGAATTATTGGCCATAGTATGGGCTGTCAAACACTTTAGGCCTTACCTTTTCGGGCGGAAGTTCAACATCTTGACTGACCATAAACCTCTAACGTGGGTTATGAACATTAAAGACCCAGGTAGCCGGCTAGTTCGGTGGAGACTCAAACTTGAGGAATATGATTACGAAGTACAATACAAGGCCGGTAAAGCAAATACAAATGCAGATGCTCTCTCTCGTCCACCTGTAATGAACTCAAACGTTATTGACTTAACAGAATCACCCTCTAACTCACCTTCACCTCCACCAGAATATCTCCAACTTAACTATGAACACTACACCGCTTTGGAAAGCCTAGAACGTAAATGCTTCGATTCAAGTAAAATCAAATCTTCGCCAGACCGACTATTAGACACTAAACATAAAAACATATTCATCCCGACCTCTTGCAATCTTTCCGATCAAAATGAACTAGCTAAAGAAGCGTTAAGCTTGTGTTCTCAAACAAACCCATATTTAGAGAAAACTAAAGAACTCTATGATGCAGACCTTCTCGTCTCTAATGAAAAACAGAATTTAATATTCTGCTGCACAAGACCAAATCATTTCGACCCATGGGATTCCGAAAGTTATTTCAAAGCTCTGCTTTCTTGTCTTCAACGTCATACGGTTTCCAAACTCTATGTCCCTGATCTTAAGAATGACCATACTTGCAAACTCATTAATAATGAACAACTCCGTATAACAGCATACCTGGCTGAAAGCTATGATTGTGAAATCATAATCTGTGAAGGTAAAGTCAAATATCCAACACCAGACGAAATCCCTAAAATCCTGAAAACCTACCATGACGAACCTCTTTCAGGACATCGAGGTATAGTAGAGACAACGAGGAAAATTCGAGAAGAATTCTTTTGGAAAGGAATGAGCAACGACATAAAGTCCTATATTGATTCTTGTATCGTGTGTCAACAAAATAAAATTCAAAGAAAAACCTTTCAAGCTCCTATGGTTATAACCTCCCAATCTACAGAACCTTTCGAACGCGTCTCAATGGACTTAGTCTCATATTCAGACATTAGTGATGGCAATAATAAATACGTTCTCACTCTTCAAGATGATCTCACTAGATTTGTTCAAGCTTATCCAATCCCAGACAAAGAGGCAACCACGGTAGCACACCGACTACTTCATTTCTGCCAACATTACGGAATTCCCAAAAGATTTCATTCGGATCAAGGAACTGAATTCATGAACAATGTCATGAAACAACTAATGAAATTTTTCGGCTCTAGTCACACATTTAACACAACTTATCATCCCCAAACAAATGGTGCATTAGAACGTTTCCACGCCACACTACGAGATCACATTCGTATGTACCATAATCGAAGACTTAAGAATTGGGATCAAATAATTCCTTTCGCAATCATGTGCCACAATACATCATTAAACAGCACCACAGGCTTTACGCCCCACGAACTTCTTTTCGGTTATAAACCACGTCCTTTTTACTCCCTTAAACCAATTCCTGACTACACTGCATGTGATTACCTAAAAGACCTTAACGAACGTCTCAGATCATCCCGCGACGCGGCATTAAAAAACATAGAAAACATGAAAGAAAAAGCAAAGGAAAGATACGATAGCAAAATTAAAAATACCGCAGAATATAAGATAGGCGATAGAGTAATGTTAAGGATACCAAACCCTAATAATCTAGATGCTAAGTGGGATGGCCCATATGATATTACGCGGGTAGGCTTTAATGAAAATTATTTGATTAAGAAATCAGGAAAAACTTCACTCGTACACGCTAATCGCCTGCGACCATACGTAGGCTCTAACTCTAATACTGTAAAATAATATGTAAATAGTAATAAACAAATTCTAGGTTTAAGACTAACGCTAGATGTACAATTGTACATATTTCAAGGTCTGTGAATACTCGACGGCCCAAACAACTCCCTTTCTCCAAATTTTCCAAGATTATATTTATAACTTCATCTTATGCTCATTCATCAAACTTCTAGACGGCTTTGGCTCTGTTCTTAAATGGCTCATAGGTACACCGGACGCAAACGACGCAAAGAGGTACGACTCATGTATAGACCAGTTAGAAAAAGCGAACTAGATCTTACAGAACTCATGCAAAAACAAATTCAAATCATTTCATCTACAGTTACTTTAACGAAAAAAAAATCAATTGAGAGAGATTCAAGATTTCTTATGACAAACAAGTAATTAATGAGAACATTAGGCGACTCGATAACTACCTAAATGAAACTAAAAACTTAATTTTCGACATCAAAGTTAGTGAGGACATTTCCACAATTTCCCTTCAAATAATCGAACTGGTTACCAGTCTTCAGAATGAAATAGACGATTATCTATCCAGCATCCTATTCGCGAAATCCAACATAATCCACCCTTCTATAATCAGCACTAAGAAATTATTCGAAGAATTATTAAAATCCAATAAATTAAGATCTCACAAAAGACTTGTCACCCCTGTCACTATTCGTAACATCCATACTCTCTTGGATTCATCATCTCTAACATCCTATGTTTATTCAGATCGCTTGGTTTATATTATAGAGTTTCCATTAACTTCAAATAATCCCCTCACCCTATATCATATATACTCCACTCCAATCCAACATCCTAACTCCTCACTCCACTCTACCATCATTCCCGAGCATATTTATTTGGCCACTGACCCCAGCGGGCAGTACTATGTGTCCACAAGCACCCTGGACACCTGCACTATCTTCGCACCACGGAGAAGAATCTGCAAGGACCTCATCCTGTACGATGCTACTGAACGTCCAACCTGCGAAGTCCAGATCCTGCGCAGCAAATCAAAAGAAACTCCCGAAGAATGCGTTACAACAACCTTCCCAGCAGAAATTCAAACGTTCCAACCCTTGGACCACAACAGGTGGCTCTATATCCTGACGAAGGAAACAAGCTGCGTCCTCCACTGCAACGACGATGTCTCGAACCACAAAATCCAGGGATCAGGAATTATAACCTTACCTGAAGGCTGTAGGCTCCACACCGGCTACAGCACACTCTCGGCTTTCTCATCAACCACCGACAACTACACTGACCCGATAATAATCCCTGATATAAGAGACGACTGCTACGAAGCCTTCCAAGGAATCGAAGATCCACAGCTGATCCCAATCCAGATTAATGAAACACCTTTGGACTCATTAAAGCAAATCAGATCTCACCTAGAAAAATACTCCGACGAGTTGAAACGCTTCCAAACATCAGCAAAATCAAAGACTTTCGTCGAAAAATACAACCCTATCTTTTCGATGGTTTATTTTGGAATTGGCATCATTCTACTTTCATACCTCCTTGTAAAACTTTGGAACAGATGCCCTAATGCCTTCATTGGAAGAAGAAGAAGAAGAACATCAGACTCAAGCTGCATCCAGATCTTCAACAACTGCTTCGACAACTCCAGGCGTCATAGAACAACTCAAGTTGCGATACCACTCCGAGACATGGGACAGACAACTTGCTGTGTGACAGACGACGAAGAGGAAGAAACCCCATCATCGCCGCATTCCCAAAGATCGCGCACTAATGCCCAATCTTTATTCTAAGGGGGGAGATGTTATGTACCATTTTCCCCAACACTTACTCCTTTAGCCATAAGTTCCTAGAACTATCTATCTATCTCCAAAACAACCCATTATCTTGTTTATCACATGTCTACTTCTTAATTTATCTCAAACTTCTCACAAACATTTATTCATTATTAGTTAATTTGTTTGTTTACTCATCTTAGTTAATTTGTTTGTCAATATTAGTTAATGATCACTTTTGTTTACTACTCTCATGTCCTTAGTATTTAAGCGTAGACGTAAGATAAATTCAGTCAGTTCAATCCTGTCTTCAAATCAAGTACAATCTCTGTAAAATTACTGATTCAATAAAGTCTATTTTTTTTAAAGTGTTTTTGCAACCTACCAGTTAACAGCTATGGCGCTCATTGGGGGAGGCCTATGTCCAGCAGTGGACTGGTATAGGCTGATGATGATGATTTAGGTAAACATTGTGAAGCAAAAATCATGGCTTAGGGTGTAGTCTCAGTGATAATTTGGCGTTTTAAAAAAAAACTATTATAGTTAGGTATTTTTAGTTGGTACATAGTTTTAAACCGGGAACACTTCGATAGGCGTCCAAATTCCACGCACAAAGGACCAATCGGAGTCTAAGTGCGGAAACAGGAGTACAACTACCAACAGGCGTCCAAATTTTTCAAGTGGCGACATCTAATTAAAACTCGAGTCTAATTTAGTTGGAGTGATAAATGACACATGAATTAAACGACGATCTAAAAGGAGGCCGACTTTGAAGCGCGTAATACGAAATTACGTATTTCGCACAATTACGGTTAATAAATCGCACGAAACGTACAAGCTTACGGCTGAACGTGCAAACGTGCGGTGCTTTGGAACACAGAACAATATATCCTAATACTTCGGACGCGTCAAAAAACGACACCTTTTGTTTTGGATCTATAAGATATATTATCAAAATTATTGGTCAGCGAAAGCTGTATTTACATACAAGAAGATGCATATAGCTGTAACATGTACTTTGTGAAGCTGAATTAAATAAATTGAATTGAATTGAAAGAACATATCTTCCTTCTTTTTATGCGAACCGCAATAAATCCGAATCTTGCTTAGTGATGATTCAGTATTTAGGGTTTTGTCTCTTTCCGAGGAGCGTTGATATCATTCAGTTTACAATAATAAAATAAAAAAAAATGCTGGACAATTCACACAGCATTACCTAGCCCCATGGTAAGCAGAGCTTGTGTTATGGGTACTAGATAACTGATATACATAATACAATACATTAAGTACTTAGATATTTTTTATTATACATAGAAAACGACCAGAACACCCGGAACAATTATCTGCAGATCGTACACACAATTGTTCCGAGGCGGGAATCGAACCCGCGACCTCGTGCGTCGCAGGCGGACCTTCGCTCACCGCGCCACATCGGTCGTCAAAAACTAGGTTTGCTCATGAGTGGGTGGGTAGTCAACTGATAGACATTGTCAAAGTCCAAAACTACATTATACAGTCATACAATGAATATTATAATAATAAATAAATAATGCTGATAGATAGATATATAGATAACACATTTATTTAACTGGACAATTCACACAGCATTATCTAGCCCCAAGCAAAGCACAGCTTGTGTTATGGGTACCAGATAACTGATATACATTATACAATACGTTACATATGTATATGGATTTTTTATTATACATAGAAAACGACCAGAACACCTAAAACAAATATCTGTAGATCGCACAAACATTTGTCCCGAGGCGGGAATCGAACCCACAACCTCCTGCGTCTAATAATTACCGTATAATTTACCCCGTATAATTTAAAATAATATAATATATAATTGACATATGTGGCGGTCTTGATTGCGTTTGTCTATTCGTTGAACTTGCTCTTTACATAAAACAGCATTGTTCACGTCGGCTGTTACACGAGCGTTTCAAAATCATTGTCTCATATTGCAATTTCCGGGATATTGCCACAATGATGATTGTGAGAATATTTTTGCGCTACCAGTTTAAACAAAATATTGGATATAAGGCCTGAGATCTATTGTAAAAGAATTGACTTCGGGGTAAATTATACGGTCAACCTGTAGTTTTACTCCTTTGGTTGGAACGGACACAGTAGGTATATGCGTTTAGGTGAGAAGTTATTTCCGAGCGATAAGGCTGCCCATTGGACGTTTTGCATGTATCAGTAGCCTGTAACCTTTCCTATTAGATTTGTTGAGTCGTAAAAAGGTCCTACCCAGACAGACAGACATACAAGAGTTACTTTCGCATTTGCAGTTTATTTGTAATGATAATTATCATTCAGATTATAATATATCGAACGGAAGTGTTTAATGCGGAAGAATTAGAATGAATTAATTATAGGGTGGAAGTGACGAGTTGACTCCAACACTAGACTTATCAGTGCATTTCCAGTTTAGTTTTATTACCTTACAAATATCTTGACGACCTTACTCCCTTTAAGGACTTTTTATAAAACAGCAAAAAGTCTCAATGCAAACCAGTTGAAGTATTTCAACAGTGGAATCATGTTGCAGGTTCAAAGTTAATACTGCGAGGGCTAAACGGGGACTTCCGGTCGGGACAATTGACCGCCATTTTGGGACCGTCTGGAGCCGGCAAGAGCTCGCTTCTGAACATACTCGCTGGATACAAGTAAGTAATAAGAGATCATATACTGTATAGTACCTACAAACTCTCTCATGCCAAATGCCATCGGAAATTTAAAAAAAAAGCAAATGTCGCTGACTATAAACTCGTGTAGAGTAGAGAGTTATACAATCATACACTGTCGCAGCAGCGAGTTATATGATCATCATTGGATTCAGTCAACGCACCAAATTCCGCTGACTTTACACGCCATTTAGTCGCCGATCGGTTGACAAAACACTGTCGGCGGCCGACACTTTAGTACAGATATAGGTGATGACATAGGCCTTCCCCAATGAGCGCCATAGCGCCCTGTCTTCAGCTAGATATTTATAGGTACACTGAAATAAACACGCGACCGATTATGACAATGAGGCAGTAGTGTTTGTGCACACACTTGTGCGCAAACTTATGCATCAATAACTAGTCTTCGTTAAAGACAGGTCGCCGTGGCCGAATCTCAGTTAGGAAGGAATCATCATCAAACTCAAATATCGCTGCTACCCACCCCGCCGCGGTCTGTGGGATCGGCTTTGGCGTGACTCCTTTTTAGAATCAAATGACTGCAGTGATTTTCCTCAAATATACTCGTACTTGTCGAAAAATCGCCAAACGTAATTAATGGATTCCACTCTTATAGATAGCCGGCTCTTATAACCATCGGCCATATCTGGTAGGTTAAAGATCTGCGCAAATTAATGCACCACTAACAAATAACCATGCACCGCACAAAAATGTGCATTCTAAAATTAGGGCTTATATGGCACTTACTACTAGTTCATATTTACATGTAAAACTTTTGAAACTATTATGGTTATTAATACTAAAGTCATTTAAAACGGGATATTTACCATGATTTGATTCGCAGTGCCTTCAGTTACTCCGTGATCATGGCGCATGCAAATGTGCCGAAATAGAATAGAATAGAAAGACATTTATTCATAACAACCAAAATTAACAAATAACACACTTATAGAAATAGGTACATGTAGAGAGTTAAAATATTGGATAACTCAAAAATCAAATCATGGTAAATATCCTGTTTTAAATAACTTTCATATCTGTCAATAAATTAAAATCATTAATTATTAAGTATATTGTTAACCGAATAGTATAAAATATTGTTAAACCTGTTGAAATATTTGCATGTGTTACTAGGCCAAAACTGCCAGTCTCCTTGTTCCAAAATTTTAGTTCATTTGGTCGTACCTTAGTAATAGGAACTCCAAGGATAACCAGTAAATTGCAAATAGCTTGTTTATTTGAAGTCCACAGAGAATCACTCCCATGTTATGTTGATGGTGAATTTTGATTCGGATATTATGTCACTTTATAGGTGCAAAAGTTCCATTGAAAACAGTAAAAACCCTCTGCTCCTGATTCTACTTCCTCAAAAGTTTTTAATAATTCGGCACGTTCGGTGATCATGGCGCATGAAACTCAATCATGAAATGAAATCATGGTAAATATCCCGTTATAAATGACCTTTTTAAATCATTATTATCTATTCTCTCAATTGCGTGTATTCTTTCAGAGTAAAAAAGTTATTTATAACGGGATATTTATCATGATTTGATTTTTGAGTTTCCCAACATTTCGGTACGTTCAGGATCATGTTGCATGAAACTCAATCATGAAATCAAATCATGGTAAATATCCCGTTATAAATGAAATTTTAAGAGTCATTATTCTCTCTCCTTTATTTGTTTATTCAATTCCAACGTACGTAGGTACGTACCGTATGTTACACTTGATGTCGTTAAGTTGTATAAATTTTAAAAGTTATATTATAAAATAAAGTATTAATAAATAAATAGTAAAATAAATAATAAACTAGTTAAAAGGTATGCTTAAATATGCTGATTTTATATGGGCATTGTCAATCCTCTCAATTACGTGTGTTCTTCCAGAGTAACCGGCGCAACAGGAACTATCGCGACCAATGGCGAGCCTCGCAACCTACGTCAGTTCAGGAAACTATCCCGGTACATCATGCAAGAGGACCTTCTTCAGCCATACATTACAGTGTTAGAAGCAATGGCTATGGCGGCAGATCTGAAGCTGGGTGCTGCGATGGATAAACAGACGAAAGCTATTGTTGTAAGTGAATATTCTTGAAATGATAGTACAATTCTTATTCGGTTATCGAGCTGTGTAGAATTATTGGAAAGCTCAAAACAAAATAAATCATGGTAAATAATAATCAATAATGAAAAAATGATAAAGCGATCTGTAGCGCGGTGGGCAAAGTTCCGCCTGCGACGCAGGGGGTTGCGGGTTCGATTCTAGCCTCGGGACAGTTGTGTGTACGATCTGCAGATATTTTTTCCGGGTGTTCTGGTCGTTTTCTATGTATAATAAAAAAATATCTATCTATGTAATGTATTGTATTATGTACCTATATCAGTTATCTAGTACCCATACTCATACCCATACTCCTGCGTCGCAGGCGGACCTGCGTCCACCGCGCCACATCAGTCGTCAAAAAATAAAAATAAAAAGTTTTAGCGAGAAGAAAAAATAAACATCCATCCATACATCCATCCAAACATCCAAACTTTCGCATTTATAACAATAGCGTGACGTGATGAGATCAATGGACATTAAATCCTTACTTAAACAAAACATCAATATAGTAGACATCCATAATTGGCAAGTAAAAAAACCTTCAAACAAGAAGACTACAAACAATGGCAAAGGTTATTTATATAACACAAAAAATATTTACAAGTTGTTAATTTACATAAATGATAACTTAGGTAACTAAAAGTGACACTTTAGGGACCAATGGGAAACTTTTAGGTAATTAAAAGTGACACTTTGGGAACCAATGGTATAACTTTATCATTGGTCCCTAAAGTGTCACTTGCCACTGTGCCACGAAATATACGTATTAAGCCAAAAGGTAATATAAACCCCTCGGAATTCGGAAACACCTATAATCTAGAGGTGGACTCCAAGGGTTTCTGGTTTTTTATACGATTGTTTGAATATTAATCAATATTTTATACGAATATTTTTTATTTATTTATTACAGTCTCGACTTTTTTCTTTAAATGCGTGTTTTTACACGTAGGTATGTTTGTATTACGTAATCCAGTAGGCAAAAACTTCTGAATATAAATTTGAAAAGTTATTAAAATTACGGAAATATGGTATTAGCAGGGACGAAACAACTATTCATCTGTGGTTTATAGGTAGGTTTTCCTACTTTGAATATTTATTACCTATTTATGCAAATACTACTTACAAATACCGTTTTGTTTAGTGGCAGCTTCCGGAGGCAAAATAAATAACTAGCTGCTGCCAGCGGCTTCGCGCGTTCACGTTTTTCAAGTAGCTACATACATATGTCTGTCCCCGGGATACCAATTTATGTATGTGGTTTTAGAAGCATAGGTTTTGCTAGGATTAAGTTATATGTTACTGGAAGCTGGAAATGAAGGAGATCTTTGCATTATCAAATACATTTAAATTTGCAGGTAGAAGAAATCATCCAGCTCCTAAGACTAGGCAAGGCGAGGAACACCGCAGCAGAGAGACTGTCTGGAGGCGAGAGGAAAAGACTATCAGTAGCCTTGGAGCTACTGAACAACCCACCTGTAGTATTCTTGGATGAACCTACGACGTAAGTGTTGGGGATTGGAAACAATTAAGCGTCTACCTGTTGCCGTTATCAATACCTATTGATAAAAAAATCACGTTTGTTGTATAGGAGCTCAGGAGGCCTATTTCAATTCTCCAAAATTTTTTTGAATTCTTTTATTCGTTCCTAATTTGTTATCTTTATTATTATTAGTTCTTAAGTTGTATTATTTTATATGAAACACAAATAAATATTTTCTATTTCTATTTCAAAATGTTTTGTTTCTTTGTTCAAAAAGGTACTCTAATTTGGTGTTAGAGTACATCAATTGGTCGAAACGAAACACCCAATTTCGTGATTGAAAATTAAAATAGTCCCCTGAGCTGACTCTCGCTAATAATTAGTATATTATTTTTTGCTGCAGGGCACTATGGTGCTCATTGCACGGAATTAGACGCCGAGCATCTTCAATAGTGTTTCCCTCTTAGTTTCCCTAAATTTCGTCACAAATCGAGATAATCCATTTCTTTATAAGTACTTAAGTGATAGGTATTCTTCTTATTACCTTTACCTTCATAATCATATCTTTATCTTCCAGCGGACTAGACGACGCAGCATCACCAATAGTGTTTCTCTCTTAGTTTCTCGAAATTTCGTCACTAATCGAGATATCCATTGCTTTATAAGTGATTTTCTTCTTATTACCCCTACCTTCACAATCTTATCTTTATCTTCCAGCGGGCTAGATGACGTAGCATCATCAACTTGCGTATCCCTCCTAAAGCGAGTCGCTCGAGGCGGCCGCACGGTCGTCTGTTCTCTCCACACACCTTCCGCCCGACTATTTGCCGAGTTCGACCATGTTTATGTGGTGGCTGAGGGAAGGTGTGCGTATCAAGGCACAGCAGCTGGTGTCGTGCCTTTCCTGAATGAACTGCAGCTGCCGTGCCCTAGGACTTATAACCCGGCAGATTTCAGTAAGTATACAGAGGAAGACTTATGCTGACCATGTTAAGTGGTGGCGTATGGAAGGTGTGTCTATTAAGGCACAGCGGGTGTCGTGCCTTTCCCGAATGAACTGACTTATAACCCGGCAGATTTCAGTAAGTATACAGTGGAAGACTAATATTGATAGATTCGACCATGTTTACGTGGTGGCTGAGGGACGGTGTGCCTACCAAGGCACAGTGGCGGGTGTCGTGCCTTTCCTGAATGAACTGCAGCTGCCGTGCCCTAAGACTTATAACCGGCAAATTTCAGTAAGTATACAGTGAAAGATTAATATCGATAGCCAAGTTTGACCTTGAATATGTGGTGGCTAATGGAAGGTGTGTGATATGGCACAGCTAAATGAACTGCCACTGCCATGCTCTAGGTAGGAGTTCTAACCCGGCATAGTTGAGTACGTTAGAGAAAGAGATTAACACAAAGAAAACAAACATAGACGTTAGAAACCATGAACCAATTTCCAGTGAAGTTGGCCACTAAGGACCAAGTAAAATTGATGGTATAGGGATAGACAAATAACTCATAATAATTATAAGCATACAATTTTGTCAATAGAAAAAATATAAATACATCTTTAAGACGGAAACGCAACTAGCTTCCCTGTCTTTAACCTTTGAACTTGTTAGTTATTGTATTTTCTTTGTTGTTTGTGACTTTGTAACTGATGACAAGAACAATAGAAATAGTCAATATAATGACTGATTCTCACTACTCTGTCAGTGTAAATGTAGCTTTAGCGATTTATTCTTTTTATTTTATCATCCATTTACCATGGTGGTAGTGCTTCCATGGACTAATACTTTTGGTATTCATTGAAGTTATTGACCTAGCTGTAAGAATTAGCATGCTGAAGTGGCATTGGGCCGGCCATATCTCGCGATGAACCGACAACCGTTGGGTAAACGTGTTCTTGAGTGGAGACCGCGAATCGGCAAACGTAGTGTAGGACGCCCTCCGGCCAGGTGGGATGACGACCTGCGAAGGACTGCAGGCAGATGCTGGATGCGGCAAGCTGAAGACAGGGTAGACTATGGCGCTTATTAAGCGAGGCGTATGTCCAGCAGTGGACTAACATAGGCTGACGATTATGATGAGTATGTATACATTATAGTGCTTCCATGGACTAACTCGATTCTTTTCTTAAGTCTCTTGGGACTTTTGATATTCATTGAAGTTACATTAATTACAGTAATCGAAGTATCAAGCGGAGAATACGGCACACACGCCGACAGGATGGTCTCAGCGGTAGAAAACGGGAGGAACCAACGTTGGAGGGACTTCGCGTTAGAAGCTCCTCACGAAGAATTCGAGATAGAGCAGTTAAACGCGGGCGGAGTCGAGAAACACAACTATAAGCATGGCAGCACGGCGAGCCAACAGTTTGTGGTGCTGTTTAAGAGGATGCTGTTGCAAACTGTTCGGAATAAGGTAAGATATAGTCCACTTATCCTCTCTAAATGTCAGGTTCATCATCATCATCATCAGCCTATGTTAGTCCACTGCTGGACATAGGCCTCCACCAATGAGCGCCACAGCGCCCTGTCTTCAGCTTGCCGCATCTAGCATCTACCTGCAGTCTTGAAAATGTTACCTTAATGTCGAAAATTAAACATTGTTACTTGAATAAAAATATTATGTTACTCTACATGCTAGACAGTTGTTAGGATATCCTTTTAAGTATGTTAGTATACTTGTGCCAGGATGGCCTGCTCTTCTATACAACATGGATTTAACAATTAAACTAAATTAATAATAATGTTACCTGCTATATGTTTTGGTTTCGTTTACTCTCTGTAGATCCAGTGATCAAGATCCATTTGATTCCATTGAGAAAACTTTTTCTCTTTAGATCCATTTCTGATGATTTGGTTCTAACAAGAACTTTTATCATCTGTAGATCCAATGATCAAATTGAATTAGGGTATTAATTACTATATGGCGATTGGCTATAGAAAGTAATATTTAGATAGTTGCTCATTAATTTAAAGTCTATAAAAGAAGTACCTTTATTATATATAAATTATATCAAAGACTCATGTCGAAACTGTTTTAATTAGGCCGTATTGAATTTTCAAGAAGATTAGAATATAGGACTACCGACTGTATTTATTTTAAACACTAAAAAGTGTTTTGATTATTAAGATGTCATTCATAAAATGTAGACCAATCTATGTCCAATATAACACCATGAAGTAACTGAAGGAGGTGCAACCAAAAGTAGACTTTAACAAGCTGCTTGCTCGTGATGATGATTAGGTGTAATAGTTGTAGTCTTAAGGACAGGACAAAAAGACATAAGACTAGGTAATAACGTAGATACAAACTTGTTCCATTTAAGTGTAGCTAAATTTACTATGATCAAAGTTCGGAGATGGACAAAAAAGAGGAGGCGAACGTCCGCATAGTATTATTTTCGACGTAAAAACTAGGCAATGATGAAACTAGGAAGTTCATAAAATTAGATGTTATTAAACTAGTGTCCCACGGCCTATCTACACAAAGGATGTTTGACGCTCAACTGCTTATTATTAATTCCACCCTTAATTGTTCTGAAATCGTCGTCGACTCCCCCAAAGCAATAACAATAGATAGCATATCATTAGGTACTAATCATAGTGGGAAATTTAATACCTGATACACAGGATTAGATAAAGGCCTGCGACCGCCAGACTTTTGTCAGTTTATTATTTTAAAGCTGACATATTGACGACCGATGTGGCGCGGTGGACGAAGGTCCGCCTGCGACGCAGGAGGTTGCGGGTTCGATTCCCGCCTCGGAACAATTGTGTGCACGATCTGCAGATATTTGTTCCGGGTGTTCTGGTCGTTTTCTATGTATAATAAAAAAAAAAACTATCTATGTAATGTATTGTATTATGTATATCAGTTATCTAGTACCCATAACACAAGCTCTGCTTACCATGGGGCTAGATAATGCTGTGTGAATTGTCCAGCATTATTCATATTAATAATTATTAATATTGTTCGCGTATGCCCAACACAGGTAGGAAGGATCATCGATTATGAAGTTTGGTACAATCACACCATTTGGTAGTTCCCCAAGTAACATTTATAAAATTTAGCTTTTATACTATGAGGAAAGTTCACCTTCATTTTATGAAACTTTAAGGCGTCTGGAAGACCAAAGACACTGGAAAATGTCTGCCGATTTCTTATAGTATCCCGAACAAAATATAAAAAATAGGCTTTTATACTATCACGAAGTTTTGGCGCAATTCAGCAACTTTGCAAGCCAATATCTGCCAAAGTCACTATGACCCATCAATTACTTTATAATAGGTGATCGTGCCTACCTGTGTTGGGGGCATACGCTGACCGTAAGGATATTATTGTTCTGTGACGCTGACAAACTCTCAGCTTTTATAAAATGACGAAGGTCTGGCGGTTGCAGGCTCATAGTCCATTACTGAATCAGGAGCTACTACAGTCACTTTGTTGCAAACTTTGCTTCCTTTCCAATGGTGTTTTGGTGTTCTCATTGAACAAAAGGCAGAAATTTAACCATCTTAAAAAATAAATATATGTACTTATTGCGAATTAAAACTTAAATTTACTAAGTAGTTTATATGCCTATACAATAATTAGGTATTTTTATTGAATATTAATCATTCTATTAAAATATTCCATTACTGTGTACTTCCGCAAAATAACGCCTGACTCTATTTAACCCAAAAACTGTCAATTCATGGTAAATAATACCACGGTCACCAAGGCTCATTATAAGTGCTAATGGGTATGTTATTTGTCAATTTTATGGCCCATCCACATGTTGGCCGAGTCATCGAAAATGTCCGTTGTAATGAGTGATTTAACAACTTTGTACAAGCCAAAGCTTGCCATAACTTTATTATATTCCCTCCCTCTAATCTTCTTAATCCTGCCTTTATCCCAATCAAGCTTGTGTCGGTACAACATGTATTTTTAATAAATTTTCTACACTCCTCTATCACACGTCATCTTCTTACCTTTCTTACCCATATCCTCTTTCACATTATACATCTACTTTCTCTTTGGTCTACCTCTCCCCTTTTCTTTTTTAGTCAGCTGTGTTTTGTTTTCCTGTGTAATTTTGTTGCATTTTGTATGTGTGTATCTGAAGTTGTTAATAAAGAATTTATCTATCCATTCCCTTATGCGGAGGATGCATTCATACCTACACTCTTCTCATCACATGCATTGATATGTTATTTATAGTTTTATAAACATTTTGTTTTCTATTCTAGTATTACCTTTGGCTTCGAGTTGGTCTCCACTTATTCCTTGGATTCATCGTTGCCATGCTTTTCTATAAAATGGGCTACGATGCTTCTAAGACAATCAACAACTTTGGCTTCTGCTACGCTTGTGTCATCGCGATGTTGTACATTCCAATGATGCCTGTTCTATTAGCTTGTGAGTATTTTGTTATCACTATCAGCTTCTAAAGGTATTAAAGGTTTGGACAAACTACCACTGTAACTGTTGGGCTTAACTTTTATTTGTATTTGACCAACTTGATTATATAACTAGATCGCAGCTTACCTCAAGTGGTAGATATCTGGGTATAACTTAGACCTGGGAGATAATGTAGCTATCTATTAGCAGAAGATTTTTATAAATTGGACTAGTTGAGCAAGGACGTAATATAGCCCCATAACCAAAACTAAAATGACGTCACCACTATTATTGTAGTGTAGACTTACAACAACTGCCGAGGTTAATTTTTTAGACATGATTAATTCTCTTATTTTTAGTTTCCGAAAAAAAATCTGTAATGCCTATCTGAATGAAGAGGCAAGGTGATTTAAATTTAAACCAGTACCTTACCTACCTTAGCCAGCCAACCGCAGAAAATTTAATATGTTGGGAGATAAAAAAACATTTTAATAACAAAAATAGATTTTCGAGGCATGATTAATGCGTTCTAATTTGTGTTATTAGATCATCAACTAGTTCAATATTAATAGGCTTCTTAGCTTTTAACCGCGGTTTGGCTTGCGTTGTTTCTAGAAAATAGATAACTTCAATTTGCAGAAAATTCGACTAAAACATGCCACTTTCTTACTGAAGCCATCCGTGTCGGTTCTGTGTCAATGTATGATCCACATATCGTCTTAGACGAGTTGTTACTAGTCGAATTATTTCTAGTCGAATTGTTTTTTAGATAAATTATTTTAGGCAGATTATTTAAGTCGAATTTTCCGTACCAGTCGGTCGGCATTTTTAATCTGCGAGCCGAAGAGTTAATAGAAGTATAGATTTTTTATAATTCTACAATTCGGCACGCGCCATTAAAAACATGTCAGCCTGATGTGATTCTTTATCCTGCAACAGTTGCTGTCTGATGAAAAATGTAATACCTAAAACTCCATGCTTCTTTTCAGTCCCAGACGAAGTTCAGCTAATAAAACGGGAATACTTCAACCGTTGGTACGGCCTCAAACCATACTACGCTGCTCTGGTCGCCTCAAGAACTCCACCCACCATATTCTTCAGTCTTATATACCTGGTCATCACATATCCCATGACGTCTCAACCTATGGAGGGGTCAAGAATAGCGATGTTTACCACCATTTGTATCATGGTGGCTCTTATATCTGAGTCTATGGGGACTATGATATCGTCTATGCTTAGTGTTGTGGTAAGCTCTTTTTTCTATTACTTTTATTTAAGAGATTCAGAGCGAGATGTAGCTTTTACGTCAGAATTTGTCCAATCTTCAGTTCTTCACAAATTTTATAATAAACTTATTTAGAATTTCTTGCCCCAAACAATTGCTAAATGTTAAAATATTTAACAATAATAATGCTACGCTAATGCTTTTAGATAAAAGCAAAGTGATGCATACCTACAGTTTTTTAATTATTAAATATTAATGTTACTATATGCCTATACTTATAGGTATAGATATATATATTTCATTTCCTTTATACCTGGCCTTACACTGTGTTAATGATCAGTAATTATGATCTCATAAGGTGTCATATAACAACATTGTTGTTTGATTTACAAGATATTACAAAGCAATAACTAGGAAGAACTTTGTAATATTCTTCTTGTAATCGATTATACGTATTGAATTTTCACCGGCTATTGTTATACTTTTGATTGATAAGTTTAATCAGTGTTAAGTATTCAAGCCTACTATTGTGTTTTTATTGAATTTTTTTTACTCTCTGGGCCACAAACGTAGATTGTCCGAGATCCATGTCGGTCAATCTGTTACCTAATTTTTTCATTAACTCAGTGTTTAGTTTTTACAATTTTAAAATGTGCTATAAATCAAAGACATTATAACGCAAAACCCAGTAAATGACTGGGTCTGATAGATCAAGTTCTAATTCAAGCAGGTTTTATGTTATATCAACAACCTTCGATACTTAGTCTTGCAAAGGGCAAGGCCACACGCGTTACAAAGAGATTAAAATTATTACGAACATTAAATAGACACCTGATTTAGTATCTTGCGTTTATTAATAACACTCAGTTCGTAAAAACACAGGCGACTGGGCAGTGCTTTTATACATCAGTGATTGCATTCTTTCTATTGAGACAACTCACAATATGCAGATCTCCTTATCGTTTGTCCTTGTTAACGTGAATTTTTCTTTTTATTTCGATTGAATTATTGATTTGTCAATTGCTTGATTTTGTTTTTTTGTTACTTGATTGAATTATTGATTTGTCTTGCTTGTTGTCTGTTATCATAGCGTAAAGGTGATATTTAATTTTGAGAGTGAATGGCGATTGAGTGAGTTGTTTTCTTTTATGTTCGAATACATACCTACATCCTCAGATGTTTGAATTAAATACTAATTATTGCATAAACACTTTCAAATCTTTCAATTAGTTTGTATCAGTGGTTTCAATACAAATTCATGTCTAGTTCAACTTCATTCAATCTTTATATCAACATGGCACACGGTGTTTCTCTAAAAGATCAGAACACTTTCGGACTTCCAATAAACTCTGTGCATTTGGTTATTGCTAGAAGTATCGAGCAAATCACCGAGGCTTGGAACAAATCAATGGAACGCCGAGAACCATTCTTGGTTCTTGGCGAAGGCAGTAACGTGTTATTCCTCGAAGATTTCTCTGGCACTGTTTTAATTAACCAGTTGAAAGGTATCGAAGTTGTTGAAGACAAGGATTCTTGGCACCTCCATGTTGGCTCCGGCGAGAACTGGCACGACCTAGTTGGTTATGCTTTAGATAACGGGATGTTTGGTCTAGAAAACCTGGCTCTCATACCAGGCTTAGTCGGATCTGCTCCTATTCAAAATATTGGGGCTTATGGCGTTGAGCTCAAATACTTCTGCAGTTACGTAGAAGTACTAGATTTACAAACAGGTGCTATCAAACGCCTTACAGCGACAAAGTGTGAATTTGGATACCGTGACAGTATCTTCAAGCATCACTATCAAAAAACATACATTATAGTCAAAGTAGGCTTGCATTTGCCCAAGAAATGGGAACCTAAACTCACCTATGGTGAACTAGCTAAGCTCAACACAGAAACTGTAACACCATATCAAGTTTACTTGACAGTTTGCAATATGCGACGAAGCAAACTCCCTGATCCTAAAGTAACAGGTAACGCTGGAAGCTTTTTCAAGAACCCTACAGTTGATGGAAAAAAATATGCTGCTTTGATAGCAAAATACCCTACAATGCCATACTTTCCACAACAGAATGGACTAATCAAACTAGCAGCTGGTTGGTTGATAGACCAATGCAGTTTAAAAGGGTATAAAGTTGGTGGTGCAGCAGTACATGACCAACAAGCATTGGTGATAGTGAATTTTGACAATGCTGTCAGTAAAGATGTGGTTAACCTAGCCCGCCATGTTCGTAATACAGTCGGGAAAACGTTTGGGATATGGCTTGAACCTGAGGTACGGTTTATTGGTCCTATGGGCGAGGTTGATGCTGTAGAGTTGCTCTCTAGAAGCAGCGATTGTGAGATGTTTTAGGTAAGGGATAATAAGGGAGAAATGTACATTTAATGATATCTAAGCCTACAGTTTTTGACTTCTACTATTTCCAAAATATTGTTATGTAGAATTTAAATTTAGGGTACACTGCCACATGGTTATTGAAACTAGTAGAATTCTACGACCATGCAACTATTTTAATTTTTTTTAATTCTCATTATTAGTTTACTCATATAAAAATGATTCTAGTCCAATTCGGTTTGGTTTGAGCCATTATTGTTCAACGGCACAATAAGGTTCGATTGAGTTTAAGACAAGAGTTTTTTTAAAGCATATTTATTTTTAAGGATTTTTACTTTGCAAAATATGTATGCCGAGTTACCCCATATTGTGTCTAAGATAACTAAACAAAACCCTTTCCCCTTTCATTAATATTAACTACTTTCATTTATTTCCAGAACTCAGTATTCCTCGGTCCCGCAGTCAGCGTTCCACTAATGTTGCTAGCAGTCTACGGTATCGGCAGTGGCGACGATCCACTCCCAATTGTGTGGCGACTCGCCAGAGCTTGTTCCTTCCTGAGATACGGCATCGAAGGCCTCGTGGCTGCGATATACGGCTCTCCGAGAGAAGACCTCATCTGTCCTGATGATGTCGACTACTGCGAGTATAAGAATGTCGAGTAAGTATAGCTGCTAATGCATGATATAGTATTGTTTTATATACACAGGTGGGATGACGACCTTCGAAAGACTGCAGATAGATGCTGAATGCGTCAAGCTGAAGACAGGGCGCTATGGCGCTCATTAGGGGAGGCCTATATCCAGCAGTTGTCTAACATAGGCTGATGATGATTGTTTTATATGCCATATTCAATATCGTCAGGTCGATCTGAGCGGTGACTTAATTAAAGCTGGGCAGTTTACGAGTTGGTTGCACTAGCATCGCTATACCTAAGCATTTTTATGTGCTCATAAATCCAGTAGTAATATCTAGGTAATATTCATGGCAATGAACAGGCAAGCTTTATGTGTGAAAATAAAAGGCACTGATCAATTTTTATAAAAACATTAGTATAAGTACATATCAAACAGGTCACCTTCTATGACCTGTTTGACTTGCATATTATTTTTTTTAGTTTATTGTGTCTGCATCTTATGTTAATTATTTTTGTCTGTTTGAAGTTTTAAAGGAACCTTTTTCTTCTTCAGCTACTTCGTGAAAATAATGGGAATGTCCGGCGTTTCCTTCTGGGCTGACTTTGGCGTTCTCTTCGCTATGCTCATCACTATGAACCTAGCCGGGTACTACTTACTGCGACAAAGACTCTCGCCTAACTACGCCTTCCGAGCCATCAAGGTCATTGGCAACTTCGTTAAGACTAAAATGAGCTCTTTGAGCTAGAAGATAAGGACCAGGTATTCTCTGTGCTGTTTTGTCTTACTCACTACTTAGATCATCAGCATTGTATAAATTAGGTTCTTAACTAGGTAAAAATTCTTACCGAACTATAAGTTCCAAGCCAAGGTCATCGTCATCATCAAGCAACTTTGTCGAGACCAAAATGAGCTAGAGGTAAAGACTACCCCATGTATATATATATTAATAGTACAGCTATTATGTCTATCAGATAGACTAGAATAGATAGACTCTATCTATTCTTAGTTGTTGAAGCTTGATGGAGAATTTGCAAGGTACGTAGTGTTAGAAAACTGTATGGTTCATCCACATGCTGGCCGACAAACTGATTGTTTTTGATGTGCTAACTTGGACAAGCATATGCAAAAAAAAAAAAAAACATTGAGAATAAGGGAAAGAAAAGATTCCCACAAAACCCAAGGACCGAGGGGTCCTCACCCCTCGAGTTGACGCCGGGGTAATGAGGCCAAGCCTCGAGGCCCCTCTCTGTGCCCCCACCAGGGCCGGAAAGAAATCTATTGATTGGACAAGCATATGCAAGTCTTAACTGGCATAGCTTGGAAATGGCTATGTCTAGAATTAATTGTAAAATTAGAACCTTTTCAAACACCTACAATTCTATTGTATACGGCACGGGACAAAGGACCTTAGGGGTAAGATTTTTTTTTTTTTTTGTATTGTCTTTGTTTATAGTATATATAAGTTTCATAAGGGAAAAGCATAAGACTGGAAAGCATTGGATGTTACGGATGTATATTACGAAAAATATTTTATGTATCAGATTAAAGTCTTTTGTAATTTGTGATATTGAAAATATAATAATACGGTTTCGGAGATTCTCAATGTAGAGGTACATTTTATGAGACCAAAAATCCATACGTATGTAGAAGGTTAGGTTTAATATAATTATGTATTTGTGGCCTGGCTATATAAATATGGTATATTTCTATACTAATATAGATTATAAATAGTAGATCGCCAATATGACCTACGAGAAGCAAGCTCCTCCCAACACCCCCGGTCAATATCGCAAGCGGTGAGGTGGCGTTTGAACACATCCTTGTAGTTCGGTCTAGCGAGCCATATTAGAGCTCATGATAGAAAAAAATCCGTGATTACTTAGGGTCGCCGTCATCGAAATCGATGAGGAGGCCTATATATATATAATATAGATTATAAGAAGTGAATATTTTGTATGAATAAGCTTAAGATATTTGTGTGATTTAGATTAATAGGTGTAAGTGTTTTTGTGGTTTGAACTTGCCAATAAGGGCGTATAGAGACTGAGTTTATGGTACCCGCTTTTAAAAGGTCACCGATATCAACCTTAATATTATTGTAAACAGTCTTTTAAATGTTTTCAATATAATAAAAAAAAAATGGTTTGTCAGCTTAGGTGGTAAAAATCGTAGATCTAGGGTACTAGTGTAAGGTTTTGGGGTCTGACTCTATTCAGAATTATGTGAATAAAAAACTTAATCAATTAAACGCATTTTAATTACACACCAAAATGTATCACTAAATCGAAATCACATAACTTAAAAAAAATAACATTTCAGTTAAAATCATGACTAGGACAGCCAAATTGAAGTGCCCAATGTGTTTCGTGTTTTATTAATAAAAAAACTATTTTTATGTGAACCTACATAGATGCCATTACTATTTATAATATATATATATAATCAACCGTGCAACTTGCATAAGGTATAATATCAATAGGAAACTACAAAAATGCTATCCATAAGTAGTATCATAAGTACATGTGTATTAGATATCATATATTTCTATTCAAAAATTCTTAACACTAAATATTAAATTAATTCATTTCGGGAATGTGATGAGCATTTTAATCTAGTAGAAATTATTATTAATATCAACATGATTGTTACTCCTATAATGAAATAATTACTTACTATACGAATAAACATGGTTTGTATAATATTGTACCTGCCTGGTACAAAAATTAAAATGTTGCTGAATATTATAAATTTCTTATTTTTAACGGACCATTTGTGTGAGAACTACACAATACATAATAAAATATGTATGACATGAAGGTAAGATAGGTATAGGTACCTACTATAACTTTCTACTTCATTCTTGAATATGTGAACTAAAATTTGTCTTAGTAGTTATATTTATTCGATGGATTTAACATGAACATGGTTGTCATAACCAAACTAAAAAGTTATATCTAGCAATTTGCTATTTTGGGTTAATAAATTTGTACCGCATAGTACCAATATATTTTTTGTAAGTAATTAGTATACGTACCTACGTTGCATATTTGTTTTCTAGTTAAGTATGTATTTGATGTTTGGATATAATGAAATTGATAACCAACTTAAATCAATTCTAATATCTAAACATTCAAAATCAATAAAAGAACACATAACATTAATAACTGTTAACAAAAGTAACAAAACATTTAAACACGAAAAAACAAATCGATATATAAATTTTTTTCAAACGAATAAACAAAAAATAACGAAGAAATATAATTTTTGAACAAAAAATATACCTACACAATTTTGAAAAATCTACAGTTTCTTAATGAATATAAAATCAATAATTAGATACTAATTAAATCTCTAACTTAGCCAGCAAAATATACAGACTATAATAAAAAAAAACTTGTACTCTAGCTAGGCCAACGATTCGTGACAAAATTATACCCATAAAAGACAAAAACATCTTCCACATCCCTCAAAATATTGAGAGGATAATTATATTGAAATAACTTACAATAGCTATAAATGTTCACTGTTTTTAAAACGTGATTATTAAAAAAATCTACTCACATACTCCTAGTTAGGTAATTATACTACGACTATCCACATCATACTCGTGGTAGATTAACTATTTTTTACGCATTATAAAGTCAGATGATTACATTTTACTGATTCGAAGAAATACTAGATCTTTACAAAAATCTAAACGTATCAAAATTTGCGACGAAAAATATAGGAGATTCATTTGTTCCCCTTTTATATTTAGGGAAAACTAAACTTAGTAGTACTAAACTATTGAAGAATAATTGAAAGAAAAGTACAAACATGACAAAAATTTTACCGTCATTCTTAGGTCTTTGGTATTTTTACCAACTACCCAACATTGTATTGGAGAATGTACCTAAATAAGTTACTTCTTTGTACACCTCAACCGAAAATAAAAAAAGGCATGTAATCAAATATGTAAGCAATTATAGATGTTTCATAGGTGCTCTTATCGTAGAGTATGTGTATGTAAACCTATTTAATACCTAAAAAAGAGATAATTTTATACATTCCATCATTATTATCTACATAATAATATTAAGTATTTCCAAATTCCACGATCCCGGCACTATATGTACCTACTCTTTCACTTATTATTTATAATCTACATTGGTAACTACTTACGTGTCTAATTTAATTACTTAAATATATATTTTAGTTTTTGTGACATAGTGTAATTAAAACAATAAAATATAACCTATATAGACAGCGCAAAAAAAAAACAGATGACAATTTTTAAAAATATGTTAAAAATGGTTACTTGTTTGAAAATGCATACAAACGATAAAGAAAACCAGAAATTATTCTACCTATTTGGAATGTCAGAGTCAAAAGAAACAATTTATTTGGCACAGTAAATACAATGAAAGTAGAGCTATATATTTCCATTTGGAACAAGTGCCTTAATCGTCAAATGCCTTAGATTCTTACAAGTACAATATGTAATTCCAACGCTATTCCCATGAAAGTGTTGATACACAAACTTACCTTTTTCTAAATACATTGTGATGTATCAGTAGTGGCTATAATTATAATATAGACAAGGACTCGTATTTCGCAAAAGCAAAAGTCAAAGATTAATGACTTTCATAATACCTTATACAATCTCCCATTAAATTCTCATCATAAAGCGAATAGTAAGGGCTGTACCTACCACGTAGGTACATTTATCTGAAAACATAATTGTAAGTATTGATAAAACGGGTATTTATCGCGTTTATTTTCCTAATATTAAAGACCTAAACACTCTAGCTCAATTTAAAGTTCGCCTTAAGTGCCACATTTTACAAAGTTGTCCCTAAAAATAGTCAAGCTTACATACAAACCTATATGTTATTTAATATTTCAGAAATGGTGTATAGTGTGTGCGCGCCTTTACTTTGCTCTGTATAGTATTTTTGCTAACTATCCACATCATTTTAATAATATAGCTCGTACCGAACTATTAACATAATAATAAGCTTATTTTGTTTCTCACCAGTGATTATTAATTTTTTTAGAAGTAAATAAATATCTTAAACCATAAACCATATTTTTTCCCGACGTTTCAACAGGTTTGCATTATGTTCGTGGTCACGGGATGACTGGAGTACTGAATAAATACCCGTTGTAATACTTTTAATTATGTGTTCAGATCGCGTAAGTTTAAAAATATTTATTTATCTGAATGTTCTTTCATCACCGATATCAATTGCCATCAACGTTCCCTCAGAAATTCTATCACAGAGAATAGGCACTATTAGGCTGGTCTTATTGTTACGCGTTTCGGCAGCGCCGTTAGATCGCGCGCGTTCGGAGATGTATGGGGGTATTAGTTGGGTTTCAAAGACACATGCTTGTGCAGCGTCGTTCAGTGAACGCTTAGGCTCAACTCACACCAAAAGAGCGTTAAAATTCAAATGACACTGAAACTGCGCTCCGCTTCGACGCTCTTTTGGTGTGAGTTGAGCCTTATCAATAAACGTTAACAGCGCGCTGCCCAGCGGCGCGTCCATCGGCGTGACTGTAAAACCAGCCTTAGAACATAAACAGCTGACTAGGTTTGCCGCTGTCGCACTGGTCGAGGTAAATCTGCAAGAAATTTCGATCAGAGTCCAAACACCCGTCAAGTTTTGCGTGTTTGATCATCATTTGGCCTTTCCGCCGCCATTGCTGACTGCTGTCGGCGGAGTCACAAGCAGCCAGGATAACAGATACGCGATCATCTGTGTTTAGAGAGAGACAAAGGCTGTGATGCCGGATCATGCCCTTATCGAATCGCCATTCTTGGTTACCGCCTGCGTTGTGGCATGGATACATACCTGAAAGAACATAGGGATTATAGATTCGACATTATAAAGATTACTTTATCGAGTATGACGACCTCTTTGGCGCGGTGGACTAAGGTTCGCCTGTGACGCTGGTTGGACGCGGGTTCGATTCCCGCCTCGTGACAAATGTTTGTAAGATCTGCAGATATTTGTTTAGGGTGTTCTAGTCGTTTGGTATTTATAGTAATAAAATATTTATCTATGTAATGTATTAATGGTTAATTTAGAAAGAAAATATCCTGAAAGAAACCTTGTCTGCAACAGCGGTCTCAGCATTCTATTCGAATAGTAGTTACCCCTATATCGTGAAAAGTCTTGTCTATTAGAGGTTTTGTTTTTATCTATTAGATGCTGCGATCACAAATGCTATCGAGATTTCGGGTCACATACAAAATCAAAGCTAAAAGCCGTCTTTGTGATCGCAGATTAGAGGTTATCTTCTCACCAACAGAACCATCGACCACGTGGCCCATAGTGTCCAAGCAGCGCGTCTCCTGTCTGATGGCGTGCGTGTTGTCTCCCGCGGGCACGTTCAGCTCGGGATACACGTGTTCTAGGTACCAGTTGAACGGCTTGCACTGCAGCTTCTCCCGGAGTCTTACTCTTTCTGATATGCTGGAAAGGAGATAGTTTTCATTAGGGTTTTTGTTTAGATTGTACATGTAGATGTAGGTACAGTGTCGTTAATCGCTAGGTAGGTTACTCCTCGTTAAGTTAGAAGTCGTTTTCTATATCTTTTTTATATTCTGGAAAGAAGATGGGTTTCATTGAAGTTTTATTCTTTAAAGTGTATGTAGGTACAGTGACGTTCATCATTAGGAAAAAGAAATTGACTTCTAACTTAACAGGGGTTACCCCCTGTTAAGTTAGAAGTCAATTTCTTATTTCTTTCTTTTTTAAAATATATATGTATAAAAAGAAATTGACTTCTAACTTAACAGGGGTTACCCCCTGTTAAGTTAGAAGTCAATTTCTTTTGATACATATATATTTTAAAATTGGTATCATTTAGTAAGCAAGTTGTTATGTATAAAAACAACAAAGAAGAAGGATCATAGTTCACCCACGTCATGCAACATGTTATAGGTATCTCAAAAAATAATAATAATGAGTATAAAAATTAACTTTATGAATATAAAATAAATCAAAACAATACTAATTTAATTTAATAAAGAGACTTTGAAACGATCAGGGGATCACTGATCTATGACCGCCATGCGCCACTATAATTAGTAAAGTAAAAAGATTTTTATTTTGTCAGAACAGAGACTTATAAATTAAATTAACAGAAGAAAGAAACTGATAAAATCGGTCTCCACTCAGCATGTGCTATGGTAGAGCAGATCGTACCATAGCGCTGGTCTTCCGCCGAGACCGTGGTGCGCAAGGTGGCCAAATACAATAAGGAACAAAACTAAAATGTAAATTAATTAACAGAAACTAGTGTACCTACGTCTTAAATCTGATTAGACAGAGGTATGTATTCTTCATTCGATACAAACAGCTGATTGATATATTACTTAACAGTAGACTAAATTATGCATTCCCCAATTTATCATGGCCACTCAGCAGATGTAGAATAACGGTAGAATGTCAAAAAATCACAGTTCATAAACTTCATAAGAATAAAAGTATTTTATACATAAGATTTTTTTTATTTTATTCATTCAGGTAGATGCTGGATGCGGCAAGCTGAAGACAGGGCGCTATGGCGCTCATTGGGGGAGGCCTATGTCTAGCAGTGGACTGATATAGGCTGATGATGATGATTCATAAGAAATCTGTGTAGAAAGCTAAACATGACAAATACGGTAATGCATAATTTAGTCTAATGTTAAGTGTTAACTAATGTAAGTATTTCGGTAAGTGGTACTGAGTTCGGTCTTAAATTGCTTAGGGTCATGGTTTATGTCGTAATGGATATGAAGAGTTTTGTGATTTCTTGAAGAGCACCTTTAGTTACATAAATACCACTTTACACAACTTCCGCTAACTTATGATATGCCTACTCACTTCCCAATTTTTCCGTTTCCCTAATTATCCATATTATACATATAAATAGATAGAACTTTTGAAACTTTAATGGTTGTTTACACAAAAGTTATAATGGGTAATTTACCATGATTTGATTTTATGATGGGTACAAGAAGCGAGACAAGTTTCTCTGCTCGACGTAAAGGGAATCAACATAAAGGGAACCATTAATAGAAACGAGTCTGAAATCGTAGACTTGACATAAGAGTTATAGAAATAAGACAAGTATCTCGGCTCGATGTAAAGGGTCTCGACATAAGGGAACTTTATAGAAACGAGTCCGACATCTAAGACTACATAGGGGTTATAGAAATGAGACAAGTATCGGCTGCGACGCGACATAGAGGGAACCATTTATAGAAACGAGTCTGAAATCGTAGACTCGACATAGGGGTACTAGAAGCGAGACAAGCTATAAAGGGAACCATTCATGGAAATGAGTCTGAAATCGTAGATTTGACATAAGAGAATTAGACACGAGACAAGTTTCTCGGCTCGACGTAAAGGGACTCGACAGGGAACCATTCAACAAAAAAAATTGACTTACTCTCCAAAATTGACCTGCTGGACTTGCGGTTGTGATTTGTAGTAGAGTTTCTTGTAGTCGTCCATCCAGACCTCAGCTGCTCGCCTGGTGTTCCTCGCGAAGACCGCTCCAGAGCCTCCCGGGAAGGTGTAGGGATGCCGCTTGCGGAAGACGTGGCCGACGCGTGAGCAAGGCACGATTTCTAGGGAACCACCACACTGCCATACTCTGAAATGTTACCGAAAAAATTTGAGCAGGCAATCTTCAGGTTTCTTCAGGTTAAAGTATCTTTATAATTTGGGGGGTTTAAAAAAAACTGTAAACTGACTTCAAAAAATAATAAATAAAAAAAATCTAGCCCCAATTAGCTTAGCAGGGCTTGTGTTATTTATTTATTTATTGAACAAAATCCACAGCCCTTAGTTATGGGTACTAGATGACTGATATACTTACTATACATATTTTTTATTATACCTACATATATAACGACTAGAACACCCGGAACAAATATCAGCAGATCGTACACACAATTGTCCCGAGGCGGGAATCGAACCCGTAACCTCCTGCCTCGCAGGCGGACCTTCGCCCACCGCGCCACAGAGGTCGTCATTATTTTATGCCGCTGGCCTGTTTGGTCATAGTTATATTATGCGAGTTGTAGTGAGTTGCGTATATGGGACATCCTATTAAAGGTCTACTTTGCTGTTCATAAATTATTTTAATCGATTCTGTTTTGAGCCTCCTTTAATCTTATTTGTCAAATACCTGAAAGATATCTCCAAGTTCTCCCCGCCCCATACGTCCATCTTCATATCATATTTGCCGAGCTTGTTGAAGTACCGCCGGTCCATGCTGAACAACCCCCCGGCTATCATGGGAGTGCGGATCACTTGCGTGGGGTCCGTGAGGCGGGCGGTCCTCTCAGCGGCTGATAGGTACTCCCACTGGAAATGTTAATGAGGAGGTAAATAATAAATACATAACTAGACAATCCACACTTAAGTAATTTATAACGGGATATTTACTATGATTTGATTATTCTGTAAGATGTGCCGAAATATTGGAAAACTCAAAAATCTAATAATGGTAAATACCCCGTTTGATTTTATGATAATAACCACGATAGGTTCAAAAGTTTTAATCCACAAATATCATCTAACCCCAAACTAAGTAGAGAGGGGTTAGATAACCGTGGTTTTAAAGATCTAAGCATACTTAGGGACAGACAGACAGCGGGAAGCGACTTGTTTTATACTATGTACTTGTTTTATACTATGTATTTGTGATGAGATAAGTAAGTTGTTATTGTTAGTTTGTGGTTAGGTTGTGGTGACAAAATCAGCTTCTGTTTGTAGCAGCATAAATTTAGAGATTGCCCCTTACCCTGTTGGTAATAATGGTAAGGTTCGTCAGAAAGTGAATCAACCTAATGCAAGCACGGTACGAAGCTATTATAAAAATCCTAGCTGCTAAAATGGTTTTGTTCATAATTTCTATCTAATTAGCTATAACCGATTTGTGATCCGATAAGTTGCGGTTTGTGGTTTGGTTTTGGTGGAAAAAACAGCTTCTGTTTGTATAAATTTCGAGATTGCCCCTTACCCTGTTGGTAAGGTTCGTCAGAACCGCCTACGTTCTAATCAAGTTTCCACAACACGTGTCCATTCCCCGCTAGTTCACCTTGGACACCAGATTCTAGTTTATGATACCAGCGTCAATCAACAGACCAGCACCGAGGAGTTTGTATTGCATATTTTCGTGTTGATTTTGTGTTGTTATGTATTTATTTACTTATACGAAAACAAACAAACGAGTATGTAATGATAACAAAGATGATCGAAGTAAATAATCTTCCGGTAGATGGTGGTTTGGATATCATCATTGCATTTGGTAATAGGTACTATGACCATGGCAGTAGTTTCGTATAAGCCTCATTAGCCATCTAGTAGTGTGTGTGCCGCAAAATTACATATGTATATACCTACATACATATCCTTTAAAATAAAAAGGTATAGATTAGGTACATATTAAAGTTTACCTATCATAATTAATTATGATAGGTAAACGGTAGGAAACCTAAGTCACGCGTTTCCTCAAAATGTTTTCTATTATTATATCAGATGGATAGATAGTGATTTTATTCTATACACAAGCCAAACTCGATTAGAATGTTAGTAAACAAACCACGACACATACGAGTATAAGTAAAACTCACTTGCTTGGCGTCTCATTTCGATGATGTAGGTAAAGAGTATTTATTGAAGGAACGATTGATTTTGTTGAAACAATAAAAATAAAATAAAATAAACGATCTCAAATCAACGATTAATAAAAATCGCGTATAAAAAGACGCTACAGAGTAGAGTTAATTTTAGGTTAAGTAAGGTTTGTTTACAAACATTCTACATTGAGTTTCTCTAGTGTAGGTTTTTATATATGTATATAAGGTATTAACTGTTCTTTACCTACCCTATTATAATCGGGGTGAGTAGTGAAAATCAATCAAAAAGAGTTAATAGTATATTGGATCCAGTTTGACCAATACTGCTCATTAATTGATTTTACCTTGAACACGAGGTTCCAGTCGAAGCCACCTCGAAGATCAGCAGACGCTCCGATGTACTGGAAGGAATCCATGCTGATGACATCGATGACTGGGCAAACCACTCGAGTTGGGTCCTGTAAAGACAAACATATTTTTATTAAAAAAAAGGCTTCGCTCAATTTTAACATATTTTCTCACCGTTTAAACCTTCCCAGAACTACGACAAATATTTCTAAACCAAAATCATCTTTATCGGCCGTTCTCAAGTCAAACGAACATTAATTGATTTATATATACCTCTTATATAAGAGATAGTCCTTGACGGCAGAAGGGGCTAAATAATAAAATTATGTTGCAAATACAAATTTGGTTTTTATAGTCCGGTTTATTGCCTACATACATATAGTAGGTAGGTAGATTTCCTACAATATAAAACAGACCACTGACATTAAAGGACAGAATTGTGGTTTTCGGGTTATTATCAAGAAAAATGAACAGTATTTTAGAGTGCGAGACAAGTCGATTATATAGGTTAGTTAAATAGTGCTTTACAACCAATGATACTTAAATCATTGTTTACAACTCGTTCAACATAGGGAGTTACCGTAAATAAATGGTCAGTGGTGATATTATCCTACGAATATTATAATAGCGATTGACGAGGATGAATTTGTGCGATTGCGTTGGGTTGTTGCGAAAATGTTTGGCCGAAGACAACGCTAAAACGACTGAATTGATCGGGCTGAAATTTTTTCCTCAAAGATCGGAACCTGGAATAACATGTAGGCTACTTTTTATTTAAAAAAAAAAACGCGTGCTTAGCTACGACCAGAAGCTAGTATGAAAAGAAATTATCGAAGCTGGAATGGCAACTGAAAAGACACACTTCGAATATGCCGAGAGTCAAAAGTCTAACTATATAATACAATACAATACAATATACCTAGCTTTATTGCACCATCAAATATAAAGAAAATAATAAAAATAAAGGATGTTAATACTAACTAAATCTAGTGGCACAATCGGCGGCCTTATCGCTAAAAATATAATTAATATAAAGTATAATTAATTTATTAACTATAAAAAGAAATGTACGCTGCTATTTTTGAAGACTTTTCATGATAAGAGTTCTGACATCAAGAGTGATCGAGTGTTTACCAAGTCCTCCCTTTTCCCGCTTTCATTCAAGTGCCTTTGAAGTATGTTTACAAAAAGCACCTGTTTTTGCTTACCTTTACTCTTTAAAGAGTTTTATTAATTATGAAGAGTAGGTTTCTTCTACGGAACGCAACGGCGACCGAAAATAGTAATATAGAGACACGATACGATAGTGATAATGAAAATAGTGACAGGTGATTTTCACATAGCATCATTTAGCCTGAAAATAAGGGATTGTGTAGATATCGCGGCGTAAGACATCTTTGGTCGCGGCGTAAGAATCGACCCCTTCAATACAACTCGTGGACTGTGTCGTGGATGTCTTTCCGCTTGACAAGCGTCGTCAGTGTCATTATGACAAAACTCCTCTTTGTTCTGTCATAATCATAATTGACCACGCTCTTTTGTTGATTGTTTGGGGGAGCTACGTCCAGCATTGGACGTAGCTATGTGTGCTAATGTGATATTATGACCTATCAACCAGATGTAGAGAAGAATCTATTTTAATAAGATTGTTTTATGGTTTCCTTTGTGTCTTCATGTCTTGTCATCTAACATTGAAAATGCTCGGATTTGCGCAAAAGCGGAAGGTGAAGCGCAGTTAATACGCCGAGCAATTTCCTATGAAAACTGTAATAACTATTCCGTTTCCCTTCGCTAAAACGATGCAAGATGATGATGATGAGTAAGCCTACCTACTCAAATTGTTTTTAAACCATCGAATTTTAGTTTTTGCGAAGGTAAACGGAATAGTTACCTATTACTCAAATATACCTAATAACGTATATAATAATTTCGTCGTTTACTCAAACACTTATTTGACGACCGATGTGGCGCGGTGGGCGAAGGTCCGCCTGCGACGCAGGAGGTTGCGGGTTCGATTCCCGCCTCGGAACAATTGTGTGTACGATCTGAAGATATTTGTTCCGGATGTTCTGGTCGTTTTCTATGTATAATAAAAAAAATATCTACTTATCTATGTAATATATTGTATTATGTATATCAGTTATCTAGTACCCATAACACAAGCTCTGCTTACCATGGGGCTAGATAATGCTGTGTGAATTGTCCAGCATTTTTTTTAAATAAACATACCTACGTGTGCGACTCTGACTCTATTTGCAATTTATTTAAACTGTTTACACACTTCTCACAGTTTAATAATATAGGTATAATCATTGCCAGCATCATATACATTTATTCCTAATTTCACGACCAATTTACCGTGGTTATTGCTTGCAACACTGTTGTTGTTTTGTTGCGACCGTGACCGAAATTGAAACTGAAATTCTAAAGTGTTTCTATTTTATTTGATGTTTTACTGTCAGATGTATGCTAAATAACTGTAGGTCAGCATCACCATTAGGTACCTATTGGCTTATTTACATCTGCAAAGTTTAGTTCGGTTCGGTTCAACGTGGTCCATGTATGTACACATAGGTATACATTATCCATACGATCATTATAATTAAGAACTTAAACAACTTTTAACAACGCAATAAATAATTCTAAGTAATGGGAGTTGACCAATAATGTCTTAACACTTTGACTGGGATTTTTTTCGACGACTGCGATCTTTTTTTTAACCTAAGCCATTCGTGCTGCCGCTCTACACAGCGGTTGTGTTACGCCGCACATGCGTTTCGTTCGAAAAATATTACGGCTGTGCTGAGTCACACAGATCTGTCTGTATTTTCTCAGCCGCTGCGCTAGTGTGGATTTACGCATATTAGTCACTTGTAGAAAACACATACCGTGTGATTTCAGCAATCAAAGTGTTAACTTGTTGGGGAGCGAAATATACCGGCTTAGTTAGTAAATGATTCAAATTACCTAGTAGATCAACTCACATAAAAATCCATTTCTTGAACGCCGGCAGAACGTAATCAGAGTCCAGAGGGTGGGTATGCATGATCGCTCTAGACAGCGGTTTTTATTCCTTATTATTTTGGGACTATGAGTCATTATAATGAGTATAGGTTAGTCCCGTATTCAGCCATTGATAGATGCCATCTCCAGTACCTAGTATTTAAACATTTGTAGTAATAATAAATAATGCTGGACAATTCACACAGCATTATCTAGCCCCATGGTAAGCAGAGCTTGTGTTATGGGTACTAGATAACTGATATACATAATACAATACATTACATAGATAGATATTTTTTTATTATACATAGAAAACAACCAGAACACCCGGAACAAATATCAGCAGATCGTACACACAATTGTTCCGAGGCAGGAATCGAACCCGCAACCTCCTGCGTCGCAGGCGGACCTTCGCCCACCGCGCCACATCGGTCGTCAAAACATTATGTGGATGATATGTCATTTATAATGTTCTGTAGGTATCTGGTGTACAATAAAGAATTTTTGTATTGTATTGTATATATTATATAAATATTTGTAATTGTAATTGTTGACTTGTGGGTAATAACATAACATATACATTAAAAACCCCCAATCACATTCTTAACCTTTCAACACTGAATCATTCCGCTGACATTGACTACCAAGAGCACCCGACTTTCATTACCGTGACATAATGTCAAGGCTGCGTCAACACAGAAACCGGATTCACCTGTGCAGTCACTTAGGTCAAGTGAAGCTTCTTTATCTTGGACAAGATGAAATCTGATATCCTACTTTGTTGCTTGGTAAGATAATTTATGTTCGTAATAAGAATAATTTTAGGATCTATCTACGATAAAAACCTGGATATTTTTTGTACTTATATAAAGGGGTTACAAAACCCGAGGAATATTGGAGGAAAATATTTAACGACATTGGTATCATCCAAGCAAAGCATAGAGGCTCTAAGCAGTTTTTGATTTTGAAAAGTTTTATTCATCATTTAATTGATCTCTCTTTCATTTTCGAATACAAATTTAAATCTATTTCGCTCCACATGTGAGATTCTGTGCCGTTGAAGTTTGTGTTGCAGTTTTAGTGATAACCTTGCTGTCACCTTGTCGTTTTCTGTTAATGTTATCGATTTTTGTTAAAGTTTTCATTGATCATTCATATATGTCTTTGTTGACATAAAATATCTAGGATTCTAAATCGGAGTTATACGTTTAAACATACAACTTTTCAATAAATGAAATCTGAAATTGTTCCTACAACTAGATTACACAGAAGCCAGTTTCATAACAGGTCAATTATATTTACTCAGAAATAAATAACAGACGTTTATTTTTATGATATAAGTGGTGAGGGATTTCCCAACATGCTTCTACATATTATCTCGGAGTAAATAACGGAACGTAGGTATAACATATATATATATATATAATGAATAAGCCGGACGGAAACATTTTATTGCTTTGTCCGTTGTGGATCTCAGAATGATCATCATAACATTTCATGATCATGACGATGATTCCGCCACAGAGGTCCCTGCTTGCAATGCAGGAGATCGCGGGTTCGATTCCCGCCCCGGGACAAATGTTCGTACGATTGCAGATATTTGTTTCGGGTGTTCTGGTCGGTTTCTATGTATAATAAAAAATATCTATCTAAGTAATGTATTGTATTATGTATCTATATCAGTTATCTGGTACCTATAACATAAGCTCTACTTATCTTGGGGCTAGATAATGCTGTGTTAATGCACGAGACGCACAACAAATAAACGACGTAGAACAAAGTTGACAGCGTATACGCGTGTAAAAAAATATATTTCAGTAGACAATAACAACGAAGATCATGAACAAAGCTATTGTTATGAATAATTGAGTCATAGACAATGCAATACGAAATAGAATAGCAACACGAAGGACGTAAATCAAATATAACGCAAGGGTGAAGGGATAGATCGATATAGTTGCTCAACTGCAACTCTTCCGCTTTATGAAGTCTTGGTCCAAGAGACAAGAAGCAGCGAATATGATGCAATGAGTTAAATAAAGAATAAAAAAACGATAGACATACTTAACGGGAAGAAACAAAGGTAAGCAAAGAGTTATTTCGTGTCACCAAATATTAGTAAGGATCGTTAATTTCCAATAAATCTAATCAAGACAGTTTGTAATCTGTCCAAATATTGTGAACATATACAATATACTTAACTATTAATCAAGCGATTGAATTAATGTATCCAATATCTATCCAATTATAATCAATCAATCTTAAAAACTGCTTGAGCAGTTTATCATTCTAAATAATAATGCCTATAGCTGGTTTTTGCATTGAATAAGTTAACTCTTTTGAACCATACGGAGATTTTGCAATAGCTAAGATGTTTGTTCTAAGTTATTTTATTCTGGTATTACATAACGAAGTTTCGGTCCAATAAATGTGATTGATGAATTAGAGACGCTCAGACATTCAAATATTATGTATGCTGCGCCTCGCGGTTTCACCCGCGTTGTGATAGATATTTTGGATAATATAGGTACAATATATCTTTATAAATTGTAGCCGTGTATGTGTTATTCTGATTTATAATATAAGCTATATTATTGTAAAGTTTCATTAAAATACATTAAGTAGTTTTTACGTGCAAGAGTAACAAATATCCATCCATCCATCCATGCTTCCAAACTTTCGCGTTTATAATATTAATAGGATACAGTAACTTCGAGCAACTTGCTTGTTACTTTGAGCTTTTGGAGAAAGGAAACTTGTACCTAAATACTGTTAACACTTTGACTGCGGTTTTTTTCGACGACTGCGATCTTTTTTTTTACCTAAAAAATTCGTGCTGCCGCTCTACACACGGTTGTGTTGCGCCGCACATGCGTTTCGTTCGAAAAATATTACAGCTCTGCTGAGTCACAAAGATCTGTATTTTCTTAGCCGCTGCGCTAGTGTGGATTTACGCATATTAGTCACTTGTAGAAAACTCATACCGTACGTTTACAGCACTCAAAGTGTTAAGTCACGTTTCAATTCAATTATTGCAATTTTACTAGCATTATATCTTCAATAGCTTTTAGTAATTAAGGTTAGGTACCTACTACATACAGTTAAAACTGTATTGTGACACAAACTTCTCGTTTAAGAAACATTGCACTTGCTCCCCACAGTTTAAATAAATTATAAATAATGCTGGACAATCCACGCAGCATCATCTAGCCCCAAGTTAAGCAGAGCTTGTGTTACGGGCACTAGATGACTGATATACTTAATACAATACATTACATAGATAAATATTTTTTTTATTATAGATAATGACCAGAACAAATATCTGCAGATCGTACAAACAACTGTCCCGAGGCGGGAATCGAACCCGCAACCTCATGCGTCGCAGGTGGACCTTCGCCCACCGCGCCACAGAGGTCGTCATGTTGTCAACTATCGTCAGTTTGACTCAATATTGTAGAAAAGACAGTGCTGAGGTAGACTGTTCTTGTAATTTCCGTATCGAAAGTTCCGCTACGCTTATGCGTTGATTACACCTAACGAGTACAGTGGCGAGTCAGTAAATGAGCTCTCGGCCGAGAGAGTCTCCGAACCGAGTGGGTGGTCACACGTATTTACTATAGTGGCGAGTCAGAGCAGTTTTGATCACGCTTAATAATTTGAATTTAGGATAATTTGAAAACAAAAACATAAACACGCACACTACTTGGTGACGAACGAACGAGTGGCGAGTGGCGGAATGACAAGCAAGTGCGTGTTCATGCGTGCCGAGCGGGATATCGAGGCGCTGCAGGGGCAGAAGAATGAATCGGGGAGGTGGGTACTCGGCCTAGTTAACAGATTGGGATTCTAGTGACTCTCTTGCCTCTCTGCTCGGCTCGACCTAGTACTCGGCCGAGGAAGCTGACTCGCCACTGTACTCGTTAGGTGTAATCAACGCATTAGTTCTATTGGTACCTTGCGCGAAAGCAGTTCTACATCAGGAAGAAAATCAGTTATGTTTCTAGCCGGACTGGCGCAATTGCCTGTATCAGTATTTATGGATAGGAAACTAGGCTCGACCACATCCGAGTTGCTGTTAATGGATCTTTATAGTGATCTTTATCGCTTGTGAAATTACTATGTATCAAGATTGTGGCTGATTTATCTAACGGCTTTCGTTTCAACATGACACATTTTATTACGATAGTAGTATACTTAATGCTCTTTTGTATAACAATACGCTGACTGATAAGTATTCTATGTTTTGAAAGTTTGTTGCTAGCCGCCGCCGCGTTGATTCTGTCATTTTCACTTGGGCATGATCAATTGGTCAAGACAGAGTGTCAAGGAGGTTAGTTTGGACGGTGAGGCAAGACACTTTGTTGGCGACTTCCGAGCAGAGCACTGGTCCCGTCTGGCCACTGTCTTGAACTTGCCGCGTTTCACTATTTGCGGTATTGTACGTAGCGAAGTGATCATCCAATAAAGATCTGGACTACGCATACGTTGCATTTCTTCATTGTGGACTTCTGACGCTCCAGACGGCAGGCCTCGGGACCCTTTCCCGTCATATATATATATATTATACGAATCAGGCTAAATCTTTGCTTGTCCAGAGCATACCACGAATATCAATGTTAGGTCCGCAGTGGGTGGTGTTGTCTTATAGGCTGTGGTAATGACTATATCTTAATTATTTATTAACCACCATTAGGCTGCTCAATACGTCATTAAATCTTAGTTATATTCTAGTACACGGGTTTATAGCGTCTATAAGTAAATGATGTAACTAGCAGTTTATGTGTTTCTGTACCTTGTGGGTTATTAATGTTTTCCATGAATGTACATCCAATTTATTTATGTTTATAGTTATATGAAAGGAGGCTTGTATTTCCGCAACGTTGAGCTATTACTTTAGAAGTAATAGGAACAGGTCTAAAATTTTTATAATGTATCATTATTAATACTCTCATTTACCATGATCTCGGGCCATAGAGTAACCCGGTCCTTTGGAAGGCTTGCGTGGGGCCGAAGCTAACAGCACAGAGGCTCTTTGAGAAAGTTAATCTAAAGGCGATGGCTACACATAGCGGGTATCATCGGGTGCACAATATGATACACCTAAAGATGGTATCCGCCAGGTGTAGAGACTACTGCAAAGAAAATATAAAGAAATAAAACCAGGCTATTGTGATGGATGGATGGACTGGGTAAATGGACTATAGGGGAGATTACGGACGTCTGCCATAAACAATTATTATTAATACTATTATTATTATTATATATAACAAGTTTAAAGTCCATTCTAATAATTAATAATATTGCTGGACAATTCACACAGCATTATCTAGCTCCATGGTAAGCAGAGCTTGTGTTATGGGTACTAGATAACTGATATACATAATACAATATATTACATACATAGATATTTTTTATTATACAAAGAAAACAACCAGAACACCCGGAACAAATATCTGCAGATTGTACACACAATTGTTCTGAGGCGGGAATCGAACCCGCAACCTCCTGCGTCGCAGGCGGACCTTCGCCCACCGCGCCACATTGGTCGTTATATTTAAATGGCCAGGAAAATGTTTCCATGGCAGATATATATATTAATCGTCGATGAAATGATGTTCACACCTTGCTATTGCAATTTATTATGAAGGCGACAACAACGACAACCCATTTATAGTTAAACCAATAATATTTTATTGACAAGCAACTTAATGGCTGTTGTAATTTATCCAAAGACAGCTCGGAGTTTGTTAATGTTAAGAAAAAACTTGATGTTTTTTGATTACCAGAGCATCATATTTTTTGCTTTAAAATAGCTTTTTGCCGTTTTTGTTGCTATTCCGGTTTTTCAAGAAAAACAAGATGTAACTAAAGCTTTAATTTTCGTAAATAAATAAAGGTGGCAAATTATATATTCCTGTGTAAAGATAGATTGTACCTTCAAAACAAAAATATGTCAACCTTGACCGAGGTAAGAGGTTACTTATTCGAGCCTTTTCGGGTTGAAACCCTAAACCCTTTTTCATTATCTGGGGACTTGGGAACACATAATATACACAGCAATATTTTAGACACCTTGCGAAACTCTTGCTATACTAAGGGTGATTGGAATGCTGGGTTACTTCGGTCAACGAACTAGTATTAACAACTAACCGTGGAATGCATTCAGTATTCTAGACACTGACTTTTGATTGTTGTATTCCTTTATAATATTTTATTTGGTCATAAATGATGATTGGTAAAGATAATAAGAATCTTCTATGAAACCTCACTAACTTGTACGTGCCAAGTCAAACTAATCGTCGGAATCCAATCCTATCAATTCTATTACTTCAGTCTTTTAGACGCTATGACGGAGCAACTATTGCGGCAACAGGCATAATAGCTGATCTATCCTTAGCACGTTCAGCTCCAATGAATTATTAAATCTAGATGTGATGGTAGGTATTTTAATACTAGAGTCCTAACATGTCGCAAGAATCGGAAGGATAAAAGTGAAAGTACAACTCAAAGTGTAGCACTTCAAAGTCATTGAAGTTATCGACAGATTATCGCTTTTCAACAAGCATTGGTTTAACAAGTACTATTGCACACTTTGAGTGGTTCAAGTGTTGCATCTCACGTTAATGGGTCCATCATCAATATATTGCCTGCTATTTGCAATGTCGTAATGTGTTTCGAAACTGATGTAGATGCGATCAACATTCTCTAAGGTTCTACTCCAATTATGCGCGAGGTTTTGCCTCTTTTTGGCTGAGGTAACTCTTTTAGTAACAGTAAAATACCTCGTATTAAACTCTTTGAACAAAAATTAAGTAATTTTATATAAGTATTTGTATCTTTTTTATATACCTATGTACGTAAATTTATTTCTTATTTCATAATAATATGGTTTAAAATTATATTTATCTGAAAGATTATTTTGTAAGCCTCAAGAAATAAAAGTTATTGACTTCTGATTTCCTATGAAACTTCCCTTAGGGAATTTTGAAACTCTCAGTAAGACGTGTATATATATATTTTGTTACATATAGCCTGCATTCGAGTTTACGATCTGATTTCGTATCGCTAAAGCATTTTGCCAATGCTGTTGTAAAGATTAGCCGTCGCAAAATATCTCTCAAGACAAGACAATTGTATTTCGATTAATTAAAGAATTTACATCACACCTTAAGGGATATGTGAATGGTAGACATTTAGTTGTTTCGCCTAACGTTTCCATTTAATGGAAATCTTATGTATCTACCTTTCTAAAACAAAGTCATATGTTTAACAAAATTGCGTTGTGCTTGAATGCCATTGCAATACCCATGGCATAAGCAATGGCAAATGGGCTATCTTAAAACCGTTCAATCAATTCAGTGTAATAAGACCAGTAGGTTAAATAAGGTTAGAGGTTGATTGTTCATCGATGATGGTGATAAACCGGTTGAATATGCATAGATGTAGAAAGTAATATAGCTTATCATATTTAAATATTATTAATAACTATTACTTTATTCTGTGGTAGAACATAAAAAAATTAACAAGCGGTCCTTCAAAACGTCAACAAAATTCGATCAGCAAAAAGTTTGTTACCTCTTTGATCCTTTGCAGCAATGGTTCCAGCCAGTGCACGTTGCATTCCACATGAGAGTCCAAGAAGGTCAGCACAGGTGCGGTAGCTATGTCCGCGCCGGCGACTCTGCTCCTCATCAGACCCTCGCGTTTGTTGTTCCTGATGACTCGTACTTTGCGGATCGCTCGCAAGGCAGCGCCATCTTCCGCTGTAATTAATAGGTAAATAAATAAATCACCGCAGCAAGACTTAACTGGATGTAGTCCGTCGTTAACGGATGAAACATTGGTGTTCTTCCATCACAGAATAGGGTCATAGTTAACCCGCTTACATTCATAATCAAAGTAATACAAATAACGACATTGTTCACATATTGTTAGTCATCATTATTTATCAATGAACGGTGTTGGATATTCAGTTTGAGCAAGAAAAGAGGGCCACGAGAACGGAGAAAATATTGGCTTCGAAAGGTAGAATACTACTTTGTACAGTAAATAAGAGTTAGAGTTAGAGTACGATATGTTTTGTCTCCATAGGCCTTCGTAGTAATAAAGAACGTGTTGATGTGTCTTTTCAGGTGAAGAAATAAGATATATGATCCAAAATTAAATAACCCACACATATCCATGACCCGTCTATGGAATAAATTATTTTCTCTTTCGAAGTTGCGTTGCAATATCATGTATATTTAATGGAATATTATTAAGCACAATCGTATGGAAATTTTAAAATTTCTAGTTCCGGCAATGGGCTCGATATTCAAGGTTGCTTACGCAAACCGCTCAGCGTTTGGGTAGGGTATAATTTCACAATTTATGTTACTCACTGTTTTTGTTTAATTAATGGCGGATACCATTGTTATTAATACGTCCGCGATACCGCGTGCCCGGAGCCCTCCGCGACTCCCGACGCCCCTGCCCCGTCACCGGCCACTCTGGACTCTCCGGAGTCTCCGGAGTCGCCCGCCCTCCCCGATGTCTCCGTCCCTTCACGTCCTTCCTCTCCCGAGATGGACCTGTCCCCCTCTCCCGAGGAGGACCGGCCCTCCTCTATTGAGGAGGACATGGAGGTGAACGAGATCCCATCGGACGCCGACCCCACGGAATCCTCTGACGAGGACTCCGCTTCCCCTCCCGCTCCTTCGTCTTCCTCCAATGACGGGTTCATCACCCCAGGAGTTAAACGGAAGAAAAATAAAATTAGACCCAACACCCCGGCGGCTAAAAAGCCAGCCATCTCCGCCATCATTGGTCGTTCGACCTCCCCCCGCCCCGCGGCCCGCCCGGCCTGCGCTACCCCCTCTACCTCCGCGACTTCCGCGAATCCTCAGGCCCAGTCCGATCAGCCTTCTGCTCAGAAGGAGAGACCGCCCCCTCCGATCTTTCTCCGCGAAAAAGGCAAATGGCCTAACATCGAAAAACTTTTCGCCTTAAAAGGCATTCACTTCACAAAGGCCCAATGTGTGAAGGAGTCCATCAAGCTCCAACTCCAGACGTCGGACGATCACCGACATCTCACCTCTCTCCTTCGCTCCGAGAACATAGGTTTTCATACCTATGCCCTCGAGAGCGAAAAATCTCTCCGGGTAGTTATCCGCGGTATACCCGCGGAGTTCAACTCGGAGATGTTAAAATCCGACCTCCAATCCCAGGGCTTTCCCATCAGGGAAGTCCACCGGATGTACAGCGGCCGGGATAAGCGTCCTTTCGACATTATCCTGGTCATTCTCGACCTTTCTCCGGAAGGAAAGGCTATCTTTGGCCTGAAATCCCTATGTCGCCTCTCCGGCCTATCCGTAGAGGCCCCCTACAAATTTGGTCCCCCTGGGCAGTGCCACAGATGCCAGCTTCATGGCCACTCTGCGCGCAATTGCAACGCACGTCCGCGCTGCGTCAAGTGCCTGGGTGACCACGGCACCGCTGACTGCAAGCGCACCCGCGATGACCCGACCCCACCTAGTTGCGTGCTCTGCAACGCTGAGGGACACACCGCGAATTATCGCGGGTGCCCAAAGGCGCCCAAAGCAAACAACAAGGTCCGCTCAAGGGCCCCGGAGCGCTTCGCCCCGGTCCCTCAATATACCAAGACAACCTCCAAGGTGTCTATGGCCCCCCCTCCCAGCCCCCCTGCTACCTCAGCATGGGCAAAGCCCCTCAGTTACACGAGCCTAGCCCCTCAGGCGAAAGCTTGGCCTGCGCCCCTCCCCCGCTCACAGGAACCAACTCGCGGCCCCGCCCCTCCCCTACCTCGCCCCACCCAACCAGCACTCACCTCTGCGAAGGCTGGTTCGCCTGGGCCCACCCCAACCACAGATTTCGGTAAAGTGTCTGCGCTCCTGCAGAAACTAAACAAAGCCGAAACCGCCATCGAAAAACTGATGATCATCTCCGATCATCAGGACGTCATGGCATTCCTTGACTCCCTCTCTTTTAAGTCTCAATAATGGTTGTACAACCTGCGAGACTAAAGCCCCGCTCCAACTCGTTAGCGTTCTTTAACGCTAACGGCCTCAAATCCCAGAGAGAACTCGTCCACCACTTCTTGGTAAATCACCAAATAGATATCATGCTAGTGCAGGAGACATTCCTGAAGCAAGGCATCAAAGATCCCAGGATAGCCAACTATCACATGGTCAGAAATGACAGAACGTACGGCCCTAAAGGCGGTACTGCCATTTACTTCAAGAGGTCCCTGCACTGCATACCTCTCGACCCCCCGCCCCTACAAGACTTAGAAGTCTCAGTCTGCAGGCTTGCGATGACCGGTCATCAATCGGTCATCATCGCATCCTGCTATCTCAGTCCAAATAAAAAGCTTCTTCAAAGCGATTTAGAGTCAGTCCTTAGTCTAGGAAGCTCAGTCATTCTGGCTGGTGACTTCAACTCCAAAGACCCGATGTGGAACTGCCGTTGTCGCAATCGAAACGGTCGCCTCCTTACCCAATGTCTTGAATCCCTTGATCTAGACTTGATCGTCCCCATGTGTCCCACGCGATACTCTCCCATCCCCGGCCAAAGCGCTGAGTACCTGGACCTGGCACTGCTACGGAATGTATCTCTACGGATGCAATCCATATCAGTGATGCAGGAACTAGACTCAGACCACCGTCCCGTCATAATGAGGCTCGGCCCTCCTCCCATTGACAGTCCTCTCACCAAGACAGTGGTACAATGGTATAAGCTTGAGAGCGCTCTCAAGAATATCCACTCACCCGCCTTGGAAAAAATCCCCGATGATATTAGCTCCCTAGACGACATCGCAATTGCGGTCGACTCTCTGACTAGTCACGTCCAATCCGCCATCAGCGACTCATCGAAACAGGTGCCAGCGACGAAAGATCGCCGCTGGGACCTGCCAGATGATATCAGACGGCTGATCACCGAGAAGAACGCAGCGACTCGTCGCTTCAGTCTCTATCGGACCTAAATCGCTTTAGAATGAACTCGCTTCGCCGTAAGGTTAAGCGAGCCATTCAAGAGCACCGAAACTCCTCCTGGGACACACTGCTTTCATCGATCAAACCAGGCCACCTGGCTTACTGGAGCCTGGCTCGATCAATGAAAGCAGATGGAGTCACCATCATGCCCCCTCTCTTACGTCCGAATCATCAAACGCCGGCGTTTGAAGATAAGGACAAAGCTGATGCTCTGGCTGAAAGTCTGGAAGCCCAGTGCTCCCCCAGTCTTGAGCCAGTCGACCCTGTTCACCTCGATACGGTGAATAGTGAAGTCGAACGTTTAGTTACCCTACCCCCCACCGCCACCCTTGATCACTTCAGGGCGGCGGAGGTCGCGGCGATCATTAAAGATCTCAGACCGAAAAAGTCCCCCGGCTCGGACGGCATCAGCAACAGAGTCCTCAAACGGTTCCCTGTCGCCCTCATCTACCTCCTTGTAAGCATCTTCAATGCAGCCATGTCCACCTGCTCTTTCCCTGATGTCTGGAAGGAAGCCAATGTTATTGGAATCCACAAACCGGGCAAACAGGCGAATGAGCCCTCCTCCTACCGTCCTATTAGCCTCCTCAGTGCCCTGGGGAAGATCTACGAGCGACTCCTTCTGAGTCGCCTCTGGTCCCATGTCAACGAACATAAGCTCCTACCCGATGTGCAGTTCGGCTTTCGAGCTCACCACTCCTGCCCCCAACAGGTGCTCCGCATCACGGAGCACATCCTGACCATGTGGCATCACACCTGGCCTGCCAGTACGGGAGCTGTCTTCCTCGACGTGGCGAAAGCCTTCGACAAAGTCTGGCACAACGGCTTGATTTACAAGCTTTCCACCCTTGGTGTGCCAGACAGGCTCGTACTCATCTTACGAGACTACTTGTCGAACCGTAGCTTTCGCTACCGCGTGGAGGGCACCCTCTCCGACCCCCGACCCGTCCGAGCAGGAGTCCCCCAGGGCTCCGTCCTCGCCCCGCTCCTTTTCACGCTCTATACCAGCGATATCCCCCGACACCCGCAAGTCGAACTTGCCCTCTTCGCGGATGATACAGCTCTGTATGCATCCAACTCGAACGCACGTCGAGTTGGCATAAGACTGCAAGCCGCACTAGACACACTAGGTGCCTGGTTCCAGAAATGGCGCATAGAGGTGAATCCGACGAAAAGTGCAGCAGTGTACTTTACGCGGACCTTCTCTAAGCCCAAAACACTTACCCTATTCGGCAAACCCATTCCCTGGGTAAAGTCAGCCAAATACTTAGGGGTGGTACTAGACCGCCGCCTTAGTTTCAAACCCCACATTCGTACCGTAATCAATCGTGCCAAGTTCATACTTAGCCGGTTGAACGCCCTCCTCAGAAAGAAAAGTAAAATGTCCCTTAGAAATAAGGTGACACTTTACAAATCGATCATACGCCCTGTCATGACATACGCCTCTGTGGTATTTGGCCATTCGGCTGATGTCCGCCATCTCCAGATTGTCCAAAACAAGTTTCTGCGTAAAGCCACGGGCTCGCCCTGGTACATGCGCAACAAAGATCTCCATCGCGATCTCAACCTCGAGTCCATCGTCCACTTCATAAAGACTGCTTCCCAGCGTCATTATGAAACGGCCTCAGAACACTCCAATCCTCTTATATCCTCCATACCCGATTATTGTATAGACGACCCTCCCACGAGTTCTCTCCTCCGTAGACCGAGACACGTTCTTGGTGACCCCGTTGACCCACTCACTGACGCTAACCCGGAAGTGACGGCAACAACTCAGCTTCCGCACACTACACACCCGACCAATAACCGACCCCGCCGGACGCGGGGTCGAAGAATTCCCCGTTTCCGCCCTCAGGTGCACTCGTGCACCTAGGCGTTACCTCCCTACCCTCTTGTAGCATCTGGCAACAGCCCAAGCCGAGGTTCGCACCTAAGTGGTGGCCCTTGTGCGTGTTGCCTCAACCTAATTTTTATCGGCGAGGCGCCCTCTGCGCCCGCCAAAAGTCCGGTAACGCTGTCATGGCCATCTGAGGTCAACAGCATAATAGTCCATTCGAAAAAAAAAAAAAAAAGTTATTAATACTATTACTTGTATCAATATTGTAATAACAGCTGTCCATATTGTTTATTTTGGTTCAACCTACGTTCATCGAATGAATCCACCGTTGCGTTCTGAATTTTACTTTTGCCATTGATTCAAATTTTGTAAAAACTTCCACGATAAGGTCGTGAAGGTTAAAAAGGACGGTAAAAACAATGATTGCAAGATTTCTTTTCCTGTGAAACCTCCTGAATTAAACAATCTTATTAAAAACTTATGATTACTTTATAAATTGCGTTTGTTTCTTCCGTGTGAAAACTGTAAGCTCCGTGGGACCATTTGTAATTGCAAAATTAGCTCCGTGTATACACGAAGAACTATAGTGAAAACAAATTATAGCCTGCCCCCGTGCAGCATTGTTACTCTAATGATGTGAAAAACAGAGGTTTGATCGTTCTCTTCTACTATAAATCTACTAGAATAGAAATAATTACTAGCGCTGGTAATAAATATTTATAAGAATTGATTACTTTCTATGCCTCGATTCAAAAACCTGGATGTTTTTGTATACCTATAAATGCGTTACAGAACCCACGGAATATTGGTGGGACAACATTGGTGTCATCGAAGCAAAGCATAGAAGCTCGAAATAATTTTTGGTTTTGAAAGCTTCCATTCATCATTGAACTGGTCTAACGTAAATTTTTACCAAATCTAGAAAATACTTTGCTGACCTTACGGCACACTAGATAATTTATTATGTTCGAGGACATACTATTTCACATATAATCGCACTTTATTTCGGAATTAATTTTATTTTGCGCAGGCCCATAACTTATAGTGAAACGCGGGTATGGCTTTTAACAGACTAATGACTTGTCTCTTTTTATTTGGCAACTAGCGGACCATCCCGGTTTCGCACGGTTTTAGTACGGATCCCTATCTTTTTGAAAATATAAAATAGCCTATGTTCACCGGGTATATAGTGTAGCTTCCCAACGGTGATTTTTTTCTTCAAATCGGTCCATTAATTTCGGAGCCTATTCATTATAAACAAACAAACATCAAACCTTTCCTCTTTATAACATTAGTAAAGATATGTGTGAAAGACTAAAGAATATTATTCAGTATTGCACTGACAGAAGTGACAGTTAACAAATGTTTTACATTTCTTATGTTAGATGGCGTTACTCGCTAACTATAACTACCTACTATTGATACAACTTATAACAAATTCGATCGTGCATTGTCATGAACCATACTTTTCATACTCAATTAAGTTTGTAAAATAAGTTTTGTTTAAAAACTTTTTGATAACTGAAGGTAAACATAGTAATAATAATTTTTACTCACGATTGTCGCTGAAGTCGTCCACTAAAATGATTTCCTTGATGAGATGTTCTGGGCTTCGGTTCAGGACACTGCGGAAATCAAACCATTTTAACATTTTATACCTACTCCTCAACTACAACAGCCCAGGGCCTTATCGGCTTTTATCTTATGGAGTGGTAAGGCCCATAATCCCCACGCTGGGCATGCGGGTTGGGGATTGCAGTTCGGTGGTAAATTGTTCTGCAGAAGGCACTGCTGCCCGCCCCTCGGTGGATATCCCTTAAGCCTAGTTCGGACTAAGCTACTACTTTAGTAGAGTAGCGAGTATTTTAGTAGCTAAACTACTCGCTACTGCCCAGAAATCGTTCGCATTACAGTCGAGTACAGAACATAAGTGAGTGGTGTTTTGCAAGATGAACGGGCTGCAACGCAATAAAGTAAATAAACTAATTAAGCTAATCGTAACGGCTATTTTAGAAGAGGTGGATGAGGAAATTTGTGTGATTAATAAAAAGAAGTTATGGGTACGAAAAAGATCGATAGAAGAGATAAACAAGGAGCTACTTATTGTCTTCTGAAGGAATTACATTTATGTTCTACATAATTGGAAACTAATTTTAAAGTTATATCTTCGCTCCAGCGAAACAAAATTTTCGCGGCAACTAATGAACGTGACTAAATCGACAGGTTCGGACTTGTTTAGCCGGTGAACCAGTAAACACGGACGCGTGGTGGGAGGTGCTACTCGCCCGATAAAAATAGAGTAAAATGAATCGACTCTACTTAATCGTTCACTAAACTACTTGACTAAATTGTTGTGGTTCGCACAGTTTTAGCCACTAAATTACTCGCTACTCTACTAAATTACTAGCCTAGTCCGAACTAACCTTTAGTCGCCTCTTACGACACTCGCGGGAAGAGTTGGTGTGGTGCAAGCCAGCCTATATTTATAAAGCTCCTTCATACATTCATTTTTCTGCTAATGATTATGTCAAAAATCTATAAAAATTGACGCTTTTATAGCCATGACCGCTTTTTATTGAATGTTTACTTTGAAACGTTAATTGAAGTTATATCTGTTTGACGAAAATCATTAGGAAATATCAATATTTCTTTATCTATTTGGCCCGCGGTACCAAAATTTTCTTAATGACTAAAAACTTCTATCACTGAGACGTCTCATAAAATATCATATAGGAGAAATCCACAGGAAATTTGAAACATCTTCATTACTTATTTTTAGTCGTTGCAACTGCAGAGCAAAGCCTTCCTTTTTTGCTTCCATTCGCGGTTCATCGCCATAACAGTGACATGCCAAGACAGGTTAACTTATTTTATTTTATTTTTATTTTCAAAATTTTGGGAAAACTTAAAAATAGTTGCTTCTTAGTGCATGCCGGTAAATACCAGCGCATGTGTGCTGAAGGCCAATTAAAAAAAAAAAAAGTTTCCGCAGATATGTACTTAAATAGACTAATAAATGACGAACACCTTCTACAGGGTGCCACAAAATATATGTGCTAAGCCGATATCAATCTGGATCCCGACGATATCAACGTTTGTTCAAGTTTTGTGTATATTATCCCGCCTCGGGACAATAGTGTGTACGATCTGCAAATATTTGTTCCAGGTTTTCTGGTCGTTATCTATGTATCATATAATATATCTAGGTACCCATCTATGTAATGCATTGTATTACATATATCACACAAGCTTCGCTTAGCTTGGGGCTAGATGATACTGGGTGGATTATCCAGCATTATTTATGATATCAAAAGTTGATCTCCCACCCCTTTCGGCTTGTACACTACACATGTTCCGTGGCACCCTGTATAAACAAACACATAGATAGTCCTAATGCCAATGACCTGATCCCACCTGCTGACCAGTTCACTTCTCCATAGATGACACAAATAGGCCTACTATGACTACGTATATATCATGAGACATTCCTAGTTATTGGTTTATTGAAGTGACTCACTGGCAAATAATGTAATCCTACCTATATTATAAACTAGCGGCCCGTCCCGGCTTCGCCCGGGTAGTCATTTGTTCAGGCAATTTTTAAAAATTTTCTCTTTTTTTATCTCCGTAAGAACCATCGTCGTATCGTACTTCAAGGAATAGGTAGTCTAAAAAAAGAATTAGCGAAATCGGTTCAGCTGCTCTCGAGATTTGCGCTAAGCAACACATTCAGCGATTCATTTTAATAACTAGATAAATATGTATATTATATTGCTGGACAATTCACACAGCAAATATGATCTTTTTTAATTTGTCTATAACCCGCCGATTTTGTCATGAAGACTATATCCAAAGTGTTTCTTGACTGACCTGACAACAGTTCTCAGCAGCGTGGATCGAGCTTCGTTGTGGAAGGTTATGATCACACTCGTCTCTGGCAGCTTGTCGCTGTATTTCCTTAATCGGCACCTGAAACAAAACACTATTTATAGGTTGGTGTAAAACAAATGCTCGGAAAGCGGCTTACCTATTCCTTTTACATGAGGCAGAAAGTACGTCATTATTTACTATAGTACAAAAATACGTAGCTATTGTTTTCTTTTTGCTAAAATGCGGGAGGGAAAATTATGAAAATCCATTTCAATAAAAAACACGTTGTATTTTTAATTTTTGTAATAGCAGCCAGCTGCCATAGTAACTATCATTAGAGGTCAAAAACAAAAAAGTTTTTACTCTAAGTCAACGAAATGATATCAACCTCTTTGGTTTCGGAACGATTATTTGAAAAAAGAACGAAGAGTATAGTGACCCAGACAAGTTTGCGGGAGAAATGCTATAGATGAGATAGCTAAGTTTAGGAGTTGTTGACAATGATGATTTTTTTTAATATGGTGTGGTGACCCAACTGAAAAGAGCCTGATTATTGCTTGGGACTGCTTGGGATTCTACCTAACTATATTGAATGCTTATGTGACCATAGACTATACATGACCTAGGCACTTGAACCTTGTTAACCTATGATAAACAGGTCTAGGATACACAGATCACAGGATATGATAGCATCTACTCGTCGATAGGTACCTAGCTACCTACTTATCAATGTATTACTTTGCAAAAGTCGTTTAAAATTTACGTTTCTAATTAGCAAATGCACTTCCGAAATAAAAACTCATCAATTAATTGCAATTAATGTCGTTTATTAGTCATAGAAGCTTGTTGACAAATATTGTTCCCTTGTGCAAAAATACAACGAAAGTTCACCTGACAAAGTTTTTTTTCTCAGACCACGAGATACATACGTAAGTAAAAAGTAGTGCAAGGATCCCCTTGCACCATTTTTTTTAGCCAAACCACTCGCGGTATTTCTTACGATAGGTAGGTACTAAATTTGATATAAAATATGAAGCAGTACCTAGTACCTACTACCTACCTACAGTATCTGTTAGATTTTTCTCCTGAAAACTAGGGTAATGATGACTTACATGACATTCATTTGACTTGATCGGATTCTAATCCTTAGACTCACGTAGCACGGACCAAATTAGATTGCCAACCGACAGTACTTACATTGCATTCCTTGTATCAGGCACGATTCTGTTGCTAGGCAGTATGTCTGAAGCGGCTTGGTTGAAGCGGTTCCTCACGTAGGGATCCTGGTCTTTGGACCCTCCGGAGACGTAGCCCACCTCGTCGAAGTATGATCGCCCTGTTAAACACAATTAAATAAATAAAAAATCATTAGAAATACGTATCGATAAAATAACTAAAAAAGGAGGCAGGACAATGCACACAAAAGGCCATTTATTTCGATCACTCACGAGACACTACACGGAATATTTAGTATGATTTCAGTTAATCCGAGGAATAAATATTGGAGTATTGAATTTATATATTGAAAAACTCAAAATAACAAGAGTCATAGTAATATAATAAAATAATGAACCCGTTATTAGACGACCTCTGTCATCTGTGGCGCATTGCGCTTCTGTGGTGCAGTGGGCGAAGCCTTCGCCTTGAGACAAATGTTTGTACGATCTGCAGATATTTATTCCCAGTGTTCTGGTCGTTTTCTATGTATAATAAAAAATATATACCTATGTATTGTATTGCATATGTATATCAGTCATCTAGTAGAAGGAACTCTTCAAGCGACAGCGGACTGCTCTCTGCCTCCTCGATGTCATGGTGCTGTTTGATCAGTCTGAGGGCTATGTTAAGTACCTGGGTATCTGTGCCCACCTGTGCTGCTGCCCAGAGAAGACTCTTCAAGCGACAGCGGACTGCTCTCTGCCTCCTCGATGTCATGGTGCTGTTTGATCAGTCTGAGGGCTATGTTTTCCTCCTGTAAAGAAATAACGTATTGGTTATTTGGTTTGATGATAGCAATGAAAGTAAACTCATCATATGGTGGGTACACACGTACGTACATGCGCGATGAGCATGTTTCATCCGAGCTTGACTGTTTACAAACATGCTCGACCCTGAGTCTATACGTAAAAAGCTTGCTCGAAGAATAAGTTTAGTGTGCGTTGAAACTTTTCGAGCAATGGACGAACCGTTTTGTTGTGTTTGGTGCGCATCGCCTACTACATTTACTGCCGGGGAAAATCTTTGGTTGGCTTCGCGCTTCGGCTCGCGTTTTGAGACTTGCAAGGTACACAAGTTCGTTCTTGCTCGTGATCGAGCAAGTTTATCAAGCATGTACGTGTGTATACTCCTAATAATGGCGCTATTACACACTCGTCGAGATGTCTCTTCGAGACGTCAAGAAATAGGCCTTCTCTTATTCTTTTAAATACGTAATCTATTGGTTTTGTGCAAAATGTAAATTGGTAGGTACCCTTACTACTTGTACTCTTATTTCGGGCATTGGTTACTTGGAGTACACGCCGAAACGAACGAAACACGAAATTTCGTGTTGAAGAATTAAAATAGGCCCCGTTACGTTGTTTTATCATCAATAGGACTTTAATATAAATAGGTATTCTATTATTTAATCATATTCAAAAGGATGCTAACCTGATCGTAATAAACGGGCTGAAAATAAGTAAAAAAATCTTATCAATAACACTTGAGTAGTATTCAGTCTAATTTATATATTGATTTCTTACATAACATTTTATTAATTAATAAAAGTTACTGCGACTGACTTTTTATTGGCAGATATCGATCTACCCTCATTTCTTTTTGAAACGATGATTCGATTGAAACAAAAGGCACCATCCAGTTACATTCCGTCCAACTAGTTGATCTGATTGGAACAAAAGGCACCACCGAATTCATTCCATCCAACTAGTTTTTCGGAGTGTCGTGACAAGTTATACTAAGTAAGAAAGAGTTTATCTTAAAATGAATAAAATAAATCATAATAAATGAATGCTAACCTCATCATAAATGTTATAATGGTCACCTTGAAGCTGAAAAATAAGTAAAATGTAATTATTTTATTATGTTACTCCTGCAGGTGTCGTCGTAAGAGTTAACTAAGGGAACCTACCGCAGAAAGAGCAGCAGCTTCCTTCAGTAAGGTTGTTCGTTTCGAGCGATCTTTCAACCGAAACTTCATAACTTAGCGTTTCAAAATAGGTTGTTTCATCCAAGCAAGTGTCATACATATTATGTAATCATAACATCAAACTAATTTAGGCTCGAATTTTAACTAGTTGTGATTTGATCGCGCTTTCGAAGTCTTCCGGGTTTAAAACTACATCCAAACCCATTTCATTATTCAGGAATTTAAATCAGTTTATAGTTTTTAAAACACGCCAAATTATAACACCTCGCGTGGTGATACTGTGATAAAGGCAACGCCCCCCGCGTTGCGTTGTTGTTGGCTTTAAAGGCAGATTGGTAATCGCAGTAGAGGTGTTATAATTTGGCGTGTTTTAAAAACTATAAACTGACTTTAAATTCTTGTTTAATTAAATGGGCTTGGATGTAGTTTTAAACCCTGTTTCGGTTGATGCATGTTTAGCAGTCGATGTACTATGGTGTGTGTAATGAATCAATAATACTGGACAATCCACACAGCATCATCTAGCCCAAAGCTAAGCAGAGCTTGTGTTATCAGTACTAGATTACTGATATACTTAATACAATATAATACATAGATATATATTTTTTCCGTCCGACCAGGTGGGATGACGACCTATGAAAGACTGCAGGTAGATGCTGGATGCGGCAAGCTGAAGACTGGGGAGGGCCTATGACCAGTAGTGGACTAACATCGGCTGATGATGATGATGCGGACTAATGTGACGACCGAGATTTGGCCCGTCATCATCATCAGTCTATAGGCCTCCCCCAATGAAAGAGGTAACTTTTCTCGAAGTCTTCTCATTAGTGTGTAATTTTTAGTTTTGATTTCATCCCTAACATATCCGATAAACGAGGTTATTTATGTTGATCACCTTGATACGGCAAAATGTGATGATTTGTATCACCTTTTGCCCTTGACATTACAGACGTAGTTTTACAAATAGCACATTAATAACTAGTTCTAAAAGCAAATAAAAATATTTGAAAGTATCCGCCTAAGTGACATCATCGCTTGGTCTTTGATATTAATGGATTTTATATGTAGATGGCTTAAATAATATTTCTTTTGTACTTTTAGTTTGTTGACGGCTGCGTAACGTGTCGGGCGAAGGTCCTTCTTCGACGCAGTTGGTAGCGGGTTAGATTCCCGCCTTAGATAAATTTTTTGGACGATCTGCAGAAATTGTTTCTGCTTGTTCTGGGTATTTGTATAAAAAATATCTATGATTCGTTTTGTATAGGTTTTATATATTATAGGTATTATCATCAGTCATCTAGTACCCACCCATATCACATGGGTACTAGATGACTAGATGACGCATCTGTCTTATCCGCCTCTCGGATCCAACATTAGGTATTTAATAACTTTTCTCGAAGCAAACCTCAGACCCAGCTGTGTCTTACGGTGAGTCGCGTAAAATGCATACTTTTAACGGGAATTACGCACACAACTCATCGCGTTTTATTTTTGTATGAACTTATTTTACGTGACATCCAACTCAAAAAATTACGCTCATGGCCTCAGCCAAAACTTCATGGTCCAGTAGGCAAAGGTATACCTATATAATCAGACAATCCGACAATAAGACAAAGTGTTCATTCCAACTCTTTCATGGTTCGTTGTTCCATCAGTTATGGGTATAATGGCCTTATTGTGAGGTGAACCGGCGGTTTCACCATGCTCTTGTCCATAACAACTAGCGTAGGTAGTACTTGCGAAAAGCTCGGTTTAAGGTCTGTTTTGAGACTCGATTAAAGAGAGCAAGTACGACTTGTCCATGGACCTACATAAATAACAATTTATTGGTTTTCTTAATATACATAGGTTATTAGCGATTTTTAGCTTGTATATACCCCATTCGCATATTCAGTCTGATGGCCTTAAAAAGTTCCTATCTAATAATAAGTCATAATTTATTTATTGTTTGTGAATCAGGTAATTTACAAACAGCAGATAAGACTTAATTTGGATCGCTGGATTCTACCGCTTAGGCTAATAGCCAGAAAACACGAGCTTACCTCATTTCTAAATCTTTCTTAGGAAGTTGGAGACCATATTATACACCTATGGTACCCTTCTTGACCAAGGCATAACTACTATGCTCAACTGGTTGTGCCGTGGGTACTTTTGATTCCCTTCTCCACAACAGAGGTACCAACGACTAAACACAATAGGCAACTAACTACCACTGGTAGGAACAAATACCTAAGTATCAGAAGAAATGTAGTTAAGTTTTTAACTATATTTTTGTTAGATACTTTACTTACACTTCGCATCTTCAAATGTATTTCCTCTTCATCATCTGATGATGATGAAGAGCAGCGGTGCCCAGCAGCGGTGGACTATCACCGCTGCTGGGCGCCATAGCGCTCATTAGGCATCATGCCTTCCTTAATGAGCGCCATAGCACCCTGTCTTCAGCTTGACGCATCCAGTATCTCCCTGCAGTCTTTCGCAAGTCGTCATCCTACCAGCCAGAGATTTACTCTTAGTAAGTTTATAACGTATTATATACTGATGTATTATATGTAATGTAGGTCTTATTATATACTTAACAAATAAAAATAATTTATATTCTAATATTTCTCATAACTAAAGATATTGGAGTCAAATCATTATTGCTTGAGCGCGTTCCATCCGGCCGCGCCGCAAAATCCAATTATTCCTATGCAGAGCAATTTAACTCACAACATCCGAGTTGGATATACCTAAGTACTTTCCATATAGATATCTCCAGTGACTGGCGTTATCTTAATTTTCCGGTTATTATGAAGAGCCTGGCAGCTTTCTATGCATGTCCGTCGTTAACTGACTTTGATGTGAAAGTGATATTACAGTCCTTTGATTTCCGATTAAAGTGAGTATCATCATCATCATCAGCCTATAGCAGTCCACTGCTGGACATAGGCCTCCCCCAATGAGCGCCATAGCGCCCCGTCTTCGGCTTGACGCATCCGGCATCTACCAATATCAATATACCTACATACTTTATAAGTGTGTGTCGAAAAAAAATTATATTCTAAATAAACACAAATGTTTTGCTGGATCGATATCTACGACTATATTTTAAACCTAGGTATTGATTTACAATGCTATGATTGTAAACTTTATCCCATTAGGTTTAAACACTTGATACATAAGTGCCACTTATTCAATTGATAGCTTGGTAACGTGTTAATTGACCGATCAAACAAATACAACTGAGATTTTTATTGTGGTTGTTAATACATTGTAAGGATTTGATATACGAACTGCACTGAGAAAAGGAATGTGAATTAAAATAACTGTTCATGGGATATGATATTTATAAATGTTCTCATTTTTTTTTTCATTTTCCCTCAATTAATAAAATTTCGTTTTTCCCACCGTTCCAAAAAGGGGATTGAAATTTAATTCCCAATTGCCCCCTTAGGGGACAGAGCAGACTAGAAGACTGCAGGTAGATGCTGGATGCGTCAAGCTGAAGACAGGGCGCTATGGCGCTCATTGGGGGAGGCCTATGTCCAGCAGTGGACTTTCATAGGCTGATGATGATGGGACAGAGCAGAATTTTTATACAACTACCTACTTTTTAAACTTTTAAACAGCTAGTTGCGAGTTATCTGTTGCTGCAACAGTTGCTCTATCTATATAGCGCCTAAGTTCATTCAGGTACACTGCATTTTAGTAAAAAAGCGCATGTGCACCTATGTTGTGTCCTTATTCGTAGTGGGGATGGTAGGGTATTTTAAACTAGAAGTGAGAAGGGAACTGATGTTGATAATTACATTTTTAGTGTGATTAGAGGCATAATACACAACCCTCTTGTTTTAATGCATATAGGGCTGCACGTACCTAATAAGTATGTATACGCACGCCGAAGACCTAAGCTACTTGCGATCCCGAAAGCAAGAACTAACCTCCTGAGCAAGTCCCCGTTCACACGGGCCCTTCGGGCTATTAATACTTTATGTGCAGAGGAGGATGTTGACATATTCTATGTCCTTACCAAAATTCAGGGATGCGGTTTTAAAATTTTTGGATAGGACTCATAGGAATATGTAAATAGGTTTATTTTAAGTTTAATATTAAGTGGTAGTTAGAAGTGTGTAGAATGTTAGTTTTTTGGTTTGTGTTTTAAGTAAGTTTTTTTTTATTATATTTCTTTGTCGCTTTGGTGTCCAACTGTAAAGGCATTGTAAATAGTTTATCAATAAATAAAAAAATAAAATAAAATGTTTTTTGCAATAATAAATACTCTTTTTACTACCACTTCTTTTAACCTGCTAGTTGCCTGTTGCCGCAATAGTTGCTCTGTCTGTATAGCGCCTAAGAGTTCGTGTTTTAAGTTTAAGTTTTTTTTATTATATTTCTTTGTCGCTTTGGTGTCCAACTGTAAAGGCATTGTAAATAGTTTATCAATAAATAAAAAATAAAAAAAAATGTCTTTTGCAATAATAAATACTCTATATCTAATCTTTTTACTACCAGTTCTTTTAACCTGCTAGTTGCCTGTTGCCGCAATAGTTGCTCTGTCTGTATAGCGCCTAAGTGTTCGTCCAGGTACACTGCACTGCAGTCAAAAAGCGCTCCGTCATAGTCCACAAAGCATGACCTTGTACAGTGAGTTAGAGCTGTTTATGGATACTCTGAGACTGTCATTATTCGCGGCAAGTAAGTGTAATGATGGTATGTAGCGGCCTTAGCGGTTTATTACGTGTGATGAGCTTCAAGTGGTAATCATTCTTGTTTGGGTTTGTCTGACAATATCTTGTCGAGTTCAGGTACTCGTGAAAATACTCAAGTGATAATATATTAGATCCATAGATAAAAAGCGTGCGAAGCCACGGCCAGAAACTAGTAAGAAAATAACTATCTACTTTGTACACTATCAATCGATTTGCAAATTGTAAACATGCTATTAGTTTTATGGGGCTCTATAAAACTTGACACTTACATTATGATTAATGGTGTATAGACTAAGACTCAAAAGGTAGAAAATAATACTTTTTTTTAAAGCAGTTTCCCATAATTGCATTTTGATCGCTTAGATTACAATAATTTACTCCCACTCTGTTGGACTGTGGGCGTTATTGCCTATAAAAATTACGTATTAATATTTTACGACCTCTATGATGAGGTCGGCGAAGCTCCACCTGCGACGCAGGAGGTTGCACGTTCGATTCCCGCCTCTGGACCAATGTTTGAAACATCTGTAGAGATTTTTTCAGGGTGTTTTAGTCGTTTTCTATGTATAATAAAAAATATCTATCAATGTAATATATTGTTTTATGTATACCAGTTATCTAGTACCCATAACACAAGCTCTGCTTATCTTGGGACTTGATAATGATGTGTGAATTATGCGGGAATCGAACCCGCATCGCAAGCGGACCTTCGCCCACCGCGCCACAGTCTTTGTCTGATTCCAAGCTTAATCCTACGAGTACATTTATGCATAATTTTAAGATGCGGTTTTAAAATTTTTGGATAGGACTCATAGGAATATGTAAATAGGTTTATTTTAAGTTTAATATTAAGTGGTAGTTAGAAGTGTGTAGAATGTTAGTTTTTTGGTTTGTGTTTTAAGTAAGTTTTTTTTTATTATATTTCTTTGTCGCTTTGGTGTCCAACTGTAAAGGCATTGTAAATAGTTTATCAATAAATAAAAAAATAAAATAAAATGTTTTTTGCAATAATAAATACTCTTTTTACTACCACTTCTTTTAACCTGCTAGTTGCCTGTTGCCGCAATAGTTGCTCTGTCTGTATAGCGCCTAAGAGTTCGTGTTTTAAGTTTAAGTTTTTTTTATTATATTTCTTTGTCGCTTTGGTGTCCAACTGTAAAGGCATTGTAAATAGTTTATCAATAAATAAAAAAATAAAAAAAATGTCTTTTGCAATAATAAATACTCTATATCTAATCTTTTTACTACCAGTTCTTTTAACCTGCTAGTTGCCTGTTGCCGCAATAGTTGCTCTGTCTGTATAGCGCCTAAGTGTTCGTCCAGGTACACTGCACTGCAGTCAAAAAGCGCTCCGTCATAGTCCACAAAGCATGACCTTGTACAGTGAGTTAGAGATGTTTATGGATACTCTGAGACTGTCATTATTCGCGGCAAGTAAGTGTAATGATGGTATGTAGCGGCCTTAGCGGTTTATTACGTGTGATGAGCTTCAAGTGGTAATCATTCTTGTTTGGGTTTGTCTGACAATATCTTGTCGAGTTCAGGTACTCGTGAAAATACTCAAGTGATAATATATTAGATCCATAGATAAAAAGCGTGCGAAGCCACGGCCAGAAACTAGTAAGAAAATAACTATCTACTTTGTACACTATCAATCGATTTGCAAATTGTAAACATGCTATTAGTTTTATGGGGCTCTATAAAACTTGACACTTACATTATGATTAATGGTGTATAGACTAAGACTCAAAAGGTAGAAAATAATACTTTTTTTTAAAGCAGTTTCCCATAATTGCATTTTGATCGCTTAGATTACAATAATTTACTCCCACTCTGTTGCACTGTGGGCGTTATTGCCTATAAAAATTACGTATTCATATTTTACGACCTCTATGATGACGTCGGCGAAGCTCCACCTGCGACGCAGGAGGTTGCACGTTCGATTCCCGCCTCTGGACCAATGTTTGAAACATCTGTAGAGATTTTTTCAGGGTGTTTTAGTCGTTTTCTATGTATAATAAAAAATATCTATCAATGTAATATATTGTTTTATGTATACCAGTTATCTAGTACCCATAACACAAGCTCTGCTTATCTTGGGACTTGATAATGATGTGTGAATTATGCGGGAATCGAACCCGCATCGCAAGCGGACCTTCGCCCACCGCGCCACAGTCTTTGTCTGATTCCAAGCTTAATCCTACGAGTACATTTATGCATAATTTTAGAACGATCCGTTCAGTATCTTTGCAGTGAGGACGTAACAAACATCCATCCATCCATACAATCCCATATCCAATAAGAATATCGAATGAATAAATATCGAATCGACCTCCAATTACACATTCTGCATAGCTAGCGCCTATCACCAGTTTTCGAACGCGACTCGAACCGGATCGTGATGTAACAATCAAGGACGCGTACTTTCACTATCACACAGATGCGTAATCCAATTACTGTATTAGAATTTTGAGTTCATTAAGGGGTGCCACAAAAATTGAGTTCGTAAAATAGGGCTGGCAGATTGTATTCTGTCATCCCTACTCTTATCTATTAGATGACAGAGTCTGTAGACTGACAGATGACAGAGGTATTTTGAGATCTGTGAGCAGTAAAGCCAAACATGGGGTTGATGATGATGTTGATTCTTTGTTAATGGCAATTGTGTCTGGTTGGACACTTTTCTGCCAGTGTCAAGTAATGGAAAATAATTGTAAAATAAATTAGATATCTAATAATGAAGATGGTTTCATATTTTCACCAGAGCCTAGTTCGGTTAGGTTGGCTTGAGAGACGAGATGTTGGAGCCCCCTTATACCCCCCAAGCATGGGGGGTTAGGTATACGGTATACCTACTCTAAGAGAACAATTATAAAGACAATAATTATATCGCATTGTCATACATTGCGTATATTATTTCAAATCATGTACGCGATGTCATAATTGTACCTACCTTTAATAATTAAATTCAAATAATTTACGCATTCGATGATAAAATGACGTAATGTTTCAATATAAATGACGTCATAGGCGTAAATTATGTCGATAAAAGTGATTTTATTTGAAACTTGAAAATCCGTTTAGGTTTCTGAAATATTCTGCATAGTCTAAAATCAAAACTTTAGCCTTAACCACAGATAATATAATACATACTCCTTAACTTAAATCAAACACAAACAGCAAGGAAACATTTTATCATCATGTCAAGCATAAATAAGGAAATTGGCTACGGTTAATTTAATGTAACATTATACTACTTATAAGTATAAATTTTGATTTTATAATCCAATTAAAATATGCATTATGTGTTTCGATGTGATAGGTAGATTCCGGACAACCCTAGATGACAATGTGAGTTTTTGTTCTCAATAACATTATGTAAGCGGATGCATACAAAGTCCGTACACGCATAGCAACCGTAGGTGGCAACATTCATGTTTGTTTGTTATTTTATTAGTTGGTTTGTTATTGATAACATAACAATAGTGACACATGTCATTATGTTAAGTATGATACATGTCAATTATATTGGTGAATCATCATCATAATCATCCTATGATATTCCACAGCTGGTATGTCCAGCTGGCCTGCCCCAATGAGCGCCATAGCGCCCTGTCTTCTGCTTGACGCATCCAGCATCTACCTGCGGTCTTTCGCAGGTCGTCAACCCACCTGGCCGGAGGGCGCGTCCTACACTACGTTGGTTTATATATGTAAATATGCGAATTAAAAAGAAAATAAATCGCAAAATATAAAAAATAAATAATAAATAAAACAATTTATTTCTCACACTTAACTTAAATACTAATCTATATATTATCTCTATCTATACATATGTGAGTACCGCTTTCAGCGGTGAAAGCCTCCTCCAGCTCCTTCCATCTTCCTCGCAAAATATACATATTTATTATTATGCGAATTTTTAGAAGATGTTATCATCCGATTCTGCTAGTATTAAATAGAAGATAATAAACATAGCTCATTATGAATAATAAATGTTATTTATTATAAATATTGATTGCATTGCATTCCACTCAACATCTTATGAAGTTCATACAACGAGGTCAATTATAAAACCATAAAAATCAAGTGTGGTCGTAATTCACAAAAATTACGGTTTTCTAGGCGTTTCGGTTGCCACAATTAAATAGCGCTCAAAAATGCATAGGTAATTGGAATTTATTATTTTGTGTTCTGTATGCATTTCAAACTGTTATTAAATTTCACACTTTGATTTTGATCAATTGATAACATGTTCTTGTTAAAATTAATAAACAAATCGGTATAGGTACCTATAACTACCGTTATACCTACACCGTCACGCCTTTCAGAATGTTTGATCAACTTTTGAAGTAATTTTTTTTTTGTGATTTTTCTTAATTTCTCCTTCCTTTTATATCTCAACTTCCTACCCCCTTTCGGCTAAATACACCCTTTCTATGGCACACTGTATTACAATTACAACCAAAGTCACAACAAGATCACTTCAAGATATAATTTGATAGCTTTATCAAGACATGACATTTAATTTTATTTTATTGATTTTTATATTCACGTGCCTGCATTCGGGCGAGATATGCAGCTCTACTGTGTTATTCCACCAATGTATTATGTACCATGTCTTATGTGAATAAATATTACTGATGATTACTGAAGACGCTATAAAAGAATAGAGTCGCTGTAAAAATTATTAAAAAATAAAAACATTTTTATATTGGGGTTCTTTAACTCTCTCAGTAGGTAGAACCTTAATACCTCGAAAGTCAAAGCTCCATAATTGAATTTATAGGAACACGGAAGCTTCCAGAACTACTCTAATCAATTATGGCCTTAATCACGTAGGCAATAGAGAGCATTTTGTTGCGGCAAGTCAACCCTAGGATCGTGACTTGAACGCGCACGGCTTACTAGTAACTTTCCAACTAGTTTGCAGATCCGAGCTATTTGTAGTGAAACTGGTAAAGGTATCGATGGGAAATGGGAATACTTCAGTGTCGCGGAAATGAATAACTCTGAAAAAGAAATACATACATCCATCCATACTAATATCACACAATCCAACGATCCACCATCCACGGTAGTTTGTTTGGTAGAGATCGCTCTTGAGCGATAAGACCGCCAAATTGTTATGTTTTAAGTGTGCAATAAAAGACTTATCTATCTATGTAAAAAATATAGTTCTGCTAGTTTGTCGCCTTGAAAATAGCCGATGGAACGAATAACAAAAGAGAGGTTCTATGATCAAATTTGTGAGTTTTTTTATATAGGTCAGGCCTTTTTCATACTATTTTAATATTATTTGATGGTATTACTTAGTTTGAGGTATTGGCTATATAAATGTACCGACAAAACCCAAAAGCACACTATATAGGTAACCAAACGTAACAACGGCAATTCATTCATTCAAAATACAAAAACAAAAATCGATTTATTTTTGCTGTAAATGTGAATTTCGTAAACTGTGTAAACCAAAGAAAATAAAACCAATACGTTACAAAAATTCTATAGTGTAATAAAGTAGCAAAACTAGTGGGCAGGCACTTGGCTACACTGAAAAGTGGAAAAGTTCAAAGCTATAAATACCCGACTGCGGCAAATATCTTCCCTTGGGAGCGCATGGCAATATAAAATTCTTAGATCGTGTCTCCTTTCGAAATGTTTTTCGTAAGTTAAGGTCATATTACTGAGGCTATTTTTGTTGCCAGTATTTTATGGGCATGCGAAAATGCATGTATTAACACTTTTGAAATTTAATTTCCGAATGGAGAATGCGATTTTGTTCGGAGGTTAGACCCTATTATCAGTCTACGGTTAGACCCAATGGAAAAAGTGCTCTTTTGTCTTTGGTTCCATAGTCTTCATACAATCAATTTTTTTAATTGTTGCAATATTTTCTTAGCAGGAATTAAACTTTTAACTGGACATTGAGGTCGTTTTGTGTTAATTTATTACAAAAAATCTTTTTTACTATAAATAAAATAAATAAATAAATAATGCTGGACAATTCACACAGCATTATCTAGCCCCATAGTAAGCAGAGCTTGTGTTATGGGTACCAGATAACTGATATACATAATACAATATATTACATAGATAGATATTTTTTATTATACATAGAAAACAACCAGAACACCCGGAACAAATATCTGCAGATCGTACACACATTTGTTCCGAGGCGGGAATCGAACCCGCAACCTCCTGCGTCGCAGGCGGACCTTCGCCCACCGCGCCACACCGGTCGTCAAATAACTATATCTGCTGATTGCAACTTTCTAATTAATTATAGTAAGAATTAATGCAAATCATTAAATATTAAAATTTAATTTCAAATTGTTTCCGCAAATGCAAAACTCCACGCCGGAACAAGACATTTTTTTTTGTAGTTTTGATAAAGTCGGTCACGCAATGCAGATAATCAGGTTGCGTAACGCTGGTTTAGTTTCCAAGTAATTTGACTGCCGGGCACGGGCACGGAAAAAAAGTAAAAGCCATGGCACTGATATACATATGTACTTTTAAAACTTTTGAAACTATCATGGTTATCAACACTAAAGTCATTTAAAACGGGATATTTACCATGATTAGATTTTTGAGTTATCCAATATTTCGTATTTTATTTAGTGGTAACGTTCGTAGCAAAAGACAAAAAATGAGGGTAGATCGGTATGTCTGCCCATAAAAACTTACTCGCAGTCGCAGTACCTTCAGTTATTCCGTGATCATGGCGCATGAAACTGTGCCGAAATATTGGATAAATCTCAAACAATCAACTCAAAAATCAAATCATGGTAAATATCCCGTTTTAAATGACTTTAGTATATGTACTTTTTACCGCTTATGTTGTATCGGGCTACTAAACTATATTTAGAAGGCGGATCTGGTGGAAAGGGCAGGGCTGAAACGGAAAAATGGAATAAAAGGGGGGATAGTAATTAAACAAAAAATTACATGATATTAAACGTTTTAATTATTTTTTAAATGTATTCAAAATCCACTTCCACCTCAAATGTTTTTTTATCCAGCGCGTAGAATCTAATTTTGTTGATAAAATACCATCGTATTATTGAAACCATTATAATTTAATGTAGAGGATTTCTATTAGTATTTTCCCATGTTCTATTGCCGAAGGTTAATCAGCCCTGAAAGTTTGGTCCTTATACACCCTGTATAGCGTTTTTGCGTTGATTTGGTTTATGCCCCCGCGTAGCTCTACGAAAAGCCTGCATTTTGTTTTTTTATATCTTTGATATTGAAGATTACAGACACACCATATTGTAGACCAGTACGTATACAAAAATACAACACATAAACAAAACAAGGTAGTCTTTACGAACAAGAACTATGCAAGCTTCACAATACAAGTATCAACTCATATCGGTCGTGCATGTCATACTGTCTTGGCAACAACTCAGCGTCCTTGGTTGGTGTAATCCATACTTCCATACCATCCATATAATATTACAAATGATAAGTATCTGTCTGTCAGTCTTGAATATTTTCACGGAGCGGTTGAACGAACCTTGAAGCTATGTCGCGAGGAGGATGAATTACGAGGATAGAAATTAGACTTATAGTCCCGGAAAAGCGCGTGCGAAGTCAGGTGTGCAGGTGGGAGTCATATCATCATCACCATCGGCCTATGTTAGGCCACCTTAATGAGCGCCATAGCGCCCTATCTTCAGCTTGACGCATCGAGCATCTCCCTGCAGTCTTTCGCAGGTCGTCATCCCTGGTCGGAGGGCATCCACCACGTTTACCGAGTCGTGGTCTTCACTCAAGACCTCTTGACCCCAGGTCAACGTGTTCTTTCGGTTGTCGGTTCTTCGCGAGATATGACAACTTCAGTTTGCTAATTCGGCAAGAAAAAAATATTATTATACATTCAAGAAAAAATATCTGCTGATAGTACCTACAAACATCTGTCTCGAGGCGGAAATAGATCCCGCAACCTCCTGTGACGCATGAATTCGTCTGAATTGACCAGTCAGTCAGTGAATACAAAACCCTAACTAGGCTAGTTAATTGCTTAAATAACAGGTGCTCGGATTAACGAGGGAGAAAGTGATAAATGTTCGAAAGCCAGAGATCAATAGGTACAGCGTAATCATGATTTGATACACTATTTAACTTTTGAATGCGTACATGTTGTTATGTGTATTTATTTGCTGAGTATTTTGATGTCTATGCCTTGGTTGTTGTTGAAAGTGTGGAACTTTGACCTCTCTAAAAATTTAAACGTCTGTGAGGTAAAGGAATCGGTCAGAACAACGAGAGAACGAATGACAACAACCCTGTGGGCGAAGGTCCTCCTAGGACACGGTTGCGGGTTCGATTCCCGCCTCGGTTTTTACGATCTGCAGATATTCGTTCCGGGTGTTCTGGTTATTTTCTAGATATAATAAAAATATATTTCTATGTAACGTATTGTATTATGTATATCAGTTATCTAGTGCCCATCACACAAGCTCTGCATAGCTTGGGGCTAGATAATGCTGTGTGAATTGTCCAACATTATTTATTTATGTTGTAAAGATATAGAAATTAACCCTTATTTACTCGCGCATAAAAACATACATAAGTACTCGCGTAGAAAAAACTACCAAATACATACAAAATCAGACTTTTATTTATGTTTAAGATTTAAAAATAAGCGTTGTAAATTCGAAACTCCAATAACTAGAGACGATCAAACAGTCGCTGGGGTGTTAAACACCCCACGCGAGTAATTAAGGGTTAATCAATTCAACCGCTGAGGCTGGACAGCGAATGCGTTAACAAGCCTCATATTTAACAGACCTTTTTAATTTGAGATTTAGAGAATATTTTCAAAACAAAAAATTTACATTCCTTGAAAGGTGTCTACAGGCATATTATATTAGTTCACCTTTGAATTTAAACCTAAACTCTTCCTATTCTACAAAACTGTCTTCAGCTTGATCATCGAGCATCTCCCTGCAGTCTTTCGCAGGTCGTCATCCCTGGTCGGAGAGCATCCACCACGTTTACCGAGTCGTGGTCTTCACTCAAGAACAGGTTGACCTGGGGTCAACGTGTTCTTTCGGTTGTCGGTTCTTCGCGAGATATGCCAACTTCAGTTTGCTAATTCGGCAAGAAAAAAAATTTATTATACATTCAAGAAAAAATATAATTTGAGATTTTGAGAATATTATTTATACAAAAAAATTATAATACATTCCTTGAAAGGTGTCTACACTCATATTATATTAGTTCACCGTTGAATTTTAGAAAAACTAAACCTAAACTCTTCTTATTCTACAAACATAAATCACTGAAATAGAGTGAATCAGCTCAACCAAAATACTTTCATTTTCTTGCAAAACTAAATACATCGAGGTCATTTTTTTAGACTCGTCCGTATATTTTGCTTGGTAAATGTCAGATTCTGAAGTTTCTAGCATTTAATAATAGCTTGCTCTGATCTCAGCGGGTAATGCAGAAATAATGAAGTTGACCTTTATTTTACAACTAGCTGCGCCCCGCGGTTTCACCCGATATGTTGGATAATATACAATATATCTTTATGAATTATCTGCCGTGTCTGCCTAGCCTGTGTTTTATTTTGATCATCATCATCATCAGCCTATATCAGTCCACTGCTGGACATAGGCCTCCCCCAATGAGCGCCATAGCGCCCTATCTTCAGCTTGCCGCATCCAGCATCTACCTGCAGTCTTTTGCAAGTCGTCATCCCACCTGGTCGGAGGGCGTCCTACACTACGTTTACCGAGTCGCGGTCTCCACTCAAGAACACGTTTGCCCCAGCGGCCGTCGGTTCTTTCCGAAATATGGCCGGCCCACTGCCACTTCAGCTTGCTAATTCTTTGAGCTATGTCGATAACCTTGGTTCTCTGTCGGATGTATTCGTTACGAATCCTATCCTTCAGAGAAACTCCGAGCATAGCTCTTTCCATAGCTCGCTGAGCGACTTTGAACTGGTGGTTATTCTGATATGTAAGCTATATTTTTGTGAAGTTATATCAAAATCTATTAAGTAGTTTTTGCGTGAAAGAGCAACAAACATCCTCACAAACTTTCGCGTTTATAATATACGAGTAGTAGGTTGCAGTTGGCTGCGGCATCTCTAGGAAATAGTTGTTGTAAACGTTCTTTGTGAAGCGCCACTGCCTTGTTACAAGGTTAGTAATAAGATATTGGTTCCTTATTCGAAACTTATCTATATGAAGCTGAATTTTATTCATACTTTTAATCATCATCATCATCAGCCTATAAGCAGTCCACTGCTGGACGTAGGCCTCCCCCAATGAGCGCCAAAGCGGCCTGTCTTCAGGTTGCCGCATCCAGCATCTAACTGCAGTCTTTCGCACCTGCGAAAGAAGGTGGGATGACAACCTCGTCATCCCACCTGGTCGGAGGGCGTCCTACACTACGTTTACCGAGTCGTGGTCTCTACTCAAGAACACGTTTGCCCCAGCAGCCGTCGGTTCTTCGCGAGATATGGCCGGCCCACTGCCACTACTTACTGTAAATGTGCAAATGGTGGAACTGCGCATGGTCACGTTGATTTTTTGTTTACTTAAATCTTTTTAAGGTAGTAAAGAAGCGAACAAGGAACCATTACCTTGTTTGGTTCTTAGTTTTCGAATTGGAGCAAAACTCGTCTCAAGCTTTTTTATTATAGCTAGCTAGATAATCTGATATTTTGCCTTCATGTCAGTAGCACTACTGAAAAGTACAACTGTTAGTACAAATGACACCTTTGTATCTCTAGTACTACCAGTAGTACTAGTGACGTTATGCGGCATTGGTAGTACAACTGTACATTTATAATATCAATCGATACTCTTTATTGATAATTCTAAACTGGCCCCTTGTAATAAGCCTTTTTACAAAGGATGTGTTTGACAATTTGTTTGAATTTACTTATTGATACAATTTTTGCAATTCTAAAGATGGTGATGACTACTATAGTAGCCCAGCCATGAGATTAGTGATGTGAAGCAGATGTTGAGATAGGATGCATGTGGAAACTATTGTCTAGGCAACAATGATATTGCTCAACTGGTCCAAAACGTAAGTGAGGTAGGTAAAGCTAGATTCAAATGTTTCAAAAGGATTCCTACGGTCTACGAATAAATAGACTTATTATTTAGGCTACGGTAGATTATTTAGCTATTACCTATATTATTAAACAAATAAATAAATAATATTGGATAATTCAAACAGCATTATCTACCCTCAAGCTTCAAGGTATTTTTATTTCTTTATAGCATTGTTGACTTTCTTGTGTTTCACAAAATACAAAGCTGCCAGCCATCGACTACAGCGAGGCTTGCGCAGGCAGGCAGGCAGACAGTTTTGCTCACATTTTATAGTAGTGTTTGTAGTTCAAAGTTTGTTTGTATTGTTCACATCTTGCTATAACAATACAAACAAACTTGGACCCCTAACTTTTGTTGTATTGAAGTCTATTCACATTATAATAATTACTACGTCATAAAATCTTTCTTTTAAACCTTAAGACAGGAGAAGACAACCACTAGGTATCATCATTTTGATCATGAGCGCCATAGCGGCCGTCTACAGCTTGCCTCATCCAGCATCTGCCTGCAGCCTTTCGCAGGTCGCCCCCACCTGACCCCCAGAGGGCATCCTACACTACGTTTACCGAGTCGCGGTCTCTACTCAAGAACACGTTTACTCCAGTGGTTGTCGGTTCATTGCGAGATATGGCCGACCCGCTGTTACCTACTAACATTCCACCAGAAACCAATAAAATTTATTTCCTTAGGCTTACAAAACAAACGTCACAATAATTAATTTTAAAGTTTCCTAAGTTGATTTCTACAAAAAAAGTTATGGATTGAAAAAATATTCCTAGAAAGTAGGTAAAGTAAAGCAAACTTTGGATATTCTCGGAAAGAAGTCAACTAAAGAAGAAACTTTGGTAACAACGTCACCGTATACTTTGACCACGCGTTTATTTTATATGCTAAATAATGCAATATTTTATAGATTCCTTTTAACACTTTGACTGCAATTTTTTTTCGAGGACTGCGATCTTTTTTTTAACCTAAAAAATTCGTGCTGCCGCTCTACACAGCGGTTGTGTTGCGCCGCACATGCGTTTCGTTCGAAAAATATTACAGCTCTGCTGAGTCACAAAGATCTGTATTTTCTCAGCCAGATATTTTTTGATTCGAGGTGTCTATGAAATATTGCATTCATTCATAGACTAAAGAAAATAAACGCATATACGAAGTAACAAAATCAAACTTTACGAATACAGGTTTGAAAAGAAAACCCAATCACTTTTTAGGCTTATTTATGTAAGTAAAAGAGGAACTTCAAATCAATGCAGCACTGAACATAAAAAAAGTGTTTATCATGTTTAAGTCAATGTCGCAACCAGGTCAAATCCAAATCACAATGTCGTTGCCTCACAGCATTCAAAACATCTGTATTTCTATTACAGATGTTACAATCATTATGATAGCTAATTAGGTCTTAGGCTAGACACACATTGGCTAGACTATCGCTTGAGCAACTGCTAGTTTCTGTTTTACCGGCTAGTTGCTTATACTACCGTTCTGTTGCTACATGTATAAAAGGATTTAGATAAATAAGAAAAACGTCTATTGGACCAAACTTGTTATCAAAATGGAACTAAATATAATAAATATTGCGTAAAATGAAAATTTATCACTTTTTTGAACGACGGCATTACAATTGAAACGATTGAGGTAATTGCAGACAGCAAACAATCTAGAGACTGATCTATATAAAAGCGTAGCGGCATTACCTTACCTCGCCGTATGACAATGGTAATTCTTAGTGGTTAATTTCGAAACGGTTTTATCCCATTCTGATATCGGCGGGTTACCGCTTACGCGACAGAACGGTAGCATGCACAGCACCACATAACGGTAGAGCTTACGACGCTTGCTCGTGTATCAACAGCTTAACAAGAGGCTACTTGTCTTTAAGACGGGAGCTCATGAATGTGATTAATGTTAATGAGATTAAGCAGACAATTGATCTAATTATACTGTCATTCTGAGAAGTATATATTAACAGGTTATTGCTGGACACAGACAGCGGATACGGCATAGTAGAGTTAGTATTCAAACTCAAACTCAATAGCATTTATTTCTTTAGGCTTACAAAATAAGCACTTAGACAAGTCAAATTTTATACTATTCATTATATTACATTTATCAAATAACATTATTTTTATTTTAAATTATCACTTCATTTTTTTGTCCACTAGTGGAAGAAGTGAAAAATAGGAAACTAGGAAATTGGATATTAGGAACCGCTTTAGTAAGTCGCTACCACTCTGCAAAATACATACAAACGTACTGATCTACATATGTACATATAATATAAGTAGGCACGTTTATGAGGGAACGAATTCTATTTGCTTCTGTGTGCATACGTGTGTGATTGTGAGAAAGAAAGAAAAATAAAGTAAATATTTTTATTTACCCTTAAACTACTATACAGTACACAATATAGCCTAAAAACTATACTATGATTACTACATTATATATTAAAAATGTGTGTCTGCTACACAATAAAAAAACCTATGTATATAACTTCCTTCAGTAGATAATATAAAATCATAAAAAATAATATCGGTTTTTACTTCCAAGTACAAATTTATGTATTTGTAAATGGTTTCTATTATATATAATTTATATACAATATTAGTCTACAATACGCCACCTTTACTATAGCTACGTATCCATCCAAAGGCTGCCTGGAAGAAATCGCTCTTAGCGATAAGGCCGCCTATTGTGCATCTATATCTTTGTTTGTCTGTTCTTTACTGTTTTTTTTTCTGTGTTTGATGTGCAATAAAGCGTATTTGTATTGTATTATATTACAATACTATACAAATACATACAAACGCTTTACGATACGACCGATGTGGCGCGGTGGGCGAAGGTCCGCCTGCGACGCAGGTAGTTGCGTGTACGTACTGCAGATATTTGTTCCTGGTGTTCTGGTTGTTTTCTATGTATAATTAAAAAAACCTATCTATGTAATGTATTGTATTATGTATACCAGTTGTCTAGTACCCATAAAACAAGTTCTGCTTACCATGGGGCTAGATAATGCTGTGTGCATTGTCCAGCATTATTTCTCTATTTAATACTAATGCTGGTTTGTCCGGTAGTGGCTTGGTAGTGCTGTAGGCCTATGTGTTTATCATTTCTCACCGTTAAAATATTAATATAAGAGGAGATAGGCATCTCTACACCTGTAACATACAAGTCGTGCATGTCGGTCAAATCTAACTTACTTTTACTCTTTTACGTAACAAGGTTAATACGAGTATAAACCAGTTCTTTAATTTTATAAGTGCGGGCTTCACTAGTTACTTTCATTTGTTTCTTTCTTTTCGATTGGCTAAACTCGATTAAGTATCTATTCATATTTTGATCCTTGGTCAAAACTTATATTTTCTGATTATAATAATAACCTATACTGTTCCAGCTATGGAACAGTATAATATTAAGAAAAAACTTAAGCATGTGGCTTATTCGATTGGCTAAACTCGATTAAGTATCTTACATCCTTTATAATAATCTGATAACTTAACTTTTGACCCTTGCCCAGGTATTGAACACTATATTATGGTAAGAAAATTTTTTAAGCTGTGACTTAGTCGATTGGCTAAACTCGATTAGATATCTTTACCCATTCATAATAATCTGATAACTTAACTTTTGGCTCTTGCCCAGCTATGGGACAGTATAGGTTAACAAAAAACATAAACCAGTTGTTTAGCAGCAGCATTATTTATCACCTTATCTAAGTTCACTAGAAGAAATTAGAGGAAATACACTGCTTAACAGATTATTTGAAACTAGTTTCTGCTCGTGGCTTTGCACGCTCCGTTTCTTTGGATAACGCATAAAAATACTATCTAACCAGGAGAACTGATTTCTGGGATAAAAAGTAGCTTATGTTTTATTCTAAGCCTAGAGCTACATTTATGTTAATTACCTGTACCTGTAAAAAAAAACAGCCTGATCCGTTTAGTAGTTTTGGCATGAAGAAGAAAAAAACATCCATCCGTCCATCCAATCCATCCATCCATCATCTAATCATCCAAACTTTCGCATTTATAATATTATTGTAGTACCCTTAACACTTTGACTGCTGAAAACGCACGGTATGTGTTTTCTACAAGTGACTAATATGCGTAAATCCACACTAGCGCAGCGGCTGAGAAAATACAGATCTTTGTGACTCAGCAGAGCTGTAATATTTTTCGAACGAAACGCATGTGCGGCGCAACACAACCGCTGTGTGTGTAGAGCGGCAGCACGAATTTTTTAGGTAAAAAAAAGATCGCAGTCGTCGAAAAAAACCGCAGTAAAAGTGTTAATGGTTAAGTTACTTAAGTTACGCTCAAATAAAAGGCTTACGAACGAATCGAATTATCTAGAAGCTAACTAAAACGAGTTTCCTTCTAGATAAAAAGTACTTACTGGGAAACATAAATAGATGGAAAAAAAAGAGTTTTAGCGTAAAAAGGTTTATTGTGACGACAAAGGTTTATAATAAGGAGGTTAATAGTACGTTAGTAGTAGTAGTAGTAGTAGTTAATAGTACGTTGTGACGACGAAGGTTTATAGTATTATGTGTTTTCAGCGGTGAAAGTTCAAATAGTAAGTGAAGTGGCGCTGCGGGTTACGAAATAAATTATCACACACACTATAACTATTCCGAGAATTATCATATATCTACCGCAGGGGAAAGCGACCGCTGAAGTTTGAAGGCTACTGAAATACGTTATAAAGAAAGGTTAGCTAAACCAACGTTACAGCAAGACTTTATTAAATAGATTTTTATCTATATGTATAATACCATACGAATACGCTTTATTTCACATCAAACACAGAAAAAAACACAGTAAATAAATAAATAAATAAATAATGCTGGACAATTCACACAGCATTATCTAGCCTCATGGTAAGCAGAGCTTGTTTTATGGGTACTAGATAACTGATATACATAATACAATACATTACATAGATAGATATTTTTTATTATACATAGAAAACGACCAGAACACCCGGAACAAATATCTGCAGATCGTACACACAATTTTTCCGAGGCGGGAATAGAACCCGCAACCTCCTGCGTCGCAGGCGGACCTTCGCCCACCGCGCCACATCGGTCGTTATCATACTATTTTCTGAGTCAGGTGATCAGAACTCTTTCCTTAATAGCTAAGCTTCTCGTAGTACTAAAAGGTAGCTTATATAGAACATAACATAAATTAGGTTATTTTCTTTGTAACTTACTTTGGGGCTAGATGATGCGTTATAAAAATCCCAGCATTAGGTTGTTTATAATCGTAATAAATGAAAAAAAGTTTATTTTCACATGAAAAGGAAAAAAAGGTGAACCAAAACCTCCGAGATAACGAGTTCATTACTTTCTAAACGCTTGGCTACCTTTACCTCGATAAATAAATAATACAACCTCACCCCGGGTTGGTAAATTCCTTTTAATAATAAATTCGGACGGCTAGAGCTACGGTTCAGGGTAATACGGGTAAATATTAAAGCAAGTTGTGGTAATATTTTGAATGGTTAATAGTAAACTACCTTCCTGTTTTTATCATCATCAGCCTATAGCAGTCCACTGCTGGACATAGACCTCCCCGAATAGGCGCCATGTCGCTCAGCGAGCTATGGAAAGAGCTATGCTCGGAGTTTCTCTGAAGGATAGGATTCGTAACGAATACATCCGACAGAGAAACAACGTTATCGACATAGCTCAAAGAAAGCTGAAGTGGGAGTGGGCCGGCCATATCTCGGCCGCTGGGGCAAACGTGTTCTTGAGTGGAGACCACGACTCGGTAAACGTAGTGTAGGACGCCCTCCGACCAGGTGGGATGACGACCTGCGAAAGACTGCAGGTACATGCTGGATGCGGCAAGCTGAAGACAGGGCGCTATGGCGCTCATTGGGGGAGGCCTACATATGTCTAGCAGTGGACTGATATAGGCTAATGATTATGATGAATGAGCGCCATAGCGCCCTGCACTGTTTTATAAGGGCACATAATGTACATTAGTACATTACGTGGGAGAAGCCACTGACTCCTACAAAAGTACACGATATCATACTCAAATCTTTAAATGAGACCTTTAAAAAATCTTAACAAAGGAAGAACATCATATACTCAAACGAATACGAAATTTTATTTTATCAATCCGATTCTCCGAAAGAAAACGGAAAAGTTTCCATTGGAAGCAAAAGTAATATCAAGTTCAGTAAAACACATTTAGCAACCAATGTCACATGACGACAAAAACTGTATGAATGTAGCTCTATAATGTACCTACATGATAATTTGCAATACAATAGAGCCATTGGGTTTTTGTTCGCTTGTGCATTGGCCCCCTTTCCCATGGTTGCGACATTTTCACTAATTAGCCCCCCCAGTGTCATTTGAAAGTTATCATAATTTTATTGTTTGGAAGGCCTTGAGAGACACATATAAACCCACAGTTCTAAACTGATTTAATTGTTGCACAGAATCATAAAATACACCAGACAATCAAGATGTTTTGCTAAACTGATCAAAATTGAAGAATTGTGCCCTTTAAAGCAATTCGTTCGACTATCATTTCGACGATTCCAACGACCCGATACACGAACAATTCGAATAAGTTATTACTGTTAGAATATCGAGATTTTGTATGTTTTCTAATAAAAAAAAAAAGTTTTTTCTAAAACTAATAATCAATTTCTCAAAAATCTAAGTCGTCACCAGAAGGCAGAGTGCCCAGAATGCTGGCAGCATTGAATGGCAACGATTTTTGATTTTTTTTGAATTTATTTTTATTAAAGTAACTCCGAATAAAAATAAAGTATCTTTGTATTCTATTCAAACCAGTATTTTGCGGAAGAGCAACTAACTTGACAGATACAAGTAAATCCGGGTTGAACGCTTCGCATTTTCGGATTCCTCGTTACTTTACCTGAAACAATAAAAATAATGTTTTTAGTAAGTTTTAACAGTTACTTACCTCACCCCAATTTAAGGTCCAGCCTGAAAACCAGTGTCACTGTCGTCCTCGGTTGATAATGACAACAAGCTGAGATGGGACCTTATTAGCCGCGCACATAGGGTAAGACCAGTTTTTCGTACTCTACTACTTATGTTTTTCTGTATTTATGTGTCTTTTCCTTTTTTTGTAACTCTGTTTAACATTATCTGTGTGTGTGTTGGCTATAATTTTTTTTTGTTTTATCTACCTTCTATAGAATAGGCATATAACTATTTTGTTTCGCAAGAATAATTCGGTACGTAATTATAATTATATATTAATTATTTATATAGGTATATATATTAATGTTTAAGTATAATATAAGTAGCTTAGTATCATTATGAGTAGTATATTTTATTATCTCTATTATATGGCACTACCTACCAAACTGTTGTCCACACTACCCAAAGGTTAGCAGGTAGAGAATGCTATCTAGCATTATGCTCGCCTATGTACAACTTTTTGTGCAATAAAGTATATTCTATCTATCTATCTATCTTCTATAGAAGACAAAATGCAATAGAGTTGTAGGTTGCAGTATCACCTTACAAGGTATGGTCAAGTAGGTTGTTTGCCGTCAAATTCTCGCTCGGAATACCACTACGTATGCTATAAGTGGGCTTGAATGAAAAAGTAGTTTTATGCTTACAAGGTGACCTTCTAAGTAAAGTTTTTTAAATATATTCGTTACGGAAGGTAATGAAAGTAGAGTTGAAGTAACGTATCTCCCAAAGATTGGCACAGTTAAGTTTCTACAAGGTTGCCTTTAAGAATTTATGGTTACTAAAGTTTCTTTGGAGGTATACACTAGTCAAACTCGATGTAGAATGTTTGTAAAAAAACCGTGATAAAAATAACGAAAACTCACATACTTGGCGTTGAGTTTCGGATATTTTGTAAGCAATATTTATTGAAGAAGCGACAAGGAATATAAATTGCACTTCACCACTAAAAAAATACAGTTAAAAAGGTTAAACACAACAATAGAACGGCTATTTCAAGGCTTAGGACAAGATCATATTGAGAACGAAAGCAGTGCACAATTTAATTGGTTGCTATTCTTCCGCTACAGAGCAATGTTCAATTTAATTGGTTGCTTACCTCCCGCTATGAAGAATTATAAACGGTAGGCGCAAGAAATTACCAACACCATTTTTTGCTTATGACCGCAAAAAACGAAATATTTCCCGCTGGGAAGTTACAGGTACTGCAACTACCGTGAAGCTGAAGACAATCATAAAAACGAATTAGTTATTACATGATTCATCATCATCACCATCATCAGCCTATAGCAGCCCACTGCTGGACATAGGCCTCCCTAATGAGCGCTATAGCGCCCTGTCTTCAGCTTGACGCATCCATCTGCCTGCAATCCTTCGCAGGTCATCATCCCACCTGGCCGGAAGACGTCCTACACTATGTTTGCCGAGTCGCGGTCTCCACTCTAGAACACGTCTACCCCACCGGATGTCAGTTCTTCGCGAGATATTACACGATTGTTGTCAGTGAAACCGATAGGCTTGGAGTAAGCCATGGAAAACATCGATTGTTCTTCACTTTCGTAATCGCTTTCGAGCGCAGGCAACTGGCACGGTAATTGGAACCTATGGAAAGTGCTTTGAGGTTAATTTATGGTTCTCTATGGTAGGTTTATAGAGTCGAAGGTGAAGTAACAAAGGTACAGAATTTCAGTTGATCGATAGTTAATATTCAACTGTAAAGCTTTATTTACTTAATAAAATACAATTTAATTATAGAAGTGAAATAGAACTTAGAAACAATTGGGCTAACTAAAACTTAAGTCATTTAAAACGGGATATTTAACATGATTAGATTTTTGAGTTATCCAATATTTCGGCACAGTTTCATGCGCCATGATCACAGAATACCTGAAGGCACTGCGACTGCGAGTAAGTTTTTATGGGCAGACATACCGATCTACCCTCATTTTTTGTCTTTTGCTACGAACGTTACCACTATCACCGGTTTCATTATTATCGAACAATAAATATCCCGTTTTAAATGACTTTAGTGTTGATAACCATGATAGTTTCAAAAGTTTTAACTAAATTGTAAACAATGAACTGGTAACTCAACTGATTCATATCAATACTAGTCGGAGCGTCCCTAAGACGGTGGGTGCATTGCTGCGCTGATGTGCTGTGCCCTCCAGCTCTCGGGTCACGAACACACAACGTCGCAGACAGGCCTTTGCCCACCGCGCCATCGACGTCGTCAACAAATAAAGTGCACAAAGGTCTGTGTAAATACCGGTGCACTATTTCTTCCCTCTCATAATCCGACAGGACAGCAGACCGATACAACGCTAGAAAGGTTACAATATTTGTAACCAATAACCATCCGTCAAACACATCGGTGTACATTAGGTACTAAGAACTTATCAACCAAAAAGGGCACAGATCAAACATACTTGACCTAACAACTGTACTGTCTTGTTCCAAGAAATACTGTTATGCTGTTAGGTCATATTCTATTTACCATTGCGTCTACCATACGTATAATAATTCTGAGGATGCAGCTCAATATCATCATCTCTTATTTCTAAAATTCTAAGTAGTTCCTTTCTGGTATTTTAGTACTGGCCTGTGAGATTTTGTAACCAAATTAACTTCATAAACATAGCTAGTAGACATTTTCAATGATATAACCATAAATAAAAAAAAGAATAGTATTATAGCTTTAGAGCTATTATAATGCTATACTTTGGTCCACTGCCACTTCCGGCCATATCTCACGAAGAACAGACAACCGCTGGGGTAAACGTGTTCTTGAGTGGAGACCACGACTCGGCAAACGTAATGTAGGACGCCCTCCGGCCAAGTTTGTATAAAGTTATTTAAATGTTTGTGGTTTTAATTTTTTTTAACTAAATAAATAAATATACATATGTCATCAACATCATTATTGCGTTTTATTGCTCCAGTATAGAATTATAGGCGTCTCAGAACCACTATTTATTGCGTCGTCGTGTTGTATGGTCGAGACCTTATGACCAGCAGTGGACATGTGTGGGTTGATATGATGACGATGACTACTCGACTATCAGACTTTTTTCTGTCTCAGGTGTCGACCAAACGGCCAGATTAGGCCTCTACCATTGTTTTACTGTTGAAAACAGATTCGATATCAATTTCAATCATTAACTCGATGTTATAGAACTCTATAGCATCGAGTTAATGCATCTACACCGTTCGCTCAAATTTGGAACCTCCATACTCGATTATTAATACTCGGAATCAGAATCGACATTAGTACCGTTCAAGATTACACGCACCCAGAAAAGGAAGTAATCTCGATCTTAACCACAGTCCTAATTAGGGCATTACCACACTAATCGACTGCATAAGCTTTACTAATGAGTGCGACGCGATTGCATGACGACATCGATTGCGCGCTTTGCTAGGCAGCGGTAGCACTGCGACATACCAACGGTTCAATGGACACCTCATTAAATGGTGCTATCGGTTCTGGCGGTTGCGTTTTGATGAACCTCTTAACTAACCGCAAGGGCTGTCAACGATTAGTTTTTAATTTTTTTTAAGAGCTTGAAGTCTTTTAAATCTTTATATTTCTAATATGTTCTCATAATAAATGACTTTTATCTTATCATTCAAGATTTTTAAGTCCTACGTCTCTAAGAAAAAGTTATTATTACGTCAAAAATTTAGGAAACTATGTCAATTCAAGGTTATTCATTCACAGAAGTCTGATGTTTATATTGTTCCGATCCGTTTTTAATAACTATTAATTTGTAAATAAAAATACAAATAGAATATAATAAAGATGTTTGAAATACTTTCAATATTTATTTAGGAATAAGTAATTCTCGCTAGCCTATTGTTCTGAAGCTACAGTTGATTACGGCGCATCGTCGCGCGTCGTTGAGAACTTATTTCTAACTGCCGGCAGTTTATCATACAGTTTATTATCTTTGTTGCTTTTTGTTTACGTTTGTACGATTCACCCATCATATTTTCAATACTTAGTAATATACGTTTCTCTGTAAGTGAATTTAACTAATTCTTAAGAGAAATAAATCTTAAACCAGAAGCAATTAATTTTTAAATTTTTTTTTATTGACGACCGATGTGGCGCGGTGGGCGAAGGTCCGCCTGCGACGCAGGAGGTTGCGGGTTCGATTTCCGCCTCGGAACAATTGTGTGTACGATCTGCAGATATTGAGATTTGTTCCGGGTGTTCTGGTTGTTTTCTATGTATAATAAAAAAATATCTATCTATGTAATGTATTGTATTATGTATATCAGTTATCTAGTACCCATAACACAAGCTCTGCTTACCATGGGGCTAGATAATGCTGTGTGATTGTCCAACATTATTTATTTATTTATTGGTTTTGGAAGTTGTGACAGCCCTGCCTGTCTCCGCTTAATCTCTTCGTATCGGATATCGATTTATTCAGTTGCATAATGATCTTCTCATTAGACGCGCTCTGGTTGAGTTTTTTTTAAATTGCGATTTGATGGGAAGCTTTTTGTAAACATTGCGAATCGATTCAGTTATCTCTGATCAGTTGCATCGATTATGTACGATTTTTCTCTAATTGCATAAATTTGGTAAAATATTTCAGGCTGCTATACCTTGTTTTTTTGTAAGTAGACCTTATTCAGTCTTTATCACGATATTATTTTCAAAATCATTATAAATATGTACCTATTAAGCCAAATAATGGAGCCCACGGGTGGGAAAGCGGTAAACGAAAGCGTGATAGGATTGTAGGGAGATCAACAAGAAGCCTTTGCCTAATGTGGGTAATTAAGACACATGTTTGAGAGAAAGAAGTAAATATGACAACGAAAATGACGACTAGATTTATAGCTGAACGAATAGAGGACAGAGAAAATTGACTAGATACCTAAGTATTATTATTTATCGCCAGACTAGTTGTGGTTTCTAGTATTTTCGCTAATAACAAGAAAAGCCACAGTAAAAGTAAATCTGACAGCTGAGTACAACATACAATGCAAAGAGCACCTAATGATAAACAATAGACGCTACTTTCTTTGCAGCCGCACTCTACTGTGACGGGGCCTATTTAAAAGTCGTTATCCGAACAATACCAATATGGGATGATAGCTGAATTAAATGAAATGAAATGAAAATGAAAATGAAATGAAATGAAAATATATTTATTCTGATAGAGCAAAAAACTTAATTATCTAACTATAGTAAAGAAATACAGCACACGACTTAAAAAGACTTAAAGTATATAATTGATAATATGCATTGATTTATATATATATAGAATTCTTGTATTTTGAATTTAGCCCAGATTTTTTATCTGAATTAGGTTTTAAATACTATTATTAATTATTAGGTACCTACAAACTGAAAAGCAGCGTCGTTACAGACGCTTGCTTTATTATGTCAGTTTGTTTTATGCAGTTTAATGTATAATCTTTTGTGTCTGCTTAATAAAAATTTATTATATTCTATAAAACAGTTAAATTTTTCTATTATTTTGTAAATTATTCTACAAAAGTACGAGTTTAAAAATTATAAAAGCGCGTTCATTTTTTCAGAGTTATTTGCACTAGAGTTAAGTAGATTCATGTTTTTAAACTTACGCGATCAGAACACACAATTGCAAGTATTATTTTAACGGGTATTTATCGCTTTTTTTTACCTATTCGGGCAAAATAGGTAAATGAACACGATAAATACCTGTTAAAATAGTACTTGTAATTAGGTAGATTCACTCAAGCTGGCGTGATAAAGCTGATGTTTGAAGAAATCTTAGGCTGGAGACTCACTTTGGGACACTCAGTCAAGCTGAGTAAGGCAGTTTTTTTAAGGTGGTTCTAGCTTTTGAGATACGATCATCATTATAGCCTTTTATCACCCTGGGTTCTGCTGCATATAATGCATCGTTTTAATTCTTCTTGTGAGTAGTTACGAATGCTATAATATCTTTATTTATTTAAGAAGATAGGAGTTTACAGTATGTTTAACCAATGCTCTAGCTGCGCCCCGCGGCTTCGCCCGCGAGAAAATATATGTTTCAAATAGTTTATTAACCTTCCTCTTGAACTACTCTATCTATTATTGAAATATGTATTAAAATCCATTGCGTAGTTTTAAAGATCTAAGCGAACAAACAGCGGAAGCGACTTCATTTTATAATATGTACCTAAAGATAAAGATTATTTGAACATGCTCTACACTTTTAACTACATAGAAACATACTAGCATGAAAATAACATAGCAAAATTATCTGTACGTTTCCAGTTAAATTTATGATGCTATTCTTACCGGCATCTCGAAATAGGTCAACAACGTAGACTATAATAATGATATGGATGATACTCTCGCAGCTAATGGAGTAATATTTACTCTCTATCTTGAGCAAACAGTAGTAGTGCGTGAGTAAACGGCGGCCGGAAGTAAATACTGACATGGATAAGTCATCCATGTCAAGCCAAGTCTTCGTGCGTTCAGTTTTCGTATAAGGAACAAATCTGTGGGTATTTTTTGCCTCTCGCCCTCTGCGCCCGCCAAAAGTCCGGTAACGCTGTCATGGCCATCTGAGGTCAACAGCATAATAGTCCATTCGAAAAAAAAAAAAAAAATTTTTGCCTCTGTTCTGACAATCTTTTGAATTTAGATCTGTGTTATGTGACTGCTCTTATAATAATAATAAAGTTCCTTTCTCTGCAGCCCTAGTCACCGGCCGCTTGAGCCTAGCTTCGCGGTCGGTGATCTACCGTTTTGATATATTTTTTACTGTAGAATCGTTTTATAATATTTTATTGTATTTTCTATAGTAAAAAATGTATTTTATACGAGAATTTAAATAAATTAGTGTATAATAATCGTTTATTTCTGAAGGCCTTGCAAACCTATAACGTACATTATTGGCAAGATAATAATGTTATTTATTTATTAGTTAGAGTGAGAACACAATAATATTGCGTTGAAGACCTATTTCTCCATTTTGTTAAACTCCTAAAAGCTTTAACTAAGTCTAATAAATATAAATAAATAAATAAATAATGCTGGACAATCCACACAGCATTATCTAGCCCCATGGTAAGCAGAGCTTGTGTTATGGGTACTAGATAACTGATATACATAATACTATATATTATATAGATCGTTTTTTTTTAATTATACATAGAAAACGACCAGAACACCCGGAACAAATATCTGCAGATCGTACACACAATTGTTCCGAGGCGGGAATCGAACCCACCGCGCCACATCAGTCGTCGCTATTTATAACTAATAACTTTGAAACTGAATCCTATAGGCATTCATATACATTATTAGACGTGTCAGATACATTGTGGCGCTATGTTTTGTTGACGTGAGTTATATTTAAGTCTTTAAATAATACGGTCCTAAGTCGCCTCCATCCATCGACTCCCTGCGACCGCTACAATATCTTCGGTCCATCGAGTGGATGGAGTATAAAAAATCATGGGCTGGAATACTTCACAGCTAGCTTTACCTACGTTCAAGATATTAAGTGATGTCGTAGGCTCGAACTTGTTCTAAAACAACTACTAACCCAAATATTTCGTCAACGGTCTATAACTCTACTTCTTATTCAGCATACCGATGGGCTTAGACTATCAAATTAATGCAGATCACGCGGTCCCTAAATACCGCCGGGAAGCTCCATGCAATTCTAATTAATGTCTGTCCTTGTGGCTCTGTGCATGTGCCTACCATAAAACTATACGTACTTATTACATAGTAATTTGATGGATTTATTGGAATAAAGACATGCGCTTTCTAGAAGGTGACCGGAGGTAGGGTAAGTTATTGGGGAAGTTAACTGCGATTGTCTTTTGTTGGTTACCGTTATAAAAATGTATCAATAAACAACTGAAACTATCCGTAGGCCATCGGCCAATGGGGCATTTTAGATAGGATTTCGATAAATGTATAGTATGCCATACTATGTATATTACTTAATACTTAAACTTTATATATTAAAAAATCCTGCTGCTAACAGCATGAAAGCTGTGTAACACGTTACATTACTTCCCGTAATTACGCTCAGTAGGGTAAAATCAGGATAGTTACCTCAGTGGGATACTTGCCCCGGTTTTAAATACACAATGTTAAATACCTCAGTCAAGTTTTAGTGGGCTTTACCCCGCGTTCGATCATACCCAAACATACCAATTTAATTTTTTATAGTTTTTATGAGTAAAACTTAATAGTATTTGATAATGTTGATAAGTACTTAATAAAAGATTGCAGTATTAATAAAGACTGATTACTTAAATCGATATAAATTTGTTTTTGTTTAAAATATCTTAAGTGAGCACTTGTTGCAGCGTTGGATCGCGAGGAGTGGAAGGAGAAAAGGGAGGCCTTTGCCCAGCAGTGGGACAGTAATGGCTTAAAATAATAAATAATAATAAAGTGAGCACTTCTACCCCCGCACGAGGCAGGTATCCTCCGAAGCATTTTTATCTTTAGTAGGCATCCCTATTTGAGAGGTCTAATAAAACAGGATTTACTGAAAACCATTATTAATTATGTTTAAAAAATAGGCTTATATAATAGATCAAAGAGCAATGTTTTGATATACATCTTGCATTATTCCAATTTACAGTCATCAGCTTCTATAAACACCAGTCTAACCATTTTGCCAAATAAACTAATTTGTTTTTGGATTCTAATAAATTTTTCATTGCAGGTTTTTAATAGTTGTTCTTAATAATTGAAACGCAGGCCGATTAAAAACATCGTAGTTAAAACCACGGTTTTACCTACATAACTGGTTCGTACATACATAGCCATAAAGGTTGTATATTATCGTATGTTTAGTAAGTGTTGTAGTATATTGAATGTATATAGGTATTTATGAGGTTAAAATTTGATATTTTGTCCTATTTTATTATTTATTCAAATATACCCACTTCTATAACTTTGTCTCTCTCTCACAATAAGGTTTACTGGAAGATAACTATAGGGTAAAGCTCGCCTTCAAATATCTGCAGATCGAACACACAATTGTTCCCAGGCGGGAATCAAACCCGCAACCTCCTGCGTCACATGCGGACTTTCGTCGGCCGCGCCACAGAGGTCGTCTATTGGGCTAAGGCCTGCCTGCTTTTTACTTCAGTATTTTCTATCATTAGAATACTGTTTTGTATTGTTTTATGGTGCAAGACGAATAAATAATAAATAAATAAATCCATATTGATGTCAGAAATGGCAATGGGTAAAACTTACCCATAGTCTTACTCTTACCATATCGGTTAGATTAGACCATGGGTCGGCAACGTCGACAATGCGAGTGGTCCGGTTGAATAAGGAAATGTGAATATCAGGATTTGAAAGTTAAGCTGAGTCAGAGTTTCAAAGATACTGATGGAAATTACGTGACTGGAGGGATAAAGTATGGAATTATATAAATCGTGGTAATGTTATTCTGGCAATCGCACGGGTTTCGGCACAGTTTTGAATATTTGTTTGTAGGAGCAGAATACAGTCGTGTTTACAGTTTGACACCGGAAACGTAGTGTATTTGGGACAGTTAATATCTACTGAGGAATGTATGCAAAAGGAAATCGAAAGAAGAATAACTAATACTTGGAAGAGATATTGGTCACTCAGTGAAGTCATGAAAAATAAAGATATGTCTATGAGGAACAAGAGGAGAGTATACAATATGTGTATCCTACCATGCTTACTATATGGGTGCCAAACATGGGCACTAACAGAAGAACTAGCAAGAAAAATAAAAATTTGTCAGAATGGAATGGAGAGAAGCACAATAGGAGTTAAAAGAAAAGACCGAGTTAAACTGAAATGTAACAAAAGTAAAACAAAATTTTAGAATGCATACACGACATACACGTGCTTAAAGTGGAGATGGGCTGGGCATATGATAAGAGAGAAGAAGGAGAAATGGACGAGACTAATAACTGAATGGCAACCACGAGATAGCAAAAGAAAAAGAGGCAGACAGACTAGAAGATGGGAGGACGACATTAGAAAAGTGGCGGGTCCAATATGGACCCGCATAGCGAAAGATAGAATAGAGTGGAAATCTTTAGAGGAGGCCTATGTCGAAAGACAAGCTGAAATACAGAAACGACCGTTTACCGATACTTAATTTATGTAAAAAGATAAGTAACTGTTATAAAGTAAGCATATTTAAGTAAGAAAACTGTAAAAACATTGTAAAAATTAGTTCAGCAATAAAGGCTATTTTATTTATTTATTTTATTTTAATGTTATTCTGCTGTTTTCTAATTTCTTTCTGAGATATCCATCAAATCAATAAAAAAAAGTATTTTTCCAACCAAAAAGAAGAAGTATAAACAGCCCGATAGCAGATAATATTGCCAATACTATATGATTAAGTTTAAGTAAATAGCATTTAGTTGTATTAGTCAAAAGTTTTTAACACTAATAAGCATGTCTATCAACCAAAGTTATCGACATAGCTTTAGGAATTAGCAAGCTGAAGTGGCCGGCAATGGGCCGGCCATATTTCACGAAGAACTGACAACCACTAGGGTGAACGTGTTCTCGAGTGGAGACCACGAATCTGTAAGCGTAGTGTAGGACACCCTCCGACCAGGTGCGATGACGACCTGCGAAAGACTGCAGGTAGATGCTGGATGCGTCGACAGACAGGGCGCTATGGCGCTCATTAGAAAGAAAACCTTTATTAGTAGCATTAACAAATTTACTAAACTCACAAATACATTGCACTAGGGAAGGCCTATATTCAGCAGTGGACAAATATAGGCTGATGATGATGATGAAGCATCACAATCGTCACATCGTTTTGGAAATTGGGTCAAAAAGTGTCAAAAAAGCCTAAAGTTTAATCTTTTTTGCATTCGTGACATCATTTGTCACTTTCTATCAAAGATACAAAAGCTTATCTTCTAGTGTTGAGCTATTGACAGACAAATTATCAGTGGATAATGATTTATAATCACTTTGGAGGGGGACTTGATTGACAATTACCGCCCCTGTTCCGTTGATAACTCGTTATCTCGTTAACCAGGCCTCTTATCTATGTAAATATTAGGATGTGATAAATTCTGACCTGGAATAACCTCTGTAGTTTTACTGCGAGAGACATATCTGATTTTGATATCTGCAAACAGGTGGACACGATCATTTTTATTTATTTCATTAAAACAATTCAAACAATACTTCCGAAAACTGCGACTCGGCAAACGTAGTGTAGGAAGCTCAAGCAAGACGGGATTCATCATCATCATCATCAGCCTATGATAGTCCACTGCTGGAAATAGGCCTCCCCTATGAGCGCTATAGCGCCCTGTCTTCAGCTTGACGCATCCAACATCTATACCTGCAGTCTTTAACAAGTCGTCATCACACCTGGTCGGAGGGCGTCCTACACTACGTTTACCGAGTCGCAGTTTTCGGAAGTATTGTTCGTTGTCTCCAAGAACACGTTTGCCTCAGCGGCCGTCGGTTCTTCGCGAGATATGGCCGGAGCCGGCCCACTGCCACTTCAGCTTGATAATGAATGAGATGGGATTACGACATGTGAAACACTGCATGTGTAACATAGTTTCTTCTGTAATTCCCTTGTAATTCCTTATCTATTAGTTTGTATCATAAGCTTCCGGCAAAATACTATTATCATCCTAATGTTTACACAAAATGTGATTATGGTGTGCAAGTATTTTTTTAAAGTTAAACCAAAAAGTGACATTTTCCCGTGATTTACCCGTACTCACCTATCTACTAACTACTTCTTACAAAACTATAGTTTATGGCTATAGATTTTATCAAGCCAAAAAATTCATACGGTCTACTATGAAAGCATATAAAAAACACCAAACTTAGTTCCTAGTCACGATGTTAGATAACAATTTTTATTTGTAATAATAACCAAAGAAAATTACAATAAAGACATAGAAAGGATAAGGACTACTGAGAACAACTATATTTACAATTGAAACTGTTGAGATAACTGCAGACTGTTGGAAAAAATCTAGAGCTAGCTCAAATAATCCACATCAATAGCGTTAGTTAGATTGTTAAACATATTTTCACCCCTTCGAACTTTATCGATCTACTCACCCTCTGCCCTAACACAGGGTAGGCTTGCTCTTTTCAACTATCGCTGTCTCTTTTTTGCTTGCATATTTGCATTATCACTTCATAGTATAAAACAAAGTCGCTTTTCGCATCTGTCTATCCTTATATATGCTTAGATCTTTAAAACTACGCAACGGATTTTGATGCGTTTTTTTTAGATAGAGTGATACAAGAGGAAGTTTTATAAATTATTTGACATATAGACTTCCACGCGGGTGAAGCCGCGGGGCGCAACATTAAAATAATCTGAGAATACATTCTGGCGATCTGCCTACGAAAAGTGAGAGGAGTAGAAGGACTCAAGTTGTGATTCAGGTATATTTAAATTCTTTACATGCAATGCTAAGAAAATCTTGGGGTGAATGCTTAAATACTAAGTAGGTATGGCGTCATCATTCACAGTCTGATAAAATACCCGAAATTTTAGCTTTTATGTTATTATGAAGTGCCTTCAAACTCAGCTCTATCTAAGAAATTAATTAATATCCCATTTATTTTCGACTTCGACGGGACTTGAATACTCAACCTTCTCTGAGTGTGAGAAATGTGCAACAAGGTAAAATAAATATTAAAAAAAAAAACAAACAAGGGAGACATTTTTGGGTCATTAATTAAATAATTCCGGAAGTTTGTGCCATCCAACACGTACTTGCTTCCATTGATGTCTATTACGAGAACGACCCACCGTGTAATATTTTGTTGTAACTAGCTCCTATTGCGCTTCTCAAATATTTTCAAATATTTTGTTTATTTCCTAAAAAAACATTGGTAAAAATCAATAGACGACGGTATAAGGAAATGCACACAAGAAGATAAATCCGAAAAAAGTTAAATTTAATTATAAAAAGAATCTAATAACATAATTATAGTCTATCCAGCGATAGTCAATTGTATTAGATTCATCTGGTAAGAACTTTTGGTGCAGTCCGACATCGTCCGTCAACTTCGTTCGTTTTTCAGAGTAGACCTCCTGCTTTGTAATTCTGAAAGTGTGTGCACGTCGTGTTGAAATAGGATGTAGTATCGTTGGTCGTGCTGATGTGGTCAGAAGTAATCACGAAACCACAGAAATAACGAACATGAAGAACTGGTTCAATTTTAGTCCGTATAGTGTGTTCTGCACTAGGGATAGCTTGTGGGTTGGATCGCGTGAACTAAAATAATTCTTTTTTTTATATACAAAGAAGGTTGCTAACAGGCTATGCAGAATATGTGGCCCGCCTGATCTTAATCTTACTCAAACCGAAAAGTATTTAAAAAAAATTGAAACAATTATGCTTAGGATGAAATAATCAAGAAAAGAGACTATAATACAACACAATACAAAAAAACGCTTTATTGTACACCATATACAGAGCATTACAAAAAATAAATTACATGCTAAAAGTACAATGGGCGGCCTTATCGCTTAGAAACGATCTCTTCCAGGCTTCTCTTCTATAATATTGTTATTATAAAAAAAGTAGAGACTGTTCTGATTACGTAGGTATAATATTATATTGTGTAATTGTAGACGAACTTATTAATTAACTTTCTTAAATATGAATCTTGCTTAATTTTACAACATGGCTCGCCTCCTCTCAACCAGCTCAACTCCCAATGTTGTAAAGCTGAATAAATACAAATAAAGCAACATAACTTGCTTTTAAACATAATGCTCTAACTATTGATAAACAGACAAACATACCAAGAAATCTGGTATTAGATTAACTTTCTTGGAAGCGAATTTCCTTTTCTTTGTACGTTTCCTTTGAGACCACTGTTTGTGACTGGTCTCAAACTGGTCCAATTAAAATGTACACGGTCGTTTAAATTTTATTTCAAATGCTTGTGGTCTCTTGTAAGTAACGTTATTTGTAAAGATTGCATTTTTGGTCTGTCTGAATTGAAAGCGCATTTTGAAATGTGGATTTCAAGGCGGCATATTTTAATAAGTATCAAAGTATTCATTACGGATGTAAGAAGGTTAAGTACAAATCTTATGTGACGACCGATGAGGCGCGGTGGGCGAAGGTCTGCCTGCGACGCAGGAGGTTGCGGGTTCGATTCCTGCCTCGTAACAAATGTGTGTACGATCTGCAGATATTTGTTTCGGGTGTTCTGGTCGTTTTCTATGTATAATAAAAAATATCCATCTATTTAATGTATTGTATTATGTATATCAGTTATCTAGTACCCATAACACAAGCTAGCTCTGCTTACCATGGGGCTAGATAATGTTGTGTGAATTGTCCAGCATTATTTATTTATTAATAAATTGTTTGGAAGAACGTTCATCCCTGTGACGTCCCTGTTTATTGTATTCATCCTACTAATATTATAAACGCGAAAGTTTGTAAGTATGGATGGATGGATGTTTGTTACTCTTTCACGTAAAAACTACTGAATGGGTTTTAATGAAACTTTACAATAATATAGCTTATACATCAGAATAACATATTAGCTACAATTTATAAAGATATATTGTATATTATCCAACATATCTATCACCACGCGGGTGAAACCGCGGGGCGCAGCTAGTTTATTCCATAAAGATACATTGGTACACTTAAATAAGTCAGATTTTATACTTTTTTTTTAAATAAATAATGCTGGACAATTCACACAGCATTATCTAGCCTGGTAAGCAGAGCTTGTGTTATGGGTACTAGATAACTGATATACATAATACAATACATTAATTAGATAGTTTTTTTTTATTATACATAGAAAACGACCAGAGCACCCGGAACAAATATCTGCAGATCGTACACACAATTGTTCCGAGGCGGGAATCGAACCCGCAACCGTCAGCGTCGCAGGCGGACCTTCGCCCGCCGCGCCTCATCGGTCGTCATATATGTTACAGAGAAATAAGAGATAATATTACGTAAAATTGCTACAAGCAGAGTAGATACAATGATGAGGTAGGTATAACAGTGAGATCATTAGTAATAGCTTCGTCGAGTGTGATTTCTCCATTAACATTTGTGTGTGTTCTTATTTTTATAAGGCACCAATTTAATGCATTTACCTGAATGCTTCAGTGAATTTGATTTATGTTATAGTTTCTGGCGAATTTTGTCTCGACAGGTAAAGAGGAACCGCACTACCCTAAAGAAGTTCAGGGCAGTGCGATGAAGGCCGCGCACGCTCTAAGCTCACTGCGTCAGAATTCATTCGTCATAGACCTTCGGTTGACAACACTCTCACCTGATGGAAAGTAAAGATATGGCTGACGGTGTATCACGAAGGCCTAGAAGATAATTCACTTTGGTCTTTTAAAGACCCAGGTTGTAATTGAATGGGAATACAGCAGCAGGGAGCGTGTTCCAAACCCTAGCGGTACGAATGATGAAGGTGGAGGAAACCCGCTTAGTGCGAGTGGACGGTATATCCACCAAGTAGGGTGGTAATGCGCTGTGGGTCTTCTTGTCCTGGTGAAGAAGGATGGTGGCACGTCATGGTGGTACATCCGAATTCGTGAACTAGGTTTTAGTTATTCTAGTAAAATTATAAACGTTTTTGTGTGAATATTTTTTGTTGCGACAACAGATATCTTCCTGTCGCATTACAACCTCTGTGAAGCGGTGGGCGAAGATCCGCCTGCGACACAGATGGTTGCTGGTCCCGCCCCGGGACAAATGTTTGCATGATCTGAAGATATTTGTTTCGGGTGTTCTGATCGTTGTATATGTATAATTTAAAAAAAACAATGTAATTTATTGTATTATATATATCAGATGCTGTGTGAATTGTGCAGCATTATTTATTTATTAAGTAGACATTTGTGTTTTAGATTACACTAATCGCCATTACTTTGTTGCATGGTAAACGTTAATAATAAAGTAACGACCCTAATAGCAGTGGAAGATGGAAAGCGGTTAGGAAGTAATGCACATAAATGGCTACAAGCTATGACGCTCGTTAGTACACCTTCCGAACCAAATTATAGTGCTTAGACTAGACAAGTGTGTGTGAAATGTTACTGGTTGGGTAATTGCGCACTCCTTATTTGCATATGGTGTCGTAGTTTGGGGAGCTTGCTACTTCTTTTTTTCTCATCTTAAACCTTTGAAAAATATTCAACGTGTTTAACCATTTATATTTTCCTCAATAAATATGACTGTTTACTGCTGACTTAGAGAATTAAATTAAGTTTAACTGTATAAAGGTACTGAACGTTCATTAATTAAGACCGATCAATAAAAATAATATGCAAAATAAAATTTCAGGTTATTACGATCTCACACAGCGGGTATGTAAATTCGTAAAAAGAACAAGATGGTACTAAGAGCCTAAAAGTGAAGGCGATTGCATAAATGCCCTCACTCTGAACAACGATTTAAATACAAACGAATCTCAACTCTCAGTTGTTTCTAAAGAATTTAACTCAAAAAATGTAGAAGTTAATTGCTTCAGAGTCGAGGCTTTGGTTTAGTTAGCACAATCATGAGAGACGCTACTGTGAAAGTAAAACAATATAATTAATTCACACCTACTTGTAGGCACCAACTAACCAGGAATTCCGCATTTAAACATACCAAGATTATAGACTGGTTGCGACCATTTGGATAGCTTAACAATGACAAATAAATAAGGCAACAAATGCATGATAAATACTTTATAATGTTCTTAACCAGAGTCGTTTTCGGGTCTTCCTCGAATAATTGATTCAAAGGATTTCAAGGGCAAAATTGCACATTATTGTAAATTTTATATTCATTTCAGTAATTATTAGGTTATAAACAAAAACTGTCATATATTATAATTAATATTTATTATATTGCAGTCATATTTATCATACTTATTCCACAAGCTTTTTTAAAGAGAATGAATTCGCCATGATACAGACAGTTTCTTTGTAGGAAACAATGTGCAATTTTCGGAGACAAATCTATGCTATTTTCGTGACTACGACCTAATTACTCGGCTAGATGTCTTCTCTAATACGTAGTAACATCGTGCCCCAAATCTTGATAGCTTATGTCACTCTAGATAGTACTCGAATATTACATGGAATGTACTTTCAATATTCTGATCTATCATTGGTTTTGCCTACCGAAAGTTAGGAAAATCCAAAACCTTTTGTTACTAAAGTAAATATTATTCTTAGATGCAGAGTATTGGTTAAGATTACCTGGAAGAGATCGCTCTCAGCGATCAAGTAATATAGTGTTTTCTATCTATTGTTGAAAGTCTGCTGGTTAACAGATCAAAAGTAGCTAAAGCAAAATTAACAAATTAATAAAAACTAAAGACTGAACAGAACTAAAGATTGATACATTTACCTATATTAAGAATATCCCAAAACTCCTTTACATAAATAAGTGCTATTTTCTGCGACACTTTGGCACATGAAGGTGAACCCAAAGTGATCAAGTATGGTTCGACCTTAGCCGGTTCAACTTAAGTTAGTCTACTTGCCTAGTCGTGATCACAATCTTGAAATCAGCACGATTGACCGACTTCAGGTGGTACAGGCGGTGAATGTCTAAATGCCTAATATTTATTACGTCATTTGCCAACATTGTTATCGGAATATATGATATATACATGTGGTAACAATCCGTAATTTATCTAAAAAAAAAAACAAATAATTAGTTTCACGTTCAACGCAAGTTGGTTGTGTGATTGATAAACATCTGAATGAATAATTATAAATTACATTATTTGTATGGGCGATTCGGAAATTGTTTGAGATGTAAAAAATAATCAAAACAACAATATGATTATGTTTATAGGTGTACCAAATATTTAAAAAAGAGAGAGTAGGTTTATGGATAAAACTATATTTTGCATCGTTTTTTAGTAATTTATCAAGAAATCTGTAGAAACAATAATATCTTATAATTAATAATTGTTTATTTAGCGAAAACTTATAAAATTGTATTGAAATATATTAAACGTACAAAATTTAAACTGACAAAATATATTCGTAATTTCTTTGCAACTTTGACTTATAAATTTTAAGAAAAAACATCAAATTCATGTATGTGTAAAATCTTCAGGGTGAAACCAAGTCAAGGCTTGTGATTTACAAATACCTTTACTCTTGAATAATTTTATAACAGCCGTTTTATTTCTTTACACTGTTTCCTAACTGCATGCTCTCATTGTTATTATTTTCATTCATTATTTACGTGAAAGCAGTGATCACACACATTTACTAAAACGTGTACTTTCACAAAACATTACGAATTATAATTTTTACACATGCGGTATCCTAGACGCGTAAGGTGCCGTGGGTCATGCGCAATGAACTCTAGCATTGCAGCGATTCTTGCCCGAACAGCTGATTCTTGATAAACAACCTCCCTCAACAATCGATAATTGGGTATTTACCTTTGACTGAACAGAGTCCGGTTGCATGTAGTAAACTACAAAGAACATCCACACTGCCCCTACGAGCAAAAAGATCTTTAGGTTACGCCGCATTTTGCCACTTTCTGTCACTGTTTTTACGCGTTCGATTTACGCGTTGCGCATTTGTTTTTATTTGACGGTACGCGGAGCGGCGCGCGGCCGCTCGAGGTCGAGCGAGCGAACTGAGCCCAGCTACTAGCCAAGATAGTCCAGTCATGCGCGTATCGCTCTTCGTGATACAGAAATAGAACTTGCACTGTACGACCACTATACACTGGCGGGTTAGCCCTCTCACTACATCGCGGAGCGTCTATGTCTAGTCATCCGGCTAGGACAACCCTGCTTTCAAAAATGTCATCAGCATTGCCTTCATCATTGTCTACGAGCTTATTTTTTGTTGAAACTCATCAGCTAATTAGTTATCACTTACTTGTGACCTATCCTGCGTTGTAATTAACGTTAAATTATAATTGTTATGTATTAAGTGAGTAGTTAAAATTGATGACGGGTTGAAAGGTACCTACTCAGTACATAATGATGACCCTATTCCTTAGGGTCTAGTCAAGCACTCTTCTTAGACAAAGGTAGGTAATATCTTGTAAGCATATAGGTTACCGTTGTTGTCGTAATCATGTTTTGCATTTACCAATTTCTCTTTTTGTTTTGTAAAGTACCTTTTTATCAAATCAATGGTCCTTTATATAATTTTTCTAAATTTTCGTAAATGATGAAGCCTAGCTTTTTGTTGAAATTTTTGACTTTTTTCAGCTCAACAAAGACCAATTAATTAAATGTTACTTCTGTTTAATATCCAAAAATAGCATCTTTTGTGCCGCGGGATCAAAGACCAAAATACATGTCCTTTGAATATAGAATTATCTTTTTCAATGTTTTTCACTTCATTAAACAATCAGACTAATGAACGCCGCTGGTCTATCAAGGGAAAATCAAAATTCCATCATCATTATTAGGGGTTCGAAGTTTTGGATCCATTATTTATAATGTGCACGTGTTCCTAGTAAATCTAAGTCTATATGTAAAGAATCGGATTCAAATAAATAAATAAAATGTTTAATGTTAATATTTGTGTTTGAATTGAATAAATACAATAAATACCCATTAAATTGTTATAGGTAATTAAGAATCTGATTCCTTGGCATAAATTTTCTTAATATTTTCTAGAGCGATAATAATTTCGGGTATTCCTACTATTCATAAAAGTAATAAAGAACGGTACCCATGGAGTTCGAAGTAGGTAGGTACCGAACAACAAAAATACAAGCGCCATCTAGTGGTAATCTTCATGATCATGAAGATAACCTCTAGATGGCGCTTCCTATGAAGCTGAATAGAGTTACTGCACACTTTCTGGGTTAATTCAGCTGGCACTGTCTCGAACGTGGACAGAACAGTTTAGTTTTTTAGTTCTGCACACAAAGTTGAGAGGGCGTTGTTTTCAAATACCGATTTATGAATCTCTTCCTTATTTAACAACATTATAAAGAGCTCTTGAGTAGAGCTTGATGGCATACTATTTTGTCAGCGTCGATGATAGTAGGTAGACTAGAGGAAGGAAATAAATCAGCAATGTATTTAGGAGTATATCTTGACAAGCTTGGTAATGATGATGAAAATGACACACAAACCTGAAATAATTTGAACCCAGAAATAATAAATGTCAGTGTGAAGTCTCGTATTAGAGAATAATTTTCCAAAACGTAAAATACAAAGGTATTTTGAAGTAACTTACAATAACTACAAAATATTTGTCCTAAAATTTTCTCTGTAACTGATATACTAAACATTATGGCCAACTATTGCTAATCGAGATAATTTAACTAGGCAATAACCCGAGCTAGTTACCGATACCAGGTTTATTGAGACTAACAAGGCAACATTAAACACAATATGCAATCACAAAGCTCTGGCCGAGTCGCCTCCATATTACTTTTACAGCGGCTATAAACATTGCGAATGCGAATTAAAAATAAATCAACGCAATACCCTTTGTATCGAACATTGTATGCCCGTTGAAAGTTGAGGATATTGCGAACAGAACAGAAACTGTGCTCCAATTTTGAAATAACTCATTTTGCAAAAAGGTCCTTATACGTAGGTATCAGGACCTTTTTGCAAAATGACCTATTTGGTTATGAAGTAAGCAGTACCGTTGTGGGTTGAGCATTGAGTGAACAGATACATGGATACAATAATGGATGAAATAGTAATCAACTAATTTAATGGGAAAGACATTGGATTAATGATGGTGATGATGTATACATATACCATAACATTTTATTACAGTCAATAATAAATATCTAAATACTTATGAAACTGCTCATCAGTTGAATAAACTTTTTTATTTAAATTTAATCACTACATAGTATAAAACGAAGTCGCTACCCGCCGTCTGTCTATCCCTATGTATGCTTCGATGAAAATTAGATTAAAACTTCGCAACGGATTTTGATGCATTTTTTTTTTAAATAGATAGAGTGATTCAAGTGGAAGGTTTATAAACTATTTCTCGCGGGCGAAGCCGTGGGGCGGAGCTAGTTACATACATACCTATAATTCTACTGCAATCTTACCAAGCACCCTTACCAAACCAATCATTACATGACCAAGCAATTAGTACCTAACAGAGAACTTGGGTGCATAATACAAGCGATTGTCCCCATCTTGCATTACATTACCTTCTAAATAGCTTGATGTTATGAATGGAAAGATAACCTCAAATTCCTGCATCTTCCCTCCATTAGGTCCCGTCATTCACAATGTACTCGCTGTCCGGAGGGAGCGCGCGTGCCCTTGGACCGTTTCCCGCGCCCGCGAGATAACTTCGAAATTCGAACGAGTTTGAATTTAGAATAAACATGTTTTTGTTTTAATTTATTCGAAATTACGTGAAATAAGAGGTCATGAACTGTGATTAGCGGTCAATTTTGATTTTCGAACTGACTTTTGTTTTTTTTTTTGTTATTTACGAAAATTTTACCAATTATTCGCTCGTTAAGTTTATGTTTTTTCATGATACTAAAGTTATAAGTGCGAGAGTAAGATCTCTTTTGTCGGATATAATTTGAGGTAAGTAAAGAAGGAAAAAAGACTTTGGTTCTGTGGAATTACAAATACGGGACTGACAAATATAATAAAGAACAAAAAACAAAAAATACTTTATATACAGGTATCACATTTCTTTAGAAACATGAAATCGATTCCCTTATATTTAGGTTTTTATTAATGAAAATGGTTTGAAGTGGTTTTTATAATAAGGTTTACCTTGACTTGTCTTCACTTTAGAGACTTTGCCTAGACCTAGCCTAGCTCGTAAATTTTATACTTTCTGCCTAATTGACCGACACAAAATAATCATAAGAACCTTGAAGGATTCACTTCTCTCATTTTAATTATCCTCCTTCTTATTAATAATGATTGATGAGGTTCCAATAGACATTAAGGACCCATCAATGTAGGTATTATTTCGATTAAGTCAGCCAAAGCAGTTTAATAGAAACCGCTTTGGTTAACATAGTAGGGATTCTGTTCAGTAAGTTAACAAACTTCCTTTACACTAGATTTATTTAGTCTATGTTTACCGGAACATCCGGTTAGAGTACAGGATTCTACTTTTTTTTTACACTAGTGGCCCATCCCGGTTTTGCCGGGGTGGACATTTGTTTCAAACATTTTGCGATGAACGAGTAAATGTATATATGTACATATATAATGCACGAAAAAGTATTTAAATTTTTCGGGTTAATATATAGCCTTTGACACTCACAAACAACTTGGCTTTCTATTGGTAAAATAATGTTCAAAATCGATCCAGTAGATCCAGAGACGACTGATGTGGCGCGGTGGGCGAAGGTCCGCCTGCGACGCAAGAGGTTGCGGGTTCGATTCCCGCCTCAGAACAATTGTGTGTACGATCTGCAGATATTTGTTCCAGGTATTCTGGTCGTTTTCTATGTATAATAAAAAATATCTATATATGTAATGTATTGTATTATGTATATCAGTCATATACCCATAACACAAGCTCTGCTTAGCTTGGGACTAAATTATGCTGTGTGAATTATCCAGCATTATTTATTTATTTATTTAGAGATAACCAATACATGTCAACGGATAAAATTTATTTAATATTGTAGGCACCGCAAGTCTCTGTTTCAGTACTATTTATTTGTTGTATCAAATTACGTTCTAGTTTAAACTAGAACTAGTATTTAAGGTGCAAATGTTATTTATATTATTAATATATAAATATCATTTGCACCTTCAAAAAATCCAACACAATGTGAATTGTTTGAGCTATAAATAAAAATAAAAGAAATGTAAATTAGCTATTTTATCGCTGAAGATCTCTACCATACACAAGATATAATAGAGTACATATTTTGCAACATTTTGGCACCTATTATGGGTCATTTACCTCTCTAGTAGTTGATGTACTGTAAACATTCTATTGTGGTCAAAACAACCCTCCCTCCACGTCATGTGCAATTGCATTCACCCTCTCGGCGGATGCTGAGGCATCTATTGGGGTTGCAAGGATGACTGAATAAGCTTGGTTGCCAGTATTGGGTATATTTAATTTGGAGCAGTTACAGGTTTTTCTAAAACTTACGGCAGGTTTCACAATTTAGCTTTAATTTAGTATTTATTTATTCTATCGTACTTACACATACACTTGATGTCGTTAAAGTTTAATTAATAAAAAGTTTCCATATTCAGACAAAATATAAGTGTCATAATATTAGTATTTTTACTGAGAGTGGTTTTAAGTATTTAGTTATATTAGAGTGGTGGAGACCACGACTCGGTAATCGTAGTGTAGGACGCCCTCCGACCAGGTGGGATGACGACGCTGGATGCGGCAAGCTGAAGACAGGGCGCTATAGCGCTCATTGGGGGAGGCCTATGTCCAGCAGTGGACTGCTGATGATGATGGCTGATGATGATGAATACAAGAAGAGGAATAAGAAAATTTATTTATTTATACTTTTTGCACGAAAAACATAACGCAAAACTTATTCTAGAAAATTTAAACAAAGGCGAACTTAACCCTAAAAAGAGTTCTCTTCCAGCAAACCTTATTGGGAGAGAGAGACAAAGTGAAGAGAGAAGTGGGTACATGTGCATAAATGAAATGAAATAAGAAATAGAAAAAATATTTATTATGTTTTCGAAAATAAAAAATCTATATCTAATTCTTTGTGATATCTTAGTCGGGTTTCCTAAACTAATAAATATGAATTATTGACGTAGATACGAGAACAGAATGACAACAGCACTGCGGATCTCTGCGCATCATACTCTTGCACGTCCTGGGAATCAATCTAGAGCAACTTGAAGACAAAGTGACAAAGCACGTCGTGAGGAGGCGAATGTGTGATACGTGTCGAAGATTTGCACTAGCGTTGCACTTGAGGGTTAGAACTTGGAAGTGTTGCCAGTATTGCAAGTGTTGCAATCGCGATCGATATTTTAGCAAACGCTGCTTGTTTTGGGCAATTGTGACGAATAAGAAACGTGATGTGTTAATTATTAACAATGGGTTTTATCTTTTATAACGTAATTCGGAAGTGTGAATATTAGTCATTCTTTCACACGATAATTACCGAAATGATCCGGCTGAAATTTTGCATTAGTTCAAGGCCCGGAATAAAACATAGCCTACTTCTTATCCCATAAATCAGTTCCCATGGTATATAAATAATCTTAAAATGTTTCCATAGAAATAACGCGTGCGAAGCCGCGGGCAGAAACTAGCCTCGATAAACAAGACATTCCTAATGTTTAATAAAATTAATCGTCTTTTGTTAGTCTCAAAAGACGAACTTTTAACAACTAACAACGTTTAACAGACGACGTCGCGTCGGTCAAAATCCGCAAATTGACCATTCGTTAACCCCGGTCAAAATTTAGTGTTGTGCGTGACAAACAGTCCACATGACTCCTTCTAATTGCACTAATTAGTAGAGACAGTTTGCAATTTTGTTGTTCTACCCTCATTTGACCCGAATGTCTGAAACTTTGTTAATATTTAAATTCAGTAAATACACTAACCTAACTTTTAGAGCTCTATTTCAGTGTTTGTTGTTTTAGTGTTTTGGGTTTTAGGTATTTACTATATGGAAAGCTTTTACAGTGGATTCAAATGTAAAAGCTTTCCCATGAATTTACCACCAAGTTATTTTTGGACGGGATTTAAAAAAAAACTGTTCTAAAACGATTATCTAACTACGATGTAAAAACTAGAATGACGCACGAAAGTGTGCGGTACTAATATTATAAATGCAAAAGTTTGGATGTATCGATGTTTGTTACTTCTTCACGATTAAACTACTGAATGGATCGTACTAAAATTTCTATAGATGTAGTCTTATGCCTGGAATCAAACATAGGTTACTCTCATTCCCAAATCAAATTCAGTTCACATGGTATAGAAGCCCAGTTCCCATGGGATAGTAATAACCTTAAACATTTCCATAGAACCAACGCGTGCGATACCGCGTGCAGAAAATACATATATATAACATAAAGAAGAAATCCTAAGAACAATATTTTTTGTTTATTTTAATGTAAAATAGTTTACAAGTGAAATAACTATTTTCGTCTAACTGTGTTTAATGCAGTTTTCAGCAATAATGCTGGACAAATGCATAATGATGCTATATATTATATAGATAGATATTTTTTATTATACATAGAAAACGACCAGAACACCCGGAACGAATATCTGCAGATCGTACACACAATTGTTCCGAGGCGGGAATCGAATCCGCAACCTCCTGCGTCACAGGCGGACCTTCGCCCACCGCGCCACATCGGTCATCAAATTAATAAACGAATTTAATTCAGTATGATTCTCTCTTATTTCATTTGAGTTGTAACTTGGCGTTATTTATAAAGAATTGTAGTGTATAAAGAAACTTGCAGACACCACACAGTTGAACTGCAGACGTTAACCCGTAGTTCCAAGTCTTATCTCTCCATTCCTCACGTGACATATCTTCACCTCTCACAGACATGGCATTGTGTAAGGCATAGCCATTGAATAGCCTTTTATCATTGAACCACAATGAATACATTCAGCAACAATCAAATTGATACAATGGTTTCTTAAAATGTTTTGTTTTGAAAAAAACTTGTATAAATCGACTTTGAATTCCCTTTAAACGACTTCAAAAAAGGAGAAGTTTCTCAATTTCACTGTATTTTTTATGTTTGTTACCTCAGAACCTTTACTGGGTGAACCGATTTTGATGATTTGAAAGCTAGTTCTGGGTTCTTCTGACAATGGCATCCATGAGAAAACCATAAATAAAATAAAATAAAATAAAAATAAAAAAGCCTTTTATTCCTTAACCTTAAATAACATTGATCAATCATGCTTATGAAAAATTTGTTAAATCTAATGTAAGTATGTCAAATATTATAGAAAATGTCAGTATGTAGATTTAATAATTTAATAATATTTAATAATGTTTTTAAAAGTTGTTTATTTCGATTGAATTTAATGCATATATTGAATAAGTAGTTAGGACCCCTCTCGGGTAAAGGCCTCCTCCAGTTCTGTCCAGTGTTTGCGGTCTTCTGCGAAATTTGCGTTAAGTATTTGCGCGACAAATGGACGAATATCACGCCAACCGATTTCGATGATTGTTTTTTAAACCAAGTTTTAAACTAATTTTCATTATTTAGAAATTTAAAGTCGGTTTATCTGTTAGTTTTTGAAAACATGCCGTATTATTTTTAAACTAAGTTTTGATACCGTTTTCATTAGCTAGGAATTTGGAGTAGGTTTATACATTTTTAAAACACGCCAAAATATTTTAAAACTGAGTTTTAAACCCATTTTCATTATTTAGGAATTTAAATTCGATTTATAGTTTTATAAAACACGTCCAATTTATACAAGGTAGCTTGCATAATGGTCAAAACTCTACCTCTTCTCTAGATACCCACCAACTGCAGCAGGTCTTTTCAGATTTCATGACCGATATGGCGTGCCATAGCTCAAAGAATTAGCAAGCTGAAGTGGCAGTGGGCCGGCCATATTTCGCGAAGAACCGACGGCCGCTGGGGCAAACGTGTTCTTGAGTGGAGACCGCGACTCGGCAAACGTAGTGTAGGACGCCCTCCGACCAGGTGGAATGACGACTTGCGAAAGACTGCAGGTAGATGCTGGATGCGGCAAGCTGAAGACAGGGCGCTATGGCGCTCATTGGGGGAGGCCTATGTCCAGCAGTGGACTGATATAGGCTGATGATGATGATGATGATGGCGTGCCATATCGGATCTGAAAAGACCACGCCATAGCGTGGCGGGCGATGGTCCGCCTATGACGCAGGAGGAAGTTCGATTCCCGCCTTAAGACAAATGTTATTACTGTTTACAAATTTTGTTTCAGGTGTTCTTGCTACTACTTTCAATTTACATTATATTCTATGCTAAATATAATCTATCAGGTAAATCATCTAGTACCCAATAACACAAGCTCTGTTCAGCTTGAGGCTAAATGATGCTGTGTGGATTGTCAAGCATTATTTATTTGAATGTATATATTTTTTCAGAGGGTGTTAATCTCTATTTTTGCCGTTCATTGGTTCATTTACTTTGTTTTTTATTCGCAACCAAAACTGTGAAAATAGTATGATTCACACAACTGAATCGACCACTTGATATTTTTGCCTGTTTAATGGCTTTGAATTTAAATCACCACTTATATTCTTCCTAACCTATATTCTTCTAAAATGGGGTATCCAGTGTCCCTTGTGATATACGGTATTATTGGGTACTGGCCTTGCTCTCGGGTACCCAAGTATTGCCAGTCGTTACTCAAATAATTTACCATGGCTCAGGAACCGTCTTTGTATATAAACCAGTGTAACCTATATTTTTCTAAACTGGCAAATCCATTGCTTCTTGTGCTCCTATGGCGAATAAATTAGTATGAGTAGTATATTATTGGGTACTGGTGATGCTCACGGGTACCTAAGTATTGCCATCCTTTACTCAAATAATTATGCCATAGTTCTTTGGTAGGAACCTCCTTCAGGAAGCTGTAATAGTAACTCCTTTGTCAAGTTTGGCATTCTCTTCTAGCTTCAGTTTTGTTCCGCCATGTGTGTGAGGCTTTACATAGCATGTGTGGGCTTCCAAGTCTACCAACTTAACGACAGGAGTGTGGCGAATACTCCAGTGCTGCCAGAGTGCAACGAATCATTTTTATTGTCCTGCGGTATTTCTACCGGCTGTAAAACACGCAGGTGCCTGGTTTAGCAATGGTGTTAGAAACAGGTTGGGAGTTACTAGTTAAATTATACGAAAAGGAAGTAAACGGATTGTTTCTTGGATGAGATGTTACAACATTCTTCCTTGTTAGCCAAATGTTCAACGGTATTGTAAAGCTAAAATTATCCTGGGATATTTTTGATCCTGTCGTATAACAAAACTTTATGGTGCTTATAAGATATAATATATTAATTTCATAAGTGACCTATTAAGTAAACTGACCTATTTTTTAGCAAAAGCTAAAAAATATGATAATTTTAAGAACTAATTCACTTTTTTGTATTTATTGTAACAGACCGGTTATTTTTATTTGATTTTATTGCTTTTTCTTTTTAATCGAATTTTATTGACATTTGCACACTTGATGTAGATTGTAATTTGACATTTAAATTAAAGAACTTGTATCCATTCTAGCAAATAAAATATTATGATTTTAATTTAAAAACTTAACTACTAAAACTTTCATCATCATCACCTCATCATCATCAGCTTATATTAGTCCACTGCTGGACATAGGCCTCCCCCAATGAGCGGCATAGCGCCCTGCCTTCGGCTTGATGCATCCAGCATCTACCTGCATTTTTTCGCAGGTCATCTCACCTGGTCGGAGGGTGTCCTAAACTACATTTACCGAGTCGTGGTCTCCACTCAAGAACAGGTTTGCCCCAGCGGCCGTCGGTTCTTCGCTCACAAACTTCCATAAAGAATTTTTTTTTGATTAAAAAGTTAGTTAGTAGTTATTTTTTTGTATTGATGGTGCAATAAAGTTATATTGTATTTAGTAGGTACTTGGTTCATGCAGCGTTATACCCAACACAGCTTCCAAAGGGTTACCACCAAAAACGTAAGAGCTTTCTGGAACGCAAGTACCTATAGGGCACTCATCAGCACTCCGAAACTTCGCCGCGAAAGATTCGACAGTTCTCCAATTCGCAATACAGCACGGATCAGCCCTTACAGCAAATTGCCCGCACAATGGTCCACTATCCACCATGCATTTCGCACCATTGGTTACTAGTGATGCGACGTTCTTATTACGAAAATGACCCGATTATCCGGATTATCGAAATTCGAATAATTGCTTTGGGAATACGAAGTGTCCTTTTTCTTTGTTCAATTGAAAATGGAATTGTTTGTTTGGGTACCATTTATAATCATAGTATTTTTTTGTGGCTTAATAATACACCTTACCACATAGGTAATAAGAACCACAAAATATAAGAGCTTACTTTATTCCGATTTAAGATGATTATTTCTAGTACTCATAAAAGAAAATAACATTGGTATTACTAAAACAAATTGACTTCGAAAGGCATTGAAAATAATTAGGTTCGCTGAAAGCTTTTAGTATCCAGACTAATATCGTATATTTGGATGATGTTGTCTGTCTGATACCTTTTCAAGACTATAGGTACCTACGGCTCAACGTATCTTTAGAAAATTTTCGAATGACGTCCATTGAATCTCAAAAAAGGACTTGTGTATCATTTTATCCATTAAAAGTATATTATTTAATATAAGGCGCATTAAGTAAATTAGAAAAAAAAAGTGTAAAGTAGATACAAAATTTTGACGACCGATGTGGCGCGGTGGGCGAAGGTCCGCCTGCGACGCAGGAGGTTGCGGGTTCGATTCCCGCCTCGGAACAATTGTGTGTACGATCTGCAGATATTTGTTCCGGGTGTTCTGGTCGTTATCTGTGTATAATAAAAAATATCTATCTATGTAATGTATTGTATTATGTATATCAGTTATCTAGTACCCATAACACAAGCTCTGCTTACCATGGGGCTAGATAATGCTGTGTGAATTGTCCAGCATTATTTATTTATTTATTTTATTTAAAATAAAGCCATTTAGTATAGGTATACCTAATACTAGATCGAACCTAATACTAATCGAATATATTTAGGAAACAGCGAAAGCAGTCAACCCTCTGAGCACCTCACTAGTTCCCTGCAGCGTGTCCTCCACAATAGAACTATTGAAAAGCCAGAACAATAGTTAGGCCGTGTTTACACTGGAGAGGTTTGGCCCGTCAGCTTGCGAACGGGGACACAAAAAGGGGGATTCCCTATGTACTTGAACAGAAGTTGTCAAAAATGTAGCTTTTGTAGCTTGAATGCGCCTAAAAATCTTTGTGTGTTGCTTTTCAACTTACAGAATGGAAATTCGAGGTCGGGTATATCCTTTCGGTATCCTGTTTGCTATATTAGAAGCGGATCATAAGGGAATGAACGAATGAATGAAAATGAATGAATGAACGATTTTTAACATGTGCATAGGTATATTATGGATCTATGTATGTACTATTTTAATTTTTTTGCCACTTTTCTAAATTTGAGTAGATACAAATTCAGATTTCACGTCAAACACAGTTTTTGTTTACGAACATTGAGTAAAAAAATATTTTTCACACTTTGACGTCATGTACTTCTGGCCAAGTGAATATTGCCTTGTAGCTGAAAAAGATGAAGGTTTCAAGGTTCCAAAATGTAAAAAAAATCTAATGAGATCGCTAAGTTCTAGTCTCCTTGGTCAACATTTCTATAATTATGTTTTAAGGTTCCAAATTCAAACTCATTGCTCATTATTCCCGTGGGAGATTGCTACCAGTTCAGATAAATTATCATAATGAGAATGAATTTGGAACATCAAGATGTGTATTCTGTATATCAAGGAATGTGTGATTTTTTTACAAAGATCCATACATTGAGATCTATTTCAAAATTAAAACTAACCTCTGTTATAAGGCAGATAAAAAAAGTTTTACCTTGAAGCACTATACGATGTCTCCAGCTTGCCGCATCTAGCATCTGCCTGCAGTCTTTCGTAGGTCATCCACCTGGCCGGAGGCGGTCCTACACTACGTTTGCTGAGTCGTGGTCTCAAGAACTCCTTTACCCTTGCGCTGGTCGGTTCTTCGTGATATTATCGCCAGCCCACAGCCACATCACTTGCTAATTCCTTGAGCTATGTCGATAGCTTTCGTTTTCTGGTATTTTTTACCGTCATTGCACAAACCCTCAAGGGTTAATATTTCTTTACAAGCCTGGTATTAACCCGCAGAGCGTCGCGTCAATCAACGCATTCAAAACTTCAACTTCACAAGGGTACCAGCTACCCCATGTGCAAACAAAGGGACTCTAAATTGGATTCAACTTAAAGTCCATTATATTGAACAGAATTCTTTAGTAGTTTTTTTGCAACTATTTTCAGTTAATACGTTTTAAAATTAGGTATTTAAACTAACAATGAACACTTGCTTCTATTTACAAAATGAGTTTGCTTTTCGTGTGGTATTTTAGTAAATATAAAAATGATATTGAATAATTTTCTATTCCTGAGGGAATATCTTTGTCTATCTACTTATATAATGCTTGCTCGTGGCGTTGCTAACAAAATTTTATAGCCCAAGATAAAATGTTCAAGTCTGGTCTCATAATCTGTAACGACGACTAAAAACATTGTCTTGAGGACATATTTTACAGCTTTGATTATTTATTTGCCCTTTCTAACAAAGATTGTATTCGCATAACCGTTATGTATGATAGCTATGATAACTATTCAAACATGCATTTCGAAATAAGAGTTTGATTTCCGAACATTTATAAAGCTAACCTAACCTTCAATTAGATAACTGGTTGGCATAAAAAGACCAACACTGACATTCGATATTTAAAATTCTGACCGTCATTTGTTTTGTTGGTAATCCCAGCCAAAGGTTGCTAATATACAAAAGTGGGGTCATTCATACCCATTGTTTCAAAGTTATTCGACACACACATTTTCGTATAATCCATGTTATCAAAGTAGAGTTTACCAAACTTGGGACTCTTATAACCAGTCTTTGGAATCACTTTTATTGAGTTTTTAAACGAAGTTTGCATGCTTTGTCATGTTGATTATGATCTACGTCTTTATACATCAAATAGTGTAGAAATCAAATCGTGTAGAAATTTTGGCATTGATTCAAAGTTAAAGTAAGTACACAAGGCAACCAATTATCAAAGTAGGCAGGGAAAAAAATTAAAAAAAAAAACACTAATACAATCATATTAAGTAAAATCTATAGAAGAATTTGATGTAGCACACTATATCGGTGATCTATCATAAAAAACATAGTTTCGAATTCTCGTTCGATAACAAAACACTCGATTATTTTAGTAAAAGTTAAAAAAAATTGTCTGTTTCTGGCTGAGTTATTTCAAATAACGAGGTAAAGGTTAGAAAGATCAAAACTGCATTCACGTCAGGTCAGTTTACGTGCCTTTTAAGAATTTATATCATCCT